>CM052714.1:7445973-7507877 GCA_028551405.1 Uromys caudimaculatus | reverse complement strand
AGCCGAGCTAGGAGCTGGGGTCCCTATCTCGCTGAGCTGAGCTAGGAGCTGGGGTCCCTATCTCACTGAGCTGAGCTAGGAGCTAGGTCTCTACCTCACTGAGCCGAGCTAGGAGTGGTCTTCTTGAGGCTGAAGTTGGTCCAGTTCACAGCGACTTTCTGACGAGTCTGCTTTGCAGAGTCCAAACAGAACCTATTGGGTTTGGAAATATGGGAAAACACAGTAAGAGGCCTTTTCCTGTCCTTACTGGACCCCACCTCTGGACAAAACATTTACTCAGACACCAGCTGGAGGCCTAGTGTGGTCCACTGCAGTCCCAACACTACGACTGCAGTGAGTTTGAGGGCAGCCTAGGTTATATGGCCAGACTCTTTGAAAAAAGAGAAATGAGTTTGCTCTAAACAAACACTGTGTCTTCCGGGTGTCGGGGTTTGACAGCTTGAGGTTGCTGTCCCTGAGGCCAGGGGGCAATGCATGAAGACAACTGCTGAGATACAAACTGCCATCATCTCTACCTTACCCTAGCTTTACTGAGCTGGCTTCTTCTCCCTTCAGACCTGTGTACATGATGTCCCACTGTTACAGACACCTTTCACGTCCCTGCTGAGCTCAGTTCAGTCTTCTTCAAATTTCACGTCAGTCTCACCTGTCCAGCCAAGCCCTCTAACCCTCAGGCTGGTTTGAAGGCTTCCTCCCCAGTGGCCCATCACACCATTATGCCTGTAATGGTACCAACCAGTGGGCTGTATATTCTGAATCTCTCTAGACTTTCCTAGAGCTTGGCCCACCAGAACAGAAGAAGTCAGATACCAGCACTGGGGGTCTCTGAGTTTGAGGCCAGCCTAGTTTATGTAAAGAGTTGTAGAGCAACCAAGGCTACCCTGAAACTCTGCTCCTGGGTGCTGAGATGGCTCCTTCACCTTACGCCTTACACCTTTCCCAGGTGCTCCCTGGGTTCAGGCTATGTGGAAGGGCCTGGAAGGGCAGTGAGGAACCTCAGGGGATGTTTTCCGGCTTAAGACACACTATGGGGCTCGGGCATGGGCATACTTTGTAGGTAGCAACACACCTACCTCTTGAAGTACTCCACCTCTCGGTCTGTCTCATCCATCTCCACCCCATCCAAGTCCTTGGGCAGGAACACATCGTCTAGGAAGACACAGCCAGGAGGGCTCAGTGCCTATGGCCAGGCCTCTGGGGTCATGCTGGGACTGCCCTCCACCCCATGGTTTGGTTGGAGTGGGGGTTCAGCCACTTGGTTCCTGGTGCACTCACCCAAGGAGGAGGCTGACTTCTCCTGCTTGTTTCGGCTCCGGCGGCTGCGGCCCTTGCCCTGGGACAAGCTCTGTGGCCTTGCTGGGCCAGGGGTTTGCTCAGATTCCTGCTCCAGAGTCCGTGCCTTGGCCCCACCTGGCCAATTCTGCCAGGAACTACCCTTCTTGTCAGTTTTGGGGATGTCAGCCTGAATTGGTCCTGGCCGGCTCCCCCGGCTGCCTTCTCCAGGTTCTGCACCACTGCCCCCTTTGGCAGGCTCTGAGCCCTTGCCTGGCTGCTTGGGGCTAGATATCTGGCTCTTGGCACTGGAAGTCTCTAGGTTGGCTGGAGGCCAGGGGGCTGGACTTGCCTCAGTCTTCTTTGCTTGACTTCCCTGTCTCTTGCTCTTTCTTGGCTTTCCACCTGTGGCCACAGGCTCAGACAATTCCTGTTTACAACTGGGAACTTCCTTTGGATTTTCCTCAGAGCTTGGGTTGCCTGGCTTGGGTGTCTTGACCCAGATCACCCTAGACAGGTTGGGCACAGTGTTGAGTCTTCTCACGAGCCCATTCTCAGGGATACCAGGAGGGGGGCCCCTCACCTCTGTCCATGGTGGGTGAGGGTCTCTCCTTTCTGCCCATGGTGGGACTGGCTCACTTGGAGCTTGTAATATGTGGCTCTGAGGGGAACCCAAGGTCAAAGGGGACAAGTCAAGGTTGATGTCAGGCTGTTTCTGAGAGGAGCTGCTGAGGTCTGAAGGGGTTAGAGTCTGAGCTTCCATAGTCCCCTCCTTAAAGCCACTGCTATCCACGCTGAGCTCACACATACTCAGACTGGCACAGAGGGAGTCTTTGACGGTGCTCTTGATCTCCTGCAAGCGGCTGCTCAGGAAGCTGTTGACCCGGGTCAGTTCCTGGTCAGGCCACTCTAGGAGTCTCTCCCCGGCAGGCCTTGGCTCCTGGCTTCCAGAAACACGATTCACTGGCTTCAGAGCTTCTGATGCCAACCGCGCCTTCTCTTTTTCCTGCCAACAAAAGACAGTTTCAGCAGAGGTCTGCTATCAATCAAGTACAATGTGATACACCAGCTTGGGACCTAGCTTTGCCACTTGCTGAAGACAGAGACTCATGACCTTCACATATTCCTCAGCCCTGCAGGGATGAGGGGGTGATGAAAGCAGACAGATATCAAGTCTCGGGGGTAGAAGTACAAATAAGCTCCTGAGGGTAGCTTTGGACAGTTTATTCATTATGAGCTGTGTCAGCTCTAGGGTCTAAGAGGGCTAGGATCTGCTTCCTGAGTATGGATTAGTATAAGCTTGAGTAATATGTTTACTCCCCAGTTAGGTCTCAGTGGACTCATCTACAAAGTAGAGACAATAACTATGGACTAAAGAACAAAGTGGGGAATGCATGGCTGTGCAGAGGCGGTCTCTTCAACTCTGTAGGTGGCAGGGAGATGTGTTCTTATTATGCAGTCTTAAAGGAAAGAAGATGTAGGAGCCGAGATGCCCCGAGTGAGTGTCCCCCTGATGCTGCTGCATTACTGAAGAGGGGCATCTCTTAGAAATGGCTCTCACTGCTCGCCATCTCCACATAGCCCAGCCCACATCTCAAGTGTGTCCTGCAGCATAGCATGATTAGTGACAGGCAGGACCCTCACCACAAGGTATAAAAGCAGCTCCAGAGCCCAAGAGACTGGCAGGTCCCAAGAGGGTGGGTCCTATAAATCCTCTTCAACAGACTTGAATCAGGAGAATAGAAATTCATCTGTGGGCTGAGTTATCCAAATTTCTCTACCTAAATCTAAGGTACCAGGAAGCTGGTAGAGCCTAGGGGTCAGATAGGAAGGCTGTGGTGGAGAACCACCTCACGTGTTTCCAGGTGACCTGCAGACTGAGGGAGAGACAAAGGAAAGTGAATCTGGGAAAAGAAGACTTGCCTCCACCTCTGAATCACCTTAGAGAGAATGCTCTTCTGCCCCAGTGGGCAGCCATGTAACCTCTTCCTCTTCTGAACACTGACTACACACCTAAGCTCAGTTCCTTAGGGCCCCTTGGACTAATCACTCTTTGAACTTTAATATCCAAGTTTGTAATTTACAAGAAAAAGTTGCTCTGAGCACGGCTGTAAGGGTCCAAGTCTCCTTCCCCATGTGCCAGGACTCTGCCTACTCAGGAAGGCATACAGCAGTGTGGCCTGGAACAGTGTCTGCAGAGATAATGGGGCATCTGGAGACCGTAGGGATGCTCTTTCCCACTGGAACCAGCACAGCCTGCCTTCTGGTTGCTATAGATAGGGAAGTTTTTACTCAGGAATGTTTGCTTCATGTCTAGAAGGCCTGAGAAATCCTGGTGTGGAGGGCGACTCCTCATCACCAACGCTGCCATGGAAAGGAGAGTGTCTCCATGCACTGACCTGGCCCCTGCAGCAGTTGTCCTTAACTCTCACCACTGCCCTTGCTGCACCATGACGCAGTTCGTACAGATGGGGAACTTCAGCTTTGGCAACAACACAAAACTGGCCAAGGTCAGGCGGCTGGTAAACCAGCAAGGCACAGTTCACGAGTTCCAGGCTTTTTTTTTTTTTTGGTTTTTCAAGACAGGGTTTCTCTGTGTAGCCCTGGCTGTCCTGGAACTCACTCTGTAGACCAGGCTGGCCTTGAACTCAGAAATCCGCCTGTCTCTGCCTCCCAAGTGCTGGGATTAAAGGCGTGCACCACCACTGCCCGGTGAGTTCCAGACTTTTTAGTTCCTTTTGCTCATTGACTGTGAGACAGTGGGCTAAGCTTTGGGAGGACAACTGGGCACAAGACATGGTCTGTTTCCCAGCTTCAGTCAGTCAGGGAAGAGAGACACCCAAATGGACTGTTTAATTCGAAGTGACAGTGTCAAGTGCTACAGGGCAGAAAGTACAAGGCGCTTTGAACCCAGCCTGGATCATGAGAGTGCTCCTGGCAGGCACTGAAGGGTAAGTGGATAACCCTGAAAAACAAGCACCCTCTGCAGAAGTGCAGTTGGAGCCTAGAGTTTGTTCAGCTTTTGTTTTTGCCAGGGGAGGTGTGGTGTGGAGGGCCTTGGGAGACAGGAAGGTAGGTTAGAAAGTAAGGCTGAGATGAAGCTAGGGGACTAAGCAGAGCTGGATCCTGAGATCTGTAGGCTGTGCAGAAGTCTGGGTGTGAGCCTGAGGCAGCCAATGTTACCAACTGAAGGCTTTCTTTAAACATAGATGCTGTGGGTGGATGTCATGGATAGGGATTTTGGGTGTTCAGCAGGCAGGTAAAATGACACACCAACGACAACAGCTGTTCCCATGGCCCTCACGAGCTGAGCGTCCATATGTGCCAGGCAGTGCCACCCAGGTTCCTGTGCATCATTTCATAGCATCCTCCCAACAATCTATGACTTAGGTCCTGTTATTCTCATTTTATAGATGGGAAAACCGAGGCCTAGAGATTAACTGATTTGCCCAAGGTCATACAGCAAGTGTGATCAAGCTGAGCTTCAAACCCCAGTCCAGTTCCAAGGCTCACTGCTTTCAGTCACAATGCACTTCCCCACGACAGTGCCCACGGCTCAAGGTCAAACAATGGAGTGCAGTGGTCCCCTTTACTGAGCAGACAAAGGAAAAGTACTCTTGTGTTGTGTACTGAGTTTGAGGTACCTGCAGGATGTCCCCAAAGAGGACCAATCGTCATCAGAGATGCCAATGTTGAGTACAGGCCACCTAGATGGCTTTTCTTCCCTAGAGAGATGGTCTACAAAGTCTGGATGAGGGGCAGGAACTCACTAAGGAGATGAAAGAGGTCAGAGAGGCCGGTGAGAAATAGGAAGTGCTTGCCTGAAAGTCAAGGAGCCAAGGCTTACAGGGGGACACATGTCAAAGGCCGACGGCTGGACATCTAGGATGGCATATATCCAAAGACATACCTTGGATTTAGTGATAAAGTGGAGACTGAAGGAGTACTTAGGTGACAATGGAAACAATGAACTCTGTTGTAAGGAAGAGGAAACAAACTGGGAAGGCAGGAACTGCCTGCCTTCAAAACTCAACAGTGGGCACAGTGACACATGATGGGAACCAGAGCGGAGGAGGGACGGCAGATCCCTGGGTTTGAGCCTGAGGAAGCAGTTTACCAACTGGAGGCTTTGAAAATAAGAGCAGGAAGCCTGGGCTGAGAAAGCAAGAAAGGACTGCAGAGGCTGGGCAGATAACTCTTCCATTAGATGAGGAGGTATGTCCAGTGACTCCTTCCTTGCTGGAAACAGAAGTGAACGTATCTGCTAAAGAACAAGGGAGGGCAGCTGAGAGCCTTAAAGCTGGAGAACCAGAGGTGTGAAAAGGGACTAGGGATCTACAGGCCAGCCAGGCTACATCAGAGTTCAAGCAAGGGGGAGCCACCCAGCTGAGTGCCACATACACACAGAGTCACATGCTATCCTCTGAGTATAGAGGGGGAGACAGTGTAGGATGGACCAGAGATACAGTTTTTCAAGCAGATATGTCAGAAAGGCAACAGGCAAGGAACTAAAGACAGCGGTCAGAGAGTGACTGAAGTGAGCTTACTCAAGTGCGTGCTAGCTTGGCCTGGGTAGAGGAGAAAGGGTCAGAAGACAACACTCAGTGGACAAGGAAGGATGGATCTTAGGTTGAGGACGACACAGGCACGGGTATAGCTTCAGAGCATCAGGGTTTAGTAGTGCCTAAAGGCAAGAGAAGGCAGTAATGTCTGAAAGTGGGAGGAGGGACCAGGAAGACCCTTGCTTTTACCTACTATCTCCCAAGGGGTTAGAGACCAAGCAGTCATTACTCCATGCCTACCGAGGAAACTGGATTCTTGATGGCAGCCAAACTAGTTAAGAAGGACCTCAGAGAGGGGGCTGACATCCAAATGCATAACAATAGTCTCTGATCTAACACTGAGACCACCTCTGTATGTTTGTTCCTCTCTACAAGGCTCAGGTCTAGTAGACAGTGACTCCAGGGAGCTCTAGGATCAGAAGGTACGGTGAATGGCAGGCTAGAGAGAGACAAGGTGCCGCACAAGCATAGACATCCCGGGGGATGTCTGCAAAGGAGGAAACGTCTGCACTGAGCCCTGGAGTACTAGACTTTCAAGAAGGATACACAGGTTTATAAAATGCATACCAGACCTGGGAACTGTGGAACATGCCTTCTGGGGACTCCTCAGAGGCCAGAGACCACTGCAGCCTATGGAGCACCTCTGGAGGGCAGCTTGGGGTGGGAGCAAAGGAAGGATGACCATTCTCTGAAGGCAGCAACAGGACCTTTTGCCTAACTACTTAAGATTGCAGAAGGATCTTGGTTGTCCTTGGGCTGCAATGATGGAGCATTACTTCTGCCTTCCAGAGCTCTAGGCTTGACCACCCAAGAACTGGCACTAACTGGCTGTGAAACCAAATCTCTTCAGATGGTGGCTCCTGCATGTGGCACCAAGCAGATGCAGCTGGGGTTAGACAGGTGAAGTAATGAAACCACAGGCGACTAGGCATCAAGCCCTGGGCTCATCTAGGAGCAGGGCTGTCCAGGAATAGCTCCCTGGGTTTAATCCTCCGTGCTGAGAGAGGACTGCTTCATCCCCATGGCTTCAATTACATCTCTGCACTGGCAACCGCTCGCCTCACACCTCCACCTGCACTTGACCGTCTCACAGGAGCCCAGTCTCCTGCAACTGCTGTGCTGGCTCGGTCACAAGAACTACCATCATACTCTGGCTCCTGCCTGGGACACACCCCTGAGGGTCTCTCTCTCTCTCTCTCTCTCTCCCTCCCTCCCTCCCTCCCTCCCTCTTATGCTCATTAGAGTCACTGAGCAAGTTACTTCTCTCACTCAAGTCTCTCAGTCCCAGTCTCAGTCACCTCCCTCTTGTCTTTTCCTACCTGGGGTATCAAACTCAAAGTTTTCTTTCCCTCACCTTCCAATCTGCCCTCTGGATCACCACATAGCAATCAAAATACAGATTTGAGGAGTCGACCCTCTGGTGACACCCTCTTATTTGGAGGCTAGAGTCAAAGCTGACATCCCTCCAGCAGGGCCTCTGAGGCACTCTTCTGTTCCCACCCCTTGCCCCGCCCCTCTGCTGCCTTCAGCACTGGCTCTACCACACTGCTGTGGGATGTGCTGAACCCGCTGCCCTTGCCCTTATTCCCCGGGACCCAGCTGATGAGTCACCCACCCTCCTGTAAAGCCACTCCTGAGCTTTACAAGACAGGGCACTTCCCTCACCCTGGTACTCGTCACACCCTAATGTGTTTGTCCAGTTTTGTGTCAGTCTCCTCACTGCACTGAGTTTCTCCCGGGGTGAGAACTTAACTGTTACTTTTTGGCTCCCAGTATTTGTGGATGGACTTGCTGAATGAATAAATAACCAAAGACGGAAAGCAGCAAACCCTCAGCTTGGAGGGCACCAGCAAGCAGCCTGCGGCGGAGACACACTTCCTGCTCCAATTACTTGCCCCTGGGGTTTCCCTGACCCCATGCCTCCCAGATTCATTCAGACCTTCCCATAGTAGAGAGGATACCAAGGTTTTTTGGCAGCCAGCACCATTCATACCCCATAGGTCTTAGGGCTTGGGGTGAAGGAGTCCTCAGGGAGGAGAGGCAGTAGAGCTGAGCTTCCCCCCCACACCCACCTTTTTTTTCAGCTTGTGCCGGGCCCGCTTGGCAGCCCTGGCGCTGTTGGGGACTTTGGGCTCCGTGCTGTTGATGAATTCCAGCAGCTCATCCACATCTCGGTGGTCCACCGCAGGCTCCCCAGGGATCCCGCCCAGGGTTCCCCCCTTCATGGGCAGCTCCTCTTTCCGCCTGGTCAGCCTCGAGCGGAGCTTCTCCCGGATCTCAGTATAATTCCGGCTAGTCGGGGCAGCGAGTGGCTGGGGGAGGGGGAGGTGCTGACATTACACCCTGGGCCTGGGAGGCCCATGGCACTCCCACCCGCTGGCACCATTTATGTGGTGAGAAGCCAGATAATTATTCTCTCTAGCATCAGCCACCAAGACCAAATGGCTTCATCCTCAGCAGACTCTGAGCAGAAGCAGTGGTCGGTATGAAGATGAGGGCAGAGCTCGGTGACCAAGCACTGGGGAGCAGAGAAGCAAGTCTGAGCTCAGGCTTCATCACCTGGACGCTGTATGATCTTGGGTGAGTCACTCAGTCTTTGTGAACCTCAATTTTGTCACCTCTAAAATGAAGACAACAATGCCTCACTCAAAGGTGACTAGGAATTCTGAATTACTTCCACATTTCCTATCCTAAACTGCTCTGCCCTAGCCAGCAGCCTGTCCTCTTCTCCTTGTGAGACTTCTGAATTGCTCTGCCGTCTAGAGACAGCATGTACCCTGATCTGGGCCTCCGTGGTGCCATCTGTGCTCATGGCCTGTACCTCAGCTGGCTGTCACACTGGGGAACCTTTTGCTTCCACTCTGCCTTCATCATGCACAAGCGTTCACTTCTCTGGGATTACACACGTATACATACTCATCAGAATCATAGCTTTTTCTCTGCCACTTCCTCTCCTTTTGCCTAAGGAAAAAAAGTCAATCTTAAGAGAAACCACGAGAAGAACACAGCCAATAAAACGTTAAGATATCCCGACCTCACAAATGTGCCTCCAGGCTGAAACAAGCAGAGGTAGGTGCCAGGACTCTGAATCCCAGCATGGCAATCACTGCCATGATAAGGGGTCTCTCCTCGCCCCTGGCTGCCCAGCCCTCTCTGCCCAGGCAGGCTCACTCACCGCATTGTGGCCGAAGAACTCACAGTAGCAGCAGTCACAGAACTTCCCATCGCGGGGGTGGGTGGAGGACGAGGTGCAAGAGCTGCGCTCAGAGCTGCTATCCTCTTCCTCTCCCAGACCCTCATCTGCCTCACAGGCCAGGCCACTGTGTGCAAATTTGTGCCCCTTGCACCCAGGGTCCCTGCTGCAAGGGAGAAGGGCCCAGAGGTAAGAGTGGGTGGTGTAGGCACAAAACATAGCAGCAGCCTAGAAAAGTATCCCTGTCCCCAGACACCATTCCAACTGCCCTCCACCTGTCACATCAATGCCTCTTGTAAAGATCAGAGTCTGGTAAGTCTCAGGTATCACAAACAAAAAAGCCTGACCCTGTGGAAGCTTCCTGCATGCGCCTATTTGATGGTGCTATGTGGAGACCTCTCTAGCTCACTCTATCAAGCCTTGTGATAAAGTGGCTTGTTCATCATTTGTCTTTTAAACTAGTGAGCCTGCCACTTGCATTCTGGAGTCTGATTCACAGTACAACAACCTTGCAGAGCAAGTGCTCAGTGAACAGAGCCATGAACTGACTCATGGGCTGGTGGCTCTTCTGGTATAGCCCCAAATGATCAAAGAGAACAGTTTTCTTTCACTTGTCCAGGGTCCTTACAGCACACTTGAGTCTTGTATCTGTGTCAGTAGGCAGAACTTCCTTACTCAGGAGCTCTGTGATGAGAAAAAGCAGATATGTCTTCTGGGGGGGGAGGGGGACACTAGAAGAGCCACTACTGTTCGGACAGAAAACATACTCAGCACGCTACCTAGCCATCCTTGAAGTCCTGTGAAAGCCAGTACCGTTCTCTCCATTTAGCAGTTGCGGAGACTGGGGCACAGAGCACTTGGCTGCTCTGCCCAACAGGTAGCAACCAAACTCCTGTTTCCCTGTGCACAGAGTTCATGCTTTCTCCACTTATATAATTCTGCCTCTGAACTCTGGCAATGAGTTGGGGCAACTTATAAACAGTATTTTCCCAGGGCAAGGATGAGACAGGCTGAGAGGTCCCTGAACCAAAGCTGGGAAGAAGCAGAGTCCTATGATATGTCAGCAGCAGCTGGAGTACTGCAGAAGCTGGTCCCATATTTGAGGGGGAATGAGAGTCAGGTAAGTCTAGGGCAGGCCAGTGTAGCCCATGTCTGCTTCTGGAAAGGCTAGTAAACACACAGTAGGGTTTAGAAAAGCAACAGTTAACAATGGTGCCTACAGGAATTTATTTCAAGGTTGCCAGTGTTCTGAAGGTACAGACGGACTGCTACCCTTTACTGGTGGCTACATGGATTTGGAGAACCCTATGAAAAGCGGTTCTCTCGCCTGCTCTCTCTCCTGCTAGGGATCAGACTCAGGACATTCTGCATCTACCACAAAGGGAATTCCCAGCACACACATGCGCTCTCTCTCCCTCTTTGTATAAAATTGGTCTTTCTAAATAGTTGGGGCTGGCCTTGAACTCTAGACCCTCTGGCCTCTGCTTCCCAATTGCTGGGATCATAGGTGTGTAGCACTCTGCATGGGAAAAAGCAGCTTGCCAATGTGTGTTAAGAATCCTCCCAAGAAACAATGATGAAAAAGTATAAGAGAGGGAAAAGCTTTAGGGCAGGACAGCTTTAGATATTGGCTATTTTAAAATAATGGAATGACCTAAATGTTCTGCAGCTGGAGACCAGCAAAATGAACTACAATTAAGATTCTCCAGCCCCAAATACTGAGGACTAAGAACAAAACAGCAAGGTCCAAGTCTGTATTACCATCCTAAGACATGTGAGAACACCCGTCAAGAGTGGTGGCAGCAGGCAGGGAGATCTCGGACTGGGAAATACAGATCCATAGTAGACAGTGTAACCCTGTTACAACAGCTGCCTTAAATACACTCACTTTCAAAGGCAGGCTAACAGGACCACGGAGCTTCTTCTGGGCCTCTAAAGGGCCCGGATCTATTTAAACAGAGGCTTATCACAACAGAATTTTTCTTGGTTAGAAATTTGGAAATGAAGAAGATTTGATGGTGCACACCTTTAATCCCAGCACTCAGGAGGCAGAGGCAGGTGGATTTCTGAGTTTGAGGCCAGCCTGGTCTACAGTGAGAGTTCCAGGACAGCCAGGGCTACACAGAGAAACCCAGCCTTCAAACACAAAAACAAACTGGAAAGAAATGCTTCAAGATCGAGGGATGGAAGAACATAAAAAAAAAAAAAAAAAAAAAAAAAAAAAATGGCTACAAGTGTACAGTAAACTATTACATAGATACTTAAGTTTTAAACAAAGTTTTAATTAGGGGAATGATCATGATATTTAAGAAGTGTTGCTACACAGGTCAGAGTTGCTAAGAAACACCTGTAATCAAATCCCAGTAGTAAGAGGCTAAGGCAGGAGGCTCACAAGTTAGAAGGCTAGCTTGCGCTACATGGCAAGAGACTGTCTCAATATGAAGAAAATAAAAAAATTGCTACATAAAATATTTATCAAATATAGACCAAATGATGCCATTTATATACAGAAGTATCTTCAAAAAAACAGGCCACAGTGCTGGACATTTTTCTTCAGGTTGTGAAGACCTTCCCTTTCTTACATCTGAACTGTTCTAAGCTTTAAAAAATTATAATGGAAAAAAACAATGAAACCCCCTTAATTTGGAGCGTATTTATCTTTGGTGCTAAGGAACCAGACACAGAGCCTGCTTTGGCCATTTCTTCCAGCCCAATCTACACTTAGGTTCCAGTGAGCAGGGAGTGGCGCCTTTCAGGGCACTCGCTTACCTGTGAGTGCTAGGGGGTGGCTGAGAGCTCGGAGGTGGGAGGAGAGGCCCACCACAGTGCCCACTGCAGTGCCCGCTGCAGGGGTGGCTGCACCCCGAGTGTGATGGAGGCATCTTCAGGAGTGGCATGCTGGTGGAGGGCAGATGAGGGCTCTGACATGGCCCTGGGGGGTGGGTGGCAGTGGCAGCAGCCATAGGGCACTCTGAAGCCTGGGCAGGAAAAGGTGCTGCTGGGGTGGTGGGCAGCAGGTGTGGGTGGGCCGCCGAGCTGAAGGAACCAGGGTGAGAAGGAATCAGAGATGCTGGATGGGGGGGAGGGCCAGTGGGGCTATTAGGGGGAGCAGTGAGGTCTGAGTGCTGGTGGTGCTCCGAGCCAGGGAAAGCCTCACCTGTAGGTGGAGGGGAAAAAGAGGGGTCAGACCTGGAAGGAAAGCCCACAGGCTCATTGCCACATTGTCCTGCTTCCTGTGACCAGAGGGCACAGCCTATATAGCACAAGGCGCCCTAAAATGTGTTGGTAGGCGTTCTGTTGGGATGGCTTGAGCATCCCAAGCCTATGAAGGATATGGCTCAGCTGTGGTATGAGCAGAGAATGGCTACTGTTTCTCCGAGTCCCTTATTCTCAGGCATTCCTTAGGCCTAAGAAAGGAAGCTATAGCAACTTTGGGATCTACCTTTGGGCCACATGGACCAGAGCAGCCAAGGTATGCCTGACTCCTAGTAGGCTACAGATTTCTGACTAAAGTAGGAAAAGGCTTTGATGATTCTCTTCAGTTCATGGCCTAAGATAACTGGAATGATACTCGATTCACATAGCTTGAGGACAGTACCATCTAAACAACTTTCTCGTCCATTTAGAAGTATGGCAGTAATAACCCAAAGGCTTCCTTCTCTGGGTCTTGAGTACTGGTATTGAGTTTAACTCCTTACACTGTGGCCTGCCAGTCTGCCAGTCTTTCCGGGTAAACAATGCTGTCTGCCTATCCCTAAGGTAGACAGAACAAGTCCAGGGAGAAGGGCCGAGCAGAGGTGTCTCAGCCTATCGATGGGATAGAGGACAGGTGTAAATGACCCAAGTCTCATTTCCTGAGGCTTTCCCAGACTACTTGTTCCCCACGCAGTATCAGGACCCCTCCTGGACCCAATGTCATTAACAACAGCGAGGGCAAACTTCTCTGTCGGCAGTATTTTGTAACTTCAGAGTCTTGCAGAAGGTCTTCCAGAGATAGTGAAGGTCTAGGTAGTCCTGCTGCCATCAGAACAGGTCCATGTTTACTTATTTTATTAACCAAATTCCTCACTGACTGGGGCAAAGTAGAGAGGCAAACAGCTACCTACATAGAAGGGGGCCCAGAACTTTCCAAAGCTTAGACTCACCAGGGATGGCAGGAGGACTCCCAGTCGAGCTGCCTGGCACAGCCCCACTGGAGTGTGGGGAATTCCAGAGGCCTGAGAGCTTATGTGCTGACAGGAACGAGCTGGGATCCCAGTCCCCTGAGTTCCCATGGCAGGAAGAGGAGGAGGAAGATGAGGATGATGAAGAGGACGAGGATGAATGAGAGTCACCCCCACAAGACTGTGATTTGCAGGATGTATGTGACAGGGAAATCTGGAAAGGAGAAAGAAAAGGCTCATGGTCAAACAGTGGGGCGGACCTGCTCCTTCAGGCCTTAGGTTACGGCTGAAGCACTATCAGTATAGCCAAGCACTGGTGAGGACTATGGTGTTCCCAGCTGTGTGACTGTGTGGATGGTGGGCAGAGCTGAGCTCTGAACATGGGCCATTTGATGGTAAAGAGCTGCCACCAAGATGGAAGTGCTTTAGATCACGAGTGTGCTTTAGCATTCAGGCTCCCCGGCCCCTTTCTTTCTCCTTCCTTCCATTTATTTATTTACTTACTTTTTAATTTTTGAGACTTTATTTTTATTTTATGTGTATGAGTGTTTGTCTGAATGTCTGTCTGCGCACACAGTACACAGAGGCCAGAAGAGGACATCAAATCCCCTAGGACTGGAATTACAGTAGGTTATGAGCCACCATGTGGGTTCTGAGAGCCAAACTCCAGTGCTCTGGAAGGGCAGACAGTGCTCTTAACCACTGAGCCATCTCTCCAGCCCCAGACTTTCAATTATTTTTTATTTCTTTGGGTATTTTTTGAGACAAGGTCTGTCTATGGAGCCCTGGGTGTCCTGGAACTCACGAGGTAGAAAAGGCTGGCTTCAAACTCACAGAGATCTGCATGACTCTGCCTCCTGGGCACTGGGACTAGGAGGAGTGCCACCGCCCTCGGCCCTTCCTTCCAGTTAGGATGCACACATCTGCGTACAATGTGTGTGTCTGTAAGTGCAGATGCTTATGAGTCGCAGTGTTTCAATCAGGGTCTCCTTGCTGGTTTGCCATTGTGTAAGCAAGGCTAGCTGGCCCACCGGCTTCCAGGCACGGTTCTGCCTCCACCTCCCATTTGACTGCAGGAGCATGGGGAGTACAGATATGCTCTGCCCCATCTGGCTTGATGTGCACTCTAAGGATTCAAACTTGAGTCCTCGAACTTTTGTGGCGGGCGCCTTTTCCCACTGAGCCACCTCTCCTCCCTTATTCTCCAGCACTAAGGGAGGAATCCAGAGCTCTGTACACACAAGACAAACATTCCACTACTGAACTACATACACAATCTGGCTCATATGACTCAGATGTCAGTCTTTTACAGCTCCTAGCCATTACTGATGTCTTCTGACTGAGGCACACCTCAGACCTCCACTGATCTCTTTCATATTGCTGGCCTTTCAAGTGGCCACAGGGCTGAAGGCATCAGGGTCAGGTAATGGACAGGATAAAAATTACATACACCCACCAGTAGGCCTGCCTCTTCTTCCCTCAAATCTGAACCCAGCTGGCAAATACTAAGTGCAGCCTGGTGGTTTCTCTGAGCAGCCTGGGCAGAGCCTCCTGTGGCCAGGGGAAAGAGCGCAGCTTCCTGTGGAAGGAAGCAGCTGTGCATCCAGGGTCACCTGTCAGCTGTTACCTACCGCCACTGCACGGTCTCCACCTGTCTGCCTCTCAGCCTCCTCCATGCTCTTCCGACAGCCCTGGCAGACCCACAGAGGCATCTCGCCCAGGAGATTCTTGACGAGCTTTGGCATGAAGTCAGGGGGCAGCTTCTCACCCTGCAACACCAGTCCATTTTGTGAAGGGCCTTCGTCCCAGCCTTTGCGCTCCCGGTGACACAGCAGGCAACAAGTCTGCACAGACTGGCTGGAGGTAGGGGGAACCTGTCCAACACACAGACACAGGGGTTCCCAGGAGGGGGAAAGGCTGCCTTAGAAGTGATGCTAACAGTATTAATAACACCACTTATCACGTGCCAGGCACTGGGACAGGCACTTTAGAAACATAATTTAGTTTTAGTCCTTGTAACAGCTCTGCAAACCAGGTGTTCTTATTCCCATTTTTTAAAGATGAAGAAACAGATTTCAAGAAGTTAAATGAGTTGCCCAAGGTTACAGAGCTAATGAATGGTTGAATTCCAGTAAATGTGACTCCAAAACTCATGCTCAAATGTCCTCAAAATATCAAAATCTACAGAGATGCTTCTTCCCTCTCTGATGAGCCTAGGAAGGGCCACAGATCTATGTAGGTTAAGACCAGTCCTCACCTGAAAGGAAAATGGACTTTCTGTCCTTGGAGAGTTAGGAAGAACATGGACGTTTCCCAAAGAGATGAACAATTATTTCCTTTAGCATTGCAGTGGGATTTCAGAGAAGGGTTTGTAAAAATGGTAAAACAAACAAACAAACAAACAAACAAACAAACAAACAAAAAACAGGGAGAGACAGACCCTGGTGCTCTTTTGGGTAAGGATGGTGGAAAAAGTCCTGGACTCTAGGTCAGACAGACAGACATACACTCCATCTTAGCCTCAACACGAGTCAGCTGACAACCTTGAGCAAGCTATTTAAGCTCCCTGAGCTCTGCTTCCTACCCACCCTACAGAATTGTACGGGTATGCCACAGTCCAGGCCCAGATCATTACTCAGCCTGTTTCTTCCCTCTGCGACAAATCTGACCCAATCATTTACATTTGAAGGTTTCCTTTCACACTGGGGTCCTGAATGGAAACCTGCTTATATTTATAGCCCCAATTAATGATTTTCCTTTATTTTCCAACCCTAGTCTCCCTCCACTGACAGTGCACATGGCCCATCCTTTGGACCAACAGGATGTTAGCAGACAAGCTGGCAGCACCAGTCTGAATAGTATATATGCTCTTCTGGTATCCTTGCATGGATGGCCTGCATGATCTTGTGCCTCTGACACACCATGGGGGAACAGTCAGACTCCTGCCTCACAGATGGCACCTGGAGAAAATAGGAGTGTTCCTACCTAACCAGTCAGCTGATCAGACCTGAGTGAGTCCAGCTAAAACCAGACAGGCCTGCTTAGAGCTGCAGGAACACCCCATCAAGCAGTAGCTTCAGGAGAAATAGTCAATGGAATTGTTCTAAGCAACTAGGTTGCAGGCAGTTTGTTCACAGCAACAGACAACTCGCACGTAACTTTCAAGTTTACCCTCCACTAGGTAATGTGTTGTAAGGGTGTGTTGTTTCCTGTGACATCACCTCCTCACAATGAACTAGGACTAGAGTATCCTTAAGTCGGCCATATTGCCATCCACTAAGCTGGGTCCCTGGTTTCTTCCAAAAGGAAGGAACCAGCAGTGACAATGGAATACAAGGAAGCACTCAGGGAAGGGTAAGGACTAGGGAGAGAGTCTCCAAGATAAAGAATTTCACAAGTGGAATTTATAAAACACAGTCAACCACTGCCAGGCTGTCTCACTGTCTCAGTGAGCAAGGCAGATGCTTAGCGGTCAGTGCAAATGGAACTCACCATGTTGTTTCACACATAAGGCAGGTTAATGAAGAATGGTTAGAGAAACGAAGGCAAAGGAGGCCTTTTTAGCATAAGTATGTATGTGCTGTGAGGGCGAGTGGCTGGGTCGCGCTCTCTCTCTCTCTCTCTCTCTCTCTCTCTCTCTCTCTCTCTCTCTCCATGTGAGTACTGGGGGTTGAACTCAGGTTGTCACGTTTGGCAGCTTTAAGCTGTCTCACGGACCCAAAGGTGGAGTTCTTGAGAACAGTACTTAGGACATTTTTCAAAGGTGTACGGGGAGTTATAGTTAACTGCAGACAGACAGGGGAAGGCCCCAGCATGCAAGGCTTAGTGCCTAGTGGTATATAAGAATGCCATGGGCAACCCAGGACAAGAATCCTCATGACAGCTCTCACCTCACTAGGATGTGATGGTCCTAAAAATCATGATATGGGGTTGTTGTTGCTAGGTAGGACAGAGTCTCATGAAGGTCAGGCTGGCTTTGAACTCATTATTTAGCAAAAGGTGGTCCTGAATCCCTCATCTTCCTGCATCTAGGATTATGGGCATGTGTATGTGCCAGTATGTCTAGCCAGGAAGAAAAGTTTGAAAATAGTAAAAATCTTCTTTAAAGCAGTCTTTTCTCCTCTCTCTCAATGCTAGAGATCAAAATCAGGACCATGTACACATAAAATTTTTATATAGTCTATAAAGTACAATATATAGGGATTTAAAATATTTTGGTTTTAGCTGGGCAGTGGTGGCGCACGCCTTTAATCCCAGCACTTGGGAGGCAGAGGCAGGTGGATTTCTGAGTTCCAGGCCAGCCTGGTCCACAGAGTGAGTTCCAGGACAGCCAGGGCTACACAGAGAAACCCTGTCTCGAAAAACCAAAAAAAAAAAAAAAAAAAAAAAAAAAAAAATTTGGTTTTATGGAACTCACTATGTAGGTCAGGCTAGCCTTGAACTCAAAGAGATCCACCTGTCTTTGCCTCCTTAATGCTGGGACTAAATTCGAGTACTACTATGCCTGGCTGATATATGATTTTGAACAATAATTCAAGTGTATACTGTACACCCCACAGTACAAAAATGCCTTCTCAGGGCTGGAGTGATGGCACAACAGTTAAAAGCACTGATTGTCCTCCCAAAGGGTTCGATTCCCAGCAGCTACATGGAAGCTCACAAAAGTGTATAACTCCATTTCCAGAGAGCCCACTCCCTCTTCTGGCCTCTGCTTGAACTGTCCATGTTCGTGGTACACAGCCATACATGTAGGTAAAATGTTTATATACATCAAAATTTTAAAATGCTTTCTTTTGAAAGCAAATTTTAAGTGTGTGAGCAGTGTGTCCGTGTGGAAAGTGCTGTGGTGCAGCAGAAGGCCCCGGCTTTGGCACTCGGTGTATAAGCGGATGGTGCCGAGCAGGCCTACTTACTCACTAAGTCCTCATCTGCACATCTGTAGGTCAGCTTCGAGATCAAATGCAATGCGATAAAGAGCCTCCCCCAGCTCAGAGCACACAGCTCTTAGCTAAACAGAGGGTTCTAACTACATGACAGGAACCATGGAAACAGTAAACCACTACTGAATTGTATACGACTGAACTCACATACAAGGAGTGCAAGATGTTAGATATCTTTTGGGGGTGGGTGGGGGGGTGGAGGGGGGGCTTGGGAGTTGACAAGATCTCACAGTATAGCCGAGGCTGACCTTAAACTTGTAGTAATCCTCCTGCTTCAGCCTTCTATGTGCTAGGATTACAGTTATAAACCTCCTTGTCTGGTTTCTGTTAAACATCAGTCTCTGCCTTTAACCCCAGGAAGTCAAAAGCTTAAGTCCTCCAATACCCTGCACCTCCCTGCTTCTCCCTTTGCTAAAGGGAGTCTTCTCCTTAAGACCTGTAAATCCACACCCCTCTAGACAATCCTAAAGAATGGCTGTCCTATGTAGACCAGACTGCCCTCAAACATGTCTGCCTGCCTTCCTGAGAGTTTTCTATTGAGTGCAGGTACTCAGTGCAGCAGGGCCTGGCTCAAGGCTAACTCATCAGATCTGTGAAGCATCCTCATAGCATTACAGTTGGCAGGCAGCGTGGTGAGACCATCCTTGAAATTACAGCATCCTATAGGGCAGGTCCTCACCTCTCTATCCTGCCCCTCCACCTGTATGGTTCCAATTTCAAATCTGCAAGGATTACAGTAAGACGTTCCCAGCTAAGAAAATAATGTGACCCTTTCTAGAGCTATATTAGGCCACATAATACATGAATTAGCCATTAATGAAAGTCACTCTATAGGGCAGTCATCTTCCCTGATAAAGGAAGAAATAGACAAGGACAGCTCGTTAAGCTTTAACTGAAGCAGACACCATCTGCACTGCAGAGTTGCCCAAAGGTCTAAGAAACAGCAGGAAAACAAAACAAAACACTCAGTGAAAGGGACCAAGCCAGCAGGCACTTCATTTCTGAAGTAGGCCCTCTTGCTGTTTGTTCCTAGCTAGTCCACGCTAACCATTAGCTATCACTATGCTCTCTTAAGTCAGTACACTTCCACGCAATTTGGAAGGGCCACCCTCCAAAGCCCTCAGGCTCTGGTCTTTGGATACAAGGCGCCATTTTTTTTCTTGTTTTGAGAGAGGGTCTCACAGGCTGGAATGGGTATGGGGACGATGGCCGTATACCTTTAATCCCAGCGTGTGGGAGGCACAGGCAGAGGAACATCTAAAGTTTGAGGTCAGATTGGTCTACACAGTGGGTTCCAGGACAGCCTACCGAAGCTTTACAGAGAAACCCTGACTCAAGGGAAAAAAGGGAGGGGGGCATTCATGCCCAGGATACCACTGAACTCAGTCTTCCTGCCTCAGCCTCCTGAGTGCTAGGACTACAGCTGTGTGCCACCATATCTGTCTCTTGACATTTTTATCATCTTTATCTCTGCTTTAATTTTTATTTATAATTATGTCTATATGTGTTTACAGGTGCTTTTGGAAGCCAGAAGTCTTGGAGATAATTTTTAGGCAGTTGTGAGTCACACCAACATGGGTGCTGGGAATCAAACTCAGGGCCTTTCCAAGAGTAGTTCATGTTCTTAAACCACTGATCCACCTCTCCAGCTTTCAATCTGAAACATTGAATGTGAGCACGCGCGCGTGTGTGTGTGTGTGTGTGTGTGTGTGTGTGTGTGTGTGCGCGCGTGCATGTGTGTACATGCAATGTGCGGGTATATGCACACAATGGCACATGGGTGAAGGCCAGATAACAACTTTCAGGAGCAAATTCTCTTTCTACCATGTGGGTCCAAGAATTCAACTAAGGTTATTAGCGTTGGCAGTGTGAATCTTTACGGCTGAGCCCTCTTGCCAGCCCTATCTTTGTTTTCATTGTTAAGGGTGGTGAGGTGCCCAAGACCTAAGAGATGTTACAATTCTTTTCATTAATGCTACGGCTGAGCAAGTTCTGGCTCAGGGCTCTTTCTAACTGCAGTACCCATTATTTCTCAATCCTGGCAAACATGGCGCCTTATGCCTTGAGTCTGAACCCAGGCTTTCAACATGCTGTTCTCCAAGCTGTATTGTTATTTCTGAACAAAAACATGGTCATCAAGTGAATGAAAACATCCAGTATTTTTTTCTTCACAAAGGCTCAGAGAACTAATTCTTAAACCCAGAATCCCCGGGCAGCAGCTAATTGTTCCACTCACCTTAGATTACATTTTAGAGCCTCTGGGGTACAGGGTTAGTCTAAAGCAAAACATGAAGAAAAAATTCTAGTGGTTCTGCTAATTTTGTATCTTGCCAAAAAGATTTCTAGGTAACTGTTTCGTGCTTCAAGTGAACCCAGAGCCTCTATATCGAGGGGCGGCTCACAGGAGCCTGGCTATGGTGTGCACACCCCAGGGCAGGGGCCAGGGTTCGGGGAGCTGGAATTTGTGGCCACTGACTCCAGTGTCTGCTTCTCTACCAGCCCAACTGCTTCTGCTTGGTCCAAGAAGCATTAAGTTAAGGGAGTTTCTTTTCTTTTCTTTTCTTTTCTTTTCTTTTCTTTTCTTTTCTTTTCTTTTCTTTTCTTTTTTTATTCCATGCAATACCAGTTTTACCTTGAAAGAATGTCTTTGTTATTTAGACAAGAATATTAGCAGACATTTCCTCAAAAGAATAAATAAACAAAATAAGCCTATTACTTCAAGAAAAACTGTCAAGTATTTGTGGCCAATGATAAAAATTCAAGCTTTGGATCAAAAATTCAAATTTGAAAGTCAGGCATCGCCGGGCAGTGGTGGCGCACGCCTTTAATCCCAGCACTTGGGAGGCAGAGGCAGGGGGATTTCTGAGTACAGAGTGAGTTCCAGGACACCCAGGGCTACACAGAGAAACCCTGTCTCAAAAAACCAAAAAAAAAAAAAAAAAAAAAAAAGAAAGTCAGGCATCGTGGCTCATACCTCTACTCCCAGCATTTCAGGAAGCTGAGGTAGGAGGATGACCATGAGTTTGTGGCCAGGCTGGGCCACAGAGTGAGAATCTAAACAAACAAAACCTCAGAATTTGGGAAAGCTTGTATCACTTCCCATGAGCTTTAGAATGGCTCAATACTTGACTGAGGAATCAGTGTTATTAACAAATGTTATTTTTTGGCATGATAAATAAAACCCATTTCCTGAATGACGAGAACACGATTTCACAGAATCATACGTGTGTGAGGAGTCCGTCTGAAGTGCTAGATGCACATCCCATCTCATTGTTTTCACTCTTGTTTGGAGGTAGGGTCTTACTACATGGCTTTGGCTGGCCTGGGACTTGCTATGTAGACCAGGCTGGTTTGAACTCAGAGATCTGCCTGCTTCTGGGATTAAAGGCATGTACAACCGTGCTAGGCTCAAACAATGGATTTTTAATGTAAAGTAAATACAAAGACTTAACATTGAGCTCATGACTTTGTGCGGGGTGAGCAGGGTGTGTGTAACCTGTGCATACAGGTGCCTGTACCCAGAAGTGCATGGGAGGTCAGAGGAGGATGCCAGGTGCACTCCTCTATCACTCTCTGCCTTGTTTCCTTGAGATTGGGTCTCTCCAATCTGAACCTGGAGCTCGACATTTTGGGCTGGGCTGGCTGGTGGGTCAGTAAGCCTCAGCTAGCCTCCTGTCTTCACATGCTGGGGTTACGGGTAGACATGACCATGCTAGCTTCTTACTTGAGTGCTGCGGATCTAAATGCTGACCCTCCCACGTACACAGCACGCCTCTCCCTCCCCCCAGCTTTACTACAGTAAAAACTTTGCAAAAATGAAAATGGGACCATTTTCCTATCTTAATATATAAAATTAAATATATATAATTATTAATTTAAAATGGCACATTTCTTTATTATATCATTGTGAGCAAGAGTATACATGCATTCTGCCCAGAAGCACACACCATATGTATGTGTGAACATCAGGCCAACTTCAGGGGTCGCCTCTCCTTCCACTACAGAGATCCCAGGGACTGAGCTCAGCTCACCGCGCTTAGCAGCAAGAGCCTTTACCTACTGGGCCATCTCATGGGCCCCCACATAATTACTTTTGTAATTCATAAAAATTGTGATTTATATTAATGTGGTAACTTAAACATTATTAGTCTTTTTTTCCCAGTTCTAGAGATAAAATCCGGCCGGGGCCTATTGTGTGCTAGGCAATAACTCTTATCAACAATTACATAGCTTGTGGTGTATCTGGGAGCTTTTGGGGCATGACTCAACTTTTTTACATTGGCTTTTTTGTCCACAGTTTGTCAAGTGTCAGAGAATAACCCTGATCAGCAGTCCAGACAGGTGCCAAGATCTGTTCTGAAGCTGGACTGAATTTCAACATTTAGCCTAGGCTCCTCCCAGGAGTTCCTCTCAGTCCCAAGAGTTCACGGATGTTTGTACCAGATTTCCCAAGACACATGCTGTATCTAGCCAGCTGCTCTGCAACAGGTTCCAAATTCTATTCTGAAATAGCCCATGAGAGTACTATCCTCTCAAGATACTAAACTTCAAGAGCTTCCCTGTCACCCAGGCAAAGCAGATGACTACAGCAGCTACAGTTTCTCACGTCCACCATTGTTCCACACACTGGACAACTCTGAGGTAAATTCCTAGCATCCCATAAGATCCTCGTCAAAGGTCAATGAAACTTTCTAAGTTAAAGTAATTCTTTCAGTGTAACGCCTGTCACGCTGTGCCATATTCCTGGCAGAACGGAGCTCTCTGAGGCATGGAGTAGCTGTTGATCATTTACATATGTTCAGAAACCAAGTATGGCTTGTTGCCTGTCACATAGCAGGCGTTCATTAAATAAATGGAATTTTAAAGCCCTTATGGCTCAGTGTCTCAGTTACTTAACACCAGGAATAGAATTTAACATCAAAACCAGTCCCTTCCCTGACCTGCTATGCTGAAGGCCATGACTCTGGTGAGCAAGTAACCAGAACTAAGACTCGCAGAATGCCTGAAACCGGAGCTGCAGTAATGCTCTAGGAGCTGACCAAACCCCACCTCAGTGGTTCAGAGCTTTTACTGCAATCCTTACTCAAGCGTGGCCCTTCCAGTAGGCAGAAAACTGCTTCATTTTCTAATTGGTAGAGAATCTTCTTTGGTCATATAAGCTGAGTAAGGACGATGCAGTGAGGCTGGCTAATCCTAAGGAGCCCACGGGCCTAAGCACCACACTCAATCTGCTTCAGTACAAGTAGCCAAGGAGGCCCAAGCTGTGCATTTACCCAGATGCTTGGGCCAGCTGCTGCTCTACCACTTTTAACTCCAGGACAGGTCTCTCACTGGGAAACGAGCATGAACTTTGGAGACATTGTTCTAAGTTCAAATCCTTGTTCTGCCATTTTTAGTATTTTGAGTATTACTCAAATTCTGAGTCTTAGGTTTCTCAATTTATGAAATGGGAATAACACCATACTTCACAGAGTTGTGAGGACAGAAGGAAATAAATTATGTAAAGTACCTGGCCTGGGTCTGGCACACAGTAGGTGCTCAATACCCGTTAGTTTCTTTCCTCTTCTGCCCTGGAAGAAATGATAGGGAAACTTACTAAGTAAGACTTGCCCAAACCAAATTTATTACCTGAAGCACAGGACAGAGAACTAAACAGTGACCTTCAAGGCATCTTTGAACCCCCATGTTATACAACATGGCCCTGTTTCCTAGTAGGATCTTCAGTTAGCAGCTCCTCTGGCCCTTTCTTCCTGACTTAGTTTTCCCACATCCCTTTTCAGAATAAAGATACCTATTTCTTTCATTCCAATGGGGGAAAATCAGAAAGGGAGCCATGAGCTCTGGGTAGAAGGTAAGGGGAGACAGGCAGATGATGGAACTGCAGCATGCTCCTCCTGCTAGTCTGCTAATGGCTACCTAATTTGAAGAACGAGGGTGATGCAAAAGGTGCAAGCTCAGACCCTTCCTAGGACACAAGCTTGTCTTTCCTTCAGTCCTACCTGCCCTTGAAGGACCATTAAATACTCCTTTCCCCAATTACAAATCCTCCAAGTTCTTAGTCAGAACGAACAGGGCTCTCTCCAATAGAGTGATCTCCTAACTTAAACAAACAAACAAATGAAAGAAAAAAACAGGGTTTTACTATGTAGCCCTGGCCAGCCTGGAATTCACTATGTAGCCCTGGCTGGCCTCAAAATTATAGAGATCTACCCGCCTCTGCCTCGAATGCTGGAATTATAGGCATGCGCCACCATGCATGGCCCTATCTCACATACCTTTATTGTTTAAATCTGTCATCGCTACAAGACTTCCAAAGACAGACAGTGTTCTAAGACGCACTGTATTCCAATCACTCAGCAGAGACACAGTAGGCTAATATACAACAGAAGACTAGCGGTTGAATAGTCAACTCAAGAAGTGGAGGAAGGTGAGATTTTGGTTTTTTTGTTATTGTTGTTTGTTTAATTTTAAGTGTATGCCTGCATGCATGTCTGGTGCCTAAACAGGCCAAAAGGAAGTGTTGGATCCCCCAGAATGGGTATTACAGACAGTGTGATCCACCATGTGGGTGCTGGGAATTGAACCCAGATCCTCTGGAAGAGCAGCAAGTGCTCTTAAGCCGGTGCCAACTCTTCAGCCTGTTTTTGTTTTTTTTTTATGTGATGCTAGGAATCAAACCCAAGGCCTTAAACCTTATACAAGTTTTCTACCATTGAGCTTTGTCCTCAGACTCTACCCCCTTAAAACAAAACAAAACACGATGCTAGACTTCCTCAAGTTAGCAGCTCCCAGATCCAGCCACACTCAAAATCACCTACAAGAATCTAGAAATGGATCCAGGGTGGGCTCCAGCCCTAGTTGGACAGGTCGGGGGTGGAGCTGAACAAAGGATGTGGCCATAGCTAGGCTGGGGTGAGGAGCTCTGGACTAGAGAGAGCACTCCCAGCTGCCTCCCCCACAGATTTACGTTCTCACACTGTATCACAGAGGCTTGACCATACCATCTGCCCCCCTACTCCACACCACCCCTTGCTTCCTCAACTGCCCAAACTGCCTGCAGTAGAGCATCAGTCTGACTTCTCCCTGCTCTCCAAAGAGTCCAGGCACTGCTCATCCCTTCTTTGTAGACTAGAGGTTCTCAACCTGTAGGTCCTGACCCTTGAGGACCCTTTCACAGGGTTCTTAGGTCAGATACCCTGCATATCAGATATTTACATTACGATTCATAACTGAAGCAAAATTACAGTTATGAAGTAGCAGCAAAAATAATGTTATGGTTGAGGGAGTCACTACACATGAGGAACTGAACTAAAGGGTCACAACGTTAGGAAGGTTGAGAATTGATGCCGGAGACACTACTTCCTTTCTCCACCTTACTTTCTGGAGATACTCAACCATTACAACTAGGCTCTGAGAAGCCTTCCCTGGGTAACCATGTCTTGGGCATCCAAGGCAGCAGGCACCACAGTTAGAGCTACCCTTGTGCTAAGTGCTTGACAGGTGTGACTTGTTGGTCCCTAATATTAACCAAGTAAGCCTGGATTCCCTGTTGTTTTATAAAGAAGTGAACACTCCTAGGAGGCTACTTAAGAGGATGCAGGATTTGCTGTACCCTATCAGCTCCCTAAGGACAGGAACCAGGTTTCATTCGCTCTTCCTTCTGCAGCAGCTTGCCCAGGGTCTGGCACTAAGGGCTCACTTAGTGTTGGTAGAACAGATGAGTGCTAGGTAAGAGGACACGGGGATGACAGTACACAGGCCAGGCCTGGCCTGACTGAGTACCAGTGAGTCAGCACTGTGAGGTATCCAACAGCCACATATGGAGCAATAAAGATCACGCATAATATATACCCCTAAAGTGATTTAACTAAAATGGTCCCTACTCTAAAAATCTCTAGGTACAGTAAGTAAAAGTGTTATGATTATCACCATCCATTATTAGACATTAAGCTAGTAACTCTAAGACTTAAGGAAACGAAAAACTTTAAACTCAGTGGACAAATCCTGATCATCAAATGTCACTGGCATCTTTGCACTGAGAGTCCTTTCAGAAAGAACTAGGTGGTTCTAGGCAAGGTGGCCCCTCAGATCATTTCCTCCCACTGGCCATGAAAGTGGCGCAGGCTTGAGTCAGCAAGGGAAGGTCTGAGGATAGGAACTACCTTGACCTTCTGTGTATCTCAAACAAAGGCCCTGGTTAGAGATCACTTTGAAGCTTGCTTAGTGAATTAAACACAGTGAAATGGTTTCAGTAACAGTACTGACTGATCACCTTAGCCAGTTCCTTGAGGGAACAGATTTACTCTTAGCACTGGAAGAGCCAGGTCTCTGGAGGCCCTTTACACCAAGCTGGGCTGTCCCAGGGGATGCTGTAGCGGTGAGAGGGAAAGGACAGGGTGAGCTCATTGCCAAGAGCCCAGTGTCCTTAGCAAGCCTCCTGGGTTCTAAGCGTACACACAGGCTGCAAGCTCAATGGTTTGGAACTAAAATCAACTGGTAGAAGTAGTAGGTAAGGCTGCTTTGGCCACACAACACAGCTCCTGCTACCGGGAAGAGATTCTGAATCCTAGGCTGCTTCACATTCACTTGTTGATGAGGCTCAAATAGGAAAAGAAACCAGCTCTGAGACACAAAGCAGGAGGAAAGGTGGGGAGCTAAGCTCAAGTCTGTCAGGCTGTTCTCACTGCCTCCTTGGACTGCTTTGAGGTTTTGTGAGCTGACCTTTGCTAATAAGACAGGACCTGTTTAAGCATTATCTTGAAGTAATAGAGGGTTCGAGAATTTGGGTGAATAGACCAGATGTAGTAGGCTAAAACAACCAAAAGGCCTTTTGGGATCCCAAATAATCCTAAGAGATTGTATCCAAAAGTGTCCAGGTTATACGAATGAGCTGAGAGCTACAGAGAGAGCCAGGGGGCTGGAGCCAAACTACCTAAGGAAGCACTGCCACTCAAGCGCCCAGGATGACTCAGAGAGACGAGGGTTCAGCATCAGCAAGACTTTAGGGTTCTAAGAGGCACTTCTTTTTCTCCTGTTGTTATAGGAACAGGTGATGTGGACTAGGCTGACCTGTAACTTGCTATGTGGTACAGACCAGCTTTGAATTCAAAGCTATCCTCCTTCCTCAGCTCCCCAGGTGCTAGAAGAGAAGTACAAGCACAAACTACCACCCCCAGCCACACAGTTGCTTCACAGTACCAGCTTACATTTTTTGATTAAAAACAAAAATAAAACAGTGTATGAGTTTTGGGTCTTAGAATAAGTCTGTGGGCTGGGTGTGGTCTTATTTGCCACCCACGGACTTGGTTCAGTAGGTAACATTAACAGTGAATTTCACCTTCCCTATCCACTCTACATCCAGACAAAAGCGTGGGGTGTGTGTATGTGTGTTACAAACCAAGATCCTTACGAAAGGCATGACAATGAACAGAACAATGGCCAACCTCTAACCTGACATCAGGAACTTTTGACCAGAGCAGAAAAAGCGGTTTCTTGAATCTAATTTCTACCCTCAGCAAAAAGTAGGACCCAATCAGAGCTGATGTTTCAGTTCCCTTGTGTGTCTAAGAGTGAATTTTTATTTGATTGGATTTTTTTTTTTGCCTCATATTTGTAAGTAGGAGTCATTTGTGTAAATGTTTAATTGCCGTGGGTTTCTGTTTCCCCATCTGAGAACAGGGTAATTGTGGTTATATCTTCTAGCTTGTTTTCTAATATCTGTTAATCACTAGGACAGGGATCTGGTGACTGGCTGACAAGGCTCCTGCATTCTATGGTTTATATGGAAAAGCAGACAAAAAAACTGTATCAGTGGTTAATGCATCAAATTTGTGCTAGATGCTGAGGAGAATGCAGGGGAGGTGGAAAGGTTAGAAGCATGCTAATCGCCGGGCATGGATAAAGGGAAGTCAAGCAGAGATAGACAGAATCTATAAAACCCTGGATCAGGTTCTAATTGTGGGGCAGCTGTATCAATGAAACTGAACAGTTAAGGCACCATCCAAACTTTCTGGGCTCTCTGTGTGACAGGGACCCTAGAGCATTGTATGTCTGAATGGGAAAGGAAGAGAACAACAGACAGCTAGCTCCATGGTTCTCTTCTAGATAACAACACTCTTGGGGGTGTGTGTGTCAAAATAGGTTAGAAGGGGAAGCAACATTTGGGTGAAATCGAGACCCAGCAGGAGCACAGTCCAACCTGGATCAGCCTAGGCTGCAAGGCAGGATGATGGGCATGCTTCTGACACTCGAGAAGTTGAGACATTTTCATTAATTAAAAATCCTCTCACCATGATACGAGACACAAAGGAGACCAGCATCAAATGTGGGTTACAATAAGCACAGGTTCTGGCCTGATTCAATCTCTCCCTCATTCACCCAGTTACTTCTCTGAAAAGGCAAAGCCTGGGATATTCGTGGAGGAGCACACAAATGGCATCCTCCTAGCCCCTGGTGTTCACATTCAGTGCTTGGGACGGACATATCAACAAGTTTCATCACAGAAGGAGTGGTGCCATTAGAGGGAAGCAAAGAGGGCTGTGGGCACAGAGGGGGCACTTGGTGTAACTGGGGAGGTCGGGGAAAGCTTCCCAGGAATGGTACCCCAAATGGCATCCCCACTCACATGCACAATTCCAGAGATTCTACTAGAAGGCTGTCAAGAGCCATGCCTTCAGGCTGCACCAGCCTCCCAGAGTCCCCTGCTGCCCGATGCAGTGTCTGCAGAGCCAAACGCATCTTCCGCCACGCCTCATCCTCATCCGGGCGCTGCATCCGACCCTCCAAGACTCCTGCAGGGGCCTGCCTTCCTCGGCAGGCTCAGCCAAAAAACCAACTCAAAACTCTTTTGTCAGAGCAAGCTTAGGGCAAGCCACCCAGCCCCGGGTGCCACAACCCTCCCTGAGCAACTGTGGCCCACGTCACCCCAGCCTCTCCTGTTTTCTCTTTTGCTCAAAAGAAAGTGACCTTCCAGGTGGCAAGCTGGAAGCTTTTAAGAATCCTCCCGAATACTCTTACTCTTGCAGGATTCACCAAACTAGTGGACTGGCAGGGGTGGGGGTGGGAGTGGGGGCGCCTTATGGGACAGGAGTTAGGAGGAGAACAAGGGTTTCCTCTTTACTGGAGTTGTTCTAACAGTCTTTGGGCCGTCTGACTCTCTACTCCAACTGTTCTGCTGGGTAGGGAAAGGAGGGAGGTCTCAGAAGGCAGATGCAGAGGTACAGCTGTTGAAGGTAGTGGCCGCAGACCGTGCAGGGGAAGGAATGAAGCTGTTGGGGGCGGGGGACGCACAGAGGCTGCAGCCTTGCAGGTTCCGGCGCCCAGAGATGATGATCTTTTAGGGGCCGGGGGATCAGGTGGCTCCAAAGGGAAGTGGAAGGCAGACAACTAAGCGTTGGTCTCAGGACCTAAGCCAGTCCCAGAGAGCATAAATGGTCAGAACATTTAGCTCCGGAGTAAGGGTTAAACGGGTAGCTTTAGAAGGGTTGCAAGAGGGTTGGCTGAGCTTTGGCTTTGGAAAGGGGTCCAGCCTCCATTCCCGGCAAGGGGGTTGAAAGCTTCTGCTCCGGACTTGGGATCTGGCCCCAGACCCACAGCATGGTCCATGCCCAATCCCGCCCCTCTCCCGCTCCCGCTCTGGGGAGGTGTAAGCAGCCGGGCAGTCGGAGTCCTCTTGCTCGATCCTACCTGAGGGCCTGGAGCCGGCTTGGGCTCGCCTTCCTCTCGGGGGCCGTCGCGATCCGGCTCCCCAGGCACCTCCGGGGGCCCTGCACCGGCTCCCGCTTCCAGGCTTGGCGGCGGCTGCGGCTCGGGCGCCTGGGGCTTCTGCAGCCCCGCAGCCCGCGCCCGCTCCCGCCGGCCCGCGCCGCCGCTCGGCCTGCTCCGCCTCCGAGTCATGTTGCTTCTCGCGCCGCTCCCCCGCTCGCTGGCTCCTCTCGTGCCTCCACTACTGCCGCCGCCGCCGCCGCTCCCGTCACAGGACAACAGCCAATATGGCGGCGCCCGGCGCCCCTCCCCGCCCGCTGCCAACAGGTCAGAGGGCACGCTGAGTCCGCGCCGCCGCAGTCACCTCCGAAGCCGCCAGCGCCATTTTTAATAAGGCCACCTCCCTGTGCTTCGCAGGAGACCAGCCCAGGGCAAGATTCTGTCTTAAACGCTAGCCTGCGACCTGCTGGAGAAACACGTTTGGCGCTATAATAGCGGGCCTAGTAGGAGTTTAATTGTCCATTAAATGATGAATGAATTACTAATTTCTGCTGCGAACTTTTCACACTTATCTCTTGGCTCCTCCCTACATCACTTGGAGACAGGTACGAATTATTCCCATTTTGCAATGAAGAAGCAATGGCTGCAAAATGCCTACGGAAGATTCCTAGATATCATCCCACCACACCTGTGGTCAGCCTGAGGTGAAAGACACCAAGGGAACAGGCAGGTCTTCATCTGTCGTTCACTGGGAGCCCCGTGTTCTATGCTCAGAACCCCAGGACCCAGACTCAGGTACTTCTTGAGACTGATGGGTAAGAGGGTCACTTAAATAGATAATACGATCTACGATCTGGGTGACAAGGATGAAATGATTAAAGCACATACGATGACAATGTGGTATGTGCATGAGAGGACGTTAACCCACAAAGCAAAATTAGAAACGTTTAACAGCTAAGCATTTAGTTGTTAAAATGTCATCTCCACCCATTTTTGTGGGGGAGAAAAATACAGGCACATGGAACAACAACAACACAATTTTTTTTTTTTTTTTTAAGTATCCAGTGCCGTTTTGTGCCTTGTCGAGTGAAACTGAAACTTTTGTTAGTTACACATGGAATTTATCTTGATACCATCAACCAGAACAGAATCTGGAATTTTGACTACCAAGAAGTAAATAAATTTTTAAAAATTATTCTGTTAGCCGGGCAGTGGTGGCGCATGCCTTTAATCCCCACACTTGGGAGGCAGAGGCAGGTGGATTTCTGAGTTCGAGGCCAGCCTGGTGTACAGAGTGAGTTCTAGGACAGCCAGGGCTACAGAGAGAAACCCTGTCTCAAAAAAAAAAAAAAAAAAAAAATCTGTTTATCTTATTGCTTCAATAGGTGGCGGGGGAGGGACGACTGGGTTAAACTTACTTGGCCTAACTTGCTCCATCTTGAAGTCTGTCCTCCATTTTGCATGGCCCCAATTCCAAGAAAAACCACAAATGTTCTAAGACTAGAGTCTACCAACCAGGGAAGGGGAGGAACATCTGACCTTTTCTCCAAGATCCTGAAATAGTTGCTAACCTTCTTTCCCTGGGCAACCCCGGGCCACCATGGACCAATCAGAAACCAGGATCTCTGGAAAGCCCCCTAACCACAACCAATCATGGTAAAGCTTGTCTAGACCCCCTCACTCTAGTCTTCTCCTTCATACCTGTTTGTGGTTTTCTGCTTTAAAAGGCCTGTGAGCCCACTTCTTGGGGTCATAGCTTCAGCTCCCAAGCCTGACTGGATCTCTAGTACAGTTAATCTCTGTTTCCCTTAGTGAATAAAAGCTGCTTTGGTTTGACTTTGGATTTTGGTGGTCTGTGCCTCATTCTTTGTGTGACCCCAGACCAAACATTTGTCTGTGTGTGCGCGTGTGTGTATGCATGTGTGTCTCTATGTGCGTGCGTGCGTGCGTGCGTGTGTGTGTGTGTGTGTGTGTGTGTGTGTGTGTACATGCGCACGCGCACTCGCATGTGCTGTGTCTGTGGTATCATGCATGTGGAAGTCAGAGGACAACTTCGGGACCCAGTTCTTTTCTTCCATCACGTCGATTTTAGGAACCGAAGTCAGGTCGGCAGGCTTGATGACAGTGCTGTTACTACTGAGCTATGTCACCTAACCTATTTTTGTTTTTTTGAAACAGTATCTCATTAATTAGCTACCCTACTCTGGAATTCACTATGTGACACACTGGCCTCCAACTTGGATTGATCCTCTGGCTTCTGCTTCTTCTTTTTTAATACTCCTGGTCCTTCATCTCCAGAGGCCCCAGTTTCGATCCTTTTTCTTTCTTTTTTTTCTTCTTGCTCCAGCCCCGCTCGCTCCGGCCCCAAGATTTATTTATTTATTATGTAAGTACACTGTAGCTGTCTTCAGACACACCAGAAGAGGGCACCAGATCTCATTACAGATGGTTATGAGCCACTATGTGGGTGCTGGGAATTGAACTCAGGACCTCTGGAAGAGCAGTCAGTGCTCTTATTAACCACTGAGCCATCTCTACAATCTGGCTGCTGCTGCTGCTGCTGCTGCTTCTTCTCCTTCTTCTTCTTCTTCTTCTTCTTCTTCTTCTTCTTCTTCTTCTTCTTCTTCTTTCCCCCTTTTTTCTTTCTTTTTTCTTTTTTCTTTTTTCTTTTTCAAGACAGGGTTTCTCTGTGTAGCCCTGGCTGTCCTGGAACTCACTCTGTAGATCAGGCTGGCCTCGAACTCAGAAATCCACCTGCCTCTGCCTCCCAAGTGCTGGTATTAAAGGCGTGCACCACCACTGCCTGGCTGGCTTCTGCTTCTTTTTTTTTTATTTTTTTATTTATTTTTTTATTTTATGTATGAGTACACCATTGCTCTCTTCAGACACACCAGAAGAGGGCATCAGACTCTATTACAGATGGTTGTGAGCCACCATGTGGATGCTGGGAATTGAACTCAGGACCTCTGGAAGAGCATTCGGTGCTCTTAATTGCTGAGCCATCTCTCCAGCCCTGGCTTCTGCTTCTTAAATGTCATGATTACAATTAGGTGCTACGACATACAACTAAAAATGTAAACCTCATGACAGATATCAGTTATCAGTGTCACTATCAGATAATTAAAAGACTGGAGTTATATTCTCATATAACCATTATGTTTTTATTGAGGTCAAGATAAGATGGCCTTTTAAAAATGACAGAGCTGCCAGCGGTGGCGGCACACGCCTTTAATCCTGGCGCTCGGTAGACAGAGGCAGATGGACTTCTGAGTTTGAGGCCAGCCTGGTCAACAGAGTGAGTTCCAGGATAGCCAGGGCTATGCAGAAAAACACTATCTTGAAAAACAAAACAAACAAACAAAAAAGACAGAGCCACCAGTAATAGGAAGCAAGGTGAGGGAGAGGACGGTCAGCATTTGACTTAGAGTTCAAGGCTAGCATGAACCACATGTTATAACCCTGTCTCAAATAAACTAAGGGTACAGGATATAGTTCAAGGCAGAGTATGTTGGGGAATGATTTTGTGCACTGTGTATTTAAATGCTGATTTCTATACCCAGAGATCTGTGTGCAGTCCAGAACCGGTATTGTAATTATTGTGAAGCATTTCCTAAGTCAGTCTTTTATAAAAAAAAAAATTATTCTCCATCATCTTCTGATAGGTCAATAAAGAGCTCAATCTCTTCTTTGACCAAGAAGGGGGTGCTGGCCGGTCGGTGGTGGCGCGCACCTTTTTTTTTTTTTTTTTTTTTTTTAAGATTTATTTATTTATTTTATGTATACAAGTACACTGTAGCTGTCTTCAGACAAACCAGAAGAGGGCGTCAGATCACATTGCAGATGGTTATGAGCCACCATGTGGTTGCTGGGAATTGAACTCAGGACCTTTGGAAGAGCAGTCAGTGCTCTTAACCACTGAGCCATCTCTCCAGCCCGGTGGCGTGTACCTTTAATCCTAGCACTTGGGAGGCAGAGGCAGGTGGATTTCTGAGTTCGAGGCCAGCCTGGTCTACAGAGTGAGTTCCAGGACAGCCAGAGCTACACAGAGAAACCCTGTGTCGAAAAAAACAAAAAAACAAAAAAACAAAAAAAAAAAGAAGGGGGTACTCTCAGGAGCAGACATGTCTCTATTAAATGATCCTTAATAAAGAATTAAAATTAAATGTCATATTCTGTGGATTTCTGATGTTTTTGAAGACTATCTATATAAAGTGAATCTGAATGGTTAAGCCTTGACTACTCTTAGTTATTTCTACGTGGATATTGTAGAAAGCACCTTCATATAATTAGATCAGAATCTAATATAACCATGAGTTTGCTATCTGGCCCTTAACTTGTATTAATCACCTTAACCAGTTTATAATAGCAGCTTTTAGGACTCAGTCTAAGTCTTGTATTCTTAAATGAGTAGCATAAGCACAAAGCCTAACAAAAAGTAACAATATTAATTTCAATTTTCGTATCAATATAAGAAATCTATACCAATGAAAACCTTAAATCTGTATCAACCTATAAATTCTGTACCAATGTAAAAATTATAACTTCAATTTGCATCAATTATAAAGATTTCTACCAATGTAAAATTGTGGCTATACAATGCTTTGTTTAAGGATAAATTTAGTAATCCATCCCATCTATTTCCCACCTGTTCAAAATTATGATCATTTCCAAATTATCCCATAAAATGACAATCTATCTATAATTTATAAAATAACCATAACCAGACGCCCAAACCCAAGGGATCGGGATGAGAACGCTCCACAACTTTTTCCTGCTGAATAGGGGCAGTGAGAAATTCTTTAAATGGGTGGGGAAGGGTAGGAAAATTAGAAAAATTGGTTAGGCTTAAGAAAGCTAGCTTTAGCATCTGTTATCTAGTCTTGGTACACTTAGAAGGCTCAAGACTTGACTGAAGCTCTGACTGGATCCGTCTGAAAAGTTGGATGAAGTGAGGTCATCTGGAATCACCAGCTATTCCTGAAGCTCTTCTGGAAGCAATTCTCTGGAAACAGAATCAGGAGGCAGGGGCTGGAACAGCAGGTCACATCAGCATCCCTGAGGATAAATCTTGCCAGAGCTGTAGATTCTGTAACATATGAATCTTACAACCAAAATTTTAGTGCTATTAAGATATTGGTATGGATTGTGCCGGGTGCACAGATCAGTTAAGGATGGAGTTTTGCTCCTTGTTTGAGCAGGTGAAAGACAACTGTCTTTTTTTTTATGAGTTAATTTAATCAATAACCAATTGTGATAAATCTTCATTCATGCCATATGAAGGAGGGCACAGTGAATCTCAAGGATTCCACAAACAACAAGATTTATTGTCTAAATTTAGCTGAAGATTTAGCTAGAGACATTTTTATGTCTAAGCCAGCTATTGGACTGTTCCCATGTCAAGGAATCAGCAGATCAAGTTACCTGTCCTGTTTGATTTTCTCGAATTTTTCTTTTCTGTAATTTCTGTAGCCAAGATCTTCAGGGGATCTTCCCCTATCATATCTGAACCATATCACTTAGGAAGTGGTCCAACGCCTTTTCTCCTTTTCTGTCAACACATACAGAGCCTCTCTCCTCTCTCCCAAAATAGCATGTCCTTGGTCCAGTAACCAGAAATCATTAAAGGTATAGATGAAATTAATTTAATAGCTTGACCTCTCTCCCAGCGGATTTTTAATATCATAAATACCACCAAACTTATAATAATTTTTATTGTGATAATTAAAACAATTTAAAGCAATTAAAACAATCTAAACAAATATTATCTGTTGGGATAGTGTTCCTCCACTATCTCCTGTTTTGCTCTTACATGATTTTTTGTTTTTGTTTTTTGGTTTTTCGAGACAGGGTTTCTCTGTGTAGCCCTGGCTGTCCCGGAACTCACTCTGTAGACCAGGCTAGCCTTGAACTCAGAAATCCACCTGCCTCTAACTCCCAAGTGCTGGGATTAAAGGCATGCGCCACCACTGCCTGGCACGTGATTAATTTTTTAAAAAGATTTATTTATTTTATGTATATGAATACACTGTAGCTGTCTTCAGACACACCAAAAGAGGGCATCAGATCCCATTACAGATGGTTGTGAGACACCATGTGATTGCTGGGAACTGAACTCGGGACCTCTGGAAGAGCAGCCAGTGCTCTTAACCACTGAGCCATCTCTCCAGGCCATATTCTCTGCTTTTTGACAAACAATTTAAGATCAAAAACCTCAAAGTATTTATTCGTCATATATTTAACTTTAATTAAATTCCCTTCTACTTACTGTATAAGCTTATTTTCAGTCTCTAATTTTGTCATACCAGGCTGAGTAATCCCAGAAATCCATGTATATCATGTTTGAAGATCCTAAGAACTGCCCTGCCATAGAATTTTAAATTTTTCTTTTAATGCATTTTTCCTCATTCCTTCTATTCTCCTTCCTTGCCTTTATTTCATACATTTGAAATCAAAGGCCTGGATTTTCTTTATTCTATGTATACTTAAGAACATTTAAACAATTACCATTATACCCTCATCTAGCCTTAAAAATAATTAAATCAAATTTTATTTATCTCTATCCTTTGGTTATTTGCTTGTAAGAAGCAGGCAGTGTATACCATCTGACTCTCTTTCTGCCTTGGAGCAGCCTGCCCGTCTCTCCACAGCAAGGGCTCCCAGCACCTCTGAGCTCAAGCTCTCTGAGGGAGCTAGAAACCTTTCAGAAGGGCCCAGGCAAATCCCCACTGGTGGCTGTGATTCTTTGTTCTAGTTTTGCGGTTTGCGTGAATTTATGAATCACACACACACACACAGACACACACACACACACACACACACACACACCAGGTTAATTTTTAATATGCCTAACTAGCTCAGTGGTTGGGCATTTCTAAACCTCCCTGCAGCTAGCACACACTCCCCTCCGGTATTCCTGCATTAATATTTGCTAACTTTTTTTTTTTTCTCTGCTGTTCCAGACACAGTCAGGTGAGTGGTCCCTATGGCCACTTACCCTGATTCTTACATGTCGATGGGCCTTTTAGCCTGATCTTTCTGCTTCCCCATCATGGTGACTCTGTCTGTTCTTCCCCCTCGGTCCTTTGCCTGCTCAATCTAGAAGTCTCGTGTCCATCTCCCTGCCCAGTCATTGGCTGTACAGCAATTCTTTATTACTAATCAAAGCCAGCTATAGACCCTCAACATCTGGAAGCATGGTTTGTGAGAGCCAAATTAAGACAAAAGCATTAGAACAAATCTCAACAGTAATTTTACCTGATAGTTTCTGTACTGGCTGGTTTTGTGTCAACTTGACACAAGCTGGAGTTATCACAAAGAAAGGAGCTTCAGTTGAGAAAATGCCTTCATGAGATCCAGCGGTAAGGCATTTTCTCAATTAGTGATCAAGGGGGGAGGGACCATTGTGGGTGGTACCATCTGTGGGCTGGTAGTCTTGAACTCTATAAGAAAGCAGACTGAGCAAGCCAGGGGAAGCAAGCAAGCCCATAAGGAACATCCCTCCATGGCCTCTGATTAGCTCCTGCTTCCTGCCCTGCTTGAGTTCCAGTCCTGACTTCCTCTGATGATGAACAGCAGCATGGAAGTGTAAGCTCAATAAACCCTTTCCTCCCCAACTTGCTTCTTGGTCATGATGTTTGTGCAGGAATAGAAGCCCTGACTAAGACAGTTTCCATAACTGTTCTTATTATATATAGTTTATTAATCTAAGGAAAAAAAAACCCTTTTTAGACTAAAAGGGGGCAATGTTGGGGAATGTTTTTGAGCACTGTGTATTTAAGTGCTGATTTCTGTACCCAGAGATCTGAATGTGGCCCAGAATTGGTATTGTCATTTTTAATGAAGCATTTCCTGACTCAGCATTTTGTAAAATATTGTCCTCTGTTATCTTCTGATTGGTCAATAATGAGCTGGTAAGGCTATAGCTGAGCAGGGGAGAATAAGATACTCAGTACTTCTGTGCTCTAAGAGAAAGAAGGTCTCAGTTGGCCACAGGAGGACTCGATATGAGGAATCAGATGAAGAAGGAGGTGTCAGAGTGAGGCCAAGATGGCAGGTAATGCCATGTGCTGGAGAAATTACAGGCATAATGTCATTGTGCACTGTGTAGAAGCATTCACCTGTCAATAAAAAAGACTTTGGCCAGTGAGCTGAGGCAGAATTTGAAAGTAAGACTCCTGGAAGGGAGAGAAAGAATTCTGGAAACGAGTCAGGTGGGTGAGAGATTCACCCAAACTCTGAGGGGACAGACACATAAATCTGAGAAGTAGGTAAACAACCATGTGGCTCTAGAAGAGAGTAAACTGTATTATTGAGATATGATAAAACAGAGCCAAGATTATTGGCCTATATATAAGAAGTTTCAGTGTCATCATTTCTGGGAACAAAGTCTCAGGAGGAAAAAAAAAAAAAATCTCTTAAGGATATATGGCGCCCAACGTGGGGCATAGAAATCAAGCTTAGAAGTCCCGGGTGAGAGGCAGTGCAGCTATATTTGGCACTGAATGTCGGGAAAGTACTTACACAGAATCTGAGACAGAAATCCAAATTTAAGATTAAGTTTGGAGCCGGGCAGTGGTGGCGCACGCCTTTAATCCCATCAGCACTTGGGAGGCAGAGGTAGGTGGATTTCTGAGTTCAAGGCCAGCCTGGTCTACAGAGTGAGTTCCAGAACAGCCAGGGCTACACAGAGAAACCCTGTCTTGAAAAACTGGGAAGTCCAGGCAAGCACAGTTGGGTTACAGTAGATCAGTATCTGTCCAGTTACAGTGCTCAGAAGTATATAATGAATATGCCAGGTCTCTGTGTCATTGTTTCAGGCAAAGGAGGGCATAGAAAAGTCCCCAACCATGACAGAGTACTTGCCTATTATCCTATGCAGGAAGCCCTAGATTCAGTGCTTTGTATTTCTGCTCAGCTGGAAGGTGTCCTGAGACACAGGAGCCCAGGAACCAGACAGCTCTGAGAGGAAGCCTCCTCAGCAGAGCATTGCAGTTCTCAGGGAGGGTATCCCCAGCTGAGCTCAGGAGCCTCAACCCTGCTCCTTCTCTTCCTTGCTTCTTCTCTTTTCATTGCTTCTTGTTTTCTTCCAATGAGATAGTCACACCAGGCAGCAAATCTCATGAAAGAGATTTATCGGAGGGCCAGGGAACAGGCAGCAGGAAATTAAACATAGGGTAGGGCTTATATAGGATTTCTTAGGAGGAGGAGCTTCTCAGAGCAGAGATTTCCAGATTGAAGATTGGTGCTATTTCAAGTCCTGAGCTTGGGGAGCTCAGGGATTGGTGGATTCTCTTGCTCAGGGATTGGTGGGTTTCTGTGGAAAGCTCAGGGATTGGTGGCTTTTTTTCAATCCCCTTTTCCCTTCATCAGGCCGATGGGTTAGGGTGGGAAGACCTTCCCAGCTGCAACCGGCTTTTGCTGAGGCACCATCTCTGTGGGGCTGCTTGGGGAAGCTAGAGAGAAGGTGCTGCTGCCACTGGGGACAGCTGCGTGGGACCGCTCCTGCGGTGGTATTTCACCAAGGCTGTAGGCTGAAGCAGGAACGAAGGTGTCACCACCGTGGACAGCTCCTCATGGCAGAAGTAGGCTGAGGCGGGAAAAGGACACCATGGATAGCTCTTGAGGGGCACTTCTGCTGAGGTGAGTGATGAGTCACCGTGGACAGCTCCAGCGATGGCTACAGACTGAGGGGATGTCTTGGTGCTGTCATTTTGACTGGAGCCACCATTTTTGACAGCTCCTGCAGAGGCATCTGACCTCAGCCATAGGTTGGCACAGGAGGAGCTGACCACTGCTTTGATGGCTTTTTCAGAGTGCCTTTTAAGGACTACACCAAGACCTCAGTGGATGCCTGAAATCATGTACAGGATAAATCCCCTCCACCTGTATAAAATGTGCTTCCTGAGAGAAATACTGTGGTAATGTATATATATATTTTTATTAGGTAAGTAAGAGGTTGGAGAGACGGCTGAGTAGTTAAGGGTACATGCAGCTTTTGCAGAGGACCTGAGTTCCAGTCCCACCACCCACATTGGACGCCTTACAACCTGTAACTCTAACATCAAGGGACTCTGACATGTTGGCCTCTGAAGGAGGACACCTACATTCATGGTACATATACACAACACAAATACACAGATATAATTTAGGGAAAAATTATGTAAGAAAGCAACACCAATAGTACAATTAAAATGACATATTGTAACAAACTTGCAAGCATCTCTGCTCCCGTGTCTGGACCATTCAATAAAATAAAAGTTATTTGGGCACAATTATTTTAATACCATGACAGTCAATCAATAACTGAGATGGCTCTTAAGTAACTACCAGGTCAGTGGTATGCTTGGGAGGTGTGGTGTGTATATACACTAGAGGATAAGGAATAAATCTTACAATTAGCTGGGCATGGTGCCACACACCTTTGATCCAATCCTTGAGGAGCCAGAGGCAGGTGGATTGCTGTGAGATCCAAGAGAGCCAGAGCTACAGAGAGAGAGACCCTGTCTAAAATAAATAAAATAAAAATAAAATAAATAGGTGAATAAATTCTACAAATAAATATGAGTCTATTCAGTGAACCATCTAGTGGTCTGAAATGTTGTATATTGGGGGTTGGTCCAGTAATTCTATGTATTCAAATACTAAATATTGGTCCCCCGAGATATGGTTGCCATGACTTTCAGATCCTCATGTATACTAAGTGATGCTATAATAAATATTGTTCCCCAATTTGAAGATATTGGTAGCCAGACCGTGGTGGTGCACGCTTTTAATCTCAGCACTTGGGAGGCAGAAGCAGGTGGATTTCTGAGTTCGAGGCCAGCCTGGTCTACAGAGTGAGTTCCAGGACAGCCAGGGATACACAGAGAAACCCTGTCTTGAAAAAACCAAACAAACAAACAAAAAAAGCCACGAATCAACATTGTTCTATAGTAGCACCATCAAACTGCATCTGTTCTTGTCCATCAGAGTACCACCTTCACCCAGCAACTGATCTTTGACTATTTTCTCTCCTCTGGTCCTATTTCGCTGTTCAATATTCATGGCCTATTCCCTCCACCTCATTAACCATTGCAACATAGGCCTCTAGTACAGCTGTTACCAATCCCTTCCAGTCTTGGGGAATCATTCTATTTTGAGTAGACCAGTTATTTAGAATTTGCTTCACAGAAGGCAGGGGCATCCCATCTGAATCCACATCTTCTTTTCAACATCTTAGATCTCTTATTTCTACAGGACACCACTCTATCTTGTCCGGACCTTGTTACACACCATACAGACATATGCAGTCCGTATGCAGTTCATATGCAGTACATTAACTGACTTGTGCAGTGTGGCTACTGGCAAAGCTGATAGTGATCTCGTAACCCTGGGCCGCCCCTCCTCCCACTCTGGTAACATGGTCAGTTTGAGATTAACCCTCGAAACAGGCTGTTTCATCAGACTGTCGTCCCAGCTTTTCGGCTTTTCTCTGGCCTCACCGCCCTCTGGTAGTTCCTTTCCCTCTTCCTGCATCTGAGAAACTCCCCGACTCTTGCTCGGTCTCTGGGGCTGAGCTTTTTTGCTCTCCCTTTTCCGGTGCTTCTTGTCTGCCTCCCAATGCTTGCACATGTCCCGGCAATTTTTCCAGTTGCAAAACCAATTCTGCAACCCTTCCAGAGGTAAGAGCAGAGTGGTCCCATCTGTTTTCCCATCTGGGCCATTTTTTTTGTTTCTCGGGCTTCTTCATTTCCACCTGCCGTCTTTCCCACCGCACAGTCATTATCCCAACAACAACAAAAGACCCCAAACAAACAGAAAACAGGATATAGGAAAAAGAAGGAAATCCCCTCTGGGGATATCTGAACAGTAGCAGCCACAACTATTTTTTGGCGGGTGTCTCGAACAGAAGTCTCCATTCCTTCAATCCCTGCCACGTTTTCTATGGCATTTCAAATCAAATTCCCCGTTTTGCCGAGCCCCATGTCTGGTGCCACTTGTAGCTGGTCTTTCTACTTTGTGGGTTCTCCTTTCTTCTACCCTTCTCCATCCTGTCAACCCCCTAACACTAGATAAGAGGAGAAACAGGGTGGAGAGGAAAGAGCATGAGGCAATCAGAGTCAGCTGCTGTGGACGATCTGCCCCATAACGGGTAAAACCAGGGATGCAAACAAAAACAGGCTGGAGAGATGGCTCAGCGGTTAAGAGCTACTACTCTTCTGGAGGTCTTGAGTTCAATTCCCAGCAACCACATGGTGGCTCACAACCATCTGTAATAGGATCTGATGCCCTCTTCTGGAGTGTCTGAAGACAGCTACAGTGTGCTTACATATAATAAATAAATAATCTTTGGGCTGGATCGAGCGGGGCCGGAGGGAGAAAGGGGAAAAGAACACTGGCTGCTCTGCCAGAGGTCCTGAGTTCAATTCCCAGCAACTACGCGGTGGCTCACAACCATCTGTATGGGATCTGGTGCCCTCTTCTGGCCTCCAGGCATAAATGCAGGCAGAATGGTGTATACGTAATAAATAAATAAATCTCTTTTTTGTTGTTGTTTTGTTTTGGTTTGGTTTGGTTTTTTGAGACAGGGTTTCTCTGTATAGCTCTGGCTGTTCTGGAACTCACTCTGTAGACCAGGCTGGCCTCTAACTCAGAAATCTGCCTGCCTCTGCCTCCCAAGTGCTGGGATTAAAGGCGTGCACCACCACGCCCGGCTAATCTTTTTTTTTTTTTTTTTTTTTTTTTTTTTTTTTTTAAAGCCATTCTTATAGAGTTTCTGTGTTTTTTTTAAAAGAAACTAAAATTCCAAAATTGTCACTACAGTGTCTCACTATGTAGTCCTGACTGGACCTCACTAATGAGACCAAGCTGACCTCAAACAGATATCTGCCTGCCTCTGCTTCTGCCTCCGGCGCTCTTACATTACAGGTGTGTACCACCATGCCCAACCCAAAAGAAACTCTTGAAAGACTGGTTGGCAATATGAGTCCTTTGGCGCCATTAAACCGTCTGCTTCCCCAACGATTCCACTGACACAACTGGCCCAGCAACATGGGCTGTCCCCCAAGATGACTGGTCTACTGCTGCTGAGCACGATATGAGTCTCTGGGACTCAGCCTGAACCTGTATGGAACTTCACTTTGAGGAGATCAGTCAGTTAACCTCTTGGGGGAACAATGAAAACTGTCTATGTGTTAGTCAGTGTTTGATAAGTGCTGTGCCAAACAGGACTCAAATGTCAAAGGTTTAGCCCCTTGGTTTTTTAGTCATGCCATAGTCACTGGTTGAACAAGAGTTTGTTCATGAGGTCATTTAAGCATTCTGCCTTGTGGCTCTGCCTCTTCTGGGCTTTCAAAGTCCTCTTCTGTCAACTATAAGATGGGAAGGAAGAATCAGGGAGGTGGTGTAGTGACGTACACGGAATGACTAGATAACCTTTTCAATCACGTTCTGTTGATGAGAATTCAGCCGTGAAGCCACCTGCTGGAATCCCTGTCTCACTGCCTTCCCTCTTCTTAGGCAATAGCCCATCTGCTTCAGTCTCTACAGAACATTTTGTGCTTTGTATACAACATACAGTATAGTTCACACAGTACCTGGTGGTGGTGGTGTATGCCTTTAATCCCAGCACTCAGGAGGCAGAGGCAGTGAATCTCTTGAGTTCAAGGCCATTTTAGGCTATCTTGAAACATAGTAAGTTTCAGGATGTCTAGATCTCCAAGGAAAAACCCTGACTTAAAAAAAAAAAAAAAAAAAAAGAGGCTCCTATGGATTAGCTTACACAGGACACGTTCTACTTTATCTGGCTTACCTCCTTCGGCACAATAATTTTGAAAGTCATTCTGGTTGGTGTGGGTATTAATAGTTCATTCCAGTAGCACTCCATTGTAAGGAAGCAGCACAGTGTGTTATGTGTTCACTGTGAACGAGCAGTTGTGACAGACATCTCCTCCATGTTACATTAGGATCTTATAATGCTCTGAGAACTTGGAAGAAAATATATTTAAAGTGTAGGCATATGTATGTGTATATATGAAAACATGTATGACAATTACATCTTTTGTAACTGTTTAAAGTGGTGTGTGTGTGTGTGTGTGTGTGTGTGTGTGTGTGTGTGTTTACATGTTAACTTAGAAGTGAAGGTGGGAGGCTAGCCTGGTGTATGAAGTGAGTTCCAGGACAGCCACGGCTGTTACACAGAGAAACCCTGTCTCACCAAACAACAACAACAAACTCAAAACAAACGAACCAAAACAAAACCAAAAAAGTGAAGGTGTGTCTGTCTTAGTGTTTCATTGCTGTGAGCAGACACCATGACCAAGGCAACTCTTATAAGGACAACATTTAACTGGGGCTGGCTTACAGGTTCAGAGATTCGGTTCATTATCATCAAGGTGGGAGCATGGCAGCATCCAGGCAGGCATGGTGCAGGAGGAGCTGAGAGTTCTACATCTTGTTCTGAAGGCAGATAAGAGAAGACTGGCTTCCAGGCAGCTAGGATGAGGGTCTTAAAGCCCACACCCATAGTGACACGCCTACTCCAACAAGGCCACACCTCCTAACAGTACCACTCCCTGGGTCAACCATATCCAAACCACCATAGTGTCATTCCCCCTTGCTGCCCAGTCTAGTCTCTAATGGTGTGACCACCCTCAATCTCAACCTCCCTACTGGTGTGACCATCCTCAATCTCCATAATGGTGTGACCACCCTCAATCTCCATAATGGTGTGATCATCTGTAATCACAACAGGCAGCCTGAGAGGGAAAGTGAGGCAGAACAGCTGGAGGGGCTGAGACCTCAGGTGGCAAGTAAGCTGAAAGAGAACAGACTCTTGGGAGGCAGGCTTCATTGAGAAGCTCATTTATTTGGGGGGTGGGGAACAAGGGTCATTTAAACCTTTGTGGAGTGAGTAGGGACTATGGGCTGAGTGTACATCATTGGCCAGGGCCGGAGTTCTGGGAATACCTCATTCGCATGAGGCATTCCAGATGCTGACAGACATGACCTTATCAGGGGAAAGGAAATTTACCCTGGCTAATGGCTGTGTGACCTCTTTGGGTGAGGCAAAGGGGTGAGGCTATGTGCCTCCCCCCATGGCAATGGGGCATGGTCCTACTCCTGCTGATGTCTCTCGGGATGAGATTTCCAAGACTGGATGTGCCTTGACCCCACTCTTGCTCCAGACCAGCTTCTCCCAGTCCCACCGCTCCACAGCTTCCTCAGCTTGGGCACAGTAGCTTGTCTATTGTCGTGGTATAGGCGTGCTTAAGGTAAAAGTCTAAGTTCTGGCAGCCCCAACAAGTTGGGCTTAGCCCTTCATCTCCAATACATCAATTACAGAGGCAATTAATGTTGAAAAGCAGTGAGGGAGGATTTTTATCAGTATGCCTACACTGAGAGTAGCAATAGATAAAGGGTCATGGTGGTTAATCTTGACCATCAACTTGGGTGTCTGGAACCTACAAAAAGACACACCCAAGAAGGATTGACCGAAAGGAGAAGATACTCCCTGGGTGGCTATAACCATAAGTCTCTTGCCCACCAGCTGCTCAAGTCATGACACAGGTACTTTTATTAGTTATGAAAGCTTGGCTTAGCTTAGGCTCTTTCTCAACTAGCCCTATACTTAAATTGGCCGGTTTATACTAATCTACATTCTGCCATGTGGCTCATTACCTCCTGAATCCCCTCTTCTGCTTCTTCCTCCACATGTGGCCCGTGAATCTACCGCCTGGGGACTCCTTCCCAGAGTTCCTATCTCTTCTTGGAAGTCCTACCTTTCCTTTCCTGCTTTGCTACAGGCTCTTCAGCTCTTTATTAAACCAATCAGAAGGTGATAGAGAAGATGTTTACAAAACACTGAGCCAAAGTCATGTTTCATAAAAATAACAGTACAAAGTCCTGTACTCAAATCTCTCAGATTTGAATAATACACAGACAACCTTTACACACTGCACAAAAGATTACCCCACCAAGTGGCGGCTTTAGTTCAGTGGTTCTCAACCTGTGGGTTACAAGCCCTTTGGGGTTGCCTAAGCCTATCAGAAAACAGATATTTACATTATGATTTATTACAGCAGCAAAATTATAGTCATGAAGTGAAGTGGAAACTTAAGGGTCCTTTGGAAAGTCAGTTGTGTTGGATGGCGGTTTGCTTTTTTTTTTTGGTTTTTCGAGACAGGGTTTCTCTGCATAGCCCTGGCTGTCCTGGAACTCACTCCGTAGACCAGGCTGGCCTTGGACTCAGAAATCCGCCTGTCTCTGCCTCCCAAGTGCTGGGATTAAAGGCATGCACCACCACTGCCTGGCCTGATGGCGTTTTGCTAAGGCAGACTCGTGAAGGAGGGTTTCACTGAAGCAGACACAGGTGAGAGGATGTTCTGTAAAGCAAGCACATGGAAGGACGCCACAGCAACCCCAGTAGAGTCTGTGTGACAAGTTCCACAGACTGAGGTGAAAACTTCAAAAGAAGGAGGCCTCCTGGAACCGGTTGTGGACCTCTTACCTGGAACAAAACATTGAGCCGTAGCTCTCATGGCAATTTATCTGTTTTATTTTCTTCTGTTCCTTTTCTTATTTACAACATGTTCCTGATAGCCTAAGCCAAGATCTTAAGCGAGAAAAATGGGTAAGAAACCACCCCTTGAGATGAGGTCACTAGCCATGACCTGATCTCCGGGAAAACCAGCCCTTTATTTTATAAATCATTTATAAAATTATATAGTATCATGATAGATAAAAACTTTCCCAATAATGAAACTTCATATGGCTGCACATGTGTTATCGGAGGTGGGCTTTGGTATATGGTAAAGAAAGCTTTAAATAAAAAGAATTAAAATAGTTTAAATTTACGCTTTGAAGATTTATAAAAAATCAGGTATTAGATGTTAAACAACTGATCAAAAAAATTTATTAACCTGCTTTTGGAAATACACCCCTAGCCTTGGATGATTGCCCCACTGAATAGATGTTTTAGAGTTGAATATTGGATGATTTCTATTATGCCAAATAACAATGATGCCATCAGTTTTATTCATGATTGTTTTATTGTATGTATTCTTTCAGAACTGTAATCCCTGGATGATATTTGTGCCTTACTGTGCCAGATAATGATGATACTTGTGATTGTTTCACTGGATACATCTTTTAAGAGCTGTAATACTTGTTTCTTTATGTATAAAAGCCCTTGCTTGAGAGCTGCAAAGCACAGATTCAAACTGCCTCTGTGTTTGTTTGTTTGTCACCGCCGAATCCTTACCTACCTAGTCTTCGAGAACCCTCGTCCCAGCGACCCTCACACCCAGCTGGGGTGGTCCGTGGCAAAAGGACACGTGATAAAGGATTCTTCGATAATGACACACATGTATTGATATTGGTCCGCCTTACATTGCGTAGTTGAGCAGCATTTGTTGGGACTCCATAGAGAGAAACTGCACCAAAAACCTTCTGGTGGTGTGCTGCGGTTTCTTGCTGCTTTATAGACTTGGGCTGACTGACAGAGTGATCTCAGCTGAGGCAGACACGGGTGCTGAGGCAAGACCCGTGGAGGACACGTGATGTTTGGGGGGTTATAAATAGGACTTGACTGAGTGTCAGAGGCTCAGCTTGGCTTGCTTATAGAGCTAGCTGTGCAGCGCTTGTGGGTCTCACGTCTTCATTGATCTTCACTTCACTGAGAGAGGCACAGCCAAGAGCTTTTCCTGGTGTTCCTGTTGGCTCTCGTCCCTTCTGCTGACTCACGCTGAGGCTAAGGCCTGGCTGTCTTCACAGCTGCTGACTCATGTGTGCTATCCCGACGGTACCGAACTGGACTGCTGGTGTATCCACGAAGTGTCTAGAAGTGGCTAAAGCTGCTGCTGCTGACCTGTGTAACTTTAATTTTTTTCCAAATCTACTTTTAATGATGGTTCTTAAATGATTTAACCTCCCTTCTAGCCCACCTCCCACCAGAGGTAGTGAGAAAGAAAGCATATGGGGAAAGTGGACTTGTTTAGAAAGGTTCTTTGGAGCAACCCCTGTCTGTGTTGTCTGGAAATTGGCAGTCCAGTTCACAGGTTAGCAGTGGCAGCTCGATTCACTCGCAAACACTTCACAGATACACCAGCAATCCAGTTCGGTAGAGTCGGGTTAGCAACCTAGCTGGTTGGCTTTCTCTCCTGTAGTTCCTACATCCCCTTCTCCTCCTCCCCACCCCAAATCATGAGGATTCTCTCCTTTTTCCCAGTTCCTAGCCCGCTTGAATCTAAAGATCCCGTCCCATCTCCCTTTGCTCAGCCATTGGCCGATGGCATCTTTACTGATCCATCAAAACCCAATTTTGGACAAGGACCTTCAGCATTTGGACACACAGATCCCGATTAAATCAAAACATTAGAACCAATCCCAACACAGGCTTTACTACAGTTTGTAGAATAAGGATCACTCACTGTTCAGGACTGTGGATAGCACCCCTAACGTCTCAAGCTTTTGTGTCATTGTCCTTGTCTCCGGTGACCAGAGAGATCCCTGGGAGAACTTCCCTAGGAACTTCTGCTTCAGAGACCCCAAGTCCCTAAACTCGCTGGTGTTGACCTCAAACTCAAAGCTTCCTGCCTCAGTGATGGAGTGCTGGGTTTCCAGGAACTCACTAGGCCTAGCCCTATTCTAAAGTTCTTTTACTTTTGTTTAAAATCTGGATTTGTCGGGCTGGAGAGATGGCTCAGCGGTTAAGAGCACTGGCTGCTCTTCTGAAGATCCTGAGTTCAAATCCCAGCAACCACATGGTGGCTCACAACCATCCATAATGAGATCTGATGCTCTCTTCTGGTGTGTCTGAAGACAGCTACAGTGTACTTACATATAATAATAAATAAATCTTTGGGCCGGAGCGAGCAGGGCCGAAGAGAGCAACAGTGTACTCACATACATTAAATAAATAAATCTTAAAAAAAAAAAAATCTGGATTTGTCATTTTTTTCTTTAAAAAAAATCATTGCCAGTATAGGAATCTAATTCTGTCCCTAACTAATACTGTACTACTGGAATGTAGGGATTTGGTAGCTGAGTAGTTTTTGTTTTGTTTGTTTGTGTTGTGTTGTTGTTGTTTTGAGACAGGGTTTCCTCTGTGTAGCCCTGACTGTCCTGGAATTAGCTCTAGACCAGGCTGGCTTCCAACTTACTGAGATCCGCCTGCCTCTGCCTCCTGAGTGCTGACATTAAAGGCATTCACAACAATGCCTGGCTTTTCATTGTCAATCTTAGAACCCCACATTAACATTGCTTGCTATCTTTAGCAATTAAGGAAGATGTTTTATAATTTCCTGTGTCCAGCACATATTAAAAGCCCTGATTCAGGTGCTGTAGAGATGAACAGTGGTTACGATCACTCGCTTCCCTTGCAGAAGCCACAGTATCACTTCTTAACGCCCACATGAAGGCTCACAACTATTGGTAACTCCAGTTCCAGAAGATCCAATGCCCTCTTCTGGCCTTTGTGGGCACCAGAAACTCATGTGGTGTCCAGACATATATGTAGACAAAACTCTTATACACAGAAAATGAATAAACAACAACAACAACAACAACAACAACAACAACAGCAAAAGACCTGATCCAGAGTAAGAAATTAAATGACTCTTTGGTCAGGGGATGACCTTTGGAAACAGGATCTTACTATGTTGCCTGACTGGCCTTGAACTCCTAACTGAAATCATACTCCTGCCTCAGCCTCTTGAGCAGCTGGGACTACAGGTACTTACCATACTCTCTGCAGAATGTTTGACTCTGCCTCCCTAGCTGTAAAGTCAGAATCCTACTGAGTAACTTCATAGCATACACCTGGGAGTAAGTCAGTTAACGAGTTTGAAAGTGTCAGGATGTTCAGCAGGTAGAGGGGCTTGCTCCCAAGACTGATAGCCTTAGTTCAATCCCCAGGGCTCCATGGTAGGAAAGGAGAATGACTCCAAAATGTTGCCCTCTGACTTGCACATGAGCAGTACAGTATGTGTGCCCCCAAATAAAGAAGAAAATGTTTTTAAAATAAGTGCTAAGAACAAGCCTAGGGGAGTAAAGTATCACCACCAAGTGTAGCTTAAGAAGTTTTACCAAGGCTGGAGAGATGGCTCAGTGGTTAAGAGCGCTGACTGGCCAGGCAGTGGTGGCACACGCCTTTAATCCCAGCACTCAGGAGGCAGAGGCAGGCGGATTTCTGAGTTCGAGGCCAGCCTGGTCTACAGAGTGAGTTCCAGGACAGCCAGGGCTACACAGAGAAACCCTGTCTCAAAAAAACAAAAAAAGCAAAACAAAAAAAAAGCACTGACTGCTCTTCCAGAACTCCTGAGTTCAATTCTCAGCAACCACATGGTGGCTCATAATCATCTGTAATGGCATATGATGCCCACTTCTGTTGTGTCTGAAGAGAGCAACAGTGTACTCACATGCATAAAAAATAAATAAATCTGAGAGAGAGAGAGAGAGAGAGAGAGAGAGAGAGAGAGAGAGAGAGAGGCTTTACCATCACTTATGCACTAGGGTGAAGACATTTTTTTTTTTTAATTTTTTTTGAGACAGGGTTTCTCTGTGTAGCCCTGGCTATCCTGGAACTCACTCTGTAGACCAGGCTGGCCTCGAACTCAGAAATCCACCTGCCTCTGCCTCCCAAGTGCTGGGATTAAAGGTGTGCGCCACCACTGCCGGTGAAGACATTTTTATCCCCAGCTGTCTGACTATGGCCTTCTGTTGACTTTTGGGTCTATATTGTGAATACAAGTCTCTGCTGTGAGACTGAGTCTACTGCTCTTCCCAGGGCACTGTGAGCTTCAGGATTTTGAAGTTATCTTTTCCCAAGTGCTCATCCTGTTACAATAGCCAGCCTTCCTGTGTTTCTTTTTTTCTCTTTCTTTCTCTTAAAGCTTTTAAAAATGGCTGGTAAAATAGACAAACTATTTGCCATGTTAACCCCACAGTCTATAGTTCAGTGGCATTAAATACATCCACATTTGTGCAACATATTTTCAGAACTCTTGTCATTTCACACTTAAACTCTGGGAAACATCTCTCAACTTCACTGAGCCCTGTCAATTACTGTGTCCCTGTCTGTCTCTGTGAACTTGACTGCTCCAGATACTTTGCATATAGGATATGCCTATGCATATCATATAGTATATGTCCATGAATATGCATGAATGTCTATGTCTATCTGTGCACATAGTATGTCTATGTCTATGTGTATGCATATGGTATGTCTATGTCAATGCATATAGTGTATGTCTATGTCTACGCATATGCATGTAGAATATATCTTTTGGGATTACTTTCTTTTACTCAACATTGTCTTCAAGGTTCATCCACACTGTACCATGTGCCAAAAAACTTCCTTCCCTTTAAAAGCTGAATACTATTTCATTGTACATAGAACCCGCCTTATGTTTAGATATTCACTTTCTTTAAAAAATTGTTCTTTGAGGGGCTGGAGAGATGGCTCAGTGGTTAAGAGCACTGACTGCTCTTCTAGAGGTCCTGAGTTCAATTCCAAGGAACTACATGGTGGCTCACAACACTCTGTAATGGGATCTGATGCCCTCTTCTGGTGTGTCTGAAGACAGCAACAGTGTACTCATATACATAAGATTTAAGCTGGGCAGTGGTGGCGCACGCCTTTAATCCCAGCACTAGGGAGGCAGAGGCAGGTGGATTTCTGAGTTCAAGGCCAACTTGGTCTACAGAGTGAGTTCCAGGATAACCAGGGCTACACAGAGAAACCCTGTCTCAAAAAAAAAAAAAAGATTTAAAACATGTTTTTTCTTTGGACTTATTTTTCTTTGCTTGGGTGTTTTGCTTGCATGTGTGTATGTGTACCGCATGCATGCCTGGTGACTGAAGAAGTCAGAAGAAGGTGCTAGATCCCCTGGAACTGAACTTACAGTTGGTTTTGAATCACCATGTAGAGGTGCTTAGAATTGAACTTGGGTCCTCTGTAAGAGCAACAAATGCTCTTAACCACTGAGCCATCTCTGCAGCCCCTTTAGCCATTCATTTGATGGACACGGTCTCAGTGACTTTTACATCTCTGTGGCCAAATGCCTACCAAATACCTAGCAACTTAAGGGAAGAGAGGTTCATGCTGGGTCACAGTCCATAGGACGCGGTTCATCAGGACAAGGAAGGCACAGCAACTGGGACAGCTCTAAGCAAAGATGCAGGCGTGTGAGCAGATCAGGGAACAGGGAACTTGGGCTGTGACTAAGAGCAAAGACTACAAGCATCGCTGTCAAGGCCTGCCCCTAAGATCCACTTCTGTTAGGCCACTGCGCCCGAAGTGCCACAACTTTTACAGAGTGTGTTCAAACAAATAAGCTTGTGAGCGACATTTCCAACGCCAGCTATAGGGAACACTTAGATTGCTTAGCTTTGGGGCAATTTCAAAGCTGCTGTGAGGATGTGCACTTAATTTACTTTGTTTGTTTGTTTAGTTAGTTTTGTTGAAGACAGGGTTTCTCTGTGTCCCCCTGGCTCTTCTGGAACTCACTCTGTAGACCAGGCTAGCTTCAAACTCAGAGACCTGCTTGTCTCTGCCTGCTGAGTGCTGGGATGAAAAGTGTGCACCTCCACTACTTGGCTCTATTAATTAATGTTTAATGATATTTATAATATTAATAATTAATTAATTTTGACACAAGGCCTCACTGTGTAGCCTTGGATGGCCTGAAACTTACTGTGTAGACCAGGATGGCCTCGCACTCACAGAGATCCACCGGCCTCTGTGTCTCTAGGACCGGGTTTAAAGGCAGAAGCCACATGCCCAAGTCTTACAGAATACAAACCCCATTATCTATTCCAACTACATTCTTGCCACCTTCTTACACCTCCAAAATCATCCACAACTGCTGCCTTTAGTTCTCTAGATGAAGGAATTTCTTTTTTGTTTGTTTGTTTTTTTTTGTTTTGTTTTTTCGAGACCGGGTTTCTCTCTATAGCCCTGGCTGTCCTGGAACTCACTCTGTAGACCAGGCTGGCCTTGAACTCAGAAATCCACCTGTCTCTGCCTCCCAAGTGCTGGGATTAAAGGCGTGCACCACCACTGCCCAGCAAAGAAATCAGATTTCTTTTTTTCTTTTTCTTTTTCCGTTCTTTTACACTTTCTTATTTCTGCAGGGTGTGTTTGTTTGTTTTGCTTTTGTTTTTAATGAGTGCTCTATCTGCATATATGCTTGCTTGCCAGAAGAGGGCAGCAGATACCATTATAGATGGTATCTACCATGTGGTTTCTAGGAACTGAACTCAAGGCCTCTGGAAGAGCAGACAGTGCTCTTAACCACTGAGCCATCTCTCCAGCCCTTATTTCTGCAGTTCTTTAGCACAAGCCCAACTCCCACTCCAAAGCTAAGACCCTCCACGTCCAGATCACAAACTTGCTCCAGTCCCTACCATTTTAATTCCTGTTTGGGACAGTTACCACACAGACTTTATAGGACAACTTCTTCACTGCTGAAGCCTTTACTGTGGTTTTTTGTTTGGTTTGGTTTGGTTTGGTTTGGGTGTTTTTGTTTTGTTTTTATTTTATATTTTTTTGTTATCTGCGGCGGCGGGGCTGAGAAAGCATCCCTGAAGTAAGTGAGAAGCTGCACTAACACTGCTGCGCCTACAGATGCAGTTGATAGGGATGGGGCCACAGGACCGGAAGCACAGCTGATGCAGTTGGCAGATCAAACTGACCCCGCCACTTCTGCTATTGTAGCTGCGGGCTCTCGGGGATCATTAAGGAGCTTGTCTGAGCTCTACAGTCTGTGCAAGGGCTTCATCGAGGAGACCTCTAACGGCATTGGCAGCCAGGTCTTTGGCCCTCCTTTACCCCAGAGGCCCGAAGAGGGGGTCAGATCTACCTTTCCTGCTATGTCTCCTCATCAGCATTTCTGTGCTGCCCTCTGGATCTCCTGCTCTGTGGAATCTCTCTGCACTGTCAGCCCGTTCAGTAAATCTTCCATTCACTCTTTTCTGAACTACAATATGGGATTCCCTCTTCTTCCTGTGTGGGCTTTCCTTATCTCCATCAATCTAAAGCCTAGAGAGAGAGAGAGAGAGAGAGAGAGAGAGAGAGAGAGAGAGAGACACGTATCCTTTATCAACCCTACAAGCATGAAGAGATTAATTTAATCCCAGCACTAGGAAGGCAGAGGTAGTGTCTACAGAGCTCAATGAGGTCAAGAAGGCCAGTCTGGTATACATATCAAGGTCTGAGCCAGCCAGGGCTACATAGTTAGTCTCAAAAAAAAAAAAAAAAAAAAAAAAATGCCGGGCAGTGGTGGTGCACGCCTTTAATCCCAGCACTTGGGAGGCAGAGGCAGGTGGATTTCTGAGTTCGAGGCCAGCCTAGTCTACAGAGTGAGTTCCAGGACAGCCAGGGCTACACAGAGAAACCCTGTCTCAAAAAAAAAAAGAAAAGAAAACAAAACAAAACAAAAAAAAAAAAAAAACCAAAGTGAGCTTGGAGTGACTGGAAGCAAGATGCAGGACCCCAAGTGGAATGATGTCCTACTACGGAAAAAGGGCATCCTTCCCCCTAAGGAGAGCCTGAAGGAGCTGGAGGAGGAGGAGGAAGTGGAAAAGGAGGCGCGGCTCCTCCAGCAGTCAGTGGTGAAAACATAGGAAGACGTGACTCTGGAAGAGCTGGAGGATTGAAGAGGGGCAGGCACCTTGCCTCTGGGCTTTCAAGCCGAACTTCCCACCCCCATCCTGCTCTTTCTCGCAGCTAACGCGGAACTTCCCTTCCCTTCCCCGGCCTTGCAGAGAGGGCCGGTTCTGGCGCCGAAATATTGTTATCCCCGTTTTCAAAGTGACACCCCTCCCCCCGGAGCAACAAATGCGGGCTTAGGAACAGACAAACGACAATATCCCTCAGAACCTCGCGTCACCGAGGCTGGCATTCTCACTAATAGCTAAGCGCTTCCCGGTGCAGCTGGCACCTGTCCTTGGAAAGATCGAAGACCAAACATCCATGAAGAGATAAATGCCCCACGTTTGGGCCATGAGAGGAAGGCAATCAAGCATCCACAGACAGTAATGGCCAGTTTATAAAAAAACACACTAGTTCCTGATAGCACCATAAAGTTACTTCCCAAGTAAGAAGAGTTCCCCCTCCCAATTGCGCGATTCTGCCCCGCTGCCTGAATAAGAGATATCATGTTTGGAAGATGACTTCTCTTGTCACCACCCCCTGTCACCCTAAAATCCAAAGAATCCCTGATTATGCTTGTATAAAAACGCCAAGCCGCCCGGACGCGGGATCCCACTCCTCTGCCCGGGCAGTGAGAAGGTTTGCAATCAATAGAAGACTCTCGTGTTTCTGTGCATCAGGTCAGCAATTCTCAGAGTTCTCCTGGGGATCTCGTCGAGATCTGAGTATAACAGATGAGTTCTGTGAGCAGGACGAACGAGCTATGGAGATGCACCAGCAGCAAAGTTAGCTGAGTGGAAAGCAACTCAGCTGAAGAACAAATCTGACAAGTTTTAAAGATCTCAGGAAAGGACTATGTTCAAGAAGTTAGGAGAGCTGGCGAGGGCTTGTGGGTGGTCTTACACCCGTACAAACAAGGGATTCCCCTCTGTTCCTTGATAAACCATCACTTGAGTGGACTCACCAGGAAGTTTCCCAATGTGAAATTTATCAAAACCATTTCAACAACCTGCATGCCCAATTACTCCGACAGGAATCTCGCCATGGTGTTCTTCTACCAGGAAGGGGATATCAAGGGGCAGTTCATCGGTCCTCTGGCGTTCGGTGGCATGAACCTGACCAGAGATGAGTTGGAGTGGAAACTGTCTGAGTCAGGAGCAATCAACACAGACCTGGAGGAGAACCCCGAGAACCCCATCAAAGACATGCTGCTGTGCGCAGTGGAGGGCCCTGTCCCCATGAGAAGGGACAGTGATTCCGAGGGTGACTAAGATAGCAGCTGCTGTAACTTTTTGAACTTTCTTGATATGACGCATTGTCTGGATTTTTAATGAGGAGGGAAAAGCAAAAATTTATCATCTTGGTTTTTAAAATTACTTAAATTTTATACATTTCAGATATAACCATCGCTGGGATTTTTAAAAAAAGTTTGTTGGAACTCTTTAAATAATGTTTCTTTAAGAGATTTAAGCAAGCTATTATGTCACATATCTGTTTTCCTACACGTATTTCAGCAAACCGTTAAACTGTTTAGTATTTTTGACATGCAACTATATAGAAAGGAATGTGGAGTTTTAAATATATAATACGAATAAACTAAATTAAAAACTATTTTAAAAATAAAAAAATAGGGCTTGGGGATTTAGCTCAGTGGTAGAGCGCTTGCCTGGCAACCGCAAGGCCCTGGGTTCGGTCCTCAGCTCCGAAAAAAAAAAAAAAAAAAAAAAAAAAAAAAGATAGATAAATAAATAAAAGGTAGAACTTGGCAGAATGGCTTTTAAAAGGCATGATCTAATTACATGTTGCCCATAAGTTCATTTTTGAATATAAATAAAGTAATAAAGACATAAATACACTTAAAAGATAGGAGTGGGAAAGGGTAGACCATGCAAATGGTAACCGAGTAGAATGGCTGAACACAGTGTTGCATGCTTATATCCCAGCACTTGAGAGTCAGAGACTGGAAGATCCCTACAAGTTTCAGGCCAGCGGAGTTTGCATACTAAGTTCCAGGAAGGCAAAGCTATACAGCAAGTCCCTGTCTCAAAACAAACACAAGTAATAGGGATGGGGAGAAGATGGAGAAGAGGGAGAGTTGTATTACTATTGGGTGAAACAAGTTCGAATCTTGCCTCCGCTTATATTCGCTGCGCAAGCTGACAACCATTATCAGTCATCTCGCTATTTGGCTATATTAAAGAAAATCCTTCCATTTTGGAGACCCCAATCCGCGTCCCGAAGAAACCGGCCCCAATCAGGTACTGCCGCGCGAAGGCGTGGTGTATCTAGGGACTTGTAGTCCATACGGCGGAACTCGCAGTCCCAGCAAGCACCGCGGTGGCCTCCGCTGGGCTACGTGGCTCGGCAGTCTGCCCCTGCGCAGGCAGGTGGGGCAAGATGGCCGCGGTGCGAGGCGTGCGAGTAGTCGGAACCTCACCCGGACTCTTGTTGGGGAGAAGGATGCGGGCCTTCCTCCTACTGCTGTGGCTTGCAGCCCGCGGGGACGCTCTCTATTTCCACATTGGAGAGACAGAGAAGAAGTGCTTCATTGAGGAGATTCCGGACGAGACCATGGTCATTGGTGCGGGGGCAAAGGGAAGCGTTTGGGACAAGTCAGTGGTACTAGGGCGGGGAAATGCGACCCGTTCCGGGTGGCTAGCCTGGCTCTGGTTCTTCGGCCACGAACCCGGCACCTCTTCGAGCTCTTCTCATCTTCCCTTTTCCGCCTGTCTCCAGGAAATTACCGGACGCAGCTGTATGACAAACAGCGGGAGGAGTACCAGCCCGCCACCCCTGGGCTTGGCATGTTCGTGGAGGTAAAAGACCCCGAGGACAAGGTGAGATGACCCTTAACCGTCCCGGTACTTCTTTGTTAGTTTCCTATTTGTTCGATGGAGAAAGACAGTTGGTGTTATGGGAAAATGCCGGATCTTCTCTACGAACTTCGGCAGATCCTGTTCTCAACTTGCCGCAGAGTGACTCCCCCAATTCAGTTACTGGCCTTGAACCCTTCCCTAGCCTGTGAAATGGAAGCTCACTTACTCTAGCGATAAGTGTATTAATTGCAGTGATGAATATCAAAAAGTTGCTAATGCTAAGGTTGTTATTTAGGCCTTAATTTCATAAAACGGAGCACTTTTCAAAAAGGAGCACCTTTCAGTTTTGACAAATAATGTTTTAAAGACAAAAGGCAAAATAGTTTTGTTGTTACTAACCATCAAAATAGTTGTAAAGTTACCTTTCATCGAGGCGCCTGGAGAGATGGCTGAGCATCAATTAAGAGTGCTTGCAGCTGGGCAATGGTGGCGCATGCCTTTAATCCCAGCACTTGGGAGGCAGAGGCAGGTGGATTTCTGAGTTCGAGGACAGCCTGGTCTACAGAGTGAGTTCCAGGACAGCCAGGGCTACACAGAGAAACCGTTGTCTCAACCAAAATAAAAAACAAACATTTGTAGTTCTTGTTCAAGACCAGAGTTCAGTTTCCGGCTCCCAGCAACTCGTAGGCATGCACGTGGAGCACATATAATATACATGCAGGAAAAACTCATTTAAACACACATAAAGGAAAAAAAAATACTTTAAAAAATTAAGAGACGTTTAAAAAACAAAACAAAAAACAGCAACATGGTGGTCATGATAGAACCTGCTGTTAATCCCAGCCCCTGGAAGGTAGAGGCAGGCAAGCTCCACCTTAGAGGCCAGCATGGGCTACTAGCCCTAAGAGAGTGGATATGGAGCACTCCTTCCATGGAGAAGTCACTTGCCAGCCTGATGTCAGACCCTTCAACCCTGCCCCAGATAGTTCTTTGCGATCATTTTGTAATTGCGGCTGAGTAACTGGATCCTTTAGTGCTGTGACATGTCCAAGGCTCTACTTGCAGACTTTGTGGTACTTAGAGCCTTTATTGTCATTTTTTTCTAGCATCACTGACTGAAATCCTCCCTGTTATCTATAGGTCATCCTGGCCCGGCAGTATGGCTCTGAGGGCAGGTTCACATTCACCTCTCACACCCCTGGTGAGCACCAGATCTGTCTTCACTCAAATTCCACCAAGTTCTCCCTCTTTGCTGGAGGGATGCTGGTAAGTAGATCCATGGGTGACCAAAGGCTTTCAGGTAGTGTACCCTGCTTAAGACTGGGGACTTGTACTGTGAGTGGCAGGTACTGGATTTTGTATTTTTTAAAGCCATTGGATTTCCAGTGGACATATAGGGCATATGGCTGCTCAGTTTCTATAGCCATTCCCTACGACCTTAACAGTGTGCCTTCATCCAGTGCATACACATCAGGCTGCACACTTTATCATCTCGAGATTACTTATAACCCCTAAGGCAATGTTAGTGATATATATGGCATATGAATTGATCTAGAGGATGAACAAAAAGTCTTCACACTCAGTACAAATAGATGTATGTTTTGTGAATCTGTGTTTTTGCTTTTTGAAGTTTTGCTGATCTTCGGGAGCCACAGTTACAAAGAACAAACTGTATGAACATTGGATAGAGCATTAGCCCAAACTTACTATTTTTGCTTGTATGCCTGGAGCCTCATAGCATTGAGTGGGTCTCAGTATGTGAGCTGAATTTAAAAAAAAAAAAAAAAAAAAAAGTAGAGAGATCAGCTGCCAGTTGGGCATTGAAAGGCAGCGGGCCGCCTCACTCTCTTCTCTCACTCTTCCATCCCCAGAGAGTTCACCTTGACATCCAAGTGGGTGAACATGCGAACGACTATGCAGAAATTGCTGCCAAAGACAAGCTGAGTGAGCTACAGCTGAGAGTTCGACAGCTGGTGGAGCAAGTGGAGCAGATCCAGAAGGAGCAGAATTACCAGCGGGTGAGTGCCCGGCCAGCCAGTGGCAAGCTTTGCAGCCAGGAGTTGCAGGAAATGTTCGTGATGGAAGCCCAGGGCATTTACCTACGCCAGAGTGTGGGTCTAAAAGGTGACTTTGTGTTACAGAGTCCATTTGTAATTGAGCCTCGTAAGAGCCTGGCATCACAGTAAACCACAGTGACAAACAGGAGAACAGCATGATAATTAATACCAGCACCTAGGAGCAGTTTTAAAGGTTCTGGGTGCCCCTAGAATCTAAAGCCTCTGAGTTTTTCTCGACCAGGAACCAGACAGGTGTCATGAATGAATTGTAGTTGATGGGTAGTGACCCATCTAAACAGGAAAAATTGTACAGTGCCTGCTTGGGGCCCCTTACGGTAAAGGCAGTCCTGGGGTTTTAGCTCCCCCTTACCCCCTCCTTTTTTTTTTCCCCCCATTTTTTTGAGACAGGGTTTCTCTGTGTCCAGGAACTTGCTTTGTAGGCAGGCCAGGCTGGCCTTGAATTCACAGAGATTGACCTGCCTCTGCCTCCAGAGTGTTGGGATTAAAGGCGTGCACCACCACTGCCTGACATGAAATTGTATCATTGTAAAGAAAGAAAACAAACACAAACAGAAAACTGTGAACCAAACAAACCTTCTCCAGCCCACCAGTTTGCATTCTGAATTATGACACATGTGATCTTTAAAGAGTAGATTGAAAGACTGGGATAGAAGTCCACACTGAGTGCTCCAGGACACCTGTGTCCACACTAAGCGCTCCAGGACACCACTGTTGCTTGGAGCTGTCACCACCGCCTTACCTTTCCTCTAGGTATCAGGAAGGGTCAAGTGAGGACTGTATCTGACAAATGGACAGACTTAGGAGAAATGTATTAGTCTGCCAGCAGACATCTGACTGCTGCCAATGAAGGTAGTCCCTGCAGGCATTTGGCCATACTTTGGGCAGAGTGGGTGGCCCTGGGGCATCTTCGTAAGCTGGGAACACAATGCTTCCAGCAGCCTTGGACTACTAAACCTTGCTATTTATTTCCCCTACAGTGGCGAGAGGAGCGCTTCAGACAAACCAGCGAAAGCACCAACCAGCGAGTGCTGTGGTGGTCCATCCTGCAGACTCTCATCCTCGTGGCGATTGGTGTCTGGCAGATGCGGCACCTCAAGAGCTTTTTTGAAGCCAAGAAGTTGGTGTAGCTGTCCCAAGCCTCACAGGCAGTCTTTCTTCCAGGCTATGGGAAAAGGACCTGGAACCAATTCCTCTCTGGGAGGAGGACTGGTTTTCAGCCGTAGATGTTCTGGAGGAGAGAGGGACTGCAAGCATGTCCCATTCCTCGGGCTCAAGTGGAGGACAGCAACCTTGCTGGCTAATGCTGAGCGGGTAGTGGGACAGGCCCTTCCCACTCATCTCTGGACCTTTTGCAGTAATCACTCAGGGGCTGGCAATGCCCTTGGTGTCTCAGAATCTCAGTGTTACTGATCAGGGATGTGAGGCTGCTGTCTGGGGTAGGTTTCGGGAGGGAAGTGGGTAGGCCAGCAAACTGATTTTCTTCTGTCTTCCTTTGTTTATGTGGGATTTTGAGCAGGTAACTCCTTGCTATTCCAGAAACCTTGCTTTTCTTGCCTTTGGCTTAGAAGCAGCCTGCTAATCTAGGGTGTGTTTGTGTGTCAATTTAAGGGAGTGGAGGGGTTGCAACGCACGAAAGGGGCCCAGAGGTTGATCTTGGTTTCTTACAGTTGTCCTTTCTGGGGCTTGTTCAACTGGTATCAAACCAAGCAGAGACTTTGGTGCTGGTTGGAGACAGAGCCCACCGAGTCTTAGTTACTGAATTTATTCTCAATGAATGTGGGTTTGTTACATTGGTTTCCCAATTAAAAAAAACAAAAAAAAAAAAACAAAGACTTGTCCTGTGCATGTTACTCTTGGTGGGTGTGATGGTACATGGACTTAAGAGAATTGAGCAAGGCCAGGCGTGTGTGGTGGTGTCCAACTTTAATCCCAGCACTCAGGAGGCAGAGGCAGGCGGATCTCTGTAAGTTTGAGGCCAGCCTGATCTACAGAGTGAGTTCCAGGACAGCCAGAGCTACACAGAGAAACCCTGTCTCGAAAAACCAAAAAAAAAAAAGAAAAGAAAAGATGAATAAAAGTACAGTAATAAAGAATTTAGAATAGTAGCACAAAGTAGGGCTTAATAAATGTTAGGTACTTATTAGAATATTGAATTTTGCCTGAAAGAAGAGCAGACATCAAGTCTAGTAACTGCCTCTTTTTCCCAGGTGGGAAGTGGCAACACATGAAGTTAAGAGAGTGGATAAATTTACACAGACAAATTGGTGCCAAGCACTGCACCAAATAGGTTTTCATTTCCTACAATGACCATACAGAATAATAACAATTTATATACCCAAGTTATGAAAACATCAGAAAAATCGACTCACCTCAGCGTTGTTGAATTATCAGAGCAGTGTTTGCAGCACAATCAGTCTTCCAAGATCAGCTGTGAATCCTGAGCTGGGTTTTGTTCTCCAAGTGTACACGCTTACTCTGCTGGGCTGACCGTAGGAATGCTGCGATGCTGCCAGCCTTCACTGGGGGGGGGGGGCGGGGGGGGGGGG
>CM052714.1:7319013-7445873 GCA_028551405.1 Uromys caudimaculatus | reverse complement strand
GTGAAGGGAGGGAACTCCCTTTCTTGTGACATCCAGTGGACCCTCGTAGGTAGTTAGAAGTTAGGTCCCACCATCGTTTCTCCAGGCAGCAGAACCTTATAGGCTGCGGCTCTGAGGTGCAGCCGGCCCAGCCGGAGGGACGGACCGGGCGGACAGGGGGGCGGGGCGGGGGCGGAGACGCCGCGTAGACTGGGCAGGCCGGACGGCGGGGCTTGGAGACGGAGCCCCATGTCCTGCTGTGCCCCGCCACGATGTTGCCCTCCCGGAGGAAAGCGGCGCAGCTGCCCTGGGAGGATGGCAGGTGAGCGGCGGCAGCCGGCAGGAGCCGCGTCCCCCTGGGTGCCATTCCTTTTCTTGACCTGCTGCAGAATCTAGCAGCCCGGCGCCGTCGCCTCTGGGTTTCTGGGGGTCACCCTGAGTGTTTGTGGCTCTCTGAGGGGCGTCATTGTCATTGTCTGTATGTCTCTCTTCTACTAGCTTCTATTCTGCGCATCCCTGTGTCTGGGTCTCTGCCTTTCTCTCCATAGATCTTTTTGTTTAGAGCGAGAGCTAGTCCAGTGGTTCTCAACCTGTGGGTCGCGACCCCCTTGGGTTGCGTATCAGATGTTTACGTTATGCTTCGTAACAATAACAAAATCACAGGTATGGAATAACAACAAAATTTATGGTTGGCGGTCACCACAACAGGAATTGTATAAAAGGGCTGGAGCAGTAGGAAGGCTGAGAACTACTGATCTAGCTAGCCCCTTTCTCTCATGTGTCTTTTGTGTGTTTTTCCATCTATGTTTTCATACAGCAGCTGGTTCTGTTCACTTCTTACAGCGGATCTCTCTGTGTTGTGGCGCTGAGGGTCTTTATTTTTTTCTGTCTACCCCGTCATATCCATGTGACTTCAGATCCTATCCTTTGCCTTCATGCTCTCTCATACTTTGCGGCTGGCTGGCTGGCCGGGAAGATTACACCAGACAGAGCTTCCTGTGTTCTCTTCCTGGTTGGTTAGCCATTGCCTGTCTTATACTAGATACACCCAGTAGTTCATTTCCTGTGCTGTTGTACTTGTGTGGGGCCTGGTTTGAGTGTTAGGTGTGAGTCTGGCTCAGACCTGAGTTTAAGATATTTCTCACTGAGACAGAATGGGAGAGGTGATTTTTCCTGTCTAGATTTAGGGGGGCATTACACTTTAGGTTTGAAAAATGCTTCCCAACCCTGTCTCAAAAAACCAAGAGAGAGAGAGAGAGAGAAAGAGAGAGAGAGAGAGAGAGAGAGAGAGGAGAGAGAGACTGAAATATGCTTCTTGCCCCCATTTTCTTTCCCCAAACATATGTTAGTTTATATTCACTTAATGAGTGACACATATGTTAGATGTCATAAGGCTCTGGAATTTAGTGGTCACATTTTTGGGGGGGTGTTGTTCATTTGTTTTTGTTTTTGTAGATTTGGTGTTAAAAGGTGACAGTAATATAATAGGAGCATGGTTAATGGTAGCCAGAAATAGACCACTTAATTTTTCTGACCTCGATTTTCCATCTCTGAAATGAATATCATAATATCTACTTGGAAGGACTCATTGAAGAATGATGAAAACTGTTTATAGAGGAGAATTGCCATATTCTGATCATTGTCTATTATTGTGTTCTCAGAAAAATAGATTGATGTTTCTTCTGTGCTTTTAACACAGTGGCAAAGATCCATGTGACAAATATAAAATAGTGTAGTAACTGCATAGAAGCTCTAGAACGAGCCTGCTTGGGTTTGAAACCTCCCCAACTAGCCTTAGGCAGTGATTGATAAGGACCGACCATTCCTTTTCTAAATCTTCCAGGAGAACCTGAGTGTGGGAGCATCCAGGGCTGCAGTTCTGGAGACTACCACCAGGTGGCACCAGCAGTATCTGTTTTTCAGTGTTCTGTAACAACACTTACTGATAGAATTGGGACCCTCAGTGGTTTTGGCCTTTAGAGCTAAGAACGAAAGTGTCCTTGGGCACACGTTCTTCACAGAAAGAGCAAGTTGAATTGAAGAAACAGCACAAGAAAGCACATGGACCGTCCGATCCATGCCTTGCTCCTGGATAATGGTCATTGTTTATTTTTCCAAAGGAGGTCTGTTCCCTATTGTTCATCTTGTAAGTCTCAGTCTCGCTCCCAGAAAGAGCCCAGAGTGCAAGAAAGAATCTGTAAAGGTTCCAGGCTTGTCAAGCCATTTGCAGGTCTGGGCTCTACAGCTCCACAGTGGAAACCATCACCACAGGACAATGGGGGGTAAGTCAGAAGCCCTGTGAGGGGAGTCCTACCAGGCAACCTCTCAGCTGCATGTGGGACCTGGGCCTGGCTTCAGGGCTGCTGGCTTCCAGATTTGCAGTTATGTCTTTAGAGAAAGGTAGGCGTGGACGTGGCTCCTGTGCTTGTGCTGCTTTAACCGGTCCTAACACGGTTGACAAGCTCTTTTCTGTCTGGCTTGGCTTGAGGCCACAGATAAAGACATGACCTGTTCTGAAAGGGGGGTCCTGCAGCCCGCCTCCCGTGAGGGCTGTGAAGAGGGAAGTGCCAGGTACCCGGGGACACAAAGCAGGGAGTTTGGCGGGGGCAGCGATGGGTAGGACGTGGATCTTTGGCCTTGAAAGATTGGTAGAAAACTGCTAAGCAGATAAAATAAGAGGACATCATGCAGGAGAAAAGGGCAGGTGGGAAAGGGCTAGAGCAGGGGTGTGGCAAGTGGAAGGCCTCGTGTTACCCTGGATGAGAGTGAGCGGTTGAGAGAATCCGGAGACTTGACAAAATCACAGATCACCTCGACAGAGGATTCTGACTGTCAGACTAGGGGTTTGGGCATTAATCCTGCAAGCAGAGGCAGAAGAGCCGTAGGACTGACAGTGAAGAACAGTGCAAGGACCAGTAGGCAAGCCGGTCACAGGCGCTCCTAGGAGAGAGCGTCTACAAGACCTGAGAGCCGGTTCTTGATCCTTGGAGGTTATAAAGAAGGTTCCTCTGCTGGTCACTTGGGCAGGAGGGGGAGCTGGAGGGGAAACCTCCTTAGCTTCTCACCACCTTTCCTGGTATCCCCAGAAACTTCCAGAGGGGGCAAAGGTGAATTCCACTGTTTCTTTTTTGCTTCTTTGTCTGTTTGCAAGATAGTCTCACTATGTAACCCAGTTTGGCCTTGAACTCAAAATCTACTCTGGCCACTGTGTAAGGCTTTTCACCTGGGGTGGTTTTTTTTATTTTTATTTTTGTTTTGTTTTGTTTTTTGTTTTTGTTTGTTTGTTTTATTGGGGTTTTTTTGTTTTTGTTTTTGTTTTGTAATTGTTAAACTAAAGGGTAGTTTCCTAGACACCCAGTGACTGAGATGTCCAGTGTTTGCCCAAGGTCTTACATTAGAATATAGGTGTGGACCCAGTCCTGTCCTTTCCACCCTCCCTCGTCGCGCCCCACCGGCTATCCTGTCACCTGCCACTATCCCTTTGGACCTTACATTGGGCCGTTTTGAGCTTCCTAGACTAACTATTGGCTGTTTTGCCTGGGGCTTATGTCAGCACACACCCATTCTTGGGGAGTTTTCTGGGCACCTTAGCAGCACAACAAAGTAACATTTCTATTGGGGTGGATTTTCTGAAGAATGAGTTTGGAATTTGGAAGTCAGTGGTTGTATCTCTCCAAGCTGGAACTCCTTCCCCTGGCTCAGGACCTCCAGACACTGCCCTAGGGAGAAACAGATAGGAAACAATGAACCCGCCCCTTCCTCTGAGTGCTTCCACTGGGACTCCATCAGGGTGCCAGAAGTCATTGAATGACTGGGGCAGTCCTGACAGCTCTGAATGGTCTGAGAGAGTCCTAGCGGGTAGCACAGAGGTGAATGGACTGATCACATGTGGAAGCAGCATGAGCAGAAACATTAAACACTGCTTCTGCACTAATTCCTCGGTATTCAGGGGAGCCCCGTCCTCCTGACCTCCTTCCCACTCTTACCTCAGGGCCAGGTTGCTTCCTGGAGGCCTCCGCCGGAAATGCTCCATCTTCCACCTCTTCATTGCCTTTCTCCTGTTGGTCTTCTTCTCCCTGCTCTGGCTGCAGCTCAGCTGTTCTGGAGATATGGCCCAGGTGACCAGGGGACAAGGTCAGGAGACCTCGGGTCCACCCCGGGCTTGCCCCCCAGAGCCACCCCCTGAGCACTGGGAAGAAGATGAGTCATGGGGGCCTCACCGCTTGGCAGTGCTGGTGCCCTTTCGGGAACGCTTTGAGGAGCTGCTGGTCTTTGTGCCCCACATGCACCGCTTCCTAAGCAGGAAGAAGATCCAGCACCACATCTATGTGCTCAACCAGGTGGATCATTTCAGGTAGGAGCAGTTCCTGAGCCGGCACAGCTCATCCCGGTGCCTCTCTCCTTGCCCTTGGCTTCCAGTGCCTGTTCTTCTCGTTCAGGGATTGGGCTTGGGAGGGGCTACTGAGAGTAAGGGCCAGATGGCAGGAGGAGGTGGGCCACTCTCACTGGGTATAGTGGGAGTCTTTGGGGTGGCTCTGCTCGAAAGCCTGCTTTAGAGAGATCACTGGATGTGGAATGTTGGGTAAGGACCCTGAGAAGCAATGATGCGGGGTCCCTGGAGGAGCATCGCCTCAGTCGGGCCGTCTCCGCTCATCTCCCAGCAGTCACTGTCCCAGGCTTTCTGGGACTCTCTCCCACTGTAGCCTTGGACTCCTCTCCCTCTCTCAGGACAGTGCTCCAGCCACAGGGCCCCTCTTCCGTGTCGTTTGCTCTTCCTCTTGGTAATTCGCATCAGCATGCACATAGCTGCTCCAAGGTAGCACCCCTCTAAGTGGACAGCAGTTGGGAGACAAAGCAACTCAGTAGGTAAAGGTGTTTGCAACCAAGCTGGTGACCCCACGTGGTAGAAGGAGAGGGCTGAGGCTTACAACTCGTCCTTTGACGTCCGCCTCTCTGTGATTTACTCTGTAACTAAGTTAATGTCTTAAAAGAGGGAGCCAGGGATGGTGGCCTGCCTTTAATCCTAGCACTGGGGAGGCAGAGGCAGGTGGATCTCAGCCTGGTCCACAGAGCGAGTTCCAAGATGGCCAAGGCTATACAGAGAAACCCTGTCTTAAAAAACAAAACACAAAAACAAAGGGGAAAAAGAGGAGGGCTGGAGAGATGGCTCAGCAGTTAATAGCACTGACTGCTCTTCCAGAAGTCCCAAGTTCAAATCCCAGCAACCACATGGCTCACAGCCATCTGTAATGGGATCTGATGCCCTCTTCTGGTGTGTCTGAAGAGAACAACGTGTACTCACATACATAAAATAAATAAGTAAATCTTTAAGAAAAAAAACTTCTTAAAAAAAAAAGAAAAGAAAAGAAAAAAGAAAGAAAGAAGAAGAGAAAAAGAAGGGGAAAGATTCCTCTGTCTGCTGTCCCGCTTCTTCCTCCCTTCCCTTCCCTTCTACCAAGATGTCCCCTCTCTGTCTCTGTCTCTTCCCCCTCCCCTGTCTGTCCCATCTTCCTCCTCCTCTTCTATTTTTGATTTTTTTTTTTCTAGACAGGGTTTCTCTGTGTAGCCCTGGCTGTCCTGGAACTCACTCTGTAGACCAGGCTGGCCTGGCACTCATAGGACATCCACCTGCCTCTGCCTCCCGAGTGCTGGAATTAAAGGCGTGCACCACCACCACCACCGAGCTATTTTCAAGACTATTTCAACAGACACCTCTTATGACCTGCAGCATCCCTCACTGAGGTCACAGGCAACTTCCATCATCCCAGGCTCTCATCCTGTCCGATTTGCTAAGCAGATCCTTTTCTGTCTAAAGCCTCTGCTTAACTTCTGGTTTCCCTCATCTCAGTGGCCACCCCTGCTCAGCTCATTTTCAGAGTCCTTGTCTCTCTGACCATCGGATCACTGTTCCCTAGAGCTCAGTACCCCCCTTTCCTTGGCTTCTCCCTGGGGAATCCCACCCCATCCTATCTCGTGGGATTAAGTCCCTGGAAATGCCATTCCTTCTTTCTGAGCTCCAGCCCCGAATTGTCTGCCTCCTTTGTGATGCTCCATTTAGTGGTCTGAGAGGCAGCCTGAGCCTAACAGGGTTGTGGCTGAATTCCTGATTACTGCCCCCTCAGACCTGATTACTTTCCCCTCTTCTCCATCTCAGGAAGTGGAAACTACATACCTTAGTTACGTAGGCCAAAGGGCTTGACCTCACCTTCTCTTGACAAAGACCTGCTCTTTGTCTGTCATGACATTCAGACAATCAGCAAAGCACATCTAGAGTCTGCCTGCTTCTCCCCATTTCCTCTGCTGATCCCTTAAGCCAGGCTACCCTCACCTCCTGCCTGTCAGCTTCTGTCTAGTCCCCTGGTCTGCTCTCAGTGTGCTAACCAGATTCACACGGCACCTGCTCTTGCTGGCCTTGGCAGTTTCTCTCGCTGTGTGGAGCTTGGTCTCCCAGCTTCCAGATGACCACTCCCTTGAGCCATCAAGCTCCACCTTAGATGCTGTCTGCCATTCTGGCCCTCCTGGAAGCCCTGTCTAGAATAGCTGCCCACCTGCCCTGCCAGTTTCCATCCCAGTACCCGGCTTGGCTTGCCTGAGAACAGGGATCTGTTTCTCACTGCTATTTCTTCCATGTATTTTGAACAGTTTCTGGCATAAACCCTTGTTCAGCAAGCTAGAGGGGCAGTGTTCCACAGTGAAGTCAGTACTGAGTGGTGACAGCGAAGAAGCTCTCATGCGCAGCCAGGGCCCGAGCTAGGTTGATGAGCAAGCTTGCTTCCTCTACCGAGCATCATTTATCTTGTGTAGGTTCAATCGGGCAGCACTCATCAATGTGGGCTTCCTGGAGAGCAGCAACAGCACAGACTACATCGCCATGCATGACGTGGACCTGCTGCCTCTCAATGAGGAGCTGGACTATGGCTTCCCAGAGGCTGGACCCTTCCATGTGGCCTCCCCAGAGCTCCACCCTCTCTACCACTACAAGACCTATGTGGGCGGCATTCTACTGCTGTCCAAACAGCACTACCAGCTGGTGAGACCCAGCTCTACACGCGAATCTTCCCCATCGTGGGTCTAGGCAGTTGGGAGGGTGGAGCAGCCTTCCTGGGGCCCAGCACAGGGAGCATTGCCAGAGCCTTCAGGGGACTCAGCAGCAGCTAGAGACTTGCGAGGGAACCAGGAGTGAGCACATTAGCCAGGGAGAGCTCTGCTGGGACCACAGTGTCAGCTGGTCACGGGAACTAGAGATGGGAGAGCCTGCAGGACCTCTCCCTCCCTCAAGTTTACCAGGTCTTCCTTTTTCTCCCCAGGCCTCAGCGCTGCTATTCTACACTCCTCTCGTGTGAGAAGGCTGTGTAGCTACAGCCTGTAAAATGTGGCCTGGTTGGTGGGAGATGGAGCCCCTCCCTCCCCAGAAGTCTAGACAGGAGTCCCAAACTAAAGCACACTGGCTCTTGATGGGACCTGGGGCACAAGGGGGTGAGAGGACCAGAGTGACTTTTCTCTGTCCTCCATGGCTGAGGCCAGTTGTGTAAATGAAGCCCCTGAGCAGATGCCAATCAAGAGTCTAAAAGAGCCAGTGGTCCCTCAAACCCAGGACAAGACCTGGGCAGAGCCACCTCAGGGGAAATGGAATTGACAGGAAAGCAAAAAGTAGCAGTTGGCATTTTTGCCCTCTGAAGAGAGCTGACACTTGAGACACTAATCAAATACCTGTTCAGGTCCTGTTAGAAGCAGGGCGAGGGCGGGCAGTGGTGGCGCACGCCTTTAATCCCAGCACTTGGGAGGCAGAGGCAGGCAGATTTCTGAGTTCGAGGCTAGCCTCGTCTATAGAGTGAGTTCAAGGACAGCCAGGGCTACACAGAGAAACCCTGTCTCGAAAAACAAAAGCAAAAACAAACAAACAAAAAAGAAGCAGGGCGGGACCAAGATGTGCTGAGCCTCCCCTAGGCACCACATTCCCACTGCAGAAGTGAAGGGACCTCGGAGTACCCCGTATTCTCTCAGAACAGTCAGGATAGGAAGAGGAAAGGGGGCCTGGTTGGCTGGGCTCATACTTGGTTCTCCCGAGCAGTAGGAGACCAAAGTGCACCCCTGGGAGGAGGGGGCATGTGACAGACACTGCCTGTCTTTGTGTCAGTGCAACGGAATGTCCAACCGCTTTTGGGGCTGGGGCCGAGAGGATGACGAATTCTACCGGCGCATCAAAGGAGCCGGCCTCCAGGTAAGGCTCCCCCCATGGCTCTGCCTGGTCCTGGCTTACATGGCCATCCCGAGGTTCCCTTTATTGTTGCATCAAAATTATTGGGGTCCCCCTGGTTCTGATCCCTGCCTTTACCCTGACTTTGGGCCTCATCTAACCAGTTCTGTGCTCTCTGCTAGAGTCTCCTTTCCTACAGGATGGCTCCTAAGAGCCTCTGCCTATGGCAGCCAGTAGGGTCCCAGAGGAGTTAGTGGTAAGGGCCAAGACTACAAGAGAGGCAGCCTGACACCTGCATCCTTTGTTCTCCTTAGCTTTTCCGCCCCTCGGGAATCACAACTGGATACCAGACATTTCGCCACTTGCATGACCCGGCCTGGCGGAAGAGGGACCAGAAACGCATTGCAGCTCAAAAACAGGTGCTAGCTAGTCTCCTCAGTGAGTGGTGATGGATGGGTAGGAACCAGTAGGCCTGATCATTTCACCAAGTTCCTCTTTGGCTCAAATGGTGCCATTCCCCCATGCTGGGCATTCTCCTTAGCACTTTGTCCTGTTTGGTGGCTACTGTGTGGATCTGGGCACCATGGATCAGCCCAGACCTGAGTCCATGCAGGTTGGGGTGGGAAGGCTTAGCCCATGCACCAGAGCCCCTGTCTTGTAGCTGTATTATCCCACATAAAAGTCTGTGTTCTCCTTACCGAGGGGGTACAGACGGGCAATGTGCCAGCTTTGACCTCTTCTCACTTAATGGAGACAAGTGAGCAGCTGGCACCATGAAATGTAGGTTCATGTCCTCTCCTTCTTTTCTTTCCAGGAACAGTTCAAGGTGGACCGGGAGGGAGGCCTGAACACTGTGAAGTACCGGGTGGATTCCCGCACGGCACTGTCTATAGGAGGGGCCCCCTGCACTGTTCTCAACGTCCTGCTGGACTGCGATAAGACAGCCACTCCATGGTGCGTATTTGGCTGAGAGCTAAACTGTAAGGAAGCTTGTGCTTCCAGACCTCAATGCTGCTCAGGCTCAGGAAACCTCAGGCCTTAGGCCCAGCTCAAGAGGATGCAGAGAGGTCTGAAGGAGTAGCCAGCCAGTCTGCGTCTTCAGCACCCTGCCTCCCAGAGACAGGCTCAAAACAGGACACAGATAGACCCTGGGATGCTGCTGGAAAATTCTTTCAGAGAGGCTGGAGGTTGTGGCTTGACTGACATTCTCCACCCTGCCTTCCTGCTTGCCCTGTGCTGCCTGCCCACCCGTGCTGAGGCCTGAGGCACTGAAAAGGAGGTCAGGACAGCCTTAGCAGAGACAGGCTGCTCCTCTGGAAGAACAGACTCACAAGGATGTAGTCAGGAGCCACTCGGCCAATGTGTATGGCAGTTGCTCCTAGGAGGCTTAGGACATCAGAAGAAGGAACACAAGCCCTGCGCAAAGGAGCTGCTGATACTGGCTGTAGCTGGTGCCACCTCGGAGGAACGGGTACCGGATCTCACTTTTCAAAAGAAACTAGAATGCTGGATTCTTAAGCAGAATTTTCTGGTTTTGTTTTTTGTTTTTTGTTTTTTTAATGGCAGCAGTTAACTAAAACTTTGAAAAGCTATGGCAGGCCAAACAAAATGTTTTATGGGCCACTGGTTGGTCACCTTTGGTTGACCAGAGGGCGATGAGATACTGGCAAGGAACTGGACTCGGGTTGGGGGTGTGTGTGGCAGGTGTGAGTGGGCAGAAAAGCCAAAGGCAGGTTCCTGCTGGTCCCTGATGCCCCACCCCCCCGGGGATCATGGGCCCCTGGCTCCCCCTGGGAAGCCAGATTCGGTTCTGGCTTTGGTTGAGCTGTCTCTGCGGTACTCCAGCCGGCCTTACTAGGAAATAGGCGGAAGGAAGGGAGGTAACTGAAGCAGTAGAGGCACAGGACCTGACAGGGGTGCGACAGGACAGCTCAGAAGGGAGCCATGTTCCTGAGGTGGGAGAAACTTCAGAGAAACTGCAGAATCCCTAGAGTATCCTCCCAGCTGGAGGGGAGATTTCCAGCTGGCAGGAAGGGTGGGTGCTGAGGCAGAGCATGGGACTGGGGAGTGCTGGGGAAAGCCTAGTCTTCATCCCACCGGTTGAGAAGAGTAAGACCATTACCACAGGTTTTGAGCCAAATTTGTAACAAGCTTTATTAAATATTGGCCAGGTATCTGTTCTGGTCAAGCAGGGCTTAGAGGCACTTTGTCTTAAAGACCTCTTAAGCACACAAGTTTAGGCTGAAAACATAAGATTAGCTCACACCAAGCACCAGCAAGGGTAGACAAATGAGCGGCTGTGCAGATGGGGTCCGAGCAAGGCTTGCTTCACACTGGGAGCAGGAGTAGAGGGGCAGTCCATGTAGTCAAGGTGACTGGTTTATCAGTGGGACACCCAGAGTGCCACAGAAGGAACGGGCTGCATTCCAGACTTAAGAGGGTAGAATTCTTAGCTTGCTTCAGGACTCAGAGGATCCCTTCAGCCCTGCTATGTGCAGTTGGGCAGGCTGTGGGCTGCACAACCTGAATGTAAGTTCAGAGAGAGGCCGAGATGGATGGGGCAAGGCTTCGGGTTCCACAGGGACAGAGCCTCATCCGCAGCAGGGAGACAAGCATGCCTGGCTTGCAGGGAGACAAGCATGCCTGGCTTGCAGGGAGACAAGCATGCCTGGCTTAAGGCACAGAGCTGTGGAGACAGAGAGGGCATTGCCTGTGAGCTCTAGTCTTCTCATCTTGGATTTTCATGTCTCCTTGGGCAATAACTAATGCCCCTTGGGGTAGGTGGACACAGATGTGACAGCAAAGCCCCCAGCTCTGCATTGACCTGGCATGCAGAAAAACCTGAAAAGGTGAGGGTTCAGTCTACCTGTTCTAGGGCTGTGGGACCAGAGAAGGAAGGCCAAGAAGATAACTTTCCAGGCTCATATTTCCCTGTGGTTCCCCCATTACACTATCATTGTGCTGGCGGGCACCCTGGCAGGAGCTGGTGCAGCCTACATCTGCAGCCTCCCTCCTTTGCTCCCTGTTCTCCCCTGTTCCTGGAGAGTGGAAGGGTGCTGAACCCTGGTGAGTGGGGCAAAGCAGAAGAGTCTGCCATGCTTTCCTTGCCCACGTTATACACTAGTGAACATCCCTAATGTGGATAGAATGTGCCAGGACGTAAGCGCACCTAGCCACTGTGGGTGTGGGAGTAATGACTATAATTTGAGGTCGGTCACCACTTCCGTATTAGGGTTCTCTAGAGGGACAGAGCTGATCGAATGAATGAACATATATGGGACTTATTAGAGTGGCTTCCAGGCTGTGGTCTGGCTAACCCAACAATGGCTGTCTGCCAAGAATCTAAAAGTTGCTCAGTACACAAGGCTGAGTGGCTCAGCTGGTCTTCAGTCTGTGTTGGAATCCCAAAGAAGTAGGTTCTAATATCAGCGAAGGGATGCCTTAGCAGCAGGGTAGATTAACTTACCAGCAAGAGTGAGGGAAAACAGGCAAAAAGCAAAGATTCCTTCTTTTATGTAGGCTGCCACCAGAAAGTGAGGCTGAAACTTATGGGGGAGGGGTGGGGTGTCTTCCCAGCTCAAATGATCCAATCAAGAAAAATCCTGCTGAATGGTGATGCCCCACACCTTTAATACCAGTACTCGGAAAGCAGAGGCAGGTAGATCTCTGAGTTTGAGGCCAGCCTGGTCTACAAAATGAGTTCCAGGACAGCCAGGGCTACACAAGAAACCCTGTCCAAAAAAATAAAGAAGAAAAGAGAAAAATCCCTCCCAGGGGTGCCCAGTAGCTTGGATTTTAGTTGATTCCAGATGTAGTCAAGTTTGCAATCAAGAATAGCCATCACACTGCCTAAGGGCTAGGTGCTGGTTTTGTTTAGATGACAAAGTGAGGGCAAAAGAGGGAGGCTTGCCTGGCTCAGATGACAAGTGCTGTGGCTTGGGATCAGCCTCCCTGGTACCCACCTCCAGAGCCCAAGTGACAGGTGCCCCAGTCTCCTCCCTTCAACACCTCCTGCCTTCTCAGTGGGAGAAGGCATGCAGGGAAGGCTGCTACCGCCCCACCTCTGGGAAGAAAGCTGGCCACAGGAGGTGCAAAGTATTGGGCCCCATGACTCTTCTGCCTCAAAGAAGATGATTGTCTTGACTGCTTGGGAGGCCTCTTGAACTGAGGGACACTGAAGAGATGTCAAGGTGCCCCGAGTGTTGCACAGTGACAGGCTACACAAATCGGGGAAGGCTTGCTGGTGGAGCAGGAATTTGTCAGAGTGAGGAAAGTTTCTAGAGGAATGAATCTACACGTACAAAGGGGCTAGAGAGAACGCTGGGTCCAGGAGTCCGGGAATGGTTGTTTGCAGCTCCCAAACCCTCCAGAGTTGGGGAACTGGGCAGAGGGAAGACTAGAGTGAGTTGTGATTTGTGTCGGCCACACTAAGCAATTTGTTTTTTATTCTAGGGGTGCAGGGTTTTCACACAGAATCTGGGCAGATTTCAATCTGTGTCCTAGACAGATCATTTGAGGTTTAATAATATAAGGGCTGGGCATGGTGGTGCACACCTTTAACCCCAGCACTCGAGAGGCAGAGGCAGGCAGATCTCTGAGTTCAAGGCCAGCCTGGTCCACAGAATGAGTTTCAGGAGAGCCAAGACTTCACAGAGAAACCCTGTCCCATAAAACAACAAAAAGGACCCAGGCTGGACTGCAAGATGGGTTTTAGAAGCAATGAAGCCAGACAGGACACTGTGAAATGGCACGGAGAGAGATGCTAGGTCTCCAGTCAGTAGCAGCTGCTGCTCCTGGCCCTTGTGGGATTAACTCTATAGCACAGGGTCTTCCTTGACTGACAGTGTGCCCTCCGCCATGGACTGCCACAATGCCAAGTGGGTGCACACACCTGTGTCCTCCCTCCCCCTGTTGAGCAACTGAAGTTGATTTTGCTCATGGTTTTGGGGGCTCAGAAGTTCAGGAGTGTGGTGCTTGGACCTGAGAGCCTTTTTTTTTTTTTTTTAAATCATTTCTTCAGCCAAGTAATGGTACAAGACTTTAGTCCTAGCACTAGAGAGACTGAGGCAAGTGGATGTTTGTGAGTTCAAGGCCAGCTTGTTCTATGTAGTAAGTTCCAGGACAGCCAGAGCTACATAGTGAGACCCTGTCTTGAATGCCCCCCAATTTTTTTGAATGCCCCCCAATTTAAAAAAGTTTTTTTCTATAATGTGTGGTTTTTTTTATTCTTTGACAATTTCGTGCATCCATACAATGAAATATCGATTCCCCCTCCTAACTTCTTTTTCTAACTTGATAACTCACTAAATCCAACTGGTGCTGCTCATATATGTGGGGGGTTAGGGGGTTGAGAGGGCATTCACTGGAGCGTGGCAAACCTATCATTGTCCATACCCTCGAAAAATGATTCTTTCCCAGCAGCTACCAACTACCAAAGCTTCTCAGCGTGAGGCGAGACTTGGAGATCACCCACCCTGTCTATGGATGAATTTTAGCTGGCATGGTCTTGTGTAGGTCTTGTTCTATGCCATACCTAGAAGAGAGAGCATTTCACACCACTTCAGCTCTTGCAGTCTCTCCTCTGTCTGAGCCTTAGCAGGGCTGAGGAAGGCTAGGGGTTATAAAGATGGCCCATTTAAAGCCAAGCGCTCGATCTGTTCTTCCCAGCCCTTGACCAGTTGATATGTTTCTGCGTTGACCGCAGTGTGGTTCTCTGACCCAGGTTGAGAGTAGTCCAGGTCTGTCACTGCAAACATAGATATAAGGCAACCCAACAATGTGACCATTCTGCAAAATAACAACAGCAGGTTTTCTGTTAGGGCTTAGGACTTCTTCGGGTATGGGTTTTGACTAAGAGTCGGAGCGCCAGACAAGAAATCCCCTCCTGTGAATCAGGTCTCAAATCCAAGCAGAGAGTGGTTAGTTCCCCCAAAACACTCACGCTAGCATTACACCTATGGACGTATCTTACCTGCAAGTCAGTGTTGTGCCATGCACAGTCCAGCACTCATGGAGCAACCTGCATAGCACCTCTGACCCTACGGACACTGGATAGCGGGGAGGACGTTTCCCAGTCACGTTGAGCCAAAGTGTGTGGTGTCTTCAGCAGTAAGAGATTATCATGTAGAGACCTCTGGAGCCTCCCTGACCAACAGCCAGTCAGGAGGAATCTCATGCTTTGCACTCCAGTTGTTGCTCAATAACCCGTGCCTTCTGGCACGGGCAGTGCCCGCCTATGCAGGCCACCTGTTTAAGCTCCCCCTTTTAGTTACATTTTGAAGTTAGTTTACTACATAGTGGGTTTCCATAGCATCTTTCCACACGTCCTTAATCTAGATTAGCACACCTACTCCCTCTTCTCCCCCATACCCACTCAACCCTCTGCTGTCTCCCCATTTCTGTCATATTGCACGAACTCTATCCATCCAACTGTATAGTTGTGAAGCAGTAGACGTCCATGTTGCTTTTGTTGGGCTTTGTTTCTGTTTTATGAGGCAGGCTTTCTCTGTGTAGCCTTCATTGTCCTGGAGCTCACTCTGTAGACCAGGCTGGCCTCAAGCTCACAGAAATCCGCCTGCCTCTGCCTCCCAAGGGCTAGAATTAAAGGCGTGAGCCACCACACTCGACTCCCATGTGGCTTTTTTTTTTTTTTTTTAAAGCATGTTTGTTTGTTTTTCCAAGATTTATTTATTTTATGTATATGAGTACACCATTGCTTTCTTCGAGACATCAGAAGAGGGCATCGGATCCCATTACAGACGGTTGTGAGCCACCATGTGGTTGCTGGGAATTGAACTCGGGACCTCTGGAAGAGCAGTCGGTGCTCTTAACCGCTGAGCCATCTCTCCAGCCCCCCATGTGGCCTTTTATACACCCTTCCTTTGGGTTAGCCCTGCTTCAACCCAATTTTTCCATACTCCTATACCCTTTTTTGCTTAAGCCTTTCACCCACAATATTTGTCTTAGGATTTATATTGCTGGGTTGAAACACACATGGCCAAAAAGCAAGCTGGGGAGGAAAGGGTTTGTTCAGCTCACACTTCCACACTGCTGTTCATCACCAGAGGAAGTCAGGACTGGAACTCACGCAGGGCAGGAACCTGGAGGCAGGAGCTGATACAGAGGCCATGGAGGGGTGCTGCTGACTGGCTTGCCCCCACCCCCGTGGCTTGCTCCTTGTAGCTTGTTCAGTCTCCTTTCTTATAGAACCCAGGACCACCAGCCCAGGGATGGCACCACCCACAATGGGCTGGGCCCTCTACCATCAATCACTAATTAAGAAAATGCCTTACAGCTGGATCTTATGGAGGCATTTCCTCAAGCGAGGTTCCCTCCTTTCAGATAACTCCAGTTTGCATGTAAGTTGACGGAAGACTAGCCAGCCCAGTCCTCTACCATTCTGCTTTCCTTTGACCTGCCTAATCTGTAGTGCCCGCTTCCCTACCAATCCCCACCCACCAGCAGGCCCTTTTAGGTTCCTGGCTTCCACCTGTCCTCCAAATCTAGCCTCCAAACAAGACAGAGAAGATGTGTCATTTCTCTTTCTGGGCCTGAGTTACCTCAGTAAAACTGTTTCTAGTTCTGTGGTGGTTTGGATGAGAATGGCCCCCATAGGCTCACACATTTGAATGCTTGGATCCCAGTTGGACTTGTTTGGAAGGATTAGGAGGTGTGGCCTTCTTGGAGGAACTGTATCACTGGGGGTGGTCTTTGAGGTTTCAATAGTCCATGCCATACCTCCCCCCCACCCATTGTCACTCTGGATTTGTGCTTATGGATCTGATGTAAACTCTTAGCTACTGCCGGGCAGTGGTGGCACACGCCTTTAATCCCAGCACCCGGGAGGCAGAGGCAGGGAGATTTCTGAGTTTGAGGCCAGCCTGGTCTACAGAGTGAGTTCCAGGATAGCCAGGGCTACACAGAGAAACCCTGTCTCGAAAAAAACCAAAAAAACCCCAAAAACTCTTAGCTACTACTCCATCTCAGCCTCTCTTGTCCATGTTTTCTGATGTGATGGTCATGTACTCTGGACCTATGCACTCCCAAATTAAATAAATAAATATATATATATATATATATATATTACATATATATATAAATATATATATATTTATATATATTTATCTCTAACTTTTCATGACTTCATTTTTCTTTTCAGTTGAGTAGGCCCTGACCATGGCAGAGGGGACAGTGTGGCATTCGATGCCTCTAGAGAATTGGGACTGACCAAATATTTTAGGCCTGTCCCTGTATGGGAATCTATAGGGAGGTGGTTTTCTGCGCTTCTAGAAGACTTGGCTTCAATTCCTGTTGACATGACTGTTCATTTCCATTTCTAGCCTTTGAAGGCACTAACGCAGGTACCGGGTGCACAGATATTCAGGCACCCATACACTTAAATAATTTTAAATAAAAACAAAAGGAATTGTGTCCAGCAAGAACAAATTTGAATACAATTTAAGATCTATTGGTGTGCCTCAGTGGTTCTTAGCAGTTGCTTGATGGCCAGAAGAAACTCAGGACAAAAGGCTGTGATGCTATTGGCATGCAGAAGTGGGGGCCTCCAGACTTGCTCAGTATCACCACGACTTGTGGCTCTTCTCACCACTTACCCAAAACTTCAGCTCACAGGCTTCCCTCCTCCCTAGCTCTGCCATTACTGCTGTGCTCTTTCCTGACCCTCACGTTCCTTGTCTTCCTCTCTGCCCATTCCACCCCTACTCAGCTCAAAAGTTGCCAGTTGAACACAGAGGGTGAGAATTTTAAGACAGTGACGGTTTTCGAGCCGGGCAGTGGTGGCACACGCCTTTAATCCCAGCACTTGGGAGGCAGAGGCAGGCGGATTTCTGAGTTCGAGGCCAGTCTGGTCTACAGAGTGAGTTCCAGGACAGCCAGTGCTATACAGAGAAACCCTGTCTCGGAAAACCAAAAAAAAAAAAAAAAAAAAAAAAGATAACCGTTTCGATTGTGTTTTTTCCTCTCTGACCTTGAAACTTGGCAAGTTTTTCTCGGTTAGGAGGCTTTTCCTGAGCACTGCTCTCTCTCCCCACAGGGGTCCCTATACTCCCTCAGGTCAGAAGCCTCTGAGCTCAACCCCGGCTTTGAAATTAGGCCCAGCCTATCAAAATCATACACTGGGTACAGATGGGCGGAGCCAAGGAACCAGTAGCTCTTTTTAAGTCCCTCACTTGTGCAGGGAGAAAATTCTACTTGTCTGCTTACTGTCCTAGCTCTTGGTTCTTCACAATTGTGAGACAATGAACCTGGGAGCCACTGGGCCTCAGTTAAGAACATCAGAACCAAGAAACTGACTCGGCCTCTCACAGAAAATCCTCTAACACTATGCCAGATTTTTTTTTTTTTTGGATACGGGGGTTGGGGTGGGGTTCTCTGTGTAGCTTTGGCTGTTGCCAGATCCAGCATGGCTGCCAAAGGGGAGGTGTGACATAGTACCTTCCCCTGGGGCCCTGCTAGGCCCCCATGTGTGCTGATGGTTGCTCTTGCCAGCCAGAGATACTGACCGAGATTCTGTCTTAACCCCCCACGCGTAACATCTCTAAACTCCAATAAGACAAAATAAAATTCTCTAATTAAACGAGGTATAAAAGGAGTTTTATGTTGGGGTTTTTTGTTTGTTTGGTTTTTTTTTTTTTTTTTTTTTTTTTTGCTGTTGTTAAGGACAAAATAATTTGCTGGAATATAGAGTTAGCTGCTCATGGTGCACACACTTTTAATCTCAACATGTGGGAGGCAAAGGCAGGTGGATCTCTGTTGAGTTCTAGGTTTGTTTGGTTTACATAGTTCCAGGACAACCATGGTTACGTAGAGAGAAACAGTCAAGAGAAGAGAAGAGAAGAGAAGAGAAGAGAAGAGAAGAGAAGAGAAGAGAAGAGAAGAGAAGAGAAGAGAAGAGAAGAGGGAGGGAGAGAGAGAGAGAGTGAGAGAGAAAGTGAGCAATGAGGTGACTGGATGAAGAGGGATGACTCAGTGGGAAAGAGCACTTGCTCTTTCAGGGACTGGAGTTCAGTCCCCAGCGCCCACATCATGTTAGCTCAAAACCATTTTTTTTAAAGATTTATTTTATTTATTATATGTAAGTACACTGTAGCTGTTTTTAGACACTTGTTCTTCTCTCTCCTGTCCCGCTCACTGTAGCTGTCTTCAGACACCCCAGAAAGAGGCATCAGATCGCATTACAGATGGTTGTGAGCCACCATGTGGTTGCTGGGATTTGAACTCAGGACCTTCGGAAAAGCAGTCGGCGCTCTGAACCACTAAGCCATTTGTCCAGCCCCCCTCGAAGCCATTTATAATTAACTATTTATGTGTTTTATATGTGAATGCTGACTCACATATGCATGTATGCCTGCAGGCCAGAAGAGGGCACCAGATCCCTTGATAGATGGTTGTGAGCCACCATGCAGTTGCTGGGAATTGAATTGAGGATCTCTGGATGATCGGTGGTGCTCTTTAACTGCGGAGACATCTTTCCAGTCCCCCATTTATAAATTTATAACTCCAGTTCCAGAGGATTTGATGTCCTTTCCTGGCCTTTGCAGAAACTGCATGCATACAATGAACATACATACATAAATGCAGGTAAAATACCCAACACTATTACAAACAAACAAACTTAAACCTGAATGAACAGGCCAGTAGAGGAGAAGGGAATTTTTTTTTTTTTTTTTTTTTTTTTTGAGGCAGGGTTTCTCTGCGTGGCCCTGGCTGTCCTGGAACTCACTCTGTAGACCAGGCTGGCCTTGAACTCAGAAATCCACCTGCCTCTGCCTCCCAAGTGCTGGGATTAAAGGCGTGTGCCACCACTGCCCGCCTCATCAATTGCTTCTTGAGCCTCCATTTCCTCCTGGGTGGGTGAGTGTGTAGCATTGTTTGGTTGCCCATCGAATGTGAACCTGATCTGCCTCGCTGGCAAACACTGTCATACATAATGACTTTCATTAGTTTACTAACCGTCTCTACTCTTAAACCGCATGACAGAACCACCACCTTCAAACTAGTATGATCACAGTGCTCGGGCTTGACCCCTTCCTTGGGTTTTTCATGGGCTACGGTGAGCTCTGGGGTGTCTCCTCAGCTGCTGCTTCACAAAAGTGGTATGATGTCTACACTGAGAAGCTCAACAGCAGCCAAACAATCCAGGTTGAAGGTCTGCTGTGCTCATGTACAATTGGCCATGTCATCAGGGCTGTAGACAATACTCTGCTCAGGTAAAACCAACGCTATGTGCTTGCATTTTATGGATGTCTCCTAGAAATACTCTTTTTTTTTTTTTTTTTCCGAGACAGGGTTTCTCTGTGTAGCCCTGGCTGTCCTGGAACTCACTCTGTAGACCAGGCTGGCCTCGAACTCAGAAATCCACCTGCCTCTGCCTCCCAAGTGCTGGGATTAAAGGCGTGCGCCACCACTGCCGGCTCCTACTCTTAACTGTTGTAGTTTGTGAATGTTTGTGCCAGTCTGGTCCAAGCAAATGATATAATTAAAATCATAAGGAAACGTCCAATCATAAATATATGACTTCACAGTTTCATAACTTTCAGATTTTTAAAAGTTATTTTTATTTCATGTGTTTTTGCCTGAATGTATGTCTGTGTGAGGGGGTTGGGTCCCCTGGAACTGGAGTTATAGACAGTTGTGAACTGCCATGTGGGTGCTGGGAATTGAACCCCAGTCTTCTGGAAGAACAGTCAGTGCTCTTAACTGCTGGGTCATTTCTCCAGCCCATAACTTTCAGATTTATCAGTTACCAGTTTTTTGTTTGTTGTTGTTATTGATTTTTAAAAATTACTTATTATTTATTTTATGCATATGGCTATTTTGGCTGCATGTCTATGCACTATATGCATGCACTGCCTGCATGGGTCAGGAGAGGGCATTGGATCCTGTAGAAATAGAGTTACAGATAGTTGGTAGCTGACATGTGGGTAATGGGAATAGAATGTTGGTACTCTGGAAGAACACCCAGTGTTCAACAGCTGAGCCATTTTTTCCAGCCCCATTGTTGATGTCTTTTGAGACAGTGTCTCAGCATACATCCCTGACTGGCCTGGAATTCACTAAGTAGATCACACTGAGAGGAATTACAGATATGCCTACCTCTGTTTCCCTGTTGCTGGGTTTAAAAGGCTTTTGACACATCTCTCCTGCTTTTGGCTACGGTAATACTCCTAGCCATGATCCCCCTCTCCCAACTATTGAGATTATTCATTTTTCTGCTTAAATTGTTCCATCTTGGGTAGTAAGAGCCAGTTAGGTTCCCTGGTCACACTAATATCTGATAACGTACTTGTATGTTGATGTGACAAAAGGTCTTACCTAATTAAAGGTCTTTTAGATAGCAAGAAAATGCAGGTAAACAGTATGGTCTGATTTGACCTTTGGGAGGTGTGTGTTTAACTTCTATTGTTATCCTATCTTATTGAGACAGAGTCACACTGTAGAATCTGCTACAAAAAAGGACAAGTGCTTGCCATGGCAACCTCCATTTTGCTTCCCGCATGAGTATAAAATGAGCCTGCTCCTTACTGGCATTTCACCAGGCAGGGTGTCGGCTCTCTTCACATAGGAGAAAACAGATGGCACTTGGTGGCGAGGTGCGGTTTATTCAAAGGACCAGAGATCTGATTGCACACTCCATGTCAAACGAGCAGTGTCGCAGGGAATGAAACAGTTCATTTTTTTTTACCGTTCAAGCTTGCACTTCCTGAAATACTAAATCTGGGTAGTACTGAACGGTTTTTAACTCTTTGCACTCCTTCAGCCCTCCACCACCTGAGCTGGACAGGGAACTCAGAACGAACGAGCTATTAACGATATACGTATGCAGAGCAACTCAGAACAAACTACTGGTGCATACTGCAGGTTTCTTTCTAATATATAATAATACAAAGTCGACCTCTACAAGAAGTTTAAGCACGCAACAGGGTGGCAAGAGAAGGGTAAGGAGAAGGGGAGTGGGGAATGTTAGTAATTTATATGACAGGGGAACAGAAGAGACTGGGGAAACCTGGCAGAAGTGCTGTAAAGAACTAGAATCGCCACCGCCACCAAATCCCAGGGCCACGCTCCTGGAAAGCGTCGCACCGGCAATTACGTATCCAAGGAGCAAAGACGCGTTGACTGGTAAAAAAGCTCCTGCCGCTGCAACTTCCATTTTGCTTCCTGGCAGAGAATAAAATGGACCTGTTCCTCACTGGCATTTTACTCATCAGGAGGGCATCGGTCTCTTCACCTTCGAGAGCAGCTGTGAGGTAACCTGGTAGTGAGAAACCTGAGCACTGCGAGCCAACCTAGGAAGGGAGAACCCTTGAACCTGGCCTGCCCTCACTGAACATGGTGGCAGAGCCTCGTGCGGGTCATTCGCGCATGCTCACTCTTCAGCCCCCGCCCCCTGGAGGGCGTGACTACAGTGGGAGTGGGACCTAACTCTGCGGCCCTGCCTTAAGTCATCCTCGCCTTTACTGTCACCCTGATCCAAGCAGTAGAGAAAGCATGGAGCCGGTGCCTGTGGCCACCGATGGTGGGGACAGGCCCGCGGCACCCTCGGGCCTGTCGGCTTCTCAGCGTCGAGCGGAGCTGCGGAGGAGAAAGCTGCTCATGAACTCCGAGCAACGCATCAACCGGATCATGGGCTTTCACAGGCCTGGGAGCGGCGCGGGTAAGAGCTTCGGTTTCCCATCTCCCGTCCACCCCTTTGAATCTTCAAGATCCCCTCCAGCTCGCAAACCTTTTGACCACAAAATGCACTCTGACCGAACTCTGTCCCCGCCCCTTAGGTGATGACCCATATTATATTGTTGCTTAACCCCAGGAGATTCCTTGTTACTTCCTATTTTCTTGGATCCTCGCCCTGAGATTGTCTCCACTCTGGCCACAAAGCCTTCGTTCCTGATTTTCTATGTACGGTTATCTGAGACAGCAGCCCCTACATTCCTGATTACTCATCTTTCTTGAAGGCTGCGCATTTTATCCCCAGACCTCTCATTCCATTGCGCCCCCAGGGAGATTTTCATAGACACTCCAAATACTTCTCTTTCTAGTTACTCCCCTGACCTAGCTTTTGCCTTTTGCTTTGTAACTCTCATCCACCACATCAGTGATTACTTAATTGTTGGCTGGTCCGTCCATTGTGTATCAGAGACCCTATGGTCCTATCTTGGTGGCTGTGCTCAGTGCCTTCAATTATCACTTACAGGTCTTTTAGAAGAGGTGAATACACGTGTGTGAGCATTCTTTATAGGCCTTTCCAAAAGATGTGATGTCCCCGCTGAGATTTCCTTTCATTAGCAGAGATACGTCCCATTTCAATAACTGCATTTACCCTAGGAAAACTCATCTTTCATGTAACCTTGTGTCCAGTACACTGTTTTCTTATGAACACAGTTGAATACAACTATGCTTGACTTCTCTAAGTTTTGATTTGGGTGTTTCCTTTAGTAATTGTCTTTTTAGTCACTCTTTGCAAGCTTGATAGAACTCACGAATTTCTTTGAGGCATTAGAGATGTACTTCTGAACTTTTAGACAATATAAGTGAGAGATATGGGTACCACTTTCAAATCATCTGAAACAGTACAGGAAATATTTTTTGTAGTGGTCCATCCAACGATATACTTAAAGTATTGGTGTTTCTCAAGGCCCTTTCTTATTCTATTCCTTTGCTTTGCAAATTTTTATCATTTTTAGAATTCTTTCTTTAAAAAGTAGAACAGCATCCTAAAAGTGCCTGCTCATGGCTGCCCAGGGACAGCAACAGTGGGTATAGGTGAGCCACACCCTGTGCTCACAGCACTTCCAACTCAAGAGATGTAACTGTAAAATAGAAACCTTAAGAGACTATGATGATTTTGTATTTTTTCAGTATCAGCTAGTGGAAGACATTGAGGCATATCTCTGGGTATTTTTGTCTGAAAGAGCTGTTCTTTATTCCTTGGGGCATCCCGTGCTAGCTTTGCTTGTTTACTTAGCAGTGGTAATAGTTTCTGTCCTCAGCGTTTGAACTTCCCTCTGCCCGAGTGCCTTTATGTGGGGGCGTATTTTGAAGGTGAAGACGAAGGAGCTAGTTTTGTTTTCTGCATCAGTAATTATTGTGATTCAGAGACTGAGTTCTAGCAGCAGTGGAAGTGATTTAGAGGTTTGTGAGTATGTAATACACAAGGCTTTATTTTTTCTCCCTCAGAGGAAGAAAATCAAACAAAATCAAAGCCCCAGGATGGTGACAAACTGAACTCCCTCGGCATTCCTTCAGTTCCAAAGAGGGTAGTGCTCGGTGATTCAGTCGATGGTGGAGTAACTGACCAGCCCGGTGGTGTGGCAGAAGTCAGGGGAGCCCAGCGGGGAGATAAACTGGACTCATTCATTAAACCCCCCGAGTGCAGTAGTAAGGATGGAGCTGAGCTCCGGCAGCGGACCAGAGGTGACCTGACAGCAGACCCGGCCCAGAGGGCTTCTCACCACGGTCTAGAACAGTACCTTTCCCGGTTTGAAGAGGCAATGAAGTTACGCAAACAGCTGATCAGTGAGAAGCCCAGCCAGGAAGATGGAAGCTCGACGGAAGAGTTTGACTCTTTTCGAATATTTCGATTGGTGGGGTGCGCTCTGCTTGCTCTTGGCGTCAGAGCCTTTGTTTGCAAATATTTGGTAAGACAAGAGCTGCCAGTTATTAACTAGGAAAATACAAGTTGAGTTGTTGTGATAGGGCTTTCTTGTCAGCATTACCAGATCTATCGGGCTGTTTGAAAGTATATTATAAATTCTGTTATTTCTCCCAGTTATAGAATGAGAACCTATTTATGGTAATAACTAAGATCTGTTTACATGCCAAGAACCACTTTATATGCTTGTCCTATATTAATTTATTTAAATTCCGTCTCTAGGAACTATATGTTGCTTGAATCCACGAACACTCAGATTATTTCTCTTACCCAAGGTCACACAGTCGCTGACAGTTGGGGTGAAACCCAGGCAGTTTCATCCTAGAACCGAAAGTCCAGATGCTTAAATGTACTACTCTATATTAGCTAGTAATTTTCCAAGTAGTTTGAGACATTGAAATGTACTTTTTGTGGTGCTGTGTATAGGCAATTGTCTACAGTTCAGAAAGTGTTTCTGCATTATGTAATGTAGTAGCATCATTACAGCAGTGCATTATGGGACATAGAAGAGTACAGAAAGACACAGTCTATAGGTCAGTGTCTTGGTTAGAACTTTTTTTCAAAAGATTTATTGTTAATTTACTTTTGTGTTTTGCCTGCATGGATGTGTGTGTACACGTGTATGCCTGGTGCCTACTGAGATCAGAAGAGGGTGTCACATCCTCGGGAACTGCAATGGCAGGCAGCTGTGAGCTACCATGCGGGTGCTGGGAATGGAGCTTAAACACTGTTACCCACCCAGCCTCTGCTCCAGCCTCCTGATGTCTTGATTTAAAGTAGGTCCATTCAGTAGTCATTTTAAGAATGCTTACTATGTATTGGGTACGTACATAAAATTTTCATACATCATTAGGCAAAGCAGGTTTTAAAGGCCGCCTTATGCAGCCAGGCAATAGTGGCTCATACCTTTAATCACAGCTCTTTGGAGGCAAAGGCAAGCAGAGCTCTGAATTCAGGGCTAGCCTGGTCTATAGAGTGAGTTCCAAGACAGCCAGGGTTACACAGAGAAACTCTGTCTCAAAAACAAAACAAAACAAAACAACTACAAAAAACCTTCTGTTTTTATGCAAATATTTTCTTAAATAGAATCTGTTCAACAGATGATAAATTGTCACCATAGCAGAGACCAGATGATTTTGGTATCTGAGCCAAAAGCTGCTCTTATCTAAGGGCTCTGAGCTGTCATGACTCAAAAGCTATGCCTGTTTTGATTTTTGTTAAATAGATTTGCTTGTTGTATGTGTGTGAGTGATCGGCCTACATGTGTGTGTGTATACTTCATGTGTGCTGAGTACCTGCCCAATCAGAAGAGGGTGACAAAGCTCTGTGGAACCAGAGTTATAGGTGGTTGTGAGCTACCATGTGGGCCCTGGGAATCGAACCCAGGTCTTCTGTGTTCTTTCCTACTGCACCATCTGTCTAGCCCCTGTACCTCATTTCTATGTAAGGATTTTTGTTGTTTTGGTTTTCAGGTTTTATTCATCTCAGATATTCAGTTGTTTGTTTCTTGCCTCTGCCACACAACAATGTTTGTTCCTTTGCCCCCTTGATAACCTTTTACATCTTAGAAATAATTATGTAGACTAAGTGCCATATTGATCTTTTTCCTTTTGTTGATGATAAGATGTCAAACTGCCAAACTGTTTTTTTTTTTTTTAAATTTTATTTACATTGGTGTTCTCCTTCTTGTATGTCTGTGTGAAAATATCAGATCCTCTGGAACTGGAATTACAGACAGTTGTGAACTGCCATGTGGGTGCTGGGATTTGAACCTGGGTCCTTTAAAGCAGCCAGTGCTCTTAACCGCTGAGTCATCTCTCCAGCCTGTCTATTGAAAGCCAAGTTGTTTGTGTCAACTCTGACCCAACTCAGAGGGTTCTGTGGCTTCCCTTGGAGTGCTGGGTTTTATACTGCTTTTAGTCATTTGTCAGTCCCCTCCAGTGGAGAGAGATGTTACTGCACCACTTAATACTCTGAAAGGTAAGTTTTGGGCTGTGTATGGTAAGGTAGCCTGTAATTCTAGGACTTTGAAGTCTGAGGTAGTAGGATCATGAGTTCAAGGCCAGCCTCTACCCTATGGTTCTCAACCTTCCTGATGCTGCAACCCTTTAATACAGTTCCTCAGGTGATGACCCCCAACCAGAACATTATTTTTGTTGCTACTTCAGAGCTGCAATTTTGCTTATGTTATGTATCGCCTGAAGGTCTTAGGTGACCCCTGTGAAAGGATTGTTTGAACCCCAAAGGGCTCGCAGCATATATGTTGAGAACTGCCGCTCTACATAATAAGATCCTGTCTCAAAAAGAGAACAAAGTTTGTATAAGAGAGCTTATTTGGGGAGGGAGCACACTGAAAACGTCCATGACTTGAGCATGTTTTATGTCAGAGAGTCAGACCATGTAGTCACCTTTACTCTTCTACAGAAATAAGAATACTTTCAGCTGCTGTGTTAAACGTTTTCCTCTACCGTTTTACTTTTATAGCCTTTGTTAAGTTGATTTATCATGATATGAGTAATTCTACTGGAAATACTTAATTTTATTTTCTATCTTCACAGTCTATATTCGCTCCATTTCTTACTTTGCAACTTGCGTACATGGGACTATACAAATATTTTCCTAAGGTAAATTTAAGTCTTTTCTTTATGATGTATTTAGATTGACTCGTGACTCAGTAATTGTCAACAATTTATTTGTGTGTGCATGCATTTGTGTGTGTGTGTGTGTGTGTGTGTGTGTGTGTGTGTGTAGGATACCTGAGTGTGGACATGCTTTTTGTGGCAGTCAGAGGACAACTTTCCGGAGGTGGGTTTCTCATACCTTGGCTTCTAGGGGTCAACTTGGGTTGTCAAGCATGCAAGTGAGCACTTTTATCTGCTGAGCCATCTTGATGGTTCATGACTAACTCATTTTAAGAACCTAAGGGGGCTGGAGAGATGGCTCAGTGGTTAGGAGCACTGATTGCTCTTCCAGAGGTCCTGAGTTCAATTCCCAGCAACCACATGGTGGCTCACAACCATCTGTATTAGGATCCGATGCCCTCTTCTGGTGTGTCTGAAGTGAACGATAGTGTACTCATATAAATAAGATAAATAAATCTTTAAAAAAAAAAAAAAAAAAAAGAACTTAAGGGCTGGGAAGGTGCCTCAGAGCTTAAGAATACATACTGCTCCAGAGGACACAAGTTTGATTTCTAGCTCCCATGTCAGGTGGTTCAAACTTGCCTGTAATTCCAGCTACAGCTACAGTGGGATCTAACTCCTCTGGCCACTGTAGGTACCTGCACTCATGTGTGCATGCCTACACAGATACACATAATTAAAAAATAAAAATAAATAATTTTTAATTGAAAAAAACCTAAAAAAAAAAAACCCAAATAAAACATTAAGAGAATGTTAGTTACACTTGATCTGAGTTAGTGCGACAGGATTAGGACCAGCAAGATGGCTCCAAAGATAAGGAAGATTTCCATCAAGCCTGGCTTGAGTTTGATTGCTAGGACTCACATTGGGGAGCAGAGAATGGCCTGTGCAAGATGCCCTCTGATCTTTACACCCATACTGTCAATCAACCAGTAATCGATCAATCAATAAATGCAATACAAACATTCAAAGTGGTGATCTTCAGATTCATTAGAAAATTTAATAATTCATTCTGAAATTAATTAAGAAATTAATTTTAGCTGGGCAGTGGTAGTGCACGCCTTTAATCTCAGCACTTGGGAGGCAGAGACAGGCGGATTTCTGAGTTTGAGGCCAGCCTGGTCTACAGAGTGAGTTCCAGGACAGGCAGGGCTATACAGAGAAACCCTGTCTCGAAAAAAAAAAATTGTAAAAAAAAAAAGAAATTAATTTTAAAACAAATGTGATTATTTACTGGACCCATTTTGGACCCATGCTAATAGACATTCGTTTTAATGTTGAGAATGAGAAATATTTGACAATTACTCAGCAGAATGAGGCTGAGAGCTGATGTTTTCCTAGTCTGCTTGACACATCTCTCACTTGTCTGATGTCAGAGATAAACATCCTTGTAGGTCAGGCCAAGTGATGCTTGCAAGTAAAACTAATATTCAGAAGGTAAACTCAGTCGGAGCACGAGTTTGAAACCAGCCTGGGCTATGCAGGGAGGCCCTGCCTCAAAAACATAAGTAAAAATGGCATTGTTTGTGTGATAGAATGTGTCAGAGCCCTGATGTGTGGCTCAGGCAGGCCTAGAACTCTCTTTTCCTGTCCTAGCTTCCTGGGATCACTGGCAGATGCTACCACACCCAGCATATGATCAAAGTTTGTGTCAAGATTTTGTGCTGAAAAAAATGACGGTTTGCTTAGTCATAGATACATTATCTATGACTTGATGGGTGGGGGAGGGGAACAGTTTTGCATTAAACCCAGGATAATGCATGCCAGGGAAATACTTTGCCCATGAAGCTATATCACAGGAGGAGGGTTTGGTAGAGAAGACAGAGCTGGGCTGTAGAGATGGTTCAGTGGTTAAGAGCACTGACTGCTCTCCCAGAGATCCTGGGTTCAAAACTGTCCACGTGGCAGCTCAAAACTGTCCATGGGATCTGATGCCCTCCTTTGTCTATGCCCTCTTTTGGTGTGTAGATAGTAAAATAAATAAATCTTTGTTTGTCTGGTGTTTTTTTTGAGACAGGGTTTCTCTGCTTAGCCCTGGCTAATGTGGAACTCCTTCTGTAGACCAGGCTGGCCTCAAACTCAAAAATCCACCTGCTTCTGGCTCTAAAGTGCTAGGATTAAAATCATGGGCCACTACCACCACCTGAAAAATAAATAAACTTAAAAAAAGAGAAGGAAGATCGATTGCAGTTTGGGGACAATAGGGTGAGAGCTGAGGAAACCATATGTAGATGTTTCTTCAAGGAAAACAAGAAGCCGGGCGGTGGTGGCGCATGCCTTTAATCCCAGCACTTGGGAGGCAGAGGCAGGTGGATTTCTGAGTTCGAGGCCAGCCTGGTCTACAGAGTGAGTTCAGGACAGCCAGGGCTACACAGAGAAACCCTGTCTCGAAAAAACCCCCAAAACAAAACAACAACAACAACAAAACAAGAGACTTGGACTATAAAAGCTCACGTTGGATCAAATATTCCTTACTCTTGGGGCTTCTAGGTGAGAAAATACGGGTTCACAGATTGAATAGGGCGTTGATTTCTGTTTTTTTTTTTTGGTGCTGAGGGTTGGACCCAGTGCCATGCTCTGCCTCTGAGCTCCATGTTCAGCCCTGTGCATTTCATAAGCCATCATTCTGCATGGTATTTTTGAGATTATTCCATATTTTAAGTTGTATATGTAGCTCATTATCCTCTACCTTTTCAAAGATTAATTGTGGGGTGTGTGTGCACGCACACACACACACACACACACACACACACACACACACACACACACATACACACACACGCAAGTATGATTGTGCCAGGAGAGGGCATCATATTCTCTGGAGCTAGAATTACAGGTACTTGTGAGCTGCCCAGTGTGCATGCTGGTAACTGATCTCAGGTCCTCTGCAAGAGCAGTAAGGGCTCCTAACCACTGGGCTATCTCTGCAACCTCGTGCTGAACAGTATTTTATTGTTTGAATTTATTTATTTATTTATTTATTTATTTATTTATTCATTCATTCATTCATTCATTCTCCTTTTGATAGGGAATCTCCATACTTGGTGAATTATGATTAAAGATGCTAAGAATATTCTTTTGTTTTGTTTTGTTTGTTTGTTTTGAGATGGTTTCTTTGTGTAGTCCTGGTTGTCCTAGAACCTACTCTATAGACTAGGCTAGCCTAGAACTCAGAGATTCACCTGCCTTTGCCTCTCAAGTGCTGTTATTAAAGGAATGTGCCACCCAAATCTGGCAAGAATATTCTAGTATGAATCTTTATGTGGACATCGGCTTTCATTTCTATTGGTTAACTATATAGCTTTTTATATATTTAAAATTGCTGAGTTACCAGCAGGTATTTAGTGATCCTAAATAAATTTTAGAGATCTCCTTTGAATTCATTCTAAAAACTGAGTGTGGGGCTGGAGAGACAACTCAGTGGTTAAGCATAACGATTCTGTAACAGCAGTTCCTGGGCATCTGAAGGCCTCTTCTGGTGTCTGCAGGCACCAGGCATGCACGCGGTGAGTGAACATACATGTAGGCTAACACCCGTATACATAAACTAAAGATAAGTTTACAAAAATGAGACTAGTGGCTGGGTGGTGGTGGCACAGTCTTTTAATCCCAGTACTCCAGGGCAGAGGCAGGTGGATCTCTGAGTTCGAGGCCAGCCTGGTCTACAGAGTGAGTTTCAGGACAGCTAGGAGTACACAGAGAAACCCTGTCTCAAAAAATTAAAAGAAAAAGAGCCTAGTGTTGGGGCTGTCACTCTAGCATGAGTCAAGCTCTGAGTCTGAGCCTCAGCAACATGTGGATCTGAGCATAGAGGTTCGTGCCAATGATCCCAGCCACTGGGAAGGGGAGGTAGAAGGGTTAGTAAGTCTTAGATGTGTAGCAAATTTGAAGCCAGACTCTGCTTCAAAAAAACCTATTTTAAAATGAGACCAGAAAGTTACTAAAGAAATGTTTTCTTCCTCCTAGAAGTGTTCTGCACCGTTCAGTGACACTTCATTACACAAATAACCAGGGTGTGCTTCTTTGCACAGTGGTCAGTGTCCTGTAGGATGTCCCGTGGTTTTGTTTGCAGTGACCCACTCTCCAGTACACCTAGATTCTCCTGCTTCTGGCTCTTTGTTGTCACGAGGCTCAGCTTATGATAGAGTTTGCCTCTGCCTCTGATGCTGCTCAGCTGTGCAGGCTTCTTTTCTCGCTACCCTGAAACCCTTCCTTATGTGTTCTTGTATGTGGTGGTATGCTGGGTGTCAGAACTGCCGGACCCCTTCCTTGTCCTTTATGTGCATGAAGCACCAGCACAGTCTCTGTGCCGTTTGAATCCCCACGCCACCCACTGTCACTTCGTTCATATGCTCATGTCCAGTTTTATTTTCATCTTTTTACCTTGTGTCATTGTGTATCTCTAAAGTTGTTACTTATGTCTTGCTTCCAAGATGACACAGGCCTTGGCTGGCCTCGAACTCACTATGATACCAGACTGGCCTTGAACTCACAAAGATCTGCCTGTTTCTACCTCCCAAGTGCTGGGGTTACAGATGTGCTTCATCATGGCTAGCCAAAATGACATAAAACTTTTGCTGGGCATCCTGTTGTCTCCTGTGGCCTAATAATTCTCAGATTTCCCTGCTGTGCTCAGTAAGTGTTGACATGCTATTCTGACACTTCATTGGCAGTTTTGAAAACTGAGGAGAGACGGCACCCGTCATGTCTGTAGAGCGCTGGCGTAGTCTGCTGAGAGCAAGCGGTTAACTTTCCTTTCCTCGGTACAGGGTGAGAAGAAGGTGAAGACCACGGTGCTGACGGCTGCGCTGTTGCTGTCTGGGATTCCCGCTGAAGTGATAAACCGGTCCATGGACACCTACAGCAAGATGGGCGAGGTCTTCACAGATCTCTGCGTCTACTTCTTCACTTTCATTTTCTGTCATGAACTGCTTGATTACTGGGGTCCTGAAGTACCCTGAACCCGAGGAACTTGGAAGTTTACAAGTGAAAACAACTCTTCTACACTGCAGTGTCTCTAAAGGGGGCAAATTGGTTTATACCTTCATCAAATTCTTTGGCTTTACAGAAAACCAATTTAATTGTTTCCCTGATTTAAAAGGGTTGAATTTGACTGGTCTGAGTAACCAAATAGGGTAACAATGGCATTGACAATTTTTCATGTTTAATTAGGAATCCAGTCGTACACCTTTCCCCTACTGTCTGAGATTTGTAATCCCTCTTGTAGGACCAGGCTAGTACTTTTAGGGGAATAGACAGACAGGTATCAGCCTGCCTAAAGGACTGAGCTTCGTGTCTGTGTCATTCCTTCCTGAGAAATGGAACCATCCTAAAAATAAAGTGAATGGAATTGAGTTGTCTAATAGTAAGTCTGTACATTTTATTTAAACATTTTTAACACAAGGCTTGGCAGTGGTAGATGTATCCTTTCTTGAGTCAATGTACAGATATTTAAAGGAAGTAATGGTTAAAGTCCATATATGTGGGCAGTAGTAAGGCCCAGCGACAGGATGCTTGTCTAGCATTGGAGCTGACATTTGAGCACTGGGCCATTACCCAAGAGACTGTAAAAGGGATTTATACATTTTTTAAAAAAGTTTATATTCTATGCATCTTGTATTCATCTCTTTTTTGTTTAGATTTACTTTTTTTTTTTTTTTCTGGGACAGGGTTTCTCTGTGTAGCCCTGGCTGTCCTGGAACTCACTCTGTAGATCAGGCTGGCCTCGAACTCAGAAATCCACCTGCCTTTGCCTCCCAATTGCTGGGATTAGAGGTGAGCGCCCGGCCCAATGCAACTTATTAAAAAAAAAGTATTTATCTCTTTTTAAAAATATTTTTGGTTCTTCAAGACAAGGAAGGAATCTCTGTATAGCTGTGGCTGTTCTTGTTCTGTAGTCCAGGCTGGCCTCAAACTCACAGATCCACCTGCCTCTGCCTCCCGAGTGCTGGGATCAAAGGAGTATGCTACCATCGGCCTGGCCGCAAGTGTAATTCTAAGCAATATTCAAGGTGCGTTAGTTCCAAGAGTGAAAGACCGTTATTTTCACGCATACACACATGTGGTTCTATGTGTGCACTTCTTCTGTCAGGGTATCCAGATGCTGCTGCACGCCAGGCTGGAAGGATAAAGCCAGTGGGGTCTGCAGGTGTGTGTGGGGGGGATGCTGCTTCTCTGGGGATTTTAGTGTTACAGCTCTTTTAGACATTATTCAGTGAAACATCTCTCTTAGACCATCCTCAGTGAGACAGCTTGTGTGCATGCACTTGAATGACCCCAAATAACAGGGTTATCGGCCCCTCAAAACAGACTAAGACCGCTTTATTGGAACAGTGAGGGACTCCCTTCTTCCTGCATGATGACCGTTGTGCACACTTAGACTGACTGGGGGATAGGTGTGTATATACGTGTTCAGATGGCTAGCAGGAAGAGACCGCTGTTGTTCTGTGGTTTGGGAGCAGGGCGGGGTGTTTTCCATACTGATCATGCTATTTCTGCAGGTGAAGCTAACTGGGCAGGGTGGTGCCAAGCCATTCTTTGTAGTGAGAATATTGGTTTCTTTCAAAATACAGAAATGTTAATATGAATATGTGTTTTAATCCCAGGTGTGAGATACGGGGCTGCTTCAGATTGTCCGCAGCTGCTAACTATGATTTATTTGTCCTTGTGCTTTGGCAGGGGTATGATTTTGCCGGCTGAAGATAGTTTGAGTTTAGCATTCTAGCACTTCTTCAGGGGGTATATAAAACGCCAGAGACTTGGAGCGTGCTGGTTGCTGGTTGGAGGAACTAGCTGCCCCTAAGCAGCAGGAAGTGCACTATCCTTCCTTCTCTCCAACCTAGTGTTGGGGTGCTAGAAGGATGGAATTAGGGTGATGAAGGGCGGTAGGAAAAAGAACCCAATAAAGTAGCCAAAAGTTCAGTTAAAATTCTTTATGACTAGGGACTATTGCCTTAAAGAGCCCGACTCAATTTCCTATGACCTGAGGCTATTACCTCAACTCTGGAAAGGTGACAAGAAGGGAGAGGGGCCATAGTTTTAGAGGGCTCTTTCCAGCCGGAGGGTGCAATGGTTTCAGTCACGGAAGGAGCGTGCTTCTTTTGGCTCTTTATTGGGTTCTTATATCTACCGCCTTCTGCACCCCAATCCTTTCCAACACCTCAACGTTAGATAGGTCAGAAAGAAGGTCAGAGGGGGAAAGAAGCATAGACCTCTTCAGACCACTTTCTGATGTTGATGGATATAGAGTTTTGGGGCAAATCCAACCAGCAAACTGCAGAAGCAGCAGCTGCCGCGCCCTCTCAGGCCTCTGGCATTAACATACTCTTCAGAGTCCCTACAATTCCACCATAAACTACCTTCAGCTGGCAGAATCACGCTCCTGCCAGAGCACGAGACAAATCCTAGCAAAAAACTACATGACTGTTGAAAAGGGAGGCATCTGTGCCTTCTTGGGAGAAGAATATTGCCTGCATGAAAAACAATCTGGCCTAATACAGGAAGCTGCTGAGCAACTTTTTTTTTTTTTTTTTAAAATAATCAAAACCAGAGAACAGACAATGCGTTCTGGAAGACCACCTGGACTGCGTGAGGCCCGGATCAGCCCCCTTGGCAGGTGCAGTCATTGTTTACTAGCTTTGTTTTTTCCTCCCTGCCCTTTCAGCTGTCTCAAGACAAGTTTTCACTGGCCAGAGGGTCATTAAATTCTTGATTTAATGACCAGCCCCCATCCTACCTGCAAGGGACCAATGTAGCGGGAACTTTGGTTTCTTTAAAAACCCAGTATTGTGGTTCGAATATGCTTGGCCCGGGGAGGTGCAGCGATGTTGTAGTGGGTGTGGCCTTGTTGGAGGAAGCACGTCACTGTTGGGGTAGGCTTTGAGATCCTCTGCTCAAGCTCTGCCTAGTGTGAGAGACCCTCCTCCTGGCTGCCTGCCGAAGCCAGTCTTCTGGCCTGCCTTCAGATCAAGATGAAGAACTCTCGGCTCCTCCAACACCGTGTCTGCACTTGAAGAAATAAGTGACTGTCTAAGTACAGGGCATATAAGGAGACTGAGCATTATTTAATGCAGATTAAGGCAAACAGACACACTCCCTGGGAGAGCCGCAGGCTGCATAGGGTTCCTCGGTGGTCTGCAGCAAAGACCCTTTCAAGGCTGACCTGGCTGAGGCCACACTCCATGGCACCAATGAGCGCCGCGGGCTGCGTTGGAAAATCAGGCTGGCGCTGCAGGCTCAGCCCGCGCCGCGCGGCCTCCAGCCGGTTGGTGGCGCTGTGGAGAAGCAGCCGCTTCATTCCGCCTGCTCCTTCCTTCCGCGTCGGGCGCCAGCACATCCTGTTTTCGTTGGCCACGCTCTGATGGCGGTCACTGCTGGAGCTCTGGCCATTTCGTAGGGCCGGTCCTCGCTCGGTACCGTGAGGGCTTGGTGCCTCCCTCCTTTGTCCTCTTCACAGGTCTGCGCAGCGTCCCCAAGGGCGCAGGCCTTCTGCTGGCTGGCAGCATGGGCCGGGAGTCTCGGTGAGTTCCCGGGCGAGCGGCTTCTTGGGCTCGGAGGGAAGCGGATGGAGGTAGCGGCGCGGCGGGTGCGGGGCGGCCGCACGTGTGGTCGCCGAGGAGCCGGTCACCTGGGCTGCGACGAAGCGCGGCTGGCGCGAAGGGACGCAGATTCCCGTGTACTTGCAACCACCTGGTCGAGCCCTGAGCGGGAACAGCCCCCCGCATCCCACCCCGCCCCTTCACGGAGCCTCCAGCTTCATCCCCCTCAGTTCAACCCTGACCCGGTTCACTCCCTTTCTGCTTCGCCTACACAACATTGTTTGCGTCCACTCAGGTTTACTTTCGTGCGCGCGTGGGCTTCTCTTCCTAAGTAATTTAAAAGGAACGTATGCAGGCATTTTTTACGCACCTGGGATATATTCAGGACTGGCTTTTTTGATTACCACAAACACCTGTTTCATGGGCATTTACTTCGCAGATAGATTTTGTTACTTTATTGCCTGCTTCTTTGTGAAACGGTTCACGCGGTCACCATACAGTGTCTTAAAAACTTTAGGATGTTAATAGCGAATTCAGAACCTTGAGGTAGATGATGATATGATGATGATATTATTATTACTATTATCTTGAAAGATGAGATGACTGGTATGTATGTATGTAGCCAGTCTGAAAGATATTGTGGTTCACTGTGTGGGGAGAATGAAAAATTTGCGTTGCTTTTAATGCTAATAGCATTTTACTGGGTTATAACTTAATGTTCCGGGAAATGAGCAAAACATGAGTGGAGCGCTTGAAATTTTGCAAATATAAAAAGCCCGTAGCATCATTCGGATAAAGGGTGTATCGCCGTGACCACAGTTCACGTGACAGTCTTGTAAACCTCCCAAAGGCATTGGTCTTCAGCTGGCTGCCCAGCCCAGAGATCTGGAAGCAATGTTTGACTCATTCTCCTCCTCACGGCCTGCTTCTAGTAAGATTCTGCACTGTTTCCCCATTCCTGAAGTCTTTGACTTAAAGATGGCCCTTAATGTTAATTGTCCAGGCAGCTTCAACTTGATTCCTTCCTGAATTACCGTCCTTGATCTTGCCGTTATAATTCTTATGTTTGTATTGCTGGAATCAAATTGACTCTTGAGAAATAACGTTAAGACCTTGCCATTTTTTGACTTAGTATCTATTGGATCCTGTTACTTTCAAACTCCTCAGACCTTTCACAGGAAGGTCTGTCTCACCCTTACTGGCATACTGTTGTCTTCCTGCGGTGCCTGGCTTCTGTTGTTGGTTTCTTCAGGGAACAGTGAAAGGCTCAGAGGTGAGAAATAGCCTTCAGTTTCCGTTCATCCGGAGTTTTCATGGAGAGTAGTAGAAGGTAGATCCTGAAAAGGCTCAGAAAGTGGATGGATTGTTGATTTCTAGCAATGGCAACCTTCAGTGGTGGTGAGGAAGGCTGCTGTGAGTTATCTCAGGGCCTCACACATTCAGAACATGTGCTGGGCCACGGCCTCTCCCCTCAGCACGGCCTCCTTTCCTGCTTATTCTGGTCACATGTGGAGACATCCAGCCCTTCTTTCTCTCCTGCCCTCATACTTGACATTTAATTCATAATTAAGTTGAGTCAGTGCTAGTGTTTTGGGCTTCTGTGTTTTGTCCTCATTGAGATGTTGATATTTCTCAGCATCTACACTTGTATTCTGACCTACGTGGCACTTCTCTTAAGCAGGATGCTGCTTTCCTTTCATGTTTTTTTCTCCTCCTGTTGCTTCCTTCGTTTGATCTTTGCTCAGCAACAAAACAGTACTTTCTCTTTTTTTTTTTTTTTTTTGGTTTTTTGAGACAGGGTTTCTCTGTGTAGCCCTGGCTGTCCTGGAACTCACTGTGTAGATCAGGCTGGCCTCGAACTCAGAAATCCACCTGCCTCTGCCTCCCAAGTGCTGGGATTAAAGGTGTGTGCCACCACTGCCTGGCAGTACTTTCATTTTTTAAACTTTTGTTTTTTTAAATAGGTACAGGCTGCCTTAGCCAAGGCTGGCTTTGAATTGCCAGTCGCCCTACCTTCACTGCTGAGTGCTGGCATTACAGACCCAACTCTTGAGTAATAACTTTAAAATAGTCATGCTTAAAATACTTCCAGTAACGTTTTCTTTTTTTATTTATTGTAAGAATATTTACTCTTGGGGCTGGAGAGGTGGCTCAGTGGTTGAAAGCACTGCGTTTGCTTCAAAGGACCCAGGTTCAATTCCTAACACCCACATGGCTCACAGCTATCTGTAACTCCAGTTCCAAGGGATCTGATGCCCTTTTCTGGTTCCATAGGTACCTGTACACATGGGGTACATGTAACATACATGCGTGTGTGCACGCACACACACACACACAAATATGTATGTATGTACTTGTGTATATACATATGCACATAAATAATTAAGATATTTATTTAGAGATGAGAACATGCTGGGGTTTTTTTTGTTTGTTTTTTGTTTTTTTGGGTTTTTTTTTTTCGATACAGGGTTTCTCTGTGTAGTCCTGGCTGTCCTGGAACTCACTCTGTAGACCAGGCTGGCCTCGAACTCAGAAATCCACCTGCCTCTGCCTCCCAAGTGCTGGGATTAAAGGCTTGTGCCACCACTGCCCGGCCAGAACGTGCTGGTTTTAGCCTGCTTAACATAAGTGATCTTTCCTCAGTAGCTGAGACACCTTAATAACACTACAGGTGTCTGCCACCATGTGTGGCCCAATAGCTTTTCATCTTAAGAGTAAAAGACAATCACTGTAAGACCTTGTGAGGTTCTCCATATTTGAGTATTTTACTATTTCTCTGATCTTGTCTCATGGCACTCTCTTGAGTTTGCCTCCTCTCCCTTGCCTTCCCTTCTTTTTTTCTCTTCTTTTCTTTGAAACAGGGTCTCACTGTGTAGACCAGGCTTGCCTTGAATTCAGAGATCTGCCTCTTCTGTCTCGTGAGTGCTGGGATTGAGGCATGGGCCCCACCCCTAACCCACTGTCTAGCATGTTTAACTGTCTTGCTGTTCTTCATGTGCCGGTCTAGATCCCTTCCCATGAGCTTACTCGTGCCTTTTGCCTGGAAGGGCTCCCCTGTGTGTCTGCATGGCTCCTGCTCATGTTTTCTTCAAGGGTCTCCAAAATGTCACTTTATTATTGAGGGCTTTGCTAGTTGGCTGATGGAAGTTGTCAGACCCCTGTTAACTTTCTCTTGTTCTGCGCTGGCTGTCTCTAATCTAGTACTTGACATGGTGTGCGTCTGTGTCTTCACTTGCCTGTCACCTCCTCCTACACAAGAATACAAGCTGTCTTTGGAAGAATGGCCAGTGTCTTTAAGTGCTGAGCCATCTCTCCAGCCCTTTTGACAGGCATTTATTCTGCAGCCCAGTCTGGTCTCAAACCCATGGTGATCCTTCTGCCTCAGCCTCCCAGCCCTATGCATGAGTCACCATTTGTAACCCCTGCTTTCCTTTCTGGTCTGCAATGGACTGTAACAAGAGTTCCTTTTCTTCTAATTAAAACATCTTGTCTGGGGCTGGAGAGATGGCTCAGTGGTTAAGAGCACTGACTGCTCTTCTAGAGAGGTCCTGAGTTCAATTCCCAGCAACCACACGGTGGCTCACAACCATTTGTAATCAGATCCGATGCCCTCTCTGGTGTGTCTGAAGACAGCTATAATGTATGCATATACATAAAATAAATAAATCTTTAAAAAAAAAAACAAACAGAAACAACCCACACAAACCATCTTTAATATAGAAACAGAGTACAAGCTGCTTGCTAACCTTTTGGTTTGATACTGTTCTAGCCACTACCGCAAACGGTCAGCATCACGAGGTCGCTCTGGAAGTCGATCTAGGAGTCGCTCACCCTCTGACAAAAGAAGCAAACGTGGAGATGACAGGCGCTCTAGGAGTAGGGATAGAGACAGAAGGAGAGAGAGGTCTCGGAGTAGGGACAAAAGAAGATCTCGGTCACGGGACAGGAAGCGCCTGAGGTAAGCCATCCAGGTCTGCACCACCAACGATATCAGGCCTTCCTGGATAAATTGGGCTTCTCCAGAGGTGTGTTCTGGTTTGGAAATTAGTGGCCCATTTGTGGGCCTCCTGCTTTTTCCCCCTTGATTAGACATAGGACTTGACTATAAAGAAAGTCTAAAACCTTATCTTTAAGCTTGGAAGCTTTAGATTGTGTTTTCTGAAGTCCAGAGAAAACCTTGAAGTCCCCTGAGAGAGATAAAAGTAAGATAATATGTTCTGCTTGTGCAGGTTTTATTTGATTCTACCCAAGAGGGCTGATCCTTATGGAAGAGTAGCCACTAAAGCAGACGCTGGGAGGAAGCAGGGGAGTGCTGATGTGGGCCTCCTGGCTGTTTTAAGCTACTTGAATGACTGTTCGTAGATTTCAACTGAAAAGCACTCTCAACCTTTTTATTTTACATTTACTTACGTATTTATTGACACTAAATGTCAATAGTTATAACCTTTCTCCGTGAAAATGTCTTTAAGAGCAGAAAGTGTGATAGAGTTAAACTATGACTTTATCTTCTTAAAAGGTCGGAAGGGAGGACACTGTGGTCTTAATACCTGGCAGTCCAGAGAAGCAGTTACTCATGACAGTATAGAGTGCAGACTAGTTCACCTTCCCGTTATGTGTCCCTCAGACAGCTTCCCACAGTTCTGTCAAGCACTTGTTATTAAATCATTTTACTCAACAAGTAACAATTCACAACCCCCCACCCCTTCGCCCCCACCCTGGGTTTCTCTGTGTAGCTCTGGCTGTCCTGGAACTTGATCTGTAGACCAGGCTGGCCTGGAACTCACAGAGTCCGTCCTCCTGCCTCTGTGTACTCCCCCCGACCCCATGCTGATCTTTGGCTTTATATGTGAGAATAAAATTGCAAATTTTAGGTCAAGGATTTTGAGGCTGGGTGTGGTTGCACACACGCTTCTAACCCCAGCACTAGGGAGTCAGAGGCAGGTGGATCTCTTGTGTTCCAAGTCAGTGTGACTCAAAACAACAACAGAAACAAGACTGGAAATTATAAGGTGAATTCTTCATATTTCCTAGTTGAGGAAACTGGGGTCCAGGGAGTTGGGGGTCTGCCCTGTGTCATGTGGTAACTAGCAGCTGGAGGGAAGAAGTGTTGCCTCTTAGTCTCAAGATTCTGACCTTTGAGCCAGGTCTGTCCATCTCCTTATGTGGGCTCAGGCTGCTCTCTTGCTGAGGTTAGGAGCTTGATTAGCTTAGCCCGTGTTCCAGGGCTGAGCTGCCGTCCTAACTGTAGGCTGTGTGAAGCTTACAGTATCTATTATAACCTGCTATGTTTGCAACTGTCACTATGGAAACTAGGATCCTCCAGTTCCCATTGATCTTTGTGGGAACTGGCGTCACTTGTTTCCTGTTCAGCTGACTTGGTAGCTAAGTGAGGCTCTGCCTCAGTAGTTACTGTGATTGTAAGACCTTTTAAGGTTGGGACAGTTACAGTCTGCAGTAATAATTCTCTTTGGCCACAAAATAAAAGAAAACCCTTCCTTTCAGGCGTTCCAGAAGTAGAGAGCGCGACAGAAGCCGAGAGCGAAGAAGATCTCGGAGCAGAGATAGAAGGCGCTCAAGGAGTCGAAGCCGGGGCAGGCGATCCCGGTCCTCTAGTCCTGGCAGCAAAAACAAGAAGGCTGAGAACAGGTAATTCTGTCCTTGGACTGCACCTGCTGTACAGTCTCCTCCCGCCGTCTTTATTCTCTGCCTTTTAATTCTTCCTTATCAGTAGGTACAGACTTGGACTGTTGGCAGAATGCTTATTAGGTTATTGACTTATATTTGAGTTGAGAATAGCAGATTTTATTGGTTTTACACTCCACACTACCCTTATTTCATATTTATTAACGGTCAGAACTTGTGTTAGCGTCTTTTGTGGGCTGGAGACTTTTGTTACAGGCACACTGGCTGCTGTGCTAGGCAAGCTCTCTGTGTTCGGGTACATCTTTGTTCTCGGGGTTTCTTCCTTTGAGATATTTGGTGACGACGTTTTAAAGGTTTCCTTTTATTGACATATATACACCTGTGTAGGTGTACAAGGTCTAAGTGACAGTGGAGGCAGGAGGCCTCAGATCCCCATAACGGGAGGTACAGGAGTCCTTACTAGTTATCTATGGGGCTTATAATTCACTTAGAGGCTAGCAGATTCGATTGGTTTTATATTCTATGCTCTACCCTTATTTATATTGTTCATGGTCAGAGCTTGTGTATCTTTTTTTGTGGTGTTGTGCGCCACCTGCTGGGGGTACTGGGAACTGAACGCCTTTGCCAGCGTGCAGTACTGATTTAACCATTGCGTCAACTGTGCAACCCAACGTAACTTCTTTTATTATTATTATTATTTTATTTATGTTAGTACACTGTAGCTGTCTTCAGACACACCAGAATAGGGCATCGGATCCCATTACAGATGGTTGTGAGCCACCATGTGGTTGCTGGGAATTGAACTCAGGACCTTTGGAAAAGCAGTCAGTGCTCTTAACCGCTGAGCCATCTCTCCAGCCCAACAATAACTTCTTAACATTCATGGTGCACCTATTGAATTGCTATTTGGGAAAGTGTGGCCTTCGCTTGTGTCGGTTAGTTGTGTATGTTTCTCGTGATGCGGGTAACATGCAACTGAAAGCCTCTTTTCAGGTCAGTGTGCTTGCTCTCCAGTCTCCTACCACCCAGTCACGCTGCTTACTGAAACCATGAATGTGGTTATGTTGACGCTCACCTGTTTCCTGTACCTGTTTTATTCAGTGTTGGCATCTCTCCAGTGTTGCTTGTTTTACTTCGTAAGTTGTACTTTTATTTTACCAGGGCCAGTGTAATACTGTTGGGATTTCTTGAAATTAAGAATAAGCCTTGATCCTACCACTTGGGAGGCAGAGGCAGATGGATCTGAGTTTGATGTTAGCCTGGTCTACACAGAATACTCCAGGACAGCCTGGGCTCTGCAGAGAAAACCTGGCTTAAAAACAACAAAACCAAGAAAAGAAAAAGAAAGTGGGACGGAGGCTTAGAGAAACCGGATTTATCTGTCTGTCTGTCTGTCTGTGCATCCTGTGCATGTGTGCCGCCCTGGATTTCAGAAGAGGTGGGAGCCACAGTCGGTTGTGAGCCTCCATGTTGGTGCTGGGACTCACAACAGAGACAACACTTCTGGAAGAGTGATTGGTGTTCTCACCGCTGAGTGTCTCACGCCTGTTTTCGCTCTTGACCTTGGTTGTGGGGATGTGGATACCCATTTTATAATTATTTCAAAGTAGCACCCCACTCACTTGTCCTAACTTATTTTTTGAGAGGATCTCGCTGTGCGGTCCTGGTTCCCTCAAGGCTGTCCTCTGCCTCCTGAGCATCACTTTGTCAGCACTCTGTCCCCTGGGCTAAGCCGCTGGGGACCTTTTCCTTACTGTCACCTCTGTGTGTGCCTCTTAGATTGCTTTGTGCTTTAGCTGCACAGGAATGGAGTTCTGTGTGCTTTGCTCAGTGTTGGAGGTTCGCCTGAGCTGGTTCAGTCTTGTTGAACAGGGTTCTGAGTACTGTACATAACTGAGTATTCCGCTGAACTGGATGTGTGTGGCTAGGCTTGGAGGGCCTGGGCTTTCTTTTCCTCATTTCTTTGTAATGTTGTAATGTTGACATCAAACCCAAAGTCTTGTGCTTTATAGGCAGGTTCTTTTTTCCTGAGCTATATCCATGGCCTATGGCTTTTTGAGACAGGGTCTTGGTATGGACCTCAGACTGGCCCTGAATTCCTGACCTCTTCCTGCAGCCTCCGTGATGCTGGTGACTTCCCGTGACATGCCCTAGCGTGTCTGCGCATGGGCGTGCCTAGGCAGTACATCTGAAGGGAGACCATGGCCACAGACACAGCTAGTCTTTTATGTTTCTGCCAGTTGGTTAGATATGTGATTATATTGTAGATTTTTTTATTTTGAGAATTGGAAAGAATTTCATTACAGAGAGAAGGTAAGTATTGAAGAGCTGATTGTTGGCGTTCCGAGGGAGAGGGCTGACTGTGGCTTTAGTGTGCATTTCTCTGATTGCTGGTGTAGTTGGATATTTTTTGAATTTTTATTGGCTGTTTGGGATTCTTTTTTGAAGTACACATTCATAGTTTACAAATAAATATTTAATTTTTTATGTATGCAGTGTTCTCCTGTGTGTATATATATGCACCACATGTGTGCCTCGTGCCGAGGTCAGAAGAGGGCATCAGATCTCTGCGCCCAGAGTTATCCATGATGTGGGTGCTGGGGACTGAGCCCAGGTTCTCTGTGAGCGACACATGCTCCTGATGACCTGATCCTCTCTCCCGGGCTGCATACTTTTTTATTTTTTTCTTCTTCCTTTTGGACTATTTCTCTTAGAGAATTTCATTTATAGGGATTTGTTGTTATTTTTTTTTACATGGTACTAGTTGAATATTTGTCATCTAAAGGCTTGAGACAAGAAGTGTTTCAAGTTTGGGACTTCTGTGTTTTGTTACATATGTTTGTATAATGAGAGAGGGCTTGGGGATGATGTCCATATCTAGCCACAGAATTTATTTATTTTTTTATGAACATCTTATAGATACTAGCCTGGAATAGGGTTTCTGTGATGTGCACTGCTGAGGATTGATGCAGTACCGTGCCCTCCCACCAGGCTGCATCCCTCCCTCGGAAGGTAGCTTCATCCTGTGATTTTAGTGTGCATGCATGACTGCAGCCTGGTATGTGCAGTGGGATGTGGAATTTCCTATTTGACATGTCATGGAGCCGGGCAGTGGTGGCACACGCCTTTAATCCCAGCACTTGGGAGGCGGAGGCAGGTGGATTTCTGAGTTCGAGGCCAGCCTGGTCTACAGAGTTCCAGGACAGCCAGGGCTACACAGAGAAACCCTGTCTCGAGTCTCTTCCCCCCCCCCCCCCCAAAAAAAAAAAAGAGCTGTCATGGACACAAAGTCTGAGATTTTGCCTTTGAGATTAGTGTTTTCAGTTTACACTTGTGATGAGTAACGATTGTAGAGATTAACAATAAGCCTGGTTCTGGGTCTGGTGGTGTCCGCCTTTAACCCCAACACGGGGGTCACAGAGGCACGGGGTCTGTGTGGTCCAGGCCAATCTTGTCTACAGAACTAGCATACAAAATACAACACACACACTCTCTCTAATATTATGTATATTATATATACAATACATATGGAGACAGCTATAGTATACTCATATAAATAAAATATAAAATCTTTTTTTTAAAAAAAAGGTAAGTAGCATAAAGAACAAATTGAGTTTACTTCAAGAAAGGAAAATCAATTTAACATTAGAAAATTGGAGAATTAATGCAGTACTCTATATATTAATAAGGGTTAAGGAGAAAAGTCGTATTTTAATCTAGAAAAAAGGTTTAGTCACTGTCTCTGTTTTTTGTGTTTGGAAGACAGGGTTTCTCTGTATAGTTGGAACTTGCTCTGTGGACCAGGCTGGTCTTGAACTCACAGAAATTCCTCTGCCTCTGCCTCCTAGCACCACCACCTACCAGTTTACACTTTTAAAATGTGGTGTGTGTGTGTGTTGTATGTTTGCACATGTAAAGACCAGCGCTTCGGTGTCTTACCAAATGTCCTCCGTCTTATTTTTTGTGACAGTGCCTCCCTGAATGTGGTGTGGGTGCGTAGTGGGCTTTTCCCTCTGTGCTAACGTTTCTCCTCCCCGCCTCTGCTCCCACATTGACCGCTCTGATACTTGAATACTGTGAATGAATGATGAGGCTATAATCTTTGGCTCGTTTGCCGACCAGCTCCTAACTTATATCCTGTTTATTTTATTCGATGAGTGCCACACACACTCCTTCATAGTACTCATGACCACACGTTAGAAGTACAAAGGACATAATCTGAAAAGAAGGTAGGAGGACTCCCTGTGCTCACTCTAAGAGACACATGGCACGGTTGTCGGATAGTGTCGCGTGTCTTTGTAGACATGCACAGATAGGTGAGTGAAGGAGCGTGATGATGGGCCGATGCATTCACACAGCATTGGGTGAATGTCAGCTTACATTGTAGTGAGTTTAAGATAAATGGTGAGGTAGAGGCCAGCCTGGTCTATAGAGCAAGTTCTAGGGCAGCCCAGGCTACACAGAGAAACCCTGTCTTGAGAAAACCAAAAGGAAGAACAACAAAGATAATGGTGCTGTTTACTGCTCTGTGGTGAAATAGGACTGTTCACTGTGCTCACAGAAAGCAGGCCTGGGCAGAACAGAGAACAAAGTCAATGGCCAGAAAAAAATTAGCTGATGATTCTTAGGAAATTATATTTTGGAAGATATCTTTTTCATCTCTGAGTATCTTTTCAAACCTGAAAGGATATCTAGAAATCACTCAAAAACACCAATCATGAAGGGGAGAGATTGGTTATTTATTTATTTTTTATGTTTATGAGTGTTTACCCTGCGTGTATGTCTGCATTCCTCATGCATGCAGTACCTGCAGAGGCCATAGGACTCCTGGAACTGTTGCTTCCTATGGTTGTGTGCTCCGTGGGTCTTTTTAAGAGCAACAGTACACTTAACCAACTGAGCCATCTCTCTAGCCTGACCATGGTTAATTTTATATCATTAAAATTAAGCCCTTTTCTTATTAGAGGCATAAGTCAAATGTAAAGCTCCCAGTGAGTCTGAGTATTACTGTATGTATGAATTACTAAAATTTTTCTATCCAGTCTAAATTTTGTAATTGTTTTTCTCAGACTAATTTCTAAATGTTTAGTAATGTTTGTTATAAAATAAGATTCACATTTCTCATGTACCAAGGTATTTGTTATTGAATATGAAAATGTGTTGATTATTGGAGAAATAAGAAAATGAGGTCCATGTCTATTAAAAATTTAGAATTTGAAGATGACTCGCTGATACAGATGCTGCTGCTGCAACTCGTGCTGACTGAGGCCCCTGGTGCAGGTGTAGGAGAGACCTGGCTTCTGCGCCATGCCCCCGACCTCCACAGCCCACGTGACCAGATGGCTGCAGAGAGGATGTTACCTCACTCTCTTTCCTCTTTGGTAGGTCTAGGTCCAAAGAGAAAGCAGAAGGTGGGGACAGCTCCAAGGAGAAGAAAAAGGACAAGGACGACAAGGAGGATGAGAAAGAGAAGGACGCTGGGGTAGGTTAGCTGGGCCAGGCGGCCGCAGGCTTGTTTGCACAACCATTCATCCATCCATCCGTCCATTCATTCATTCTCTCCCTCTCCCTCTCTTTTCCATGACAAGGTTTCTCTGTGTAGCCCTGGCTGTCATGGACTTGCTTTGTAGATCAGGCTGGCCTCACAGAGATCCGCCTGCCTCAGCCTCCTGAGTGCTGGGATTAAAGGTGTGTGCCCCACGCCCAGCCCAGAATTACTTTGTGTGATAAATCTATATTTATAGTATGAAATTGGCCTAAAAAGTATAAGTTTAGACCCAAGAGTCTATGCGTGTAGGATCAGCAGAGTGGTTTAACAGGGAAGCCGTTGTCATAGAGACCTGTGGTGGAATCAGGGAGCCCACGGGAAGGGAAGAAAGCGCATTTCACATTTTCCCTGGCTGCTACACTCGTGCGTATGTGCCCACATAGATACGGCGCACATGTAAATAAATAAAAACGAAAGGGTTAAGGCAGCAGCAGGGTAGTTCTCCTTCTATCCTTGCCAATGTAGGGATGTCAAATTTTATTCTCATCAGTATAGTAGGATGTACTTGATAATTGTAAAGGGACTTTTTTAGTGCTTTCTCCTCCTTTTCTATCCCCCTTCTCCCTCTGGCCCCGCTCGCTCCGGCCCAAAGATTTTTTATTTATATATGTGAGTACACTGTTGCTGTCTTCAGACACACCAGAAGAGGGCATCAGATGTCATTACGGATGGTTGTGAGCCATCATGTGGTTGCTGGGATTTGAACTCACGACCTTCAGAAGAACAGTCGGTACTCTTAACGACTGAGCCATCTCTCCAGCCCGTAAAGAAATGTTTATTCCACTGATGTAATTGTCCTCTCCAAGGCCCACTGCCTCTGTCTGCTAACCTAGTCCTGGAAGTTTCTAGCCTTTGTACAATCTAATCTAGGCCTAGAATGTTTTCAGCCTCTGAGTCTGAATAAACTCACCCTTTCTAGTTCTTTCTGAGCTCTAGCTAGTTGATTCAGCTCAGCTATTTTGGCTCAAACTCTTCTCCAAGATAACGGATTCCATCTGACTTCTCTCCCAGCTTCTGACTGAATTGTTCTGCTTGGCCTGAAACTAACTCTAGCAGTCTGTTCTAATCTTCTGGCTCCTTCTGTGGCTCATCTGTCTTCACCTGTGTCTGGTTTGTTCTCTCTTCAGCCTGTCTCTGTACAACTGTCCTGGTGAAACTGCCCCTCTCCCTCCTGTGGCCTGTTCCCTCAAGTAGCTTCTCTTCCTGTCTCTTCTCGTGAGAGTTGGGCAGATCCTGTTCTGTCAGATCTTTCTCTGATTCGTCACTTTGTCTGCCAATTAGACATCACTTTTAAATGTGGGTGCTTTCTTTTACAAACTAATTTTGGGATTAAAGGTGTATGCTAAGGGCTGAGCCACACCACAACTAGAAACAGGTTTTTATTTAGTAAATAACAATCTTGGGTTTACAGTGTGATTAAAAATACCCTGCAGCAGGCAATTGTATGGGTGTTTTTCTTAAGTTTTGTATTATTTATGTGTATGGTGTGTATGTCTTTGTACCACTGTGTGCCTGGTGCCACCTGTATAGGGTACCAGGTCCTCTAGAATGGGAGTTAGACATGGTTGTGGGCGCCGGGAATCAAACTTGAGTCCTCTGGAAGAGAAGCCACGTAACCGCTGAGCCAACTCTCCAGCCTAACCCTTCGACTTTCTTTATTTGAAGTACTTTTTCCTGTGACTCTTCCCTTTCTTTCGTGTCCTGTCTCCTCCCCCCCCCCCCCATTCCTCACTGCATCTCTTTCTCTCAGGGTCTGGCTGTATATACTCAGGCTGGCCTGGAGCTAACCCTAGCCCCTGTGGTTACAGGTGCTAATGACCAGGTCTGGCTTGGTTTTCTATTACATTTTTTTGTGGGAGTTGCACACATGGCTTGCCACTGCACAGGTGTGATGTTCTGTTAACCTTCCAGAGTTAATTCTCCACCTCCACCCTGTGAGGGATTGGAGTTGAACTTGGATTCGGGCTTCGCAGCCAGCAAGGACCTTTATTTACTGAGGCGTCCCAGCGGCCTTGCTTTGAATAGGGGCATAATTACAAGGATGGAGAATACTGACTCTACTTTGTGTTTAAGAATTTATATGCATCTAGTTTTCTTTTTTTATAGTTTGGAAAACGTATTTAAAATCGCATGTGGAGTATACCTGCTTACTCTGATTTTGACTTTCCCTCTTTTTTCCCCCCCTTCTTTTTCTCTTTCCCTCCTGAAAGAACTTTGACCAGAATAAGCTGGAAGAAGAAATGAGAAAACGAAAAGAAAGGGTTGAAAAATGGCGAGAAGAGCAGCGTAAAAAGGCCATGGAGAACATAGGGGAGCTAAAGAAGGAGATCGAGGAGATGAAACAGGGGAAGAAGTGGAGCTTGGAGGACGATGACGGTGCGTCTGCGGTGTGGGCGGGGCCTTTTCTGCACTGTGGGAAACGCGCACGCTGTTGTATTTACATTTTAACCCTTTGCCCATACACCTGTCAAACTGGGGCTGGAGCCAGCGCTTTGTGCGTGCTTGGCAAATGCCCTTCCACCAGGCTGTGCCCCTAGGCCTGCTGTAACTGTTTCAAGCATCAAGTGCTGCGTACTTATTCACAGCGTGATCAGCGTTATGTAGCCACCATTGCCCTCCATTGCCAGAGCTCTTTTGTTATTCCCTGGTAGGTATTGTGCTCAAAGATCTTGCCTTCCTGTCTCCCCCAGGCCCCTGCATCTCACATTGCTTTCTGTCTCTTATGAAAATTTGGTTATTTTTACTCGTCCAAGACAGTGTTTCTCTGTGTGACCCTGGCTGTCTTTGAACTCACAGAGCTCTGCCTGCCTCTGCCTCCCAAGTGCTGGGATTGAGGGCGTGCAGCACCACGCTTGGCTCTCTGTGTCTGGCTTTTTAGTTTGGCATCCTGTCTTGACGGTTCATCCATACGGAAGCATGTTCACGTTGTTTTACATGGCTAATAACTCAGTGTGTGTATGTGACGGGATCGCACTACGTTAGCTCTAGCTACCCTAGAATTCCCATCAGACCAGGCTGGCCTTGAACTCTGCCTCCCAAGTGCTGGGATTGAAGGGCTGTGCCACTGTACCTGGAAGTATTTTGTTTTCCAGTTTAAGACAGAGTTCCTCTTCCTAACCCAGCAGGCCTTGAGTTTGTGACTCTCCTACCTCTGTCTCCAAACTCTGGGACCATGGCTTGTGCCTCTGCACTGTTTATGCCGTGTTTTGTCCATCTACTCACTTGCAGTTGGACGGTTGAAGATGTGCCAGACTCAGAGATTCGTGTAGTTCTAGGTACAGGGTCTTACTGTGCTGTCTAAGCTGGCCTAGAGCTCTGCACTCAAGTGATCTTTCCCTCAGCCCCTAAGCTTGGGCTGTGGGTGTAAGGCACTGTGCCTTACCACGTGGAGAGTTTTAAATGCTCCCTTCAGTAGATGCTAACGTTTCAATTGTAGAGTAGCCTCCGGTAAGAATCACTGATTTGACTTCAGAGAGCACAGCTCTGCACTTACAGATGTAGCAGGGTGTGTGTGTGCGTGTGTGCTTGCTGCCAGCAGGACTGTTGGGGAGAGTAAGGGCTCCCCATCATCCAGAGCTCCAGTGCATCCAGCCCCGCCTTCTGGTCATAATGCACCAAGGTGTGTGGACAGATGTGTTTATCGTTTAAACATAAGTACACCTTCTGCGGTTTATACCCGAAGAGAGAACCATTCTGTCTAGCGTCTGTAGTTCTGAGGCTTGAATCCAGGCTTAGCACATGCTGTCAAAGTGCTATTCCACTGGGCTACACCTTAGCCCATTTCCTTTCTGATTTTGACTCTTAAGGTTTTAGTAAGGTGGTATCTTACAGGAAAGCCGAACTGTGAACCATTTTCTGTGAAAGTTCCATGCACACAGTGTCTATTTATAAGTGATAAGATGCGAAGATTGTCACCGAAACATAGGTGAAGGGACAATAATGGAAGTGTCCTCTGGGGACTTGGAGATGGCTGTTAGCGTGGGTTTTGCTGTACAACATGAGGACCTGAGTTGAGTTTCCTTCCTGGAACCCCTGTGAGGAAAGTGTACTGCTGCCCTGTACACAGTGCTGCAGGCCTAGAGGCGCATCCCTGGGACTCTGCCCGGCTGCCCAGCCTAGGTGGTAAGCTCCAAGCCAAGTGAAACAAGAGACTTTGTCTCAAACACTAAGATGGGTAATACCTGAAGGATGACTGCCTAAACCATATATGTGTGCAGACTGGGAAGCAAGAGAAACAAATGTCGTTTTATCAGAGAGAGTATTTAATATAAAATCTAGAACTGTGTGGGGTGTGCGCTAGCTGTGCGTCCCCAGCTCTAGAAAACCATTCAAGCATAATTACTCTTTTACTCTTCAGCTAAATGGCTCACTAGTATTTTCTTGCTCACTGTCACACAGCAGTACTACATGGTGTATTACAAATGTAAGACCTTCCAGGGTAAGCACCTGAGCAGCACAAGAAGCGACGATTGCACAGTGGGAGAGAAGTGGTGGATGGACAGGGTGGACGTGGCTGGCTCCTCTTTAAGAAATAATTGTAAACCTCTTCGTGTGCTTCTGTGCGAGTGTATTTACATGCCTGTGCATACCTGCAGAGGTCAGAGGGCAGCCTGCAGGATCTCGTTCTCCATCCGTCTGTCTGTCCGTCCACGGTGGGCCGTGGGATTGCCTCAGGTAGTCAGGCTGTGGAGCAAGTGCTTCTACCCACTAAGCGCCTCACTGGCCTGTATACATGGAAAGTCTCTGCTGTTTTAGATGACGAAGATGACCCTGCTGAGGCTGAGAAGGAAGGGGATGAGATGGAGGACGAGGAGCTGGATCCGTTAGATGCCTACATGGAAGAAGTGAAAGAAGAGGTAAAGAAGTTTAACATGAGGAGCGTGAAAGGCGGTGCAGGAAATGAGAAGGTATGTGGACAGCTGCCATTGGTCACCTGTCACTCTTCTGACCTGCATGTTTAAAAGTTTAAAAGTTAGTGGGATTTTTACCTTAAGTGATCACAAAGAAAGAACCTAGGCTCTAGTGCGGGGGTCAGTGGTGCACAGCCTCAGCCCTAGTGCAGGGGTTGGTGGTGCACAGCCTCAGCCCTAGTGCAGGGGTCAGTGGTGCACAGCCTCAGCCCTAATGCAGGGGTCAGTGGTGCACAGCTTTCATCCCAGCACTAGGGAGACAGAGGCAGGTGATCTCTTTGAGTTTCAGGCCAGCCTAGTCTCCATAGTGAGTTCCAGGTCAGTCAGGACTATGTAGAGAGACTCTCAAAAAACCAAAACTACCAAAAAACAGAAGACTACTAAATTGTTTTCATTGCATTTATTTCCTAAGTGGGTGTGTGTGTTGGGGGGAGCATGTGTGTACTGCAGTGTGCCTGGGGGTGTGGGTGTCAGAGGGTAACTTGCAGGAGTGTGCTCCTTTCTCGATTGGCAGCAAGTACCATTATCTGCTGAGCTGTCTGCCTGATCCATGGAGTACAGTATCTTGAGTTACGAATGCAGTCCCAGGTCTAGAGAGATGACTAAGGCAGTTAAGAGCACTGACTGCTTTTAACAGAGGGTCCAGGTTTGATTCCCAGGCTTCACATGGTGGCTCACAACCACTTGAGAATCCAGTTCCAGGGGATTCCCACGCCCTCTTCTGGGGTCAACAGGTACCTACCACATGTGCATGTGGTCCATAGACACAGGCAAGTATACATATAAGTTAATACAATTTTTTAAAAAGGATGCCATTTTTCTTTTTTGTACTTGAACAAAAAGCATTAAAAGTTTCATTTAAGGCATCAAGGAAGTAGGGCACTCGGTGTGTTTATTGATTGATTTAAGCTCCTAAGAACAGGGCTGGATTGTCTAATGAGTGAAACATGACATTTAGTAGGATTTTGAAACTGTAACGATGAGAAATGAGCCTATCTTTATAGTGCAATGTCTCATGTTGGGCCTGGAGACGGGGCTTGGTGGTTAGGAGAACTCGCTGCTATTGCAGCAGCTCCAGGTTCATTCTCAGCACCCATGCAGTGACTCTCAGAGGAGACTGTCTCCTGTCCTCCTGCGGTGTCAGGTACATGTGTAGTGCAAGGCACCCATACACAAAAATGCATTTTAGCCGGGCAGTGGTGGCGCACACCTTTAATCCCAGCACCCGGGAGGCAGAGGCAGGTGGATTTCTGAGTTCGAGGTCAGCCTGGTCTACAGAGTGAGTTCCAGGACAGCCAGGGCTACACAGAGAAACCCTGTCTCGAAAAAACCAAAAAAAAAAAAAAAAAAAAAAAAAAAAAGGAAATCATGGTGGTTTGAATTACAAATTGTGGGGTTTAGTGTTGTCTTGGATTTAGTGTTTGTATATTTTTAAATTTCTTTAATTTTGTTTAACTTTTGCAAAATATTTTAATACTTCTTTTTAATTTTAGAAGTCTGGGCCAACAGTCACAAAAGTTGTAACTGTGGTAACCACCAAGAAAGCAGTAGTAGATTCCGATAAAAAGAAGGGGGAGCTGATGGAGAACGACCAGGACGCCATGGAGGTGCGGCTCCTTCATTCTGACTTGTTTATGTTCGCGTCCCGGGAGCGTTTATAGCAGAGCAGTGATGTCGATGGGCTTTGCAGTCACACAGACTGTGATATGCTCTCCGCATCACCGGTGGTGTGACCGGGTGGGTGGGGCTGTAGAATATCCTGGTTTCTTTCCTTCTCGGATGTTTCCTACTGTTTCATTCCCTCCTCTTTATTGGCCCATGTCGGACGTAGAACATGGGTGAGAAGTGGAAACTACCATGTCTTCCCATCGACCTAGACTGTAAAGGTCTGACTAAGGAAAGGGTCGTAGAACTTACTGACAGAGAGGTGTGTGAGACTGTTAGAACTTTGAATAAAGAAAAAATTAATTTGAAAACTTTTTAAGGAATTGGTTTACTCATGTTCAAAATCGTGGACATTGTTAGCCGAGATTTTTAGCTGATGCAGTTTTCAGGTTTCTGGAGCCGCATGGCAGTCCTGTGGGTCAGTGTTAGCTAGCATGCAGCGATCACAGGAGAGAGGAGAGCTTTGACAACCAGGACTGTGTCTTCCGGAAGGGAAAAGAAATAACAGACTTTACTTTTTATTCCCGAAAATTCAAGTACTCCTCAGAGGAGGAGGAAGTTGACCTTCAGACGGCCCTCACAGGCTACCAGACAAAGCAGAGAAAACTTCTAGAACCAGTTGATCATGGAAAAATTGAATATGAGCCATTCAGAAAGAACTTTTATGTTGAAGTTCCAGAATTAGCAAAAATGTCTCAAGAAGGTAAGATGCTCTGTGAGTTTATTCCTTTACTGTGACCTTAAAGCTAATAGTCCACTCCCACAGGGGAGTGTGGACAGGCCTGCGTTGCTTTTGGAAGTGTTTTTAAAGGATGGGTTTTGTCACATCATTCTTTGGGTTGAAAGTACTGTTCATGTCAGATTCAACCGGACTGTTTTGGCCCTGTTGGTATGACTGACAGCTGTCAGTCTGCTGAGAGGCTAGCCGGGCGATTCTGCTAGAACAGGGGTTGGGCTGTCCATTATTACTCGGTTGCAACTGAAGAAAATATTAAAACCAGCGTGTTGGAATTGGGCACTTGCCATTGCCCTGATTTACTGCAGCAGTGATTACTGTGTGTCTCCGAGTGTTCGTGTTTCTGCAGTGATTACCATATGTCCCTGAGTGTTCGTGTTTCTCTTGTATGGTTGGGGCTTTTATTTGATAGCACTTGAGGGAGGTGAGGCCTTTGACCCTTGACTGCCTAGTGAATGTAGCTAGATGGTACCAGTGGGACAGAGTGTAGGCGCTTCTAACTGGGCCTTTGTTTTCTAGAGGTAAATGTGTTTCGATTGGAAATGGAGGGCATTACAGTTAAAGGAAAAGGCTGCCCCAAACCAATTAAATCGTGGGTCCAGTGCGGAATTTCCATGAAGATACTAAATTCCCTCAAAAAGTAAGTGTTGGTGGTAACTGCGTTTTCCCGTGTCCTACTACTCACAGTAGGCCTTCAGTTATATTTCTCTTCATGTGCCCTGGCTGTCCTGGAAGTCACTATGTAGACCAGGCTGGCCTTGAACTCACAGATGCTCTTGCCTCTCCCTCCTAAGTGCTGTGATTAAGGTGTCTGCCACCACAGTTTATTTCATGTATCTTACTGCTTGCCTGCTTGAGCACGCACACTGTGGCCTGTGTGTGTGGAGGAGGTTGGAGGAGACCTCTGGGAGTTGTTCTTTGTTGTTGCCTCCTTGGGGGTTCCTGGCATCAACTCAAGGTCTGGCCTGTATGCAAGCACCTTTTTTCACTGTGCCATCTTGCTAGCCCAGCCCTTGGCTTTTTCTGTTCTTCACCAAATAATGTTTTGTCAGGTGAATATATCACATTTAGAATAGGAAATGCTTGTTCTTTTGTTGTTGTTGTTACTTTTTAAATGCAGGAGTGCTCTGTCTGCAATAACATCTGCAGGCCAGAAGAGGGCATCAGATCCCATTAGAGATGGTCTTAAGGCACCGTGTGGTTGCTGGGAATTGAACTCAGGACATCTGGAAGAGCAGCCAGTGCTCTTAACTGCTGAGCTATTTCACCGGCCCAAAGCTCATGATTCTTACATTGCATTCTTTCTGTTTCTCTTTAAGGCATGGCTATGAAAAGCCCACACCAATCCAAACTCAAGCAATTCCTGCTATAATGTCTGGACGAGATTTGATTGGCATTGCCAAGACAGGAAGTGGAAAAACCATTGCTTTTCTTTTGCCCATGTTTAGACACATCATGGATCAGAGGTCATTAGAAGAAGGAGAGGGACCAATAGGTACAAGTCTTCTCATTATATCATTCTTTGAAGATGTGTTTGTTGTTACATCAGAAAGTTATTGATTATGACAATAAGATGTCTTTATGTGCATTTCCTTTATCAATACGGCACTTTGGGGCTGATTCCGCCTTACCGGCAGGTGGAGTAAGAACCTTCAGAGCTCTGGAGTGACATCTCAGAAGTACAAAAGCAAGGCTGGTCCAGCTCAGTTATAAAGCTCTGGCCTGGCAGGTAGAGCCCTCCCTCATGCACCCATGTTTGCTCACGTTGAGGTGTGCTCTTAGTCCAGATCCGTGCAGCACAGACCCAGCGTAGGAGGAGGAATGTAACTCCCAGGAGATGGCTGGCCTCAGAAGGCGGTAGTGCTGGTGCTTCGTGTAGGATTAGGTCTTCTGACTCAGGTTTCTTCTCGTTTTTGCAGTTCCTATTTATATATTTGAGTAGAGAAAGTTCTTGAGCTCTTGTCATGCTCACACAAGGTACGGAGTCCTCTCTGAGGGCCTCAGAAGAAAGTGCTCTTTGGGAGCCGCTGTGTGGCCTGTGTAGCACAGGGAGTCACCTAATTCTCTGTTCTGTGATTTGCTGTTGAAGACTGTCTGCATTCTGTCGCAGGGTTAAGTGGGGTCTAATTTTCTGAAGCATGTTCTTAAGAATTTCTTTGCCCTTCACCCCAGTCTGTGCCTTCACTAAGCTTCTGAAACAGTTTTCAGACTTCACACAGACAAAGCAAGTTTGGCTGTGAGACAGACCGTTGTGCCGAGGTTAGAGTCAGTGCTTTAAAGGGTTTCCTCAAGGGTTGGGTGGCTCGGCATTTGACATATTTATCTTTTCAGCTGTCATCATGACTCCAACTCGAGAATTGGCTTTACAAATCACTAAAGAATGTAAGAAGTTTTCGAAGACCTTGGGACTGAGAGTGGTCTGTGTGTATGGCGGGACAGGCATCAGCGAGCAGGTAGTTAGACCAAGCCCCGTCCGTCTGTGTCCTCGGGGGGAATGGTCGGTGGCTTAAGTGATTGTCGTCCGTCTGTGTCCTCGGGTGAATGGTCCGTGGCCTAAGTGATTGTGGTGTTTCAGTGTTTGATGTAAGTGATTGCCCGTAAAAGTCTTACAGGTACTTGGTGGGAAAATAATTATAGAATAAATTATGTGCCTGTAAGCCAGTGTTAGCACTGAGGAGGGAGGCCTAACTACACAGAAAGTCCCTAACAGGTGTTTTTTGTGTGTGTGTGTGTGTGTGTGTGTGTGTGTGTGTAGATATGACATTTCTATAATCCCAGGACTCAGAAAAGCAAAGGCAGAGGAATCACCTCAATTTTGAAAGTAGCTTCTTCTATAATGAGTTCTAGGCCAGCCAGGTATACGAGGCAAGACTCTGTCTCACACCCTTGACCTCCTAAGAATGAATGAGGTAATGTCTGAAGCATATGTTTTATAAAGACTGGGTCTAACATGACTGTAGTTAACAATGCTGTTATAGATTTAAATTTTGCCAACAGAGTAGATCTTGAAGATGTTTTCCACAAAAGACAAAACTTGGTGACTCTGCAACACGTGACTTGCTTGTGTTAACCATTTTGCCACGTGTTAAGTAACTCTTATTCACCTGATGTAATCGACTCTGAGACTTACTGCCTCCGTCTGCTAACCTAGGTCTTGTCCTGGAAGCTTCTGGCCTCCGTACAATCTAATCTAGGCCTAGAATGTTTTCAGCCTGAGACTTATGCTGAATAAGCTCTCCTTTTCCTGTTCTGACTGGCTGGTCAACTCAGCTGTTCTGGCTCAAACTCCTCTCTAAGCTGACTGATTCAGTCTGGCTTCTCTCTCAGCCTCTGACTGAATATCTCTGCTTGGCCTCAAACTAACTCTAGTAATCTGTTCTAATCTTCGGGCTCCTTCTTATTCTTTGACTCATCTGTCTTCACCTGTCTAGCTTGTTCTCTCTCTCTCTGACCTATATAACTGTGTGGGTAAAATTGCCTGTCTGTCTGTGTGTCTGTCTGTCTGTAATGTCTGTCTGTAATGCTCCCTTTATTTAAGTAGCTTCTCTTTCCTCTCCTCATGCAAGTTGGACAGATCCTATTCTGTCAAATCGTTCTCTGATTCGTCGCTTTATCTGCCACTCAACTAGACATCACAGCCAAACATGGCTGCTTCCTCCTGCTAACTTACTTCCATTGTTTGAGATAAAGGTGTGTACTGAGGGTATGTCTGTATTCTAGCCAGGGTAGCCATGTGGCTGGATTAAAATCCCTCTATAGTCATGCGTGTGTATCAGAACACGTCATTTGTACATGTAATATACAGTCTTTGTGTGTGTGCTGAGTATTGAACCAAAGACCCCTTGAATGCTAGGAGGGGAGCTCTGTTCCAGTGAGCGACAGCCTTCTGGCTCCCAGTACATAGACTTTGTTGTTGCTAATTATTTCTCAGAAAACGTAGGGAATAAAGAAAAAATAACTCTGATACAGAATTTTGAAAGTAGCTAAATTCTTAGCATTGGCATGTCCTCCTGCCTGAGATCGCATTTCTGTTTTTCCATTTTATATGTGACATTATTCAGAATGCTGAAACAAGTTGACCAACTAGGTTGGAGCTGCTGTTTGCCTCAGAACCGAGGCTTGTGATTCCCAGATGAACAATTACTGTCTGCAATGCGTGCTCCCTCTTTAAAGGATGCTAGCTAATGTTCCATTCTAGTGGTAGACTTCCATAGTCATTCCTAATGGTGGTGCAGAGACTTAAACCAACTTTGACTGTCTTTGATTTGGCATTTTTTCAAGACAGAGTCTGTCTGTTATGCAGTTCTGGCTGTCCTGGAACTCACTATGTAGACCAGGCTGGCCTGAACTCACAGAGATCCGAGTCCTGACATTAAAGGCTTGCACCACTGTGCCTAGCAAGAAAACTTTGGAACTAGTATTGTAAGAACAGGCCTTGGGAATTCTCACTTTTCTGCTGTTTTTAATACTTGTGAACTGTTCATTTTGCCAGTTCATTTGATGGATATGGTCAGTAGTAAGAAATACATTTATAAAACAACTTCTTTTTTCAACACAGGGTTTCTCTGCGTAGCCCAGGCTGTCCTTAAACTTGCTCTGTAGACCAGGTTGGCCTCAAAACTCAAGAGATCCATCTGCCTGCCTCTGCCTCCTAATTGCTGGGATTAAAGGCATGAGCCTCCACTGCCCTCTGTGAAACAAATTGGGTGTATTTGTTTGTGACAGGATCGCTGGTAGCCCTGGCTGATTTTGAACTTGCTGTGTAGCCAAGGCTGACCTTGATTTCCTGATCTTCTTCTATTTTCCAAGTAATCCTGGGATACAGGCATGAGCAACCACACCCATCAATAAAACAAACGTCAAAAGCATAATAGAAATGCATCTTAGCGTCTGTGCAGGGAGCATGGGGCGTGTTTGCCGTAGGTCAGGCAGGCGTGGCCGTGCTGCCGGCTCACCGTAGCTTTGAGATCAGAATGTGTGTATATGTGCGCATGCATCTGTGTGTCAGCTTGCTTGTGTATGTTTGCCTGTGTACACGTGCCACAACGCACGTGTTATGGTCAGAAGACAGCTTGTAGGAATGCGTTTTCTACCTTGACCACGGGAGATCGGGTGTGGAATTCAGATTTGGCAGCAAGCACTTTTCCCCGCTGCACCATGTCGCTGGCCTTACAATATACTTTCTTAAAACACGCATAGGAAACAGGAAACAGGAGGTCATCTGAAATATTGGCCACAGAAGGATTCACTCTTGGTGGATCTGTAACTATAGGAATGACTTTTAGGTAAAGATTCCAGAGATTGTAATTGCTTTAGGGCTGGAGTGATGGCTCAGTGGTTAGGAGCACTGTCTGCTCCTCCATTGTCCAAGTTACAACTCAAAACCATCCATAATTTAAGTTCTAGGAAGACTCAGTGCCGCCTTCTGGCCTCTGCAGGCAGTGCATGTGCGTGGTGCATAGGCATAAATGCAGGCAGTCCCCCCTCCCCTGCACATAAATAAAGTAGAGGACCAAAGGAAAGAGAACGGCCTAGTGCATGCCCACATTATAACCTGCTGCACGCTCGCGCATGTGTCTGTAGGGGTTAAGCAGAGGTCATCTTGTCCAGAGTGCTCTTTCAATGTCTGGTCTGGTTGTAAAACTGCTGGTTGTGGCTTAGATGACCCATGGTGTGGTTTCCTAATTTGGAAAGCTTTGATCTCTGTATTAGAATATGTGTTTTACTGCGTCTTCTCACCTTCCTTCCTTGGTTTTGAACAATAGTTGCAAATTATCGTTTGTAAAATCCTTTAGTTTTATTAGTTTCAAACTTCTGGCCCTGGGTTGTCATCCTCCGGTCCCCCGTCCATCAGCGCTGTAGCAGCCCGAGGGCCGTGTGCCAGCCTCTGTCCTGCTTGGGTTTAGTCTTATGTGGTAAAGCCAACAAGGGCCAGATGCGCTGCTCTCGGATCTGCAAGGAGAATAATGACTGTACTGTACCATTTCATCCTGTATCACTAGATTGCTGAGCTGAAAAGAGGGGCTGAAATTATTGTTTGCACACCTGGTCGAATGATTGACATGTTAGCAGCTAACAGTGGTAAGTCACAGGTATTTTATTATTTGTTTTCTTTCGTTTTTGAACTTGACTCTTTTTTGTTAAAGCAGATGTGAGAAACCAACAGAGGGTTTCTATGTTTCTTCTTAAAGCTGTAATATCTTAAAATGTGAATTGTAACACATTTGTTGTTGGATGTATTAATAAGTGCTTGTATTCACAACTAACTCTGCATTTAACTTGAGTCCTTCTGTTTTGTTTATTCTTGCTATTAAAAAGGTGGCATCATAGTCTTTTTATTATAAAATTCTCCCCAGGAGCTACTACTTTATAATAATAGGCAAATTAAGCTATTGCAGCTTCAAGAAATATGTCTTTTGTAAATACTGCATGTCTTTAGCTCATGTTATGCTTTGTTAAAATATTCCCTATCAAAACTGACACTAAACTGTTGACATTATCTGACTTCTGTGGAGAAAGGCCCTTGAGGATTTATAGACCTGGGCTTCCGAGACGTTAACGTCAAAGGTAGGTGACCTAATGCTGTTTCCAACCTTTCGAGGCTCTTGGCAGCTGGAGATGTTAGTGCGACCACTAGCTGTTGTTAGTTTCTGAAGAACCGGCTTTAGGAGGCTCCCATTGCAGCGTCGAGTGTGTGTGTAACTGAGAGCTGGAACCCGGGAAGTGCGTGTTTGTACTGGTGTCCCCTGAGGCCTGGGGGGAGATGTGCTCCTCCCTGGGGTTGTTTGCTGAGGCCTTGTGCGTGTGTAGCAGATGGTGGTTGGGGGTGAGTGCTGACTGTATAATCCCTTGGTTTTTCTCACTGTTGTAGTAATTAAACCTCCTGAAATTCATCTTGATTAATTTTACCTTTCCCCTTTATTTGTCTTTTTTGTTTCTCTTTTAATAACTACTTTATACATATTTTTGCCAGGTTCTACAGTTGGTAGCAATGCTTAGTGTGTTGATCTTTGAGAAAGGATTTTCTGTGTTTTTAGTTTTTAACTGTGTAAGAAGCCAGGGCTATTTATTTAAACCAGTGGCAGCAAGTAATAATTTAAAAAGTGTTTCTTTGCATAGAACAGTATATTTATATGTAATGCGTTTATCTTCTGAAGTTTGTATAGTATCTTGCTGCCCAGTGGTTGGTTTGCCATGCCCGTTTTAAGTGCTCTAGTGTATGGAAGTGGGCAGTAGGTAATGGAGGGGCTCTGCCTCTGCAGTAGTTAGCACTGGAGCCTGCTTTCCACACATGCGCTGTAATCTCTAATATGTTTTTTTCTAGGTGATGCTGTCAGATAATGGCTGATGTGGCTCGATGCTTCATCTCAGTCTTAGTTTTATGATGTGTTTTGGAGAGGGCTGTTTTCTGAATTTTACAGGTTCTTCAGGCCCTATGATGGTATGCAAGAGACGAGTTTGACAAAATAAGGGCCTCATACACCCATTGCCAGAAAGTCCTTGCCACTAGATTAAGACTTAGACCAAAGTTTCTTGTCACTGTTTAAAGAAGCCTCACCTACCCCTCTGCTTAAGTCAGGCATTTTAGTTCCCTTTACTATGTTTTTAAAGTTCTTGGCTGTCATCATGAATTGTGGCTGATAGTTAGTTTTCTCTTGGTCTCTCTTTTCTCTCTTCACCTTAGGTCGGGTCACAAACCTTCGAAGGGTGACGTACGTTGTTTTAGATGAAGCAGACAGAATGTTTGACATGGGTTTTGAGCCACAGGTAATTATTCCATTTCTTTGTAACTGTAAAGGTTTATTCTATTTTTAATTGTGTGTGTGGTGTCTGTGTTTGGGTGTGCACATGAGTGCAGGTGCTCGCAGAGGCTAGAAGTGTCAGTCATTCTGGAGCCGGAACTGCCTACCAGTGAGCTGTTGCGTGTGGGTGCTGATGTGGCACGCAGCCCTGGCCTTGGGTCCTCTCCAAGAGCCATCTTCAGGCCCTCATTACGATTCTTAAGTTGTTGATTTGAAACTGCTATGAGAATGAAATGTTGGAGTCGTGAACTTCTCATTCTGTGCCGCCCATCCTTACCGTGTGTTAGCAGCAGAGGGAATTGCAGTCAATATTTATGTTTCAGATTAAATTCTTAAACCTTGTTGAGGGTTTTTCTTCAGACATTCCCTAGCAATCAGAACATATCATCGGTCAAGTTGGATTTAGAGCTCTGATAATGAGATTATTAAAAATTTTGATGTTTTGTCTGGTCATGCCTATTATTATGAAATACAGTGCTTTGGAGGAGTACCGGGCTGGCCATGGCAATGTGTGCCCTTGAGAAGTTAGGCCATGCCACAGCTCCAGTACAAGAGGGGTTATTTGGAGAAAGGGAGGAGAGTGAGAACCTAGAGAAGGAATGGGGGCAGACAGGAGCAGAGCCATGGGGTCAGAGGACAGAAAGAAAGGGGGAACACGCAGGAACAGAAAGAGAGTTGGGGTGGTGATGATGTAAGCCATTGCTAGGTTCCTGGGAGGAGCTTAGTGAAATCACCTGTAAACTGACATCTGTAATCTCAACACTCTGAAGGCAGCGATGGGAAGATTTTTGAGTTTGAGGCCAGTCTGGTACATAGTGAGTTCCAAGTCAGTCAGGACTGTGTAGCAAGACCCTGTGGCATGGTGACAAAGCCACAGAAAGCAGTTGTGAGTATACTGTCAGACCGCATGTGCTTCTGGGATGCGTAGTGAAATCCTGTCTCCTGAAGGGACAGAGTGGGCATGGGAGGAAACGGTGGGAGCGGAGGGTTAGCCTTTTAGTTTACTTCACATCCTCCAAGGATGCATTGCCTGTCTCACACTGAGTGTTGTGTTAGCATTAGAAACTGAATTCCAAGTGAGAGGCAGGCAGGTGGGCCTGAACCAGGATTGCGGAATACTTGAACACTTAACCGCTAAAGAGAAGCAGACTAGTTAACTTGGAGCAGAGGACTTACTGTCATAGTCCTCCGGTCCCCATGAGTGACTCAGAAACCTAGTGGGGAACCCCGAGGAAACTTGAACTCAGTTTAATGTGACAAGAGCTGGACGAGCTTTGCTTCAGGGTGGGGCCCAGGCCGTCGGGCTTGCTGGAAGTTCCTTAATCTACTGAACCAATCTGTTTGTTGTTTATTTTCTAAAACCCATGGAGAGGAAAATTATGAGTGATGATTTTTGTGAGCTTTATTGGCTAACACAGGTAGGGCTCCAGGTGTCATGGGGCGCTATTTGGATATTGATAATCACCATGACTGCTACAACTTCAGGAAGAAGGAGTTTATGTTTTGGCATCTGTGATGGCAAAGTGGAGGCATGGTGACAAGCAGCGCCAGGAGCAGGAAGCCGAGCCTCATGTACTGAACAGCAGTCATGAAGCACAAGCAATCTGAAGTGGTGATGTGGCTTTAAGCTCTCAACTCCTTCCCAGTGACGTTCTTGTCTAGCAAGTCCTCCCCTTGTTTGCTCCTCAGACAGTGGGAACCAGGGGTTCAGTGCCCACTGTCATGTAACTTAGAGCTGGCACTGCTGAATGTGACTCTTCACCTGAGCTCTGTTGGGACAGGAGTAGGAAGGCTTCTTGGCCAAAGTCTGTATTGAAGAAGAGGATGAAAATTGAAAGTGGACCCTATCATTAGTTTGCATGAACACTCAGCTTTTCACTGAGAGAGTTGTCCAGTGACACAGACGTTAGGTGCAGGACTCTGCTTTTCTATATACTTATGCAAATTAATTCCCTTCAATGTAGAACTTCAAGGTAAAGAATGAGCTTGTGGGGATGGGGAGATAGTGCGGTCAGTAAGAACCTGAGCTTCACTGCCCACAGCCAGGGCAGGTGGTGCACAGTGAATCCTGGTGCTTGGCAGTTGCTTATTTACTTCTTTCATAAAACTTACTGCTTTTAGTTTTACTGAAGAAAAAATATATTTACTAATTTCTAAACACTGGAAGAGAGTTGAGCATGTACAAGGAATCAGCCAACTTGAGGGAGATAGAGTGGCGGGCATTACCAACCCTGAGGAGCAGAGACTTCAGGGAATGACCAGGGTACACAAGAGATGAGATGCCATGGGAATTCGACACCCCTTAAACAACTGTTCTGTAGACGCATTTGGCTGGGGTTTGACACAACGTGAAATGAAGTTCACTTCTAGTTTACACTGATTTACATAGTTATTCATTTGTCGTATAGTGGGGGCGGGGTGTGCAAGTGCTGTGGTTTACGTGTGAATGTCAGAGGGCAACTTGTGGAGGTTGGTTCTTCCTTTCTACCACGGGGGATCAAATTCAGATTGTCTGACTTGGTGGCAAGCGCCTTTTTGAGAGCCGCGTTTTTCCTTTCTTTTCTTTTTTCCATTATGTAGACCAGATAGACTTAAAGCTCACAGAGATCTGCCTGTCTATGCCTTCAGAATGCTTGGGTTAAAAGCTTACTAGGATGCCATAAATGGACTTGTCAATTATATGGCAGTTTTAAGGATCCCCCGTCTCACTGAGAGATCACTGTCCTGTGAATGACATCACATTGATCTAAGAACTGGGCCACCAGGCCCCTCCTCTCCTCGCTCCTCCTTCCTCATGTCCTTCTTCCTGTGGTTGTGGTGCACGTGTGTGTGTATGTAGTTGTGTCTGGAGATCAGAGGGTGGCACTGGATGTCCATCAGGAGCTGTACACCTTGTTTTTTGATGCATGGTCTGTCACTGGCGCTGCTGATTAGGCTATCCTGGCTGGTCAGTGAGCCCTGGAGGCCTGCCCTTCTGCCCTTCCCTTTCCTGGGGCTGGGCTTTAAAGGGCATGCGTTTTACCTGGGTGCTGGCATGGGGCTCAGGTTCTCATGCTTATTCAACACATTCTTTACCCTTGCCCCCAGCTCAGGTTGTCCTTTCATGGTAAATCGAAACTGAACAGCAAATTCGGGTATAAAATAAGTTCAGGTTTTCTAAGACAGTGAATTTAGCTGGATTTCTAAGATAATGAATTTAAGTTCCTCCTGCTTAATTTGAGCACTGTGTAAGTTTTTGGAGACTCACTGTATTTGTATATCTCATTTTCTCAGGTCATGCGCATTGTGGATAATGTTCGTCCTGACCGACAGACAGTTATGTTTTCAGCTACTTTCCCGAGAGCTATGGAGGCTTTGGCCCGCAGGATCCTGAGCAAACCCATTGAAGTTCAGGTTGGAGGCAGGAGTGTGGTTTGCTCAGATGTGGAACAACAAGTGGTAGGTACTGTGTTCAGGAAATTGCCAGTTTTCTTGGTGTTTAGGCAGTGTATCATTTGGTTTTGTTGTGAGATAGGCCTGCAACTTCTAAAGTTAAGTCAGTTATAACCTTCATGTTGCCAGGAACATGGAACTGACCTCAGGAAGCTCTTTTTAGTTCTTCCCACCAAAATTGAAAGCTGGCAGAAACATTAGACATCTTTCTTGTCTGTGATTTGTAAGATTTGAGGGACAGAGAGAACCAGTGACCAGTTGCCCTGGTTACAAACCTACCAGTTAAAAGTCTGCATTTGCTAACCACTTTAAGGTGTAGGAAGCTATAGATAAAACATTTTTGTTTTAGGACACATTTGTGTTTTTTTACATTAACTTGCTACGATGTGGTATTTTCAGATTGTGATTGAAGAAGAAAAGAAATTCTTGAAATTACTGGAGCTTTTAGGCCATTATCAGGAGTCAGGATCTGTCATTATCTTTGTGGATAAGCAGGAACATGCTGATGGTCTTCTGAAGGACTTGATGAGAGCATCGTACCCTTGCATGTCTCTTCATGGAGGTAACGTTTACTTAAGTACCTACGAGCTGTCATTGCATTGAACTTGCTCTGAATAATAACATTTGCTTTGTTGTCTGTAGTGGAGGTAGAAATCAGGCAGTCAGATCCTGGCCTGACAGCATTCCAACTTTATACAATGCAGGCTGCTCTCTGTGCTTCTCACTTAGCTGCCTCAAGGTCACGTCTGTCACTGTCTCAGCTTGTTACTTACTGCCTGGAGGTTGTATCTTTCACTGTACCAGCTGGGCTTTTTGGGCATTGAGCTGTCGGAATCAGCCTGTCTTCCCCATCCAGTCCTAGGGTTAAGGCCCAAGGGGGCAAATGACTGTTTGCATGGGCGTGAGAGACTTAAGTTTGGGTCTTTGTACCATTCCCACTGAAGTGTATCCCTGCTTCCTCGTACCTACAACCTTCTCCTCATCCCAGACACAAAGTGTGCCTCTTAAGCAGTTACTCTGTCTCTCCCCTTCATCTGCCCATTGTCACTTCCTTACTACTGCAAGTCTTCATGAAGTTCTTACCCTGGGTACTGTATGCTGTGCAGTAATGCATTCCGTATCTTTTTGTGTTTGGTCTGGTTCACGTCATGATGATTTTAAGAGTCATATTTTAAACTGTATTAGATTTTCTTCTAAAAGCTGGATAAAATATCCTTTTGTGTATACTTACTATCTTCTCTTGATTCATTTGTTGATAGACTCCTGAGGTGATTTTATTATTTGACTGTTGTGTATGATGTGAACATAATATATAGACACCTAATGGCTTTCAGTTCCTTCTGAGAAGTGAAATTGTAGGAATCTAGACGTCTGAGCTTAAATTTTTTAGAAATCATCAGAATGATTTTTTTTTTTTTTTCCGGTTTTTTTGCAACAGGGTTTCTCTGTATAGCCCTGGCTCTCCTGGAACTCACTCTGTAGACCAGGCTGGCCTCGAACTCAGAAATCTGCCTGCCTCTGCCTCCCGAGTGCTGGGATTAAAGGCCTGCACCACCACTGCCCGGCCAGATTGATTTCTTAAGGGATTACATTGTATATTCCTACCATCAGCATACTTGGGTGCTAGTTTCTACATCCTGGAAAGAATAAACTATGTTTCTGTGTGCTGTGTTGTGGTTTTGATTTATATGGTAGGAGCTGCCAGGTGGGTGCTGGGAATCAACCATGAGTCCTATGCAAGAGCAGCTCTTGACTGCTGAGCCATGTCCCCAGACCTGCAATGTACTTTTGAGCATAGAAATATTAAGGATGACTTTATGCTAAGCCATTTTACCTTCTGAGGCTGAAATGTAGTCTCATTTCATGGTTAATATCTAACTCTGTTGGTTGTGACTACAATAAAGGTGGGATTACTTAATTTTTTTTTTTTTTTTTTTAAGGTTATTTTATTTTATGGGTGTGAGTGTTTTGACCTAATGTGTGTATGTGCACCGTGTGTGTGTGTGTGCACCGTGTGTGTGTGTGTGTGTGTGTGTGTATGTATGTGTGTGTGCGTGTGTATATATGTGTGCACCGTGTGTGTATATATGTGCTTTGTTCCCTGGGAGATGAGAACGGGGATTTGGACCCCCTGGAATTAGTTATGGGCACGGTGAGCTGCGTCTTGGTGCTGGGCCTTACTTGCATTCTCTGGAAGACATTTGGTGCTCTTTACCATGGAGCCATCTGTCCAGCCCTGAATTTGTTTCTTATTTCTGCATCTAGAACTTTCTCAGTGGAAATGGAAAATTTCAACATGTTTTCCTGTTTGTTTCTTTAATTTACTCGGCAGGTATTGATCAGTATGACAGGGACAGTATCATAAATGACTTTAAGAATGGAACCTGCAAGCTTCTCGTTGCCACGTCTGTCGCTGCTCGTGGTCTCGATGTGAAACATCTGATTCTCGTCGTAAATTACAGCTGCCCCAATCATTATGAAGATTATGTGCACAGAGCTGGGCGGACTGGAAGAGCGGGCAACAAGGTAAAGCCGTCACGATCGTGTCTGTATTAAAGCACGGGTGCAGGCTTAAGGAGTGGCTAACAGAGGTTATGGTGATATTTTGAAAATCTTTAGATTAGCAGGACATTTTGGATGTTGTTAATCACGTATACATGAATCTCTGAATTGTTAAAATTATCAAATATGGATCTCAAGAGATGGTGCTGCGGATAAGAACACTGACTCTTTCTGGCAGAGGACCTGTGTTCTGTTTAAAACACTCACACGGTGTCTCAAAACCATCTGTAACTTCATTTCCATGAGATCTCAGTTCCTCTTCTGGCCTCTCTGGGCACCAGGCCTACCTGTGGTGCACAGATATGCAGGAAAACACTCAAGGACATTTAGAAACAAAATTAAGGTGATCAGGTACTTCCGTGCTCTCGAGCGGGTAGTGGTAACCACTATTGTCTCTACCTAGCATGTTCTTCTGCACGTAGAGACGGTGTGCTTCAGGGTATTTCAGTGCTTTTGGTTTGTTTTCTTGGCTTGACTGTGATCTAGTCAGTATGTAGTCTATGGCGGTGGTTCTCAGCCCTCCTAACGTCGCAACTCATTAATACAGCTCCTCATGCTGTGCCGACCCCAACCATAACATTGTGTTTGTTTCTATTTCATAACTGTAATTTTGCCACTTTTATGAATTAATTGTAGATGTCTGATATGCAGGATGTCTGATATGTGACCCCAAAAGGGTCAGGACCCACAGGTTGAAAACCACCATTCTAACCTTGCTGTCTCATTTGGGCAGTCAGATCTTATCAGGACTATCCATAACTGTATATGCGACACCACATGCACCAAAAGCATTTTTTTTTTTCTGTTTTTCTCTTTCGCAGTGCTGTAGGTGGGACCCAGAACCCTAGCAAGCCCCTCACCCCTGAGCTATAAATAAGCACAACCAATGATTCCTTTTTTAAAAAGAAAAATAATTAATATCTTAGTTTTTATTTGCATGGATATTTCCCTGTATGTGTGTCTCATGTGCATACATTGCCCAAGGAGGCCAGAAAAGGGTGTTGGGTCCCTTGGACCTGGAGTTGCGACAATCGTGCCCTGCCGTGTGGGCGCTGGGAATGAACCAAGGCCCTCTGCAGAGCGGTCGGTACTCTAACCACGGGGCCGTCCGTCTCCCTTCCCCAATAATTCTTTCCGAAGGCCTGAGAGCGTGTTGTGGTTAGAGATGAGATTGACTCAACCTTAGGTGTTGCACCCTGGAGCAGCAGAGTGCTGTAAGGTCTCTGCGTCCATCGTCTCGTCCTCAGTGGCCTGGTGAGGTAGATATTTGTTCATTTTGTAGATGAGAAAGTCGAGGCACTTGCACAAAATATAAACACAAAATAAACAACCTGAAAGGGGCTGGAGAAATGGGGCAGGGGTAGTTAAAAGCATTGGCTACTCTTTTGGAGGACCCTTGGGGCTCACAGTCCACGGGATCCAGCACGCTCTTGTGGCTTCCAAAGGCATGCATGCGTGTGCTGCACAGACATACATGCAAGCAAGCACTCACATACAAAAGATAAATCTTTCTTTAAAAATTTTTATATGTATGACTGTTTTACTTGCATGTATGTGTGTGTATCATGTGCGTGCTTGGTGCCTGCGGAAGTTAGAAGAGGGCTTTGGGTCCCGTAGAACTGGAGTTATAGATGGATGTGAGCCACATGTAGGTGACTGGATCAAAGCCGGGTCCTTGGCAAGAGCAGCAAGTGCTTTCAGATGCTGACCTATCTCTCTATCCTGGAAATACTTTTAAAAAGTCATATACACCGCAGTGTTTTCATCACGGTGGTTTAGTGTGCGTTCTCGGTGACTCTTCTGTCCTTCCTTCCTTCCAGCTGTGCCCCCTTCACAGCTCTTCTGCTCACTGTGCTGTGCTGTTTGTGTTTGTTTTTCCTCTCTTTCTCATTGCACGACCTACCACACCCCACGTGTGTGCATACATACATTAAAAGTAAAAGGAGGGGTCCACATGTGGTATTTGACCTTTCCACTCTGTCCTATTTCATTTAACCTAATGATGTTTGGTACCATTTTCTAAAAATGTCATGATTTAAGTTTTCTTTACATCTATATAAAATTGTGCTGTGTATATGTGCCGCATTTTCTTTTTTTCTTTTTTGGTTTTTCGAGACAGGGTTTCTCTGTGAGGCCCTGGCTGTCCTGGAACTCACTCTGTAGACCAGGCTGGCCTCGAACTCAGAAATCCGCCTGCCTCTGCCTTTTCCTTCCATTCTTTATGGTGTCTTTTAATTCTGATTATTATTTCCTTTGCTGTGAAGCAGTGTTTAATCTCGTGTGTGATCCCATTATCAGTTTCTTGGGATTATTTCCTATGCTGTTGGATTTCAGAATGCTCCTGTATGGTCCTGTAGTAGACATTATAGTTGTAAATTGTTATGTGTGGAGAAGAATAAAAAACCCGTCTCAGAATAGCCTGGCCTCTGATGGTGAGAGAAGAGAGCAGCCTGACAGGAGCAGCGGAAAGTAAATCACTCCAGCAGAGGTCACCGCCCTTTAGCGAATGATGTAAAAAGCCTGTAGCTGAGAGGAGGCCGAAGCTCATCACCCACCGAGGCCGAGGGGACACCACAGCAGGGCCCGCAGCCGCTGCCTCAGCTCCCCGTGTCTGCTGGGCGGGTGTAAGGACTCAGGTTAAAGATGTTGTCTGCCTGCTGCCGTTTGTTCCTTTACTTGGAAACTTCACTGGAGGGGATCGTCTGCTCCACCCTGGGCTCAGATGGGACTTGAGGCAGCCTCCCCTGCTGAGTGCTGGTTTGATGCTGCTTTGTTTGCTCGCCCCCTTTGGCTCCTCCATAATTCCTGGCTTCAGATTATACAAGAAAGCCAAAGAGATGAGCAGAGCATAATACCAACATAAGAAAACAGACATGCAGACAACACTGAAAATAGAGTCCAGAAATAAAGCCACGCATGGTGAAAGTTGTCCCTCTTCTCGGTTGTGCGTGCTGTTTGCCATCATCTTTGCCTTCCTGTGAACTTTAGGGTTGTTTTCCTCATCAGCGTTGAGCGCCACTGGAATTACACTCTGGGTGTTACAGTGGCTCTGTGGATCGATCGTTCCTCAGTAGTGTGGCAGTGTCTCATTACCAGTCCTTCCTGTCGATAGCTACAGAAGGTCTTTCCATCTTGTAGAATCTTCTTCAATTCCTTCCCCACCCCACCCCCAGCCCCCCACCCCACCCCCCACATAAAGCCTAGATGGGCCTATTGTGTAGCTGTCTCTACCTGTCTGCTCGGATGGAACTGAGGATTTGTGTATGCTGGGCAAACACCCTAGACTTTTTTTTTTTTTTAAAAGCTTCTATGAATGAGGTCTTCCTCGCTTTCTCGTTGGCTTTTTACTGTTTTACGTGAAAGGCACTGGGTTTCTTAGGTTGATTTGGACTTGTTTTGTCTAATTTTCCTTCCTCATTTTCATTAGGGTTATGCCTACACCTTCATCACAGAAGATCAAGCTCGATATGCAGGTGACATCATTAAAGCTCTTGAATTGTCAGGGACGGCAGTGCCTCCTGACCTAGAAAAACTCTGGAGTGATTTCAAAGATCAACAAAAAGCTGTGAGTCTTTAGACTCCCTTTATGTGAGTCATTAGCATGACCGTAAGGTACTCAGGTAGCTTGTACCTGTGTTCATTAGGTAGCTTGTACCTATGTTCATTTATTTGGTGGTGGTGGTTATTGGTTTTTTTTGTTTTGTTTTGTTTTTTTGAGACAGGGTCTCTCTGTGTGGCTATGGGTGTCCTAGAACTTGGCATATAGACCAGGCTGGCCTTGAACTCTCAGAAATTTATCTGCCTCTCCCTTCCAAGTGCTCATATTAAGGGTACACATCTTGCATATTTAGAAAGAAAAATTGGGGAAAATAGAATCTTCTCTTTTGCTTAAGTGTTTTTTTGTTCAGTTGGCATATTCTACTTTGAAAATATTTAACAGTGTTTACTCTAAAATTTAACTTTGCTAACTTTTTTTCTTAAAAGGAAGGAAAAATAATTAAAAAGAGTAGCGGCTTCTCTGGCAAGGGATTCAAGTTTGATGAAACAGAACAGGCTTTAGCCAACGAGAGGAAAAAGCTCCAGAAGGCTGCTCTTGGCCTGCAGGACTCTGACGATGAGGACGCTGCAGTTGATGTGAGTACCAGGCCTGCGTGGGCTCGGTGCAGTGGTGTACGGTAGGCCGGGGAGTCGTCAGGGGCCTGGTGGGCTCGGTGCAGTGGTGTACGGTAGGCCGGGGAGTCGTCAGGGGCCTGGTGGGCTCGGTGCAGTGGTGTACGTTAGGCCGGGGAGTCGTCAGGGGCCTGCTCAGCTCCGTCTAGTGCAGCAGTGACGTGGTCAACTTGATCCCACGCTAGAGGTGCTGATGCTCTACTTTCTCTGGCCCTCGGCGGGCTGTGCCGGAGACTTGGGCCAGAGCACAAGGTCGGCCTGGGCAGTACAGTGAGCCCTTCCTACAGCCACAGACAGCTTCCCTGAGACTCGTGGGTCCAGCCTGACCATGCCATTGAGGACACTGAAGTCAGTGAGTGTATCGGTTCAGGACCACACTGAAGACAGACAGGGTGGGTCTCCTGGCACCTGCAGGCTGTTTCTTTGAGATGCACCACACAGACTGAAGTAAAGTTACTGTTTCGTTCTTGTAGTGAGTCAACTCACAAGATAGCTTGCTAGAGCTGGGCCTGGTAGCCAGTCAGTGCGCAGGGGACAGAAGGGTCCCTCCAAGTTCCATGCTCGTCTGCTCTATCTACATAGTACGTTACAGGCTAGCCAGGGCTACATTGTGAGATCTGTCTCAGAAGAAAAGAAAAAAAAAAAAAAAGGTGATGAGGATCTTTCGGTTATTACATCCATCCAATTTCAAGATGATAGTCACTTATAATTTAACCATGTTTTAAAATCGATTTGTCACACACATGCACACAAAATAAATAAAAATGTGATTTTTGAAAGCAAGAAATTAAAAAGCTTAAGCCAGGGGCTAGAGAGATGGTTCAGCATGGTGAGGCTATGTACTGTTCTTGTAGAGGGCCAGGGCTCAGGTCTCAGCACCCACTTCAGGCAGTGCCCGCCTCTCGGGAATGCAGTGTCCTCTTCTAGCCTCCTTGGCGGTGCCTGCACGCAGGTGTGCGTGCCCCCTTCCCCCCCCCCCCACCATACCACACCATAGGGATCATTATAAAAAGTAAAATTAAACTTTGAACTCGTACCATATACACTCCTCATTTCTGATCTTATATATTTAGATTTTCAATAGAATGTATGCTGTTTAATTTAAAACAACCTCACTCAGTTAAATGTTCAATTACAAACACCCTCACATGCCTTTTTTTTTTTTTTATTTTTTGAAAAAAAAAAGACGCTAAGTCGAGACCATTAGAAATGCTATCTAGCCGGGCAGTGGTGGTGCACGCCTTTAATCCCAGAACTTGGGAGGCAGAGGCAGGTGGATTTCTGAGTTCGAGGCCAGCCTGGTCTACAGAGTGAGCTCCAGGACAGCCAGGGCTACACAGAGAAACCCTGTCTTGAAAAAACAAAACAAAACAAAACAAAAATCAGAAATGCTATCTAAATTGATCTTGTTCCATTTAAGCCCGATCAGCTTTCCTACACTTGAGACTGAGAAGACAGACCCACGGATGTGCGTGTGTGTGTGTGTACCGTGGCATGTATGTACAAGTCTGAGGACAGTGTGGGTGACTCAGTTCCTTAGAGACCCTGGAGCTCAGGCTCAGGCCACCCGGTTTACATGGCAAGTGCCTTCACCCCTCCAAGCCACCTTACCAGCTGTCATTTTGAGACAGAATTATAGATGTGTGCCACCAAGCCCTGTTCAAAGACAACCTTTAAAACAAAAGGCATGCGATCTAGAGAGATTGCTTAGATAAAGACGCTTGCCATGAAAACCGGCTACTTGATTTCTTTGTATGTATGTGTGTATGTGTGTGTATGTGTATATACATATGTATGTGTGTGTATATATTATATATATATATTTTTTTTCCTATGTATATGAGTACACTGTTGCTATCTTCAGACACACCAGAAGAGGGCATCAGATCCCATTACAGATGGTCATGAGCCACCATGTGGTTGCTGGGATTTGAACTCGGGACCTCTGGAAGAGCAGTCAGTGAGTGCTCTTAACCGCTGGGCCATCTCTCTAGCCCAGCTACTTGGTTTTATTCCCAAAACCATGTAAGGATGGGAGGAAGGAACCATTTCCACCATGAGTCCTTTGAGACACACACAAACACTCACACACTTAATAACAAGTGATCCTTTTCCTCTTTTTTTGTTGATAGTATAGTCAACTATCTAGGGTTCACATGACTTCTGAGAACTGAAGGCTTCACTGTTGCTCTTGCTCATAGGGAAGTCAGTCTTCATTCCCTTCCTTATCCCTTCTCTTTGTTTGTTTGACATGGTGTTGTCATGTAGCCCGCCCTGGCCTCCAACTGGTGATCCTCCTGTCCTAGTCAATGGAGTGCTGGGATTAGAAGCATACGCCACTGCATCAACCCATTTTTCTTCATTCAAAAAAATAGGCCAGGGTTTTGGTTCAGTTGGTAGAGCGCTTGCTGGTCTGATCTCTAGCAGTCCATGAAATTTGTGTGGTGGTGCAAGCCTAGAGGAGAGAGCAGGAGAGTCAAAGGTCAAGATCTAGGCTGCAGAGATGACCGGTTTAAAGCACTTACTGTTCTTCCAGAGGACCCAGGTTAATCCCAGCACTCACATGGTAGCTCGCAAGCATCCCTAACCACAATTCCTGGGGAGCTGATGCCCTCTTCTGACCTCGTCAGGTACCAACCGTGTCAAATACACTAGGCAAGGTACACAGACATATAAACCGGCAAAACTCATAAATAAAATGTTTAACTTTTTAAAAAAAGTGTAAAGAGCATGATCTTCAGCTACTCAGGGAGTTTAGTTGTCTGGACTCCACAGATGACAGCCTGCTGTAATAGCACAGTTGAAGCCCTCGTTTCAGGGTTAGGGTTGGGAGCCCTGTGTGAGGAGCACAGCATCCTCTCTCTTGAGGATGGCCGGCCTTGAGTTGTAGCCCTTCTTCTGGCTTCTTTCATTTAAAAGTAAGTTTGGGCTTAGTCCCTGCTCATGGGATGCTCAAGTGTGTGATTTGTGGTGCTTTCAGCTCGAGCCTGTCTGTCCTCATGGACAAGGTTGGGATCTTCTCTGTGCCTCTCGGAAGTCTGATTAAGTAATCAAGGAGCAGTGTATATTCTTTGTTAACATTTTTCCATCAGAGAAAGTAGATTGTTTAAAGCAAAGCTAGTGAAGAGCTGGTTTATTTCTCTGTTGATTCAAGTATTTAAATTTAAATAGCCTTTTATGGAAACACTCTTGTTTGTGTAGGTACAGCTAAGTTAATGTTTCTATTGCACTGTTTACTAATCCTTGATTATTTTTTCTCCCCTGGCCTAGATTGATGAACAGATTGAAAGCATGTTTAATTCAAAGAAGAGAGTAAAAGACATGGCTGCACCCGGCACATCTAGTGTGCCTGCTCCAACTGCAGGAAATGCTGAGAAGCTAGAAATTGCTAAGAGATTGGCTCTTCGAATCAATGCTCAGAAGAACCTGGGCATCGAGTCTCAGGTATTAAGTAATTTGTTCCGAGTCACTGCTGCTGCTGTGGCATGAGAACCTTCAGAGTGAAGGAAGATCCACACGTGGGAAATGCCCTTTTCTTTTTTAAAAAGCAGGGTTTCTTATAGTCTAGGCTGGCCTTGAATTCTCTGTATGGCCACCGACAACTGAACTGCTGATCTTCTGTCTGTACTTCCTACACGCCAAGCTTACATGTGTGCTATCTGAAAGTGTGCTTCAGACACTACTTTCGATGTAGATCCTTTCCAGGTGTGAAGTTGAACACAGTGAACAAGTTTTGTTAGAGATTGAGTATTCAAAAATATATTATGCTCAATACAGGATTCTCTGATACTTTCCTTCAGAAAATCTCTGTGTGTGACTCTTTTAGAAAACCAATTAGGCATGTGAGCCATGCACGGTTTATATGGAACAGACGGGCATCACCGAATTGGAATACTCAAGAATCTGAAACTTTTTCCTGACCTGATGCTGAAATGTGTCTTTCAAGCCCCAGTGCTGGGATTACGGCCTGCCCTACCACTATACTGCATGCTTGGGACTTTTTATGATTAGTTACATATATTCAAATGGTACAATCTGCAAAGATTCTAAAATTTAAAAATTTAAGCTCCAAAATGTTACACTTCCCAAACTTTATGGATTAAAAAATCAGCAGCTTATACTGCAGTTTTTGTCTTACCAAAAATTGAAAAATAAAATTTTTTTTTTTTTTCCTATCTGTTTGATTGGGTGGGTTTATCGGGTACAGCAAGTTTCCTTGATATATGAACACTTAGTTCTCATTCAAAACAGTATGTTTAAACAGGAGAGTGATGCTTTCTCTAAACAGTTCATGTGATTTGTGTTTTGGAAGGTTTTAAGGTTTTGGGGTGGGTTTTTTTTGTTATTTGTTTTGGGGGACAGGATTTCTCTGTGTAGCCCTGGCTGTCTTGGAATTCATTCTGTACACCAAGCTGGCCTTGAACTCAGAGATCCCCTGCCTCTGCCCCTCCGGTGCTGGATTAAAGGCGTGCGCCACCACAGCCTGGCTGAGATTTTGGGGTTTTTTTGTTTTTTTTTTTGTTTGTTTGTTTGTTTTTCTGAGACAGGGTTTCTCTGTGTAGCCCTGGCTGTCCTGGAACTCACTCTGTAGACCAGGCTGGCCTTGAACTCAGAAATCCACCTGCCCCTGCCTCCCAAGTGCTGGGATTAAAGGCGTGTGCCACCACTGCTCGGCTGATTTTGTTTTTTTTAAACCTAGCATCTCACATGTTCCCTAGCCTACATTGGACTGACAGTCACTTCCTTTCCTCTGCCTCCCGAGTGTTGGGGCTGCAGGAGTGTACCATTGCTTTTAAGTAAACAGACTTTTTCTAGCATGCCCAGAGGATGATGTAATTAATTTTGAACATCTGAGTGAGTCACGTACTATAACATACTGAGTGTTTGGATGGAAGGCTGTGGGTGGGAAGGCTCCGTGATGGTGTCGGCACAAGTATTGTAATGCAGGAGAGATGCCTAGTGGTCATGTGCCACGTGTAATATTGGGAGTCCGCTCGTGGCCAGGGACTAGTGAGATGGGGTTGGCCGTTGAGTATCCTTCTGTCCTCTCCAGGATGAGAGAGGGGTAAATGACAGCATCAGTTGTGAGCACACTCTACAGATGACGGGGGCTTTGGGGGAATCGTTCGTGGTGACGCTGTGGTGCTTCCTCTGCAGCAGAGGTTTAACGGTAGACCTTCTTAACCTGTAGGATGTGATGCAGCAGGCCACCAATGCCATCCTCAGAGGTGGTACTATTCTGGCTCCCACCGTGTCTGCGAAAACCATTGCAGAGCAGCTCGCTGAGAAGATCAACGCCAAGCTCAATTACGTGCCTTTGGAGAAACAGGAAGAAGAGAGACAGGAGGGTGGGCAGAGCGAGTCTTTCAAGAGATATGAGGAAGAATTAGAAATTAATGACTTCCCACAGGCAAGTAATGGATTTAAAGGTTCTTATGTTGTGAGGTAGAAATGCTTCTTTAGGAGCAGAATCCCTTCCTTAAAGTATAGAAACTGTTAAGCTTCTGGTGGTGGTGGGGTCTGTGTTGGTTTCTTTTTTGTTTTTAAGATTTATTTTATTTATGAGTACACTGTAGCTGTTTCCAGACATCGGATCCACCATGTGGTTGCTGGGAATTGAACTCAGGACCTTTGGAAGACCGTCAGTGCTCTTAACCACTGAGCCCTCTCTTCAGCTCTGGTTTATTTCTTGACGTAGGCTTCATAGTATAGCCTGGCCTCAAACTTGTCATGGAGCTAAGGATGACCTTATCACCTGATCCTCCTACCTGAGTACTGGGTCACCGGGTGCACCACCACACTTGGCTGTGCTCACTCAGTTTTCAGCACTAGAGAGAGAACCTAGGACTTGATAACTGCTAGGCACCTAGCCCTTCAGTACTTTAGTGCTGAGCTGTATCTCCAGCCCCTGAAACAGGGTTGTCTTTAAGTGTACATTAACTGTTGGTTTTTACCTATATAGGGGAGCTAGTAATAGGTGCTGAATTTATACTTTTTCAACTCAGAATTTTAGGCTACTTGTATCTTCTTTATTTGGGGAAGGGGCACAGGGGAAGTCAGAGGACAGCTTGCAGGAGTTCACCTCTCACCGGGCAGGTTCCAGGGGCTGAACTTAGCTCGCCAGCTGGGCGGCAGGAACCTGACCACTGAGGCTCTCCTCTGCTCTGAGCCCAGATGTTTATGTGGTGATGTGATTCCCCAACCCTTTCTTTCAGACGGCGAGGTGGAAAGTCACCTCTAAGGAAGCCTTGCAGAGGATCAGTGAGTACTCTGAAGCCGCCATCACAATCAGAGGGACCTACTTTCCTCCTGGCAAAGAGCCCAAGGAAGGAGAGCGGAAGATCTACTTGGCGATCGAAAGTGCGTACTGTCGCTTCTGTTGGAGGCCTGAGCTAGACCACAGTTGGTGGGGACAGAAGCCTGAGCTAGACCACAGTTGGTGGGGACAGAAGCCTGAGCTAGACCACAGTTGGTGGGGACAGAAGCCTGAGCTAGACCACAGTTGGTGGGGACAGAAGCTTGAGCTAGACCACAGTTGGTGGGGACAGAAGCTTGAGCTAGACCACAGTTGGTGGAGACAGAAGCTTGAGCTAGACCACAGTTGGTGGAGACAGAAGCTTGAGCTAGACCACAATTGGTAGAGACAGAAGCTTGAGCTAGACCACAGTTGGTGGAGACAGAACCTGGGTCAGTGTGAAATGGATTGTGGGAAGGATGAGAAGAAGGAACACCTTTAAGAAATAAGTTGTCGTGTGTTGCTTGATGTCTTACTAGGAGTTCAGTGACCAGATAAATAATAAAGCTGAAAGATCTATTTGTGGGATTTAAGTTTGAAAATTTCTGTAAAGAAAATATGAATTTTAAGGACATCCATTTTTCTTTTCTTTTTTAAATACTGAGCACTTCATGATTTTGTGTATCTTCCTTGTGCACAGGCTGTGTTTGCTCTTTCTGCATGGTTCTACTTTAGTACCTGTGCTCTCTGAGTGAGCTCAGGGCTGACACAGGGCTCACTAACTGTAGTTTGGTCGGAGTTTAAGTTAGATGGTAAACCACCAGTACTGGCTCACTACCTTAGCAGGCAGTGTAGTTCAATAGTGTGAACTGTATGTTTTCTACTGAATCACCAGGTGCCAACGAACTGGCTGTGCAGAAAGCGAAGGCAGAGATCACCAGGCTCATAAAAGAAGAACTGATCCGACTGGTGAGTGGAACCCGCAGGCCGCATTTGGTTTAGTTACTCTTTCGTTGGACTTTACTACAGACAGGCATAGAGCTCATAAACACCTACCTTGCCAGCGGAACACCTGTAATCACAGCACTTTGGGAAGTAGAATTCAAGGCCAGGCTGCTGGGCTACTTAGAGACCCTGTCTCCACACAGATATATCTTGATGAATTTGTAGAGTAGGCCCAGCCCTGTAATCACTATCCAGATGAAGACATGCAGACCATTGCGCTCTCTGGAAGCCTGGCCTCTGACCTCCATGTCACTATTCCTCACCCTCAGATATAACAAGTGCATGACGGTAATTCTGGAGATTAGTTCTGTGTGTTTCACCTGTGTGTGGTAATTGTGTCCTGCCCACTGTTTTTGTATCAGCTTTATATTGAGGCCAGTCTGTTGTAGGTTGCAACAATACATTCCTTTACATACCACGCCATCCTGGACATCTAGTCCCAGCAGGGCTAGACACGTCCTCTCCCACTGAGGCCCAAGCAGGCAGTCCAGGTAGGGGAAGGGGAGCTGATGGCAGGGAACAGAGTCAGAGACAGCCCTGCTCCACTTGTTAGGGGACCCTCATGGAGCCCAAGCTGCACATCTGCTACAGATGTGTGGGGAGTCTAGTCCAGCTCCTGCATGCTCCCTGGTTGGTGGCCCAGACTCTGAGCCCCTGCTCCCAGGTGGGTCTTACGGTGTCCTTGACCCCTCCTGCTTGTTCACTTCTATCCACCACTCTTCCACAAGACTCCTGGAGAGCTGCCTGATGTTGGGCTGTGTGGGTCTCTGCATTTACCTCTGTCTTCTGTGGGATGAAGCCTCTCAGACAGTTACGCTAGACTCCTATCTGTAAGCATAGCTGAGTATCATCAATAGTGTCGGGGATTGGCTCTGTCACATCTGATGGGTCTCAAGCTGAGGCAGTCATTGGTTGGCTGTTCCCTCAGTGAGCGCAGGGTTCTTTATTAGACAGACAGTTCATCGCCCTCCACTCAGTAGCATGAGGCCCTCCCTCCTTTGGTTTTCATTTTTGTTTTTGGAGATGAGGTTTCTCCATAGCTCTTGCTGTCCCAGAATTCTCTGGATTTAAGGTGTGCACAAGTGCACCTGACTAACAGTAGCCTTTTTAGTTTAACTCTGATAGTTTTACAGATTGTGAAAGTGATCTTAAACGGTCACCTCTTCGTGTGTTTTTTCTAACTTTGTCTTTTATTTTCCATCACAGCAAAATTCATACCAACCAACCAACAAAGGACGATACAAAGTATTATAAACATCGGAGCTACTTTGTACCTGTGCTGTCTGTGAAGTTTACAGTGTATTGTAAAGTAAGACTTTTAAAATTCTGTCTTGCTTATTTTTTAAATACAAGAAACCAGTGTTTGTTCAAGAGGTTGTCTGTAAGTACTACCCCATACCCATCCAAACTCCATGTAAATCAGACCTGTTTTCAGAGTGTGATGTTCTTCAGTGTAAACCTGGATACCAACACTTTTCCTATCTGGAAACATTGGGATTTTGTACTGAAAGCAGTAATAAATATGTCAGGCACTACGGGGCCACTGACCTGTCCTCTCAGTGGAATTGTGATGTGCTCATCGCCTAAAAAAAGGTAACAAAAGTCCTTGTCTTGTTGCTGCCTCTAAGCTTACACCTTACTGTGCTGAGTGGAGCATAGGAACTGGATCGTAGAATGTTTCATAGAAGTTTACAAAACAAGCTCAGAGTTTTTATTTTAATTTTATCAGAAATGAGAAATAGTCAAGCCTTGGTTTTATAAAAAGAAAGATAAATATTATGATGGGGTCTATGCATTTCTTCCTTGTTTCTTCCTACTTTGAGAGAGAGTGTCTGTGGAGCATGGGCTGGCCTTGAACTTGTGATTCTCCCCTATCTGCCTTTCCAGTTCTTGGTTTTACCACACTCAGCTTTTCACGTGTTCTGCTGTGCTAGGGTTACTGTTTCAGGTTCTCTCTCAACCTCTGATTTTACCTAAGTACCAACTCTTTTGTTGACTTCCTTTAGAGAAAGTGATTGTGACCATTATATACTACAGATTTTTCCTGCCCCTCAAAGGTGTTTCTTTAGTCATCAATATTATAGTACAAACAAACACCTTAAGAGTTTTAATGTAGTTTTCCTTCAGGATGATGGAGTAGGTTATGAATTCCCCCTTATTAAAACAGGGTGTGGTGGCACACGCCCTAATCACAGTGCCGAGGACCTGGGGTAGAAAGGTCATGAACTGAAGCCAGTTTGGCCTTATAAAGTCTCTGTCAGAAAACAGAGCGGACAAGCTGGGGTGCGGGTCAGCGGGAACGCATGTGCTTAAGCATGCCCAGGGTCTGAACAAGAAAACAAAGCCTTTTGTTAACTACTGGTTGTTGGGCGGGGAAGGTGACTCGGTGGATATGGTTCTTGCTACCAAACCTGGTCAACTTAGTTCAATCCCTTGGATCCATAAAGCAGCAGGTGCAGGCTGTTCTGTGATATGCGTTACAGTTTGTGCGTCCTCTCGTGATAATGCAGCTCCTGCGCACACAGGTGTAAATAAGTGCACTAAACGGAAATACATCAAATATTGGTATTTACATTTCAGACTGCAGCATCTTAGTAAAACTTAGTGCACAACGAACCAAGAATTGTTCTTTAGAGCATTTGACATAGTGAGTTTCAGGCCAGCCAGAGCTACACAGTGAACCCCAGTCTTATAAAAAGAGAGCAAGCAAATATATATGTATATATTGTTGATTTAGAGGTTGATTTTTAGTCAGAGCATACTATAGTTGTTAACTACTTTTAAGGCTAGAGCAGTGATTCAGTGGTTAAGGGCACCTGCTACTCTTAGAGGGCCCAGTTCAGGACTCAGTACCCACATGGCAGCTATGGTTGTCTGCAATTCTAGTGAATAGATCTAAAGAACAATAAACCAATGTAACATAGTTGAGAGCCATAGTGACGGCCAAGTATCCTGCTTGTTAAGTATACGGTTACTTGTACTAGAAAAGTAAAATCTACCTGGGAAATATTTTTAGACCTTCACATACCCAGTTACTTCATGCCAAGAAAGCAGAGCAATCACCAGTAACAGCAGAAGGAAATAGAACTTTACACTGGAGTCCTGGTCACCAGCACTTTTTCCGGCCCTGGTTTATTTATTGCTTCTCTTTAAAGCCCAGTTGTAGTTTGTTACTGTCAGAGTACATAGCAGCCACACTGGTGCCCTGGTGCTCCCCGAACTCCCTGGCTCCCCGGAGATTCAGAAGTTACATCACATCACATTTTCTGTTCGTGTATCTAGCTGTGAAGAAACACTGATAGCATTTTGTTCTAAGATGAAATATTGCCCAGTACATCTGTTAGTGTCTACACTGACTGATTTTTAAAGTTTTAATGATGTACAGAGTTTAATTTGTTTTTTAATGCAATATCAATATTTGCACTCTAAATTCTTTACAGAATAAAGTTGATTCAGTCGGCATTTGTGTCAGATTATCTTTCCTTGAATGCTTTCTCTTTTGTTTTTTCTCTATATTTGTAGACATCTAAGAGAAGTATTAGTGTTGGTATATCTTTTTGCATTTTTAAAGGCACAGTCTCACTGTGTAGCCCTGGCTGGCCTCGAACTTGCTTTGAAGACTAGGTTGGCCTTGAACCCACAGAGATATATATGCCTGTCTCTACCTCCCAAGTGCTAGAGAGCATACATGGTATACATCTTTTTTTAAGAAAAAAATTCTCAGTTTATCAAATATACATCCTTTTTAAGGAAAAAAATATATGTACTTTTTGCATGTGTATTTTTTTTGTCTGCATGTATGTGTGTGTGTGATTGGTGCCTGCAAGGCCAGAAGGGGGCATTGGCTTTTCTGATGCTGAAGACTTAATATTGTCACACACACACAAAAAAGCTTTATCGTGGATTAAATGAGAAATTTGAAAATTAAGAGACAGTTTTCTTTAAACATTCTTGACTTAAACCAGGTGTGACTGTGCGTGGCTTTAATCCTAGCACGTGCAGGCAGAGGCTGGTGAATCTTTGAATTTGAAGCCAGCCTGATCTACAAAGTTCCAAGATAGCCAGGGCTACACAGGGAAACCCTGCCTCAAAACAAAACAAACAAAAAATTCTCTTTCACTCTTGATTATCAAATATATATTCTTTTTAAAAATAAATATTTTATGTTACATGAATGTGTTTTGTGCTTGGTTGCCTTACATGAGCCCTGGGTTGGTTGGTGATCACCCCAGAAGAGCCAGAGGAGGAGGAGGTACGGATGTGAAATCACAGCACCAGGTTCCCAGCAGCGCTCCTCACGCTCCTTTCAGTGATTCCGTGGGTAACTGGCCGGTGGAATACATGTGTTCTAATTAGTCACCACAGTGCCTCCGTGACTTCTGAGTCTTTGGGGCAGCAGTTTTTTAGATACTGAGTTGGTTTTGTCGACATCACACATACACAAACCAGTGTAATTAACTAGAGTTGATTTTTGTCTATTTTAAATGGGAAACTCAGTCTTGATTTGGGAGGTTTATGAATGAATGCATCCAGCCTTCTGTAGTTTTAAAAAACAAACTACATTTGTACCTTTTTGTTTGTTTGTTTGGTTGGTTTTTCAAGACAGGGTTTCTCTGTGTAGCCCTGGCTGTCCTGGAACTCACTCTGTAGACCAGGCTGGCCTCGAACTCAGAAATCCACCTGTCTCTGCCTCCCAAGTGCTGGGATTAAAGGCGTGTGCCACCACTGCCCAGCCATTTGTATCTTTTTTAAAAATTACATTTTATATACTTTGTGAGTGTGCCTGCCATGGCCCGGGTGTGGAGGCTGGGAAACAAGCCCTAGAACTGGAACAAGCCCTGGAACTGTGCTTCCGCGGCGACTGAGCTGAGGCCGTGGGCTCCTTACCCACTAAGCCATCTCACCTGCTCCATGTCAGCATCTCAAGAATGGAAAGTCAGAAAACAAAGTACCTGCCATCTGAGCTGCCTGTGGGCTCCTCACTGCACTCAGCACAGCTTAGCATGCACATCACACACAAATGGAAAAGCAGACCGCCTCTTTTTTTTTTTTCTCTCAATACTTCCTTTTCTGCCTCAAGAGCAGTTCTGGCTTCCCACATGAGACAATCTGAGATTATGCCTATTAACTTTTCCTTGTACAGAGGAAGGGGAGGCTGTGAAGACTACCTACAAGGATGATGCTTCGTTTTTATTGAGAATTCCAGGCATAGAGTGCAAGAGGGGCTCGGTGGATAAAGGCACTTACTACCTAGTCCAGAGACCCGAATAAGATTCCTAAGACCCATATGGTGAAAGAGAACCTAGGCCCATAGTTTGCCTTCTGACCTCCTCACAAACTGACATGCGCGTGCAACCCATGCCTCCAAGTTAAAATGTAATAAAAATAAGAATGCCATATATCCAGCTCAAGATCCCGAAACCTTCAGCACTGTCTCACTGTGACTTGTCTCAGAAGAGCCCCGGTCTGCTGCAGGTGACAGTGGGCCTGATCGCCATTGCCCTCTCCAGCTTCTGATTCGGTGATCCTGTTCACCCTAGAGGGGACAGCTAATCAACAGTGGCCAGAGCTTTTTATTAGTGGTAGGGCTTCATCGGAGTAATAGTCACTTTCTAAATAAGCATGGAACCATAAAGCCACTTTCTCTGCCAGTGGTTCTAAGCCTTTTGGCTGCGGTGTCTATGCTGTCTTCGAGGGTTCCTACCAGATAACTGCTTTGAGCCAGGCATGGTGGTACCCACTTAAAGTTCAGTGCTCTGTGATAAAAGACAGGAAGATCAGGGTATCATGACCAGCCTCAGCGGCTCTACACGAGATATTGTCTCCAGAAAAGTATTACTGATTTGAGGGGTCTTGAAAGACTTTTTTTTTTTTTTTTTTAAAGCCTTGTGTTCATCACTGTTTGGGGGAGTGAATTATAGATTACACGGAAGAGTAAGGGTGACTCTTGATGTCCCACTTGATTGGGTCTGTAAACAGCAGAGACCTTTGGATGGGACTTTGTGAGCATGTCCAAGAAATGTTAGCCCTAGGAAGAGGGGACCCTGCCTCTGGGGTACACTCTGGGCTCCAGGAGCATCTGGGGCCCAGGGACAAGCAGTATTGCAGCTCCTGTGCTCCTTCCTGGCGGGTGCACCACTGCCTTTGTCACTGTTGGCTCGTCCTCACATACGAACCCGCCTTCAGGCCGTCTGGGCTAGGTCGGGACTGCTAAGGCATCATCCTCGGGGACTGAACGGCCGCTGGGTGCTCAGTTGTTCCGGCATGCAGACAGCCATTGTACATCCCAGCCAGTCTTGCTGAAAGCAGTCTAGTACATTCCTTACGTGTGTGTGTGTTTGTCATTTGTGTTCCTTTTGGAAGCCCTAACCACAGTGTCAGCTTCAGTCCTGCCTTGTTCCCTCTGTAGCCGACTTTCCTGGAATGACCTCATGAAGGGGTTGAGAACAGGCAGGGTGGTGATGGCTCAGTTGGTAAAGCACTTGCCTTGCAAGCTTGAAGATGGGAGTTCTGTTCCCACCTCCAGAACCCATGTATGAAAATTTAAGAAAGAATGAAAACGAGCTGGAGAGATGGCTCAGAGGCTAAGAGCACTGGCTGCTCTTCCAAAGGTCGTGAGTTCAGTTCCCAGCATCCACGTGGTGGCTCATCATCTAAAATGGAGTCTGATGCCCTCTTCTGGCATGTAGATGTATATGTAGATAGAACACTCATGCACATAAAAAAAAAATCTTTAAAAAAATGAAAACAAGAAAAAGTGGCCCCATGGACTCACATTTTTTAAATGGCTTAGGGAGTGGTATTAAGTGCCGCCTCAGAGGGATTGTCACTAGGTTTGGGGTTTCAAGTGCCCAAGCCAGGTTTAGTGGCTCGCTCTCCCTGCTGCCTGTGGATCCAGATGTAGAACTCAGCTGCCTCTCCAGTAAGCCCCATGTCTGCCAGTGTGCTGCTATGCTTTCTGACATTGTGATAATGGACTAAACCTCTGAAACTATTCCAGCCCCCAATGAAATGCTTCTCCCACCACCCAAGACAGGGACTCACTATGTAGCCCTGGCTGTCCTGGAACTCACTGGTTAGACCCCGCTGGCCTTGAACTGCCTCAGATCTGCCAGTTTCAGCCTCCTGGGTTCTGGGACTGAAGGTGTGTGCCATTGCGCTCCACGCTCAATGCTTTTATGAGAGTTGCCATGGTCATGGTTTTCTTCACAGCCATAGAACACTGCCTAAGACACCGTGTAAAAAATACAGAGCACACGTGTAATTCCAGTGCTGAGAAGGCAGAGATGGTTGATCCCTTGAGGCTTGCTAGCCAGCCAGCCTGGCCTACTTAGCCAATAAGAGACTGTGTCTCAAGAAATAAGGTAAACAGCAATGAAGACCGGCAGCCAGCATTGCCCTCTGGCCTCTACTTACATGCACAGGAAAAAAAAAATCTGAAATTAGATGTTAGACCTTATTGTGTCTTTAAAATCCACCACTTTTCATGTTTCTAACAGGTTCTGCACTTTACCTAATTCTTTGTTGTGAAGTTGGGAGTACCTCTGTAATTTATGGTTTTTTTTTAAATTTATTTTATATATATGACAACCACACTGTAGCTGTCTTCAGACATACCAGAAAGAGGGCATTGGATCCCATTACAGATGTTTGTGAGCCACTATGTGCTTGCTGGGAATTGAACTCAGGACCTCTGGAAGAGCAGTCAGTGGTGCTCTTAACCACTGAGCCATCTCTCCAGCCCGTATGATTTAAAAAAAAAAAAGTTTCTTTTAATGTCTCTTTTTCTTATAAGCAGTAACCAGTTCTCTTAACTCCCTGCTAGCCCTCCTCCCTGTTTCCAGCCCAGCCCCTTCAAATGTTTCTCCTGACTGGACCTCCCTCAGTTCCCCAACAGTCTGCCTGAACAGTTCCTTCTGTTTCCTGAGTACTAGCAGCTCCAAACTATAACTTGTTGAGGTTTAGTCTGTTACTATGTATTGTAATACTAAATTCTGTGTCCCGAGGTCTAGTTGCCTCAAGAAGAGTGAATTTGCACATATACTGGCTTTTGTGGCACAAACTTTGCTTCTTAGTTTAAAACTGTTGTTTGACTAAAGATGCCTACAGCCTGTAGCTGGGCAGAAGAGAGGTAGGCGGGACTTCGGTTCCCAAGCTTGGGGTCTGAGGTAGAGAGACCAGGAGGAGGAGGAGGAAAGTGCCATGGGGTAGGTGGATTGTGACCTCATGGCCATGAGGGCTGGCCAGTCAGACTAGGAGTAGCCCAGGTGGAACATGGCAAGTTATATTTTGGGGTTATTAACAGGGAAGCAGACAGAGTAGCTTAGAGGGTTGATGTCTGCTCAGGTCTAATGCTTTTAAGGCTTATTATAAATATGTTCTGTGTCTCTTATTTTGGAGCTAAATGCTCTAGGCTGAGGTAGAAACCCCCAATTAATATTTACCACCACAACGACTATTTTAGCATATGTGCTCAGCTCAGCTTCTCCTGGCTCAGCTCTCATTGACTTCTGGTCATTCTGCCAGCCCAGTCCACTCCAGTCTCCTAACAGTGTCATCTCTGGTACAACTCCACTTCTGCTCAACAGTGTCCGATTTTCACTATGCCCAATCTCCCTTTGCACCGAATGTCTTCTCTAACCCTACTCCCCTCTCAGCTGCTGCTTGCTTTTTATATCCTCTCCTCCCAAAAGTCCAAGAAGTAACGGACACTGAAGGTCATAGGGTCAAGCAGTTCTCCTAAAGGGTCAGTTGACTAGCAACTGGGGATTTTTTAAAGAGCCAGGCATTCAAAATATATCACCCTACATACCTCCTTATGTCTGCCCTTGTGTTTGCCACTCATTGGACAAACCCTCAATCCTATTCAGAGCAATGCTCTCCAGAAATCACTGAAGGCTGCATTCTCGTGGCTTCTCAGAGAACAAGAAGCCAAGCGTAGCCTCTCTTGAGTCTGAGTTGGAGATCTAGTAGTGCTCTTCTGCTAAACAGTCAAGTTCCCAGATGTCAGCTGAGTTTGCTTTTGTTTGAGACTAAGTTGTTCTGTCAGTAGTTCCCAACCTCTGGGTCGAGACTCTGGAAATCCTCTATCTCCAAAAAATTTTTACGATTTCAGAACGCTAGCAAAATTACAGTTATGAAGTAGCAACAAAGTAATTTTATGGTTGGGAGTCACCACAATTTGGGGAACTGTATTAAAGGGTCACAGCAATAGGAAGGTTGAGAACCTCACTTTGTAGTCCTGACTGTCCTGTAACTGGCTGTGTAGACCAGACTGACCTTGAACTCACAGAGATCCTCCTGCCTCTGCCTCCCCAGTGCTGGGATTAAAGGCATGTTCTACCAAGTCTGGCTTTTGTTCAGAGTTTTTACTGGAGGTCATATAGGCAGATCACTGTCCCATGTGGCTAATCTGTCTCCAGTACCTTTGGAAATGGTTCTGATATGGTGCAAGTGAGCAGGCCTTTGCTGAATCACTTTGAAAGACATGTCTCCAAGCCCCAGGCAAGTACAAACGCCTTGAAGCGTGGCATAGAGATCACCTCCAAGCTTCGTTCTCAATTAAAAAAGAAACTGACCAGGCAGTGGTGGCACACGCCTTTAATCCCAGCACTTGGGAGGCAGAGGCAGTGGATTTCTGAGTTCGAGGCTAGCCTGGTCTACAGAGTGAGTTCCTGGACAGCCAGGGCTACACAGAGAAACCCTGTCTCAAAAAACCAAACCAAACCAAACCAAAACTGGCTGGAGCCAGTAACTCTGAATGCAGTGCCAGGACCCTCCTCTCCTCTCGAGAGTGGCTTTTAAGTGCCAGGGGCCTAGTTTCCAGCTTCTAGTTAAAGCTCAAGAATGGAGACATCAGTACCCTCAACTTAATGTCACAACTTAGTAGCCAGAGCTAGCAATTCAGTGCCTTCCTTTCTCTAAGCAGGATGGTGGACCTCCAGGCTCACCTCTCACCTCTCTGACTCCCAGATCTCTGCAGTCTAGCTGCTACAGTCTAGACATCTGCTAGCTGCTTCTGGGTTGCAGCTCCAAGTCACCAGCGGTTTTTCGGTACCCTGCTAGGCCCACTCTGACAGCAGTTGGAAGCCCCCAGTCTGCAATGAAACCTCAGAGACTGGTCTTCCCCTAGACCCATGTTACAGCACAGAGCCTGGCTGGGAAGGTTTCCCCAACTGCTTCCAGAACACGAAGGGAGTGTTGTTTTTATAGCCAAGCTGTCATGGGTTGGAGAGGTGTTGCTGACAGACCAGACTGAAGACTGCTGCAGTGAGATCCAGTAGATCTGTGAGCAGGGTCATCTGGGGTGGCTGTAGGCCAACTCATCCGAAGGGAGACATCTTGAGTTGTGGCCAAAGCAAGGCCCATTGGAGCAGCTGCCAGAAGCATTGCAGTGGTTCTCTCTGCCAGACAGGAGTCTCCTTGGGCAGCTCTGGGATTTGTGGCTGTTTTCTTTCCTTTTAAATAAAACAAGCTGGGCAGTGGTGGTCCACACCTTTAATCCCAGCACTTGGGAGGCAGAGGCAGGTGGATTTCTGAGTTGGAGGCCAGCCTGGTCTACAGAGTGAGTTCCAGGATAGCCAGGGCTACACAGAGAAACCCTGTCTCAAAAAACAAAACTAAAAAAAAAAAAAAAAAAAAAAAAGCAAAACTATGTCGTTAATGTATGCTTATGTACCTTTGAAGGGAGGGGCTGTTTGACTGCTCCTTGGGTTCTTGAGCAGAATATAGGGTTATTGTTGCCTCCTGCTGGACTGGTTTTGGTTTTCCTCTTAAGTCTTTAGATTTGGAGTACTGGAAGACTGTCAATTTCATGTTCCATACTAGTAGTAAGAACTCTACCTGAATCCAGGATAGTTTTACAACAAAGTGACTCCGAAGGAAACACTTAGGCCAAAATGGAATTAGGCTAACGGCTCGGCCTTTCAGGATGAAGGATGTGGCACATTCTAGAGATGTCAGGGATTTAAAAAAACAAAACTAAATACTACAGGGCATCCCACAAAATACTTTCAATTATTACACATCTTATGTCTGAGAGCCCTAATACCATCACCATCTGAATATTCTCACGTTTCGAGGTGGGGAATCTCACCCTAACCACCCTTAAGAAAGTAAAGGGCAGAAAATGAGTCTCAACGGCTGCAGACAGACATCTTCAAACGTCATTTACAAACGGCTTCCGGACGACAGCAGCGGGATTCAAACGCTGCCTGCGTCACTGAGTAATGCTGTGTCCTGAGAAATTTTCTGAGTGGGTCATCCGAATTTCACCCAGGCCAACCGCACGCCCTACTTGGCGGGACCGTAGCTCCGCACAGGCCGCGTCCACTCTGCGCGCGTGCGCGCACGACCAGTCTCGCGATACTTAGGCGTGTATGCGCCTGCGCCTGCGCGAGCGGCGCTCACATTCCGGGGCTGTGGCGGCTTCTTCTCCGGCGTCCGGGCCCCGCAGTGAGGGCTCTTGGGAGTCAGGCGCTGGCGTGGGCCTCGCCGCCGCCGCCGGCCCTCTGCCGTGACTGGACTGGGCCGCCCGGAGCGGGCGCGGCCGGAGTGAACGGAACGGGCGGGAGCTTTCCTGCCTATGGGCGGCCCCTGGGCGCTCTGAGGGCCGGGCTCCGAGCGGCCGAGGTAGGGCGCGGGGCGGCGGCTGGCGAGGGGCCGGCGCGGGATGCAGCGGAGAGCGCGGGCGCCTCCTTCCTCCGGGGCGGCTGGCCCCGCGGTACTTCCGCCCGGGCGCCCGCCAGCCTCGCGGCAGGCGGAAGTCATAGCCCGGGCCGCGGAGCCAGGACTGCAGGGTGGGCGCAGGGCTGCAGGCTCGCCCTCGAGCTGCGATAGTCCCCGCGTCCCGGCGATACGGCGGGGAACGCCTCGGATTCCAGTTAGGATGCTAGCTTGGGGAACCGCCATGGGGCACGGTTAAGGAGCGCAGAGAAGACAAAGGAGGCCGTTATTTATGTTGTGTCCTAGCATCTAAACTTCTCGCGAGGCAGGGAGCGGAGCAGCACCCTCAGTGATTGACACGGCCTCCCACACACTTGTTTAGAATTATAAAATCATATGTAATTATATATTTGTAGTTAGCCAGACAGTAACAAAAACCCGAGGATTATGTGATATTTGATCTTTGGAGGAGAACGGGATGTGGGCCTTTGAAGCTTTGCTATATTTACAGAGCTGCAAGGTGTCTTGTGAATGTACTAAAAATACTTTTCTGGGGAGCAATGTCTGCCACATTCAAGGTAAAAAAAAAAAAAAAAAAAGTGATTGTTTCATTGAAAGACGGCAGGATTAAACACCCACAGTAAAACTGCAGGGAAAGCAAATAGCAGCAGACCTTCAAAACGACTAACTTAGTCACAGTAAAACTCCTCGTGGCTTCCTTAAACTTTCCCAGTGAACCATTTTAAAAGATGCTTCTTCATTGTTTGGAATGTGCAAGACATTGGGTTCCACCCCTGGTGCCACAAACAAAACAAAAACAGCTCTAGTCTTTGCTTGCTCACAACACAATTGGTTCTATAATTCCTAGCTTACTTCCACCCACATCTTAGAGAAATTCTTACCACTTTGTTAAATGTAACTTACATAATTTTAGTGAACTTTTCATGGAAAGAATCCAAGAATAGCTGGGGAAAAGGTAATTAAAGAGTGTGTAGGGGTCTTGCGGAGGGCTAGGGCTTGGTTCCCTGCACCAGACTGTACAAAATGTAACTCCATGTGTTGCACTCTGGGGGTGTAGACAGCATAATTGAAAAAATAAGGTAATAGCTGACCAAGCATGTTGGTTAACACCTTTACACCCATTACTTGCTTGGTGAGGCGGGAGGATTGCAATGAGTTTCAGATCAGCCTAAACAAAGAGTAAGACAAACCTTAAAAATTAAAAACCAAACCAAAGAATTATTAGCAGGTAGATCTTGGAGGGGAAAGAGGTAGGCATTTTGAAGAACAGGGTTAATGCTGATGTGTTATCCAAATGCTGAAATTTATCATGCAGGTAAATGTATGTGGTGGTTTCATACACAAAGGATTTTATAGTGCTGAAATAGATTGTAAGAATATTTTTTCCAGGCTGGGGAGATGGCTCAGCGGTTAAGAGCACTGACTGCTCTTCCAGAGGTCCTGAGTTCAATTCCCAGCACCCACCTGGTGGTTCACAGCCATCTGTAATAGGATCTGCTGCCCTCTTCTGTCATGCAGTCGTACATGCAGACAGAGTACTCATGTATAAATAAATAAATCTTTAAAAAATATTTTTTTCCTTTGTCTGGCAGCCCATCTGTAAGAGAAAGAACTCCCACCTTACTACCTTCATTTCTTGGTTTCTGTGAAGCTCAGGGCTGGCTGACTCTGGAGTCTCTGATTCAGCCTTCCCTGTGATAAGGTGTGCAGGCGTGAGTGCGCACCTCATCTGTGCGCATGTACATGCATTCGTATTGCCAGAAGTCAATGCCAGGTGTCTTCCTCGGTTGCTGCTCTCCATCTCAGCTTTTGAGATAAAGTCTCCTACTGAACTTGAACCTGCAGCTCTCGCATTCGGGTAGACAGCTGCCCAGTGGGTTATAGGAATCTGCTGCCTGTCTGCGACCTCGCCCATGGGGTCACAGACATAGGGTGCTGTACTTGCCGTGTTTGTGTATGCTGGGGATCCAAACCCAGGCACTTCATCAACCACTGAGCCAGTTCCAAGGTTTTGTTTGTTTTTTGAGTCCCTGGCTGTCCTGGAATTTGCTATGCAATATCTAGAGGAAATTTTGGTTGTCATAAATTTTGGGGAAAAGCAGTATTACATCTAGTGGGGTGCTGCTAAACAGCCTCAGTGTAGAGAAGACATGCCTGGCTGCCATGACTGTATGCCATGCCAACACAAACTGTTGGCTCTCTTTTCAGATTGTCTAAATTCCTATTTGACTTTGTTTTCTCCTAATGAGTGTCCATGACAGGTTGCTTAAAGTCAATTCTCATTTCTTTAAAGAAAGGAGGAAAAAAAGGCTTATTTGTGTGTGCGTGTGCATGCCTGTGTGAGCAAGTACACACATGTTTATGTATGTGACTATTTGTATTGATGCAGAGGCCGGGGTGTTGAGTGTCCTCTGTCTGTGTTTGTGTTTGTCTGTCTGTCTGTCTGTTTCTCTCTGGTTTTTGTGTAGCCCTGGCCATTCTGGAATTAGCTCTGTAGACTAGGCTGGCCTTGAACTCATAGAGATCCCCTGCCTCTGCCTCCTGAGTGCTGAGGTTAAAAACGAGTCACCACGCTACCTATTCTTTTGAGGCAGGATCTCTCCATGAACCTAGAGCTGCTTTTTTCTCAGCTAAGTTGGAATCTCAAACTCTATTGATCTTCCACTCCTATCAGCGAGCTGGGTGTGTAGGCAAGACTGGTATGTAAGGTAGGTGCTAATATCCAAACTGTAGTCCTTAGAGTTGTGCTTCAGGCACTGCTAACTGCTGAGCCGGTCTCCAGTCCCTTTAACAGCATGCACTGAGGATTATGTGCAAAGTGCTTGGTATGTAGACGATGCTCAGAAACCAACTTTAGGCTAATACTATGTTTAAAACTTACTTTGAAGATTTCTCTTTCTTTTCTTTTCTTTTTTTTTTTTTTTTTGAGACAGGTTTCTCTGTGTAGCCCTGGTTGTCCTGGAACTCACTCTGTAGACCAGGCTAGCCTCGAACTCAGAAATCCACCTGCCTCTGCCTCCCAAGTGCTGGGATTAAAGGCGTGCGCCACCACTGCCCGGCTATTTTTGTTTTTCTTTGACTAGTTTTATAATTTCAAATCTGTGTTGCTCTGACCATAAACAGCTTCTCAGTGTATTTTTTTACTTCATAATTGAAACCTTAAACCACCTGGGCAACAACTCTTGATTCTCAGCAAATACTGAGTTGAGTAGCGTGTGCCTCTACAGCATGAGTCCTCTTTCCTTGTGCTTTCAGGAACAGTGCGCCTTATTCGATCTTTGGGAGGCATTGCAGTTTTATGTATGTGGAGGACGCCACTTCAGGCATGACCTTGATAATGCACGTTCTATTTTATATCTGAATCGGAGCTTACGGCTTTGTCTTTCTTGCCTTACAGTATTGCAGCCTGAAAACTCACTGCCCATGTGGTACATACTTATACAGAAGGAAAAAAAATCACAGACAAAACATTGACTTTGGACTAGTTCAGGGCTCTGTAAAGCTAGAAGATGGCATACCCTGTAATGACCTGATGGCATTGAGTTTAAGTCTTAGGAGTAAATGGTATTTGGATGTTCAAGTCTTGACTGTATGTGCTCATCTGTTTTAACTGATCAGAACCTTTGTTTAGCCTGTGTTGATACTGCCTTTTGTTTGGATAGAGGCCATTGTAAGGGATTGTGTGCTAGACCAAGACATTGTGTTCCTCGCTTGACACTATCTGGTTTTGAAAAGTGTAACACACACTCAGGATTCTGTATAAATAATGCATTACCATAATGACTGGGTGTCCGCCGTGTGGAAACTGATCAGGTTAGGGTACACAAGTGAGAATGTGCTACAGTGTCTAGGAAGGCATGCTAAGGCCAGGCAAGGGGACCGTTTTAGTAAGAGTTCTGGGCTTTTATTTGTGTTGAAACTTAAAAAACATTTCTGTGTTCGTGTGTGTGTGTGTGTGTGTGTGTGTGTGTGTTTGTTGTGCAAGTATGTGGATACCAGAGGACAACTTGGAGAGTGGACTCTTCTACCTTCCAGTCATGGGCATTAAGCTTACATGTCAGGTTTGGGTGGCAAGGGGCTTTACCTGCTGAGACATTTTTTGGCCCTTGTTTTGGATTTTATCTTTCTAGAGTTTAATAACTTAAAAAAAGGAAAAAAGCCTATGAAATATTCATCTACTTACATCAGCCTTAATCAGAATATTATAGGTATTAAATTAGTGTTTTGAGTTCTGTTTTCAGAAGTATTTAGATTTTTAAAAAATAATTGTATGACTGTTATGCCTACATGTATGTATGTTTACCATGGGCATGCTTGGTGTCTAAGGAGATGAGAAGATGTCAGTCCCCTGGAACTGGAATTATTATTGATGGTGTGAACCACCATGTGGGTGCTGGAACCTGAACCTTGGTCCATTGCAAGAGCAGCAAGTCTTCTGCTGAGCCATTGTTCCAGCCTCTAACTGATCTTGTGTGACGTTTGTTCCCACCTGTAACTGAGAAAACCATGACTCTTTGGTGCTGTTTGTGGTGTGACTTTTTTGGGAGAGGCATGAACAACACTATCTATGTATTTTAGGTCTGGCACCAACAAACCAAAGAGTTCCAGTCAAGGCTGGCTTAGTGAACCAGCCAGTTAGGATATTTATAGCTGTATAGGTAACTCAGGCAGTGACATCACTGAACAAGCCACCTAGCATGGGTCACAACTTATAAAAGCCTCATCCCTAGATCTCCTGTCCACCTTGCCAGGTGTCTGGGTCCGCTAGTCTTTGTCTCCTTAGCATTTGCTTCCTGGTTTTATAAACTTGTATGGGAGGGAGACTAAATCTCCTAATTGAATCTTTTGGGCCTCTGTCCTCAAGGAGGGAATGCTTTAGTTGGGTGGGATCGGGAGGTTGTTGTGGACAGTGTTTTTAAGTGTTTTGGAGTCTACCCTATTGCCTAATTTTAGATGGTCACATAGTTGTTAAAAGATGGTTTTCCCATTGCATTCTGTCACACAGATAGGTATTCATGCGTACTTGTCTCTGTTTTTGTAGAAAATGATGCATCCTGTTGCCGGCAGTAACCCAGCGTTCTGTGGGCCAGGCAAGCCTTCCTGCCTCAGTGAGGATGCCATGAGAGCTGCCGATCAGTTTGATCTGTACTCCTCCCCGCAGAACAAATACAGCCACACAGTCGGCCACAAACCAATGGTTTGTCAGAGGCAAGACCCGTTAAATGAAACACACTTGCAGCCTACCAGTGGCAGAAACATAGAGATCAAAGATGAACTCAAGAAAAAGAAAAACCTCAATCGATCTGGTAAGCGAGGCCGGCCTTCGGGAACCACCAAGTCCGCAGGATACCGGACCAGCACAGGCCGACCCCTGGGAACTACCAAAGCAGCTGGATTTAAAACAAGTCCAGGCAGACCTTTGGGTACAACCAAAGCTGCAGGGTACAAAGTCAGCCCAGGGAGACCTCCAGGTAGCATTAAAGCGCTGTCCCGTCTTGCGGATCTTGGTTACGGCTGTGGCACTGCTGCCTTTCCTTACCCCATGATGCATAGTAGAGTGGTTCATGGGGTTCAGGAAACGAGTGGTGAAGTCAAGCCGCCCAGTGAATGAGCAGGACAGGAGAGCACGTGCTAGGAGCAGATGGTTAGTCACCCCAAGGCGGCTTGCTGTAATTTGACATGATCTTACCACGTGGACTCTGCCGTTCTGTTTCTGTTTGCTCTCCCTCACCCAGCACTTCTTTTTCTTTCTTTTTGGCTCAGAAGCTGCCACAATTGAGAGATGCACTTTGGGTGGGAGTAGTACATTGTATCTGTATTGTACACGGTTCACAGGACACTCAGCTAAGTCATTTTTGCTCTCCCTTTGTGCTGTTCTAAGTGGACTTCTCGTGTGCTAAGCAGCTGCCCAAGTTAACTTTTATTTGTGAGTAACCCAGTGTGAGGCATTGTAACTGAAGGAGCAGAACAGCAGCTAGTGAGCAGATCAGAGGGGATGGCTGTGTGAGTTTAGAACTCTGAAATAACACAGCTGTCTGGATGCTTTGAAACTTAAGACACAGCTTTTTATTTATTGATTCGCATGACATTAGTTAATCATTATTCCTAAGCATCGTTTAGTATCTGCCTTGCAGACATTATAGTTACAGGGTATGTGTTTTTCAGTTGCCTAAGAGCATATGCACCAAACACTACAAACAACTCATACTTAAAACTCTTGAATACTTCATAAACCTGCACATTATATTTAATATACAAGAAAAAGAACCCTTAAAAGTCTGCATGTAAATCATTCTGTTTTGTCTTTCACATACTTAGTGAGTTTCAAAGTATTTAAAAACATTTATTACTATTGCTCATTTATTTACAATGTTTTTTTAGTTTTTCTGAGTAATTGTTATTATACTGTGTTAGTACTTAACTGCATTTTCAGGTTTATATCTACCAAAGGACACAAATTGAGTGGTCGACTACAAAATTGGTCTAAGCAGAAAGCAGTTTCCTGGCTGACGAGACCCAAATACCAATAAATGCAACTCAGTATGTGTGAAACCTGTAAAACAAGTGCTGGTTAGCATAGGCACTGTTGCTCCAGGATGACCACTTCTTCCAAAAGAAGTCTCCCTAATGAGGCTTGCTTTAGGCACAGTATAGAAAAGAGACATATACTGGGCACATAGGTATACTTATGGAGGGAAATCTTCTTTCCTGAAATATTTCTTGTTAATACACATTTTATTTATTCTAAGTTTGTTCTAAGTAAATAAAATATTACAAACTTTAAAATTGAAAAGCTTGCCCCATGGCCCATGAATTTGACTCCAGCATTTGGGAGGCTGAGGCTCAGATCTCTGAGTTTGAGGTCTACATAGTGCCAGGACAGCCAGTGCTAGGTAGAGAGACCCTGTCTTAAAAACAAAACAAAACAAAACAAAACAAAGAAAAGCTTTTACTGAACTTAAAAAAATTATGTTTTTTACTTGCATTTAAAAATGCCTTTGAGATTAAAATGTAGATTTACAGGACTGAAAAACTTTAAAAATAATCAGAAATATAAATGGACACATACCAGTTGGTTAGGCTTGCTCTCAGTCCATGCAAACTGACTGTATGTAAATGCCATGTTTCAGACCTTTATCAGGGGACAGGCAGCAAATCTCAGGTGCCCTGATGAGAGCTGACACAACAGCTGGATTCTGCTCCTCCAGGAAGCACTGCTACATTGCATGTGGGGACAGTAACCTCAGCATATGGGCTTTGCACAAACCGTAGGGGACAGTGAGCAGTGCTGGGTGAACACTGAACCAGCGAAAGTGCTTCAAAGAGTTTCTTCTTGTAGATACCTAGAATATAAAACTTAATAATTTACTTAGAACAGTGTAACTTCTGACACATGCAAATGCTTGTGTCTTTATTGATGTATTCATCTGGTCACAAGTCTCTGTCACTTAGCTGTTTCTAAAGTTGTTCAGCAGCTGGCTGTTTAGAAATCCTTGCACAGCTACTTCCTGAAGACAGTTGAAATAGTCTAGTGTAATCTCACCACCAAATGTCAAGGCCTTGGGTGCATGTCGTGTTTCATGGTGAGTCCACGTGGCATCCTTTCAGTTTGGTTTTGTTCCTGGTTTTGTACCTTGTCATTTCATCTTGCCCTTTCCCACACCCAGCCCCTTTCCTCAGCTCTCCAGCACATCTTCTCGGTGGTGCTGGGCTGTGTGTCAGAAGATAGAGTGGGTGCATTATTGTATAATGAGTTTCAGACATGTTCATGAGATGGGACACTGGTGTAAGGAGATCCGTGGCTAGCAGTGTTTATGTCAGGAGCTCTATCCCAGGAGGGGATGGATGGATGGCTACAGTTGTGAATGGGTAACGCCACTTAGGAAACAGAATTTACTGTCCCTGTGATCAGTCACCCGGAATATTAAGTGTGTGCACTGGTGAACATCTGACTCTGCTTCTCTCCTTGTGGACAGTTTACTGGTGCCACGCTGGAGAGGCACGGTGAGCACAGGAGTAAAGTCTTCACATAAAAATATTTTTACTTCTACATGATCTAAAGACTGCATTCTGCATCTTTTGTAACATGGTCTTTTGTCATGACAAACACTGAAATAGCATGTGAAACAGTTGCCTAGATGCCAGTATATTCAGTCGAGGAAAACTCGTCCCCTCTACCCCTACCCCCACTGTATAATTGTTCCTTAAAAGGTAAATTGCTAATTTTATACTGTGTGATTCTATTCTTCATAAATAGGTTTCACTATTCTATATTAAAACTTTGTCAGAAAATGATCTACTATTCAAGTAAGTTTGTTTTACTTTTTTCTTAAGAGGATATTTTAACATGCCTTATTTATTGTTATCAAAACAAAAAAGGAGTCAATACAGATGAAAATTTCATTTTCCACAGGTATCACCTTGCCTAACTAATCTTTAGTATGGGGTGATTTTGATACTATCTTTGGAGTTTTGCACTGGATATTTAAAAATATATATATTGGCACAATATATTGAAAAATTAAATAGTATTTGGTTTAATTTTTAATATTTGAAACATTTTTTAATTGGTGTTTAAATCAGACTAATAATTCTTTGTATTTTTAATTACTTTTTTAAAAGGAACATCTGAAAAGTGGTATTTATTCATTCCAAACTGGTGTTTGTGTGAATTTACATATATATTTTCATGAAATAAGAATAGAATTTCTTTGAGGTAAAATCTGGATTCATTTATTATGAGGTTAAAGATGCTTCATCCAGTGTAATAATGACCACAGTGTGTAAGTTTAAATGGTGAACTTCTTCATATTTTAAGAAGCTTTAAGAGAACAGTTCAGGGGACACTAAGATAATTGCTCTGTCAGTTCCTTGTCTATATGCAGTAAAATTTTATGATCCGGTACAGTAACATAACAATTCACAACAGTCTCGGACATAAAAAGTTTTGATGCTCTTTTGTTCTGTCTGTTCTAGCGTAATGACTGCGCTCAAAAGAAGATGTATCTGAATATTTGCTTTTCTCCCTTTTCCTTCCAAGTAGACAGACCTGTGCTCTCGCCTATAGTGTATTTCCGTTGTTTAGAAGTGATACTGTAGTAAGTCAACTGTGATTTAATCAGGCCACTCTGATTCTTTGGTTCACAATTTCCTTTTTCCACAGACAATTATGAAACAAATAATTACCAGTTAACTGATAATAAGCACGTCGTCCTCTGCTGTAAAAAGTCTGAACAGATACTGTGTATGTTTTAATGTCCATGAACTTGAGCTACTCGTGTGCAATTATGTGTATGGACTGGAGTAGTGTTCATGATTTGTATCTACAGCATCATATGGATGGATATTTATTAATAAAGTCATCACTTAAAGCCAACTGTGGACTACTTCATTTTTTCCATTATTTATTTAGTATATGGGGGTTCATGAGTCATGTGCATGCCACAGTATTCGTGTGGTCAGAGGACAGCCTTGAGAGGGAGTTGGTTCTCACGCTGCTCTGTGAGTTTTGGGACCAGCTTCAGCCTGTCAGGCTCTGCAGTGCCTGGCCCACCAAGCCTTCTCTTCCTACTGCTTTGTTTCTTAGCACAGTAGAAAAGCCATAAGTGAAAAGGGAGACCTTTCATCATTTGTTGGTAGTATATTTATTTCAGAATTTTGTATTCTATTATTTTTGGTTGGTTGGTTGGTTTTGTTTTCCAGACAGGGTTTCTCTGTGTAGCCCTGGCTATCCTGGAACTTACTCTGTATACCAGGCTGGACTCAAACTCAGAGATCCTTCTGCTTTTGCCTCCAGAGTTCTGGGATTAAAGGTGTGCACCACCACTACATCTGGCTGAATTTTACATTCTAATCTTGCTCTTGTTTTTTTGTTTTTTGTTTTTTTAAATATATAATTATATATTTGTATTTCTTGAGTTTTTGTTATTAGGGCTGGAGAGAGAGATGACTTAGTGGTTAAAAGCAGTTACTGTTCATTAAAAATAGATATTTTTAAATGTACATCGGGGTAATAACATGCTGTTTTCATTTAGACAGCCTCAGTCCAGGTGGGCCTCCAACTCACATCGTAGCTAAAACTTGCCTTGTACTTTTTTTTTTTTTTTTTTTTTTTAATTTTTAGAAAGGATTAATTTGTGTGCATGTGTACACATGTGGGTATCTTCTGAGACAAGAGGGCATTGGGTTCTCTGGAGTCAGAGTTAACAGGTATGAGCTGCTATGTGGGTGCTGAAACTTGAACTCAGGTCATCTTGAAGAGCAGCCAGTGCTTTTCATCTCTGAACAGTCTCTCCGGACACTTTTATTTCTTTGTTTGGCTATTGTTATTTCTTTGTTGTTGGTTTTGTTTTGAGACAGGGTTTTTCCACATAGCCCTGGCTGATCTGAAACTCCTCAAACACACAGTACCTCGTTGTAAATTACTGTTGTGTTTTTATGTTGTGTGAATGTGTGTACCTGTCTGTATGCACATGTTCTGCTGGGTGGCTTCTGGAGATCACAGGTCTTGGCAGCAAGCATCTTCCTCAATGAGCGTCTCACCAGGCCAGTCTCATGTGTGCTGATCTTGTTTCTGAAGTCTTGCAGAATTCATGTATCACCTGGTGTGGGTTTTTTGTTTGTGTGTTTTTATTCCTAAGGAATAAAATTCCTTAATTGCTTTTACTAACGTTAATTATACATATTTAGAATGTATTTTGATTATATTAATCCTTCATCCTTTGTTGGCCCCCTCCTCCAATCTTTCTCTTCTGAAGCAGCTCCCTCATATTGTGCCTGGTTTTGTTTGATTTTGGTTATCCAAGAGTTTCGGTAGGGTTACTTGTGAGCATAGGCTCCTTACCAGTGGCTGTTGGAAAAGAAAATGTCTCTTCCTTCTCCAGCAACCATTGAATGCCAACAAAAAGTATTTTGGGAGAGGCAAGGATTTTTTTGGCTTATACTTCCACATCACAGTTCATCAGAGGCTGTCAGGGATGGGTCATCCTCTTCATGGCTTGCTCAGCCTGCTTCTCTGTAGAACCCAGGACCACCAGCCTAGGGGTGGCACACAAAGGGCTGGGCCCTCCCCTGTCAGTCACAAACAGGCTTGCCTACAGCCTGCCCTTACTAAATTGAGGTGAGTTGACATGAAAACTAGCCCGGACAAATAGATTTGTGGCTGAGCATCTGTTTGTTTTTGTTTTTTGAGACAGGGGCATCTGGGTTTTTTTGTTTGTTTGTTTTTGGTTTTTCGAGACAGGGTTTCTCTGTATAGCCCTGGCTGTCCTGGAACTCACTCTGTAGACCAGACTGGCCTCGAACTCAGAGATCCGCCTGCCTCTGCCTCCCAAGTGCTGGGATTAAAGTTGTGCACCACCACTGCCCGGCCAGTGGCTGAGCATCTGTATTAATTCTTGTTGCTGTGATAAAATGTCATGAAAATTTCGAGCCAGGGAAGAAAAGATTTGTTTTGGCTTACAATTCCAGAGTCCATCATAGTAGCAAGAGTGTGAGGCTAGCCTTTTGTTAGGAATTAGAGTGAGAGGGAAGTGGGGCCAGGCTATACAACCTCAAAGCCCTCTTCCTAAATGTTTCGTAACCTTATAAATTGTGCTATCAACCAGGGACCGAGTGGTCCAGCCCAACAAGATCACGTTTAAAATATTTTCTTATAGGTAATAAGCTAAAGAAAGGTAGGTTAGGTGACTGGAGGTGTAATTCCATAGAGTGCTGGTTTAGTGTAGTTGAAGCCCTGGGTTGGGTCCCCAGCACCGCATAAAACTAAGTGTACCAGGTCTAGAGAGATGGCTCAGCAGTTAAGAGCACTGGCTGCTCTTCCAGAGGTCCTGAGTTCAGTTCCCAGCAACGACATAGTGGCTTACAACCATCTGTGGGATTGGGTGCCCTCTTCTGGTGTGTCTGAAGAGAGCAACAGTGTGCTCACATACATTAAATAAATAAATCTTTAAAAAAAAATTGCAAAACAAGGTGTACCAGTACTTGCCTGCAGCCCTGCACGGATGGATACATATGACTCTTGTTTTGTTTCAAGACAAGCTTTTGTAGTGAGATTTTTTGTTTCCTTAAAAATATTATATGAATATGTTTTTGTCATAATCCCAGATCTGGGATATGGGGCTACTTCAGCTTGTCCACAGCAGCTGACTGATTTGTGGCAGGGGCATGATTTTGACAGCTGAAGACAGCTGATAGCTGAAGATTCTGACATCTGGAATTCTGGGGACTCTTGAGAGGGTATAAAAGAGCCATAGAGGCTGCAGAGGCTGCTGCCGCTCTTGCTGTTTGCTGGATTGCTGGATGCTGCTTGGAGATACCCTGACTACGAAGATCAGCCTTGCCCCAAGGAACTCTGCACCCCTAATTAGCAACAAGTAGTCTAAAGAGATCTATGCCCTTTCCCTTTTAACATTCTTTCCGCCGGGCAGTGGTGGCACACGCCTTTAATCCCAGCACTTGGGAGGCAGAGGCAGGCGAATTTCTGAGTTCGAGGCCAGCCTGGTCTACAGAGTGAGTTCCAGGACAGCCAGGGCTACACAGAGAAATCCTGTCTCGAAAACCTAAAAAAAAAAAAAAAAGTATGTAACAGGGTTTTTTCTGTGTAGCCCTGGAATTCTCTGTGTAAATCAAGCTGGCCTTGAATTCAGACATCCACATGTCTCTGCCTCCAAGTGCTGGGATTTAAAGGCTTGTGCTACTATGCCCCAGGTTCCGTGCTACCACGCCTGGTGAAGGAAGACTCTTGAGCAGATATAACCAAGGGCTCCAGTTTGAAGTGATGCATTTATTCTAAGGGACATTTCAAGTTCACATCTGATTCCAGGGTGTCCCATTGCAGACATTAAGAGTTGTGAAATACCACCAAGCCTCAAGCAGGTGAACATAGGGAATAGTTTAGCAACCTAGGACTCCACTTGGTTTGGACTGTGTGCCCACTCCTCTTTCTGTAAAGCACTTTGGCAGCCTCAGACCCTTACATGCAGATGCTGTGCACACATCCCTCTCTTAGCAATGTATCTAGCAACCTGCTAGCAAACTAGGACTCTGAACAATGGAATAGACTTCCCTTCCCCTTAATGACTCACATTTGATAGATTCTATTCAACTTGTCCTCAAGGTGAACTTTTAGGGAGAACCCCCTACTTCTTATGCCTGTATATAATTGGACATGCAGATGACTAAAGTCAGATGCGTTATGAGAAGGGACATACACAGTTGGGAAATGGTTATAGAATAATCTGTCAATCAAAATAGAAACCTACCACACTTCAGAACTAACTGCTCCTTCCTTTACACTGAATAGAAAGCCCAAGGGAGTAACTTTTCTAATCTGTTGTTTTGCTTTGGATAAGGTAACTTTGCTACTTTGCAGTCTGAGTACATATTTCTTGTGTAAGATGCCAAGGCCCTGGGAATCCTGTCCAGACCACCCTAGACCCACCACTAGTAGCAAGCCTGTTCCTTTTGTTTTCAAATTACAGCCTTGGACCTCTTTGGACGAAATATGTCCCTGGGGGTAGGCTTTGAGAGTTTATTCTTTGCTGCTATTCTAGTTGGCTTACTCTGCTTCATGTTTGTGGTTGAAGAGGTGACTCAGCCTCCTCACCTAGCTGCCTGGTGCTATGATGGACTTCCCCTCTGGACCCACAAATCAAAAAGAACTCTCCCAAAGCTTTTGCTCATGGCATTTTATTAGAAAAAGTAACCAGTACACACATAAAGAGGCTTCATTTTTGATTTTCATTTGTTGAGATGAACTCAACTATGTATACTATCTTGAACTTGAGCTTAGCCTGCATCTGGGCCAGGGTTTGTGGAAGTGACAACCAGCCTTGGCCTGGCCACCTTCTTTGCAGAGAAAGCAGCTTGTCTGCATCCACTTTCTCTGATAACAAGAGAGTAGGTGCTCACCTTACTCTCCCCAGTTTATCCTTCCCTAGAAGCTAATCTTAGAGATTATCGTCTCTGGTAATCTTAAACCCCTCTCTATACGTACCTTATTAGTGTATAAGATGAACCAATTTATTTTGTGACAGGATTTTCCTATGCTTTGTCACTGGTGTCAAATTGCTAGGCTTGGACTACAGGTATGCACCCCTGACCCAAGCCCCAAGTTAGCTTATTTAAATGTTTATAAAAGCGGTTATCACAATTATTAGCATATGTTGACTTTCTGCCACTATGTCAGCTACCACAGATGACAAGCTTATAAAGTGGGCAGATTCACTGTGGCTCACAGACTCGGGGGCTCCACTTGAGCCTGTGCTGAGGCAGCATTTCTTGCAGGGATTACTTGGTAATTACTTGGTTGCTCACTTGTGTCCAAGAAGAGAAAGGGGGGAGAGATGGGGTCCTGGGGTATCCATTGAGGGCACATCTCACTGAACTAGAGACCTCCCAGGAGATCTCTTTCAGCATTTCTTCCTCAGCAACAATAACAAGCTGTGGAGCACGTTCTTACCACAGAGGACTTCAGGGGACAGTCCATCATAGCATTTGAAATGAATTGGCAATTAACAAAACAAAGGTTTGAAGGTTTTGAATTCAGATTACTATCCTAGTCTTAGCCTTGTTAGAATCTTCCGTGTGACCTGAACATGAAGTTTTGTTTCCTAGTGTGTCAAATTGGAGTAAATATTTTCCCTAGAGATAAAGTTTCCCTAGGTAACCCTAGTGCTGGCCAGCCTGGAACTCACTGTGTAGTCTCATATGGTAAACATCTTGGGTAAATAATAAATTATTGAAGGAGCTCATTGGAATCTTTGTTGTAACTGCAAGGGCACCATCAAGAGGCTCACAGCTGCCTGTGACTCCAGTTCCAGGGGAATCTTATCAGTCATCTGCATAGACCCACAGAGGCACACATAGACACACATAAATAAAAGTCAAAACCAAAATGAGTACATTGAGTCAGTTTTTAAAAACAGCACAAAGATAAAATTACTGAATGTATTCCACAACATTTATTAAACGAATTCAAGTTATATTTAAAGATCTTTCATTGCAAAATGAAATGACCTGGTTATAAAACAAAAGGTAGTCACTTCACATTTCTGCAAGCTCTCTGTTTCTGTTTCTGCCGAGTATGGCAGTCACACCCACAGTCATAGCACTTGGGAAGGTAAGGTAGGAGGATCAAGAGTTCAAAGCCTGCTGGCTACACACAGAGTTGTCTTTAAAAAGCAAACAAGGGCTGGAGAGGTGGTACCACCTTTCAGAGCATGTACTATTACTACTACTACTGCAGCTGTACTGGGTTCAGTTCCTGGCATTCACATCAAATAGCTCACAACTGCCTATGACTTCCATTCCAGAAGAGCCAGTACCATTCCACTTCCCTCAGGCATCTACACGCCCGTGGTGCATTTAAACGCATGCAGACCCACATAAATCCACTTAAAATAAACCTAAAAACACCATAACTAGAGACAAATTCTATGAATCAGGCTTTTGGGACGAGCTTAGTAAGGTGCCTCTTGTCTCTCAGGAGGACTGGAACAGGCTGGCAGTGCTGGGGAGCTTTCTTTCTTTCTTTCTTTCTTTCTTTCTTTCTTTCTTTCTTTCTTTCTTTCTTTCTTTCTTTCTTTCTTTCTTTCTCTTTCCTTCCTTCCTTCCTTCCTTCCTTCCTTCCTTCCTTCCTTCCTTCCTTCCTTCCTTCCTTCCTTCCTTCCTTCCTTCCTTCCGTCCTTCCTTCCTTCCTTTTCTGTTTTTGAGACAGACTCACGCTATCTGGACTCTGTATGTAGACCAGGAGGGCTTGTAATTGAGATCCTCCTGCTTTGCCTCCAGAGTGCTGAGATTAAGATTTATTTACTGCCGCGCAGTGGTGGTCCACGCCTTTAATCCCTGCACTTGGGAGGCAGAGGCAGGTGGATTTCTGAGTTCGAGGCCAGTCTGGTCTACAGAGTGAGTTCCAGGACAGCCACACAGAGAAACCCTGTCTCAAAAAAAAAAAAAATTATTTACTTTTTAAGACTAGGGATTAGTATTAAGAAAAGTGTACTTCAGTGGAGGAAGTGGGCCAGAAGGTGGAGGAAGGTTAGCTGCCCAGTGGTACCTGGTGCCTGGAAGATTGGGCACTCTTTTCTAATCTTTTGGCTCCTTCTCATTCTCTGGCTCTTTCACCTGTGTCTAGCTTGTGCTCTTTCTTCAACCGGTTTGTGAATAACTCTCTGATAAAACTGCCTCTCTCTCTGCACTGCTCTCTTAAGTGGCTTCCCTCTCCTCTCTCTTCTTGTGAGAGTTGGGCACATCCTATCCTGTCAAATCTTTCTCTGATTCGTCACCCTGTCTGCCACTCAGACATCACTTTCAAACATGGATGCTTCCTTCTACAAACTAACTTTACATTCATTGAGATTAAAGGTGTGTACTAAGGACCTGTTTGTATTCCAGTCAGGGGATCAAAGATATGCGCTAAGGCTGAGCCACACCAGAACTAGGAGCAGCTTCTTTTTAGTAAATAACACAATCTCTGGGTTCACATTGTGGTCAAATGTCCTGTAACAAATATGTTGCTGGATATAACAATTGTAATTAGTATCAACATTTTATATGAATGATCCTAGTCCATGTGTCTTAACACATTTAATTCCAGCAAAACCCAGTGCAGACCTGAAGGTTTCTAATTGTGTCACTGAAATTGGCACATGTCCCATCTGCTGGTGGTGAGATAGTCAAATTAGGGTTTCCCTCCTTGCTTTTACAAAATTGACATTAGAAAGTGTGTGTATGTATATGTCTTAGGGTTTCTATTGTGTCAAACACCATGACCAAAGCAAGTTGTGGAGGAAAGGGTTTATTTGGCTTATACTTCCATATCATAGTCCCTCACTGAAGGAACTCAAAGCAAGGCAGGAACTCAAATGGGGCAGGAGCCTGGAAAAGCTAATGCCAAGGACATAGAGGGGTGCTGCTTACTAGCTTGCTCTTTATGGCTTGCTGAGCCCGCTTTCTTATAGAACCCAGAATCAACAGACTGGGGTGGCCCCACCTACAATGGGCTGACCCTCCCACATCAATCACCAATTAGGAGAATGTTCTATAGATGTCCTACAGCCCCACCTTATGGAAGCATTTTCTCAATCGAGGTTCCCTCTTCTCAGATGACTATAACTTGTGATTTTGTCAAGATTATAGTAAAAATTAACCAAAACTGGCTCTGAACTTTTTTTTTTTGGTTTTGTTTTTTTCGAGACAGGGTTTCTCTGTGTAGCCCTGGCTGTCCTGGAACTCACTCTGTAGACCAGACTGGCCTCGAACTCAGAAATCCGCCTGCCTCTGCCTCCCAAGTGCTGGGATTAAAGGCGTGCGCCACCACTGCCCAGCGGCTCTAAAACTTTTTTTTTTTTAAGATTTATTTATTTATTATATATAAGTACACTGTAGCTGTCTTCAGACACTTTTTCTTCTCGCTTTTTCTTCTCACTCCAGCCCGGCTCCAATGGTTGTGAGCCGTCATGTGGTTGCTGGGATTTGAACTCATGACTTTCAGAAGAGCAGCCAGTATTCTTAATTGCTGAGCCATCTCTCCAGCCCTGGCTCTAAACTTTTATTTAAATAAAAATTTATTTATATTTTATGTTTATGGGTGCTTTGCCTGCATATGTGTGTGCACAGTATGGGTACTGATGGAGGCCAGAAGGTGGTACTGGATCCCTAGTGCTGGAGCTGAAGAAGGTTGTGAGCTGCCATGTGGGTGCTGGAAATCAAACCCTGGTCTTGTGCTCTTAATGAGTGAGCCACTCTTCCAGGATCAAGGCTCCAAGCTTTAAATGCCAGACACAGCTCTTTAAGTATTCAGGTCAGAGGCCCATTGCTTTGGGGTTTGAGTGACTGTAGCCTAGCACCCAGCTACTAAGTATTACACCTTCTTGACTCAAAGTGCCAAGACCTTTGGCCCATAACCCTTGGCCTTCTGCCAGAGCAGTATGCGCTCTTAATCTCAAAGTTATCTTTCCCCTTCTCCCCCTCCCTCTGCTTTCATCCCTTCCCCTCCTCTCTCTTCTTCCTTTTTCCTCCTCTCCCCCACCTCTCATTTTTGAGACAAGGTCTCACTCTGAAGCCCAGGCTGGTCTGGAATTCATGATGTAGCCCAGACTGGTTTGAACCCCACAGTAATTCTCCTGCCTCACAGGTTTGTCATGAAGGGCCACACCTTGCCAGCCCACGGTTCTGAAGCTGCTTCTAAAGAGGTCTTCCAATTTTCTTTAATTCAAAGTACTCAGCATGCCTAAGTGTCAGACTCTTAGTATTATTTTATGAGCCCCAGTGTTAAAATCAACCAACCAATTAAACCTTATTTGTCAGATGTAGCAGATTATAGGATAGACAGTTACACACACACACACACATATATATAACTTAGCAGTTATGCGAAACTCAAACTTAACTGGGTCTATCCTCTGGCAACACAAGCCAGTGTAACATGCTGAAGAAATACATCAGATTGTCTGAGATCTCCCAAGGTTCTACCCCTCCTCCATTGTGCACAAGTTTCTTGGCCTTTTTGTCTCTTGAAATGAAAGGTATTAACTCCGCACACAGGTGCAGTATGTGATGCAAGCAGCGAGGAGATATCATGGGAAGGGCTACTGATGGCTACTAGAATCCTGCTTTGACATTTGTTTCCCAAAGCGCCTTCCAGTACAGGTCGCACAGGACTGGCAGACTGGCAGGAAGCCGACCGCCCGACTCCAAGATGGCGGCTGCAGCGACTGCCAGGAGTCAAGATGGCGGCCCGCGGCCACGCCTGCGCTCTCAGCTCTCCTCCCCCTAGTCTCGCTGGGGCGGGGGGCGCGACTCCGGTTGCCGTACGCCGGTTGTCTTCCACCGCGGTGGCTGTCGCCGCGGCTCCCTGTCGCGCGCCATGCAACTCCTCTGCTGGTGGCAAGTACTGCTGTGGGTGCTGGGCCTTCCGGCCCGCGGCCTGGAGGGTGAGTGCGGACCCGGTCGGGCGAAGGCGGTTGCGTGGGGCAACGCGCTGCCACCCGCGGGCGGTGCGGGACGGTGCGGGGCGGTGCGGGGCGGTGCGGGGCGGTGGGCGGTGGAGGCCGAGCCTGCCCAGGCCCCTCAGCAGGCCTGACCGGATACCCTTTGCGATGCGCACTTTTTTATTAACCATCATCATTACAGACACCTGACTTTTGTGGTGGCCTGATTAGAATCCCAGAGCTCTGGGTGATGTGCTACATCAGGATCTCATTCAGTCCTTCCAGCAGCCCCGGGAGACAGCTTCCATTACCACCTTCATTTCACAGGCTGGAGATGAGGAGGCTCGGAGGGAATAAACGATTTGCCTGTTCGCACTTTCTAGTCAATATCAGAGCCCGAAGTCTCTCCGACTTCAAAGTTCATGCTGGAGTCTAGCCTGCTGAGCCACTTTTTGAAAGTGGCCACTCTTGCTCAGTAGGTATCTGTATGAAGGAAACACCAGAAAACTAACATCAAATTCCTGGGGCCCGTGTTTATGTTGGGACCCCTTTAAGTGAGGAAAGGAGCCATTCTGGGCTAGAGTGGGGAGCAGAGAGAGGACTTAGTTCATAGCACCTTTATCCACTCCTATTAAAGTCCATTTCTTTCTTTTCTTTTTGTTTTATTTGTTTGTTTGTTTGTTTTTTGAGACAGTGTTTCTCTCTGTAGCCTGACTGCCCTAGAACTTACTCTATAGACCAGGCTAGCCTCTAACTCAAGAGATCTGCCTGTTTCTGCCTCCCGAGTGCTGGGATTAAATGCCACCACCGCCTGGTTTACACCAAACATTTTTTGTTGTTCTTGTTGTTTGTTTTGAGACAGCTCAGATGGCCCCAGCTTGGTGATCCTACTGCCTGCCTAGAGCTGTGATTACAGACCTCATTGTTTCCATTTAGGGATGTCCAACCTGAAACTGAGATTCAGAACTTAAATCCTCTTCAACGTTATGCAGCTAGAGATGAAGGCCTGTGATGGAAGCCAGTGTCTGTCAGATCTCGCAGCCAAAATTTGGAATTTTCATTCTATTTCATCACTAGCCTTATAAGTGAAGGAGGTGTATGGAATAGTGGGCTTTCTAGTCTTCTTTCTTAAAAAGAAGGCATTGGAACAAGGAGAGGATGGAGTCAGAGTGTTGTAATAAGCCCTGGCTCCTTCCCCCAGGGTTTACTATAGGCCTGTGGTGTTCTTTACCAGAAATCAGCAAGGCTGGGAAACTGCTCCCTTTGACCTGTGCTAGCTGCCTTAAGGTTTTAGTGGGTTCAGCAGCAGCAGCCAGATGTGGTGGCACAACGTAGCACAGATGGAGGCAGAAAGATCATAAGTTCAAAGCCTGTAGCAGACAAAAGAAACAAAACAACATTAGGTTTAGTTTCTCTACATTCAATGCATACATTAATAGCTCCTCACTAAATACTCAGATTTCCCAAGGTTGATAGCCGTTGTGAACTCCTTGCAAAATTCAGGATACATTCACGAATTCATGCAGACCCTGAAGATACCACCAACTGACTAGGGTATTGGTCATGTGGCTAGGATATATAGACTGGGCATAAAGGAACCTTCACCAGCTGGTTCCCCCTTCGAGTGGCTGAAAACACAAGGCTCCCTCCCCCCAGCAGATACTACTGACTGACTAGCATCTGGTTTTAGGGGTGCTGCCCAGGTACCTAGGAATGGGAGCAGACACCTGGCCCTGAGAGCCAAGATCCTGTAGTATGTAGTAGCCTTTACTAGGAAGACGGCAGATTGTTAGTTTGTTACTTTTTTTTGGCATGTGTCACAATGTAGCCCATTCTAGTTTGAAGTCACAGAAACCCCCTACCTCAGGTTCCCCGTGACTGGGATTATAGGTGTGATCTACCACGTTCAGTTTACTGAGTCTTATCATGAATCCTGTGCATTGTACTGCTGGGCACCAGAGTGCATGGGAGGGTTAGACAAAGTAGAGGGCCTGCCTTCCTCTGCGGAGGGCAAGGCAGGTATGAAATGGATACAAGTTAATAAGTGAATTATAAAGGTGGAAAATACATCAAGGAAAGCTTAGCGCCTTATTGGGTGCCATCTGGAGACTGCTTACCCTGGTCTAAAAGTTAGGATGGCTGTCCTTATAGAAGTGAAATTTAGTGCTTCCATCTGCAGGGTACTGGATTTGCCTGGAGATGGAGAGGTGGGGCAGAGGACTTTCTTAGCAGAGAAACCATCCTCAGGAATGGTCCAAGGCAGGATGGGGGCAGTGGGAGTGAATGGGGTCATAGGGCAGGGGATGCCACTCACAGAGTTTTAAACTGGAGAGAAGCAAGAACAGGTCTGACCAGGTCTGAAGGGAGATGGACCAATTACTGGCTTACCCCCCCAGTAATTGTCAGAGCCAAATAAAATAACCTTAGTTGGGGTCTCATTTATTCCTAAGCTAGTCAGGGAGAAGCATAAATTGATTCTACTACATAGGCCACCACCATTATTATTTTCTTAGTGTCTTTGTTATCTTTTCCTAACTGGTTGTCTGCACTGCAATTTTTTGTTTGTTTTTCGTTTTTGTACTTCACGTGGCAAATTGCAGGTTTCTGGTGTGTTCTGGATTTGTCTTTTTACGTGACATCTTTCTATGCAGCATCCCTGCTTGTGGTCTCCAGAACTGGAGATGGTAGTGGCTCTCTTATAGTAAAATGGAAACATTTTCTCCATCGGGGTAGGTCTCATTTTGGAAGATAATTGTAAGTCTTTGGGGTTCATTTGCTTTCAAGTCAGATATGACAGTATGCTGCCCTGCTTTAGTTGCAGAGGACAGTGGTCACACGTGGCAGGAGGAGCGGCCTGTCCCGGCTCTCCAGGTTGGAACTGTATACCTGCATGAAGAGGAGGCTGCTCAGGGCCATCGGGGCCAGGCAAGAGTGGCGGAGCCCACTGAGGCCTCTCTGGGTACCCGCGGAGATCCCATGGTGGTGTTGTCGGTGATTCCTGGGGCAGCTGAGGACCAACGGAGCACCGAGGCCCACGATGGCACCTGCAGTGCGCAGGGAGAAGAGGACCCGCGCTGCGGCCGAGAGAACCTATTCGGACTGCAGGGCGCAGGCGGCTTCCCGGATCGGGAAGAGGAGTACTATGTTGAGCCTGGAGTGGCTGAGGCCGAGCCGGAGCCTGTAGCCACCGAGGATGCTAACAGCACGGATAGCCTCAAGTCCCCCAAGGTGAACTGCGAGGAGAGGAATGTGACCGGGCTAGAAAACTTCACTCTGAAGATTTTAAATATGTCCCAGGTAAGAAGCATGTGTTAATGTCTGTCTCTCTCTCTATCTGTCTCTATGTCTCTGTCTTTCTTCTCAAACGCACCTTATGATCTAATACTCATCAACTTTCAGATGGATATTGTCCAGGTTGGTCTCCAACCCCTGGGCTCAGGTGGGCGTGGCCAGAGCATGCTGCCTCAGCCTCGTCCCTGTTACTTCAGAGGATGGTGCCACAGCGCAGCCAGCTGCCGCTCTGTTTTGACAGGTCTCACGTATCCAAGGTTGGCCTTGAATTTGCTGTGTAACAAAAGATAACCTATGACTTTAAACGTTGATTCTCCTGCCTCTACCTCTGGCGTGCTGGGGTCATAGGCCTGCACCACCACGCTTAACGTTATGAGGTGCTGGGGACTTGTATTCTAGCCCTGCTGTCTTAAAGAGAAAAGATGATGTTTAGGTGACCAAAAGCTAGTCATTCTTATAATAATCTTACCACCAAGGCCATGGAAAACATCCTACTGGGCACCTAGGTGCTTGGGGTCAGAATCACAGCAGTTTTCTTTTCTAGAGCCGAGATTAGCTCAGTGATGGAGCATTTGCCTAGCGTGTGTAAGGCCCTGGGTTTAATCCCCAGCACCACCAAAAATAAATGTTTTTTAAAAGTCTGAATGAGGGGCCAGAGAGATGGCTAAATGGCGACGAGAGCATCCTGGTCTTCCAGAGGACCCAAGTTCAATTCCCAGCACCCACATTGGATGGCTTACAATCACGTGTAACTCTAGCTCCAGGGAATCCAATGCCCTCTCTGGCCTCCTCCAGTGCCTTCGCTCAGGTACACATACTCACATTCAGGTACACACATGATTAAAAGATAATAAAAATAAATCTTTTTTTAGAGAAAAGAAAATCCAAATGGCTAAAACTGCAGTTTGATATTTATGCTGGAAAACGTGTTAGTGTTGAGGTTTCTCTTCTCTCTGAAGTCTGTGAGCGTAGTGCTTGCTCTGCAAGCCTTAGCTCTGAGGGCAATGGTGGCTCACTGTCGTGGAGGGCATGACATCGTTAATTCTGGCAGCTTCTCCAGGGTCTGGGGTCAGCCTGGCTCGCATTCCCTCCAGAGTGCATGGAACACTGTCCTCAGGCCCCGCGGGGCTGTTTTGTTGTCACATGTATGACCTGGCCAGTCTGGGTTACAGCTCAAATCCTGGGGCAGGAGCGGTGCTCTCTTGACTTGGTTCTGTTGATTTGCACCAACCTTTGGCCTTCTTAGCTCTGGCAAGATGACAATTTGAAAGTGTTTGATGTCGTCTTATGGTTTTATTGCTATGAAGGGACAACATGATCAAAGCAACTCTTATAAAGGTAAACTTTTTTTTTTTTTTTTTTTTTTTGAGACAGGGTTTCTCTGTGTAGCCCTGGCGGTCCTGGAACTCACTCTGTAGACCAGGCTGGCCTCAAACTCAGAAATTCACCTGCCTCTGCCTCCCAAGTGCTGGGATTAAAGGCATGCACCACTACTGCCTGGCAAAGGCAAACATTTAATTGGGGCTGGTTTACAGTTTCAGAGGTTTAGTCCATTATCAACATGGCGGGCAGTGTGCAAGCAGACATGGTGCTGGAGGAGCTGAGAGTTCTGCATCTTGATCAGAAGGCAGCAGAAGGGCACTGGAATTCCAAACTGAGCTTGAGCATAGGACCTCCAAGCCCACCACCCACAGTGACGCACTTCCACCAACAAGGCCACACCCACTCCAACAAGGCCACACCCACTCCAACAAGGCCACACCTCCTCCTAATAGTGCCAATCCTTACGGGCCAAGCATTTAAACACATGAGTCTTTGGGGGCCAAACCTATTCAAACCACCTCAGATGTGTTATCTTTTTCTTACTATAACACATTTATAAAATGCCTGGGGTAATCAACTTAACAAGAGGAATAGCTTGTTTTAGCTCACAGTTTCTGAGACACCGCTTGGCTCCATTGTTTTTGGGCCTGTGATGAGGCAGCACACCACAGTGGAGTACATGTTGGAAAAATACCTCATCTCCTGGGGACTGGGGAGTAAAAAGAAAATGAAGAGATCGAGGTTTGTGTGGCTGCACTGGGGAGGAAGAGGCAGGTAGATCTTTGTGAGTTTGAAGTCAGCCTGGTCTGTATAGTGAGTTCCACGCCAGCCATAACTCCACAGTGAGATCCTTTGAATGAAACAAACCAAAAAGAGGTCCAACAGTCCCTTCATGCTCCAGGGGCTGGAGAGATGGCTCAGAGGTTAAGAGCCCTGCCTTCTCTTGCAGAGGATCTGAGTTCAATTCCTAGTACCCACATGGTTTCATTCCTGGCACCCATCTGCAACTGTGGTTCCAGGGGATCTGATGCCCTCTTCTGGTCACCACAGGCACCAGGCACCCTTGTGGTGCACAGACACGCAGCAACAGACTCATAAGCAACAGTTGGGCGTGCTCCAGTGACCTATGACCCTTCCTGTAGAGCTAGCTAGCCTTCTAATGCTGGAACTTCCTTCCAATAGCTGCACAGGTTGGGAGTGAGCCTCCAGCAAATGTCTCTAGCTAAGCAGTTAGGATGCCTGCTACTCTTCCAGTGGACCTGAGTTCTGTTCCACACACGCGTGTTGGGCATCCCACAACTGCCTGTAGGTCCTGTTCCAGGGGTCTAATGCCCTCTGCTGGCTTCCACAGGCATGTACATATATGTGCAAACATGCATACATACTTACAAACACATTACAAAAATAAATCTTAAAAGATCTAAACCGCTGGGCAGTGGTAGCGCACGCCTTTAATCTCAGCACTTGGGAGGCAGAGGCAGGTGGATTTCTGAGTTTGAGGCCAGCCTGGTCTACAGAGTGAGTTCCAGGACAGCCAGGGCTACACAGAGAAACTCTATCTTGGGGAAAAAAAAAAAAAAAAAAAGATTTAAACCATGGCATTTGAGATGTACAATTCAGTGCCGCGGTGCACAGATGCCATGGTGGTCTGTGTGTTCTGGGAGCGCTTAGTATCTGATTGACTAAGAAAGCCCGGAAGTAGCCCTGGGAGATGAGCGAGGCTCGCCACGCAGAGTGCTTCTCTGCTGACTGTGTTCCCCGTCAGCCTCTGTCCTCCTGCTGTCTGTTCACTAGAGCAGCAGTGTGTCCTTTTTCTTAGGGGTCCTTTCAGAAACACACACAGGTACTTTGTTTTTGTTTTGTATCCCTGACTGTCCCAGAACCTGATATGTAGACTAGGCTGGTCTTGAACTTAAAGAGTTCCTTCCTGCCTCCTTGCCTAGCCAGCACATATATTCTTTTTTTTTTTTTTTTTTTTTTTTGAGACAGGGTTTCTCTGTGTAGCCCTGGCTGTCCTGGAACTCACTCTGTAGACCAGGCTGGCCTCGAACTCAGAAATCCGCCTGCCTCTGCCTCCCAAGTGCTAGGATTAAAGGCGTGCGCCACCACCGCCCAGCTCAGCACATATATTCTTAAGCTGACCTTGACTATTGTTCTTTTCTTTGCAGGACCTAATGGATTTCCTAAACCCAAACGGCAGTGACTGTACGTTGGTCCTCTTTTATACCCCATGGTGCCGGTTTTCTGCCAGCCTGGCTCCTCATTTTAACTCCCTGCCTCGGGCATTTCCAACACTTGGCTTCTTGGCACTGGACGCATCTCAGCACAGCAGGTATCCTTGGCAGAGTGTGGCTTGTCTTTTCAGCTGATGGTCGTGGTCACGTGGAGCCCTTGTAGGTTAAGCTGCAAGTAGGGAAGGTCATGGGGCCTTGTAACAGGCTGCCGGCCGTCAGGCTCCTGGGAGCTGGCGGTGTCCAGTTCTAGAAATCCCCAGCGATACAGTCCTGTTCTGTGTGCTGGTGGAAGAGTGGCAGGCGATGGCACTTGATGGCATGGCATGGCCAGAGCACCTTGGATGGTCTAGACCAGACTACATTAGTACACGTGGTGCCATGGTAGGGCGTCTGTCCGTGCCAGTAGCCTGCAGTGTGGTTCTGAACCCTGTGCTGTGCTGTGCTATGCTGTGCTATGCTCATGCATATTTTTTTGAATTGTCATCTTTTAAAGGTACTTTTATTAATTAATTAATTAATTAATTTATTTATTTTTGTTTTTTTCGAGACAGGGTTCCTCTGTGTAGCCCTAGCTGTCTGGGAACTTACTCTGTAGACCAGGCTGGCCTCGAACTCAGAAATCCGCCTGTCTCTGCCTCCCAAGTGCTGGATTAAAGGCGTGCGCCACCACATTTATTTATTTTTATCTTATGTATGTGGTGTTCTGACTGCATCCATGGCTGTATGCTACATGCCCATGAAGGACAGAAGAAGTTGCTGGATCCCTTGGAACTAGAGTTATGTGAGCCACTGTGTGGAGTGCAGAGACTCAAACCCAGGTTCTCTGGAAGAGCAGCCGGTGTACTTAACCATCTCTGTGCCCTTTTTTAATCTTAAGAAAATGTACATACCTGTTTTTGTGCATGTGTGCATATATGTGGGTGCCTGCAGAGGTTAGGAAAGGGCATCAGGTCCCCCAGAGCTACAGTTAATAAAGGCGGTGAGCGCTGGACGTGGGGGCTGGGGACCAAGCTCTGGTTCTCTCAAGAGCAGTGTGCACACTTAACTACCGAGCCGTCTCTCCAGTTTCTCATTTTCTTTCCCTGTCTTTTCTTTCTCTTCCACTCTCTCTCCTTCTTCCTTCCTTCCTTCTTAACTTCCTTTTTTTTTTTTTTTGGTTTTTCGAGACAGGTTCTCTCTGTGTAGCGCTGGCTGTCCTGGAACTCACTCTGTAGACCAGGCTGGCCTCGAACTCAGAAATCTGCCTGCCTCTGCCTCCCAAGTGCTGGGATTAAAGGCGTGTGCCACCACTGCCCTGCTCCTTCCTTCCTTCTTAACTTCCTTTCTTTTTTGTTGTTTTGTTTTTGTTTTTGTTTTTTGAAACAAGGTTTCTCTCTGGCTGTCCTGGAACTCACTCTGTAGACCAGGCTGGCCTGGAACTCAGAGATCTGCCTGCCTCCCCCTCATGAGTGCTGGGATCAAAGGCATGCACCCCTGATGCCTGGCTATCTTTTCTTTCTTTATACCTATTTACATTGCTTTTCCTTCTTTGAGACAGAGGCTCACTCTGAATCCCAGACTGGCCTTGAATTCTCAGCAGTCCTCCTGCCTCAGCCTCCCAAGTGCTGAGGTTACAGACATATGCAGGTGTATATTTACTCTTGCATGCATATTACAAGTTATGCATTAGTGTAATACTTATGTACTTAATATATTAATAAATGGCCAGGCAGTGGTGGCACACGCCTTTAATCCCAGCACTCGGGAGGCAGAGGCAGGTGGATTTCTGAGTTCGAGGCCAGCCTGGCCTACAGAGTGAGTTCCAGGACAGCCAAGGCTATACAGAGAAACCCTGTCTCAAAAAACAAAATAAAACAAAACAAAAATATCTATGTATATATATTAATAAATGAATGTCTCCCTTTATAGTGACATTATCCTTGCTTATACTTCTGTATTGTTCACAGGACTTGTTAATCTCTTCTTCCTTGGGCAGGTCAGTGAATTTGCACTGTTACCCAGGAGACAAGAGAACAGCTGTAGGCTGTTCATCAATATGCCTGCCCTGCCTTTTATCCTTATTTTTTTAAACATTTATGTATGTATGTATGTGTGTATTTTCATTGTTTATGAAGAAATAAATTGTCCCTCAAGTTAGTAATTATCATTTTTTGAAGACTTAACAAAATTTATAGTGTATTAGGGTTCTCTAGAGGAACAGAGCTGATAGGATATATATATATATATATATATATATATATATATATATATATATATATATATATATATATATTAAACAGGGACTTATTAGAGTAGCCTGCAGGCTGTGGTCCTGCTTAGACCAAAGGCTGTCTCCTGATGGAAAGGCCAAGAACCCGGTAGTTGTTCAGTGTACAAGGCTAAATGTCTTAGCTGCTCTCCAGTCTGCATTGGAATCCCATAGAAGTACGTTCAAATGTCAGTGAAGGAATGGCTCTCCAGCAGGACGGAAGGACTTGCTAGCCAGAGTGAGGGCAAGCAGGCAAAAGCAAAGCCCCCTCCTTCCATGTTCTTTTATGTAGGTTGCCACAAGAAGGTACGACCCAGTTTTAGGGTGGGTCTTCTCTCTTCAAACGATCCAATCAGGAAGATATCTTGCAGATGTAGCCAGCTGCTTTAGTTGTTTTAGTTGATTCCACATGTGGTCAAATTGACAACCAAGATTAGCTGTCACACATGGAATGTGAGTGTCTGCATGTATGTGGAGGCAGAAGAGAGTGACGGATCCTTGAAGCTGAAGTTGTGGGCAGTGGTGACCTGCCCTATCCAGGTCCTCTAGGAGAGCAATATGTGTGTGCTCTTAACTACCGAGCCATTTTCTCAGTCCTAACTTAGTAACTCCTCTGTCTGCTTCAGCAAGTATGTACCCGGGCTGGCCTCAGGGTGCCAATGCTTGTCAAGCTCAGAAGCATACACTGCTCTGGGATTGGGTCGACCTCCTTCCCTGCTCTCCCTTCTGAAGGCTTTTGGCATCTTCCTTGCTGCCTTCCTTTGCTTCCATTAAGTGCCTCAACTATGCCTCGATTATGGAGGACACTTTCATTACAGGGGGTGGAACATGTGCTTGATTGTATGCCAACGTCGGAATGACAGGAGTGACATTGCTCATCCAACACTGCCTGTTAGTGCTGGGAGAAACTGAGGCATGGTGAGGCTTAGCAATGTTCCCAAAGGTCATAGCTGGTTCTGTTGTCAAACCACTGCCAGAACCTGGACTGGCGGTGTGGAGGCAAAAGAAGCCTGCAGACCACTTCTGCCAAGTCCTCCCTTCCTAGTTGCGAGCCTCCTGGTGTGTAGAGTCAAGGATTCCTTTGCACCAATTTGGGAAAGAATTGCTTGCTGCATGCTGATCTTTTTGGAAGGAAGGGATAGGCATTCTGAAATTTAAAGTTTTTTTTTCCTGTCAAGAAAATTTGACACACTGTGCTTTATCCATAAATTAGAATTTTCTGGTCTGTGTTGTTTGGACATTTGGAATCACTGGGTCATGGCTGGAATCATGTGCTAATACCAACTGACTTGGATTTGCAGAGCAGCCCTGACCCAGAAGTCAGTGGCAAGGAACAGACCAAAAGTCAAAAGTTCAACTCTCAAAAGCCATAGGTCACAATGAATTCTTCAGCGATTTCCAGCAATTCTCACGGGGTAGCCGAGCAAGAACACATGTTGTGGGCTTTCTAACTTAACTGCCTCCTTTCTCTTCCAGCCTTTCCACCAGATTTGGCACTGTGGCTGTCCCTAACATTTTGTTATTTCAAGGGGCTAAACCAATGGCAAGGTTTAATCATACCGATCGAACCCTGGAAACGCTGAAAATCTTCATTTTCAATCAGACGGGTATGTAGAAACAATAACCCAGGAGGAAGGTGTTTTGTTTTGTGGGTGAGGCGGGGTCTCCCAGTATAGCCCCGTATAGCCCTGGCTGGCCTGGAGCTTGCTCTGTAGACGAGGCTGGCCAAGAACTCAGAGAGGATTTTGTTATAGTAGCACACCATATATCTTCTTTAGTCTGCCTTGCAGCTAACTATTGTGTTTGTAAACCTCAGCTGAATTGTTGGGTGTGCTTATGATTTATTTGTTTTTATTGTGCCTAGTTCCATTTATTAATCCATTTGCAGAAGTTGCTTTAATTCCTTAGTGTTTGCCAAAACATATGGCCCTATTGTTTATTCCTTGTAAAGGTTTGACTGCGGTGAGTTGAAGAAATGTGTACCTTGGAAACTTCTTTTTCTCACAGCCATACAGCCTCGACTGTGAGCACCCCTCTTCTCCCCGAGGTGCTCTTACTAGAAATGATTGCAGACTAGAACACGCCTCAGTGCACGTTGTTCTCAGTTGTCTTCTGACACTAAAGAGCAAAGACCCTCCTTATCTCAGGTTATCTCAGAGCAGGCTGAGAGTGTCTCAGGGTTGCTGGGAATTCTGAGCCTTGTGCTGGACCCTGACTCACCAGTCATTGAGGAGTCAAAGGGGAGAGAAAGCCATTGTGTTTACTGATTGCAGAGGAGTTCTAGGTATCTGGCATCTTTGGTGATCACTGTCTAGTGGTGGGTAATTGTCTTCCAGGTCTCCCTGGAATTCATTTAAAGGCATCTTGATAACCTGGGGGAACTTCTGAGAGTAGCTTTATTTTGTTGAACTTTGGTCTTAAGAGAACAAAAGGTAACTCTTAAGAGCATGTTGACTAGAAAAGCTCCACGGAGTCAGGAATTCTGGAGTTTTAGCTTTGAGAGGCGGGAAGGATTCCTGGTCCTTTGATGTGGTGGGAAGAAAGGCGGGTTACAAATCACACCGGCACCACTGACACGCAAGTGGAACCCTTCCAAGATTTGCTTGAGGTGGTGTTTATTTTAGGGTCGCTTGTCTTGTTGCATGCTATGCATCTCACTTTAGACAAGCCTCAGCTGTGTTTTCTTTCTGATTTGAAACAATTAATTTCTCTTTCAGGTATAGAAGCCAAGAAAAATGTGGTGGTAACGCAAGCTGACCAAATGGGCCCTCTCCCCAGCACTTTGATAAAGACTGTGGATTGGTTGCTGGTATTTTCCTTGTTCTTTTTAATTAGTTTTATTATGTATGCTACCATCCGCACTGAGAGTATTCGGTGGCTGATTCCAGGACAAGAGCAGGAACACGCAGAGTAGAGATGGAACTGAACCGGAACAGGAGGGCTCTCAGCCCTTCCTTCGTGGACTTAGCATTAACGTCGCTAACGTGTGGACTTGCAATGGAAGTCAGATTCGAGAATCATGTTCTTGCTGAACTACTGAGAGGCTGAAAAGATTTCATATAAATGTGTTTTTACTATGACAATTAGCAGGTACAAAAGTGTCCACTAGAATTGACTGTTCTTGTTTTTAATACTTGAACATAATGAATTTCTCTTTTAGTGTCGTTAAGCAGGAAAGTGTTGTCTGAGAAGAGGGGCTAGGGCGGGAAGTGTGGGCCTACCACAGGACCAGTGAAAAATAAAGTCACTGAAAGAATTCAAAGTGGTTTCGCTTGCTTTTAGGAATGGCAGACAGTAGGAGAAAATAAATGTTGTTCTAATTAAAACATGTTAATTCTGTGCTAGAGCACAGACTTTAACCAGTTATATACCAGCATGCATTATTCGAACCTTAAAACCTTGAACACAGCTAGACTGAAATCCAAAGGAATTATAAAACCTTGTTCGTGCCTGAACGTTGAGTCTGCTCTAGGATAGGACACATTTAGAAAAGAGACAACATGGGCCGCTGAGATGGCTTAGTAGATAAAGGTGCTTGCTACCAAGTGTGAAGACCCGAGTTCAATCCCTGTGTTCTACACGGTGGGAGGGGAGAACTGACTTCTGCATGTACACCATAACGTGCGCCCCTTCCACACACTTATTAAAAACAACATTTTATAGAGACAACATATAATTTATACAAACCTCCTGAAAAACTGTTCTTTAAATTTGGACATGAGCACCAACTGCCTAATGGTAAATTATGCTTTGTGATTTTTTGAGAGAGGGTGTCATGATGCAGCCTTGGCTGGCCCAGAACTCAGAGATTCTCCTGCCTCTGCCTCCCAAGTGCTGGGATTAAAGGTGAGTGCCACTGTGCCTGGCTTGATGAATCCAGTGTTTTAGACGTTTGCTCAGCACTCTGCCTCTGTTGCTGTCACTCTACCTTGCCCACCCTTCTTTTGCTGACTTATGACAAGATTTGAGAAGCCATGGTTTCAGCCAGTGGCGTTAAGGTGGGAAAATGACCTACCACCACTTTGTTAACATACCTACCGACTGGTTTTCAGTTCTAAGCTTTTCTCTCCCTCCTCCTCTTCCAGTGTGTAACCCAGGCTGGCCTCAAACCTCAGATCCTCGTGCCTGTCCTGAAAGCTGAGATTCCAGGTGAGTACCACATGTTCTGGAAGAATCAATCACTTTAATATATACATTTCAAGATCATTTCCCATGATCATAAACATTTGGGGTAAATACTAGAAATAATAAGACTTTTAATTTTACCCCTGGTACCCGATCCTTCGGCATGAGCCTAAAGAAATCCACACTGTTACCCAAGTTAGTTTAAGTTAGTGCTCACTCTCAGATTACCCCAAGTTTTGCTTTTCTAGATTGTTGCATCTTGTTAATCAGGCAAAAGAAGTCTAAATTTTAGGTTATTTTGAGGCTTTATTATTTTTTTCTAAGTCCATTTGTGATATAAGACTGCTAAAATTATGAAACCAATCTTAAATGTGCTCTTTAATGTATCCCTTTGCCAAATTCTCCGTAAAATAGATAAACATTTTTGAGACAGGGTCTTGCTATGTAGCCCAGGCTGGCCCGCAACTCCCAACGATCCACCTGCCTCTGCCTCCCAAGTGCTGGGATTAAAGGCGTGTTCCACCATGCCTGGCAAGTTGGCAATATTAATGTGCTAATTTAGAAAAACTAGGGGGCCGGAGAGATGGCTTAGTGGTTAAGAGCACTGACTGCTCTTCCAGAGGTCCTGAGTTCAATTCCCAGAACCACATGGTGGCTCACAACCATCTGTAATGGAAACTGATGCCCTCTTCTGGTGTGTCTGAAGACAGCTACATTGTATTCATATAAATAAAATAAATCTTTAAAAAACAAAAGAAAAGAATGCAATAAAGTTACTTAGTAAAAAACCCAAAAGATGCCGAGCTGTGGTGGCGCACTCCTTTAATCCCAGCACTTGGGAGGCAGAGGCAGGTGGATTCCTGAGTTCGAGGCCAGCCTGGTCTACAGAGTGAGTTCCAGGACAGCCAGAGCTACACAGAGAAACCCTGTCTCGGAAAAAAAAAACAACAAAAAAAACCCCAACCCAACCAACTAACCAAAAAACCCAAAAGATATAAACTGACCTAAAAAGGTGCAACATTTTACTTAAAACTCGCCACTATGTTAAAACCCCCACACCCCCGGGTTTAAAATGAAATTTTTTGTCAGTTACATCGCAAGAAAAAAAAATGGGAAAAGAATAAAGATCAATACACACACACATGGCATGTAAGAGTAAGTTGTCTCCACCCGTCCTCGGTCGGGTGATGCACCTGTGCATGCGGCATGGTCGAGCTGCAGAAAGGAGCGAGCTCAGCGCGGCGGCCCGAGTCGCGGCAGCCGGGTCTTTAAGCACTGACCACGGCAGCGGTGGTCCGGTGCACCCCGGCTGCTGGCCGCGCGGAGGGCGCTCTGTCTGCAGCGAGTCTCCGCGGGCGCGGCGGCCATCCCGCTCGGGGGCCTTCGGCGCCTGCGCCGCGTCAGGCAGCGCGCCGGGCAGCCCGGGGCCATGGCGGTGGCAGCGGCGGTGGGAGCGCGCGGCGCGGGGCGCTGGTGGGCGGCGCTGCGCTGCCGGGGCGCGAGCGGGGCGGCCATGGTGAGTGCGGCCCGGGCGAGTCACCGGGCCTTCCTTCGGCTGGGTGGGGGCGGCTGCGCGCGCAGACCCGCAGCTCCCACGCCGTAGCCCCCGCGCGGGGAAACCGAGGCTGGGGGACATCCGTGAGTTCGAGGCCAGCCCGGACTCCGTAGTGGACCCTGACTCAAACAAAACAAAACACCCCAGACGCTTCTGCCGTAGTTTAGAAGCTTGCTCACCGAAAACATACTGTGGGAAAAAAAAATCTAAATGTGAAGATTAGTTGTGAAGCCGATGGGCCGTGGCCATTCTGTGGGCTGCGAGCGGCCCTGGGGAAGTCTCCTAAGTGACCAACTAACCGTATTGTCTTAGGTCAGGGGGCTTTAGGAAGAATTAGTACCCCCTACCCCCTTTTCCCTATTTTTGAAGGGGACAGATTTTTTTCACCACTTTTAAAAGGACATTTAGTTTTCTTACTTTAGACTTTAGAATTTTGGCCGTGCGTTGCGGCTTGTAATTCTTGCATCCTTCGAGGCTGAGGCAGGAGGATTACCGCGCACCCGGAGAGGAGTACTGCGAGACCATCTGAGGGGGTGCATTGAGGATGTGAGGGGTGGAGGGGAGGGAAAGGAAACCGAGGGGAAGTTTTTTAACACGCAGCTCCATCTAGTGGAAAATGTAGCGTGAAACGCACCATTTCATCCAGAGGTGCTCAGGAGAGCCCATTTGATACGTTTTTATGAATAAGTCATAGACCTGTCATTTATTTTCCTTTAAGATTTCTATAATGAATTTCCTAAAATAAATAATTTTTATTATATTACACAGTGGCATTGTTGAAGTCAGAAAATTATGCCGATAACGTCCATTGTTTTTGACTAATGAATTTAGAGAAAAAAAATTTTTTTCTAGTGTAATCCAGGACTAGTCATTGCATTTGGTTAACATTTTAAAAATTAATTTAATTAAAATAATTTTTAATACAGGTGTATTCAAGTACACTAAATTCTCCCTTTCCTACCTAGTTCCTTTCTTCCAATAAAAGAAGGGACGGAATTTCATTTTGCTTTGTTTTTAATGGGTAAGTTTCGCATAGCTGAGGCTGTCCTTGACCTTGGATACATACCCAGCTTCCACCTCCCAAGTCCTGAGAACACAAGCACGTGCCACCACCCTCGATGTGAACTTTTATATGTAAAACAGCTCAGGTTTGTATACAACTTCATTGCTGCTACCTAGGTGTCTCAGGACATGCTCCTGCCCAAGGTGCTGGTGGTCTTATAAAATTATAGTGTCTGGGGAGGAATGAGGAAACAGATTTGATTTGAATGGCTGCCACAGACTGCTAGGCACAATCACATTCAAGACCTCTCCCTCTCCTTTCAGCCCTCCCGCACCCCTGTCTTTCCTCCACCTTACAATGGGAATGTAGACAGATGGTAATAGTGCACATTTTTTTTTTTTTTTTTTCGAGACAGGGTTTCTCTGTGTAGCCCTGGCTGTGCTGGAACTCACTCTATAGACCAGGCTGGCCTAGAACTCAGAAATCCGCCCGTCTCTGGAGAAACCCTGTCTTAAAAAACAAAATGAAACCAAACCAAACCAAACCAAAAGCCCAGCCAACCAACCAAACCAAACATTTCTTGTCATTTTGATACTGTCAAACCCTGTATAGACTCAAGGACCCTGGAACCCAGGGAGGCCAAAGTTAGCATCCAACAGTAAAAAGTTAGAAAGCTAACTGCTTACACCGCTCAGCTCCGTGGTTCTTTACATCTCCCTCCACGGCTGTTATGAAAGACGGTGCTAGAGGCTGGAAAGATGGCCTAGCAGTCGAGAGCACTGGCTGCTCTTGCAGGGGACCTGGGTTCCATTCCAGCACCCACACGGTGGCTCACAACCATCTGTAACTTCAGTACGGGGGAGTCTGATGTCCTCTTCTGGTCTCTATCAGCAACATACACACAGTGCATATGTGTGCCCAGGCGAAAACACTTACACAAAACAACAGTAAGTACATCTTTAGAAAATAAAACGCTTAAAAAATCCCTAACAAAGAGTTCTGTTGAAGGTGTGTCTTTGCAGGGCCCTTGATGTTATGTAGCTGAAGTGGCTCCATTTCACAGTCTTTTCCAAAATCCCTGTTGCTGGGTAGACATCCTTTATGAGCTAGCCTGCATGCTTTGATCTCCGTAAGATTGCGGATAGCCTAGCACCAGAGAAAAACAGCGCCTTCTACTGGATAACCACAGCGTAGTCCATTCTAGAGCCTCTGGATGACCACAGCGTAGTCCACTCTAGAGCCTCTGGATGACCACAGCGTAGTCCACTCTAGAGCCTCTGGATGACCACAGTGTAGTCCACTCTAGAGCCTCTGGATGACCACAGCATAGTCCACTCTAGAGCCTCTGGATGACCACAGCATAGTCCTTTCTAGCCTCTGGATGACCACTGCATAGTCCATTCTAGCCTCTGGATGGCCACTGCATAGTCCATTCTAGAGCCTCTGGATGACCACAGCGTAGTCCACTCTAGAGCCTCTGGATGACCACTGCATAGTCCATTCTAGAGCCTCTGGATAGCCACAGCGTAGTCCACTCTAGAGCCTCTGGATGGCCACGGCATAGTCCATTCTAGAGCCTCTGGATGACCACAGCATAGTCCACTCTAGAGCCTCTGGATGACCACAGCATAGTCCACTCTAGAGCCTCTGGATGACCACAGCATAGTCCATTCTAGAGCCTCTGGATGACCACAGCATAGTCCATTCTAGAGCCTCTGGATGGCCACAGCG
>CM052714.1:7300098-7318513 GCA_028551405.1 Uromys caudimaculatus | reverse complement strand
ACACATACACACACACATACACACACATACACACTCACACATGCACACCCACACACATACACACACACATACACACATACACACTCACACATGCACACCCACACACATACACACACACATACACACATACACACTCACACATGCACACCCACACACATACACACACACATACACACACACATACACACACACATACACACACACATACACACCCACACACATACACACACACATACACACTCACACATGCACACCCACACATACACACACACACATATACACACCCACACACATACACACCCACACATACACACACACAGATGGGGGAGGGAGAGAGAGAGAGAGAAAGAGAGAGAAAGAGAGAGACAGAGGAGAGGAGACAGAGACAGACAGAGAGATAGAGATGGAGGGAAGAGACAGACAGAGAGAATGAGAATGAATGAATCAGATTTTGAAGTTGCTATAGCTTTGATTTAGGGATGGGTACGATATTTAGTCTTTTCCTGAATTTTAAATAATACTAAATAAGGACATGAATGTTTTTCTATATACTAGAAGGGTGCATGTTGAACTAGAAGAAGCCAGTTGAGAAACATAACCTGCTCGCTATCTCTACTTTTTCAGGGCACTTAAAAAATATCTCCTTGTATTTGTGCCTCTAAATTCTCTCCTGAGCTGCACCTCTCCCTTTCCTGCCCCCCTCTGACTTCCCCCTCAGAGACGCAGCCCTCACAGGTAACTGTTCTGTTTGGGCCCCACCCTGTTCAGAGAGTCGGCTCCCATGACTTACCCTTCCTGATTACTTCACTGCTTCTGTGTGAGGTCATTGCTTTTGACTGGCTCATGTTTGCTCAGTTACTTTAGTAATCCTCTGGACAGATTTATTGTTTTTATTTATGTTAGGTGTTGGCATCTAGAAGTCAGAGACCATGTTTGCTTAGCTCTCCATTGTGCGTAACGTGGCTCTGAGCACAAACAGGCGTTGATTACCATGTAGACATTGATTACAGTGTTTGCCGGTTTCTCCAAGGGTGTGTGAGCACCAGATTCCTACCAGAGGAACCCTCGGCATGTTTTTTCTGGTAAATGCCATTGGCTCTGCTGAGTTGCCTGCCCTGTTCTGTTTTCCTGTTGTCTGGCTGCCAGCCACTTGCTGCAAGTCCCCAACTCCTGAGAAAGCATGGACCAAACCGCTCCCTGTCCCTGCCGCCTCACGAGCTCTGCAGCTCTTGTCAGGGGCTTAGCACTCTGGCTGGTGGCAGGGAGCCTCACTGATACAGTAAGCTGTACATAGCTCCAGGTAGCCTTTCCAAGCTTATTAAAATTCTTACATGTGTACAGCTTGACTCCTTTAAGCCTGGGCTAATTTATTAGGCTTGAACATGTGGCTTAAAGTACCCGAGTGGTGTTGCCTCGGGCCCTGCCCTGAGTTGGTCCTCCAGCACACTGAGACCTGGGCAGGAGGGAAGCTGTGCAGGGCATCTTGGATCGACTGTGTCATCGCTCACTGTCATGGTTCACAACCTAGCCCCTTTCCTTCAGCTTTTAGGAAGGGGAACCAGCGTCAGTATTACATCTGGGACTCACTTCCCAGCAGGCTCTGACTTCTACCTGGCGAGTGGCCTGAGCTGGCACTGGTGTCGTGACCAGCTATCCCTACCCACACACAACCAAAGCACACCTGGAACTAATGAGGTGGGCCCTGTCGCTCACTGTCGCTGGGAGGAGAGGACACACTGTGCGCAGCATCCTAGGAGGAGGCATTAAAGACCTGATGGTGAAATTCAGCTTGCATTAGCAGGTTTGGAACATTCTGAGGACCAGCTTTGCCCTCAGTTGGTGGTGTTAGAGAAAGGGCAAGTCTGTGACTCAGCGGTTTACGAATCTCACCTTCAGGGAGGTTAGGCAGAGAAGGAGAGAGGGCTAAATGGAGAAGAGGCATTGGCCGGTATGCAGGGACTTTCGGTGTGGGGCACTGACCCCCTGATGCCTGTCTGTGGGCAGATAGCATCACAGTCGCCTGCTTTTCTTACTCATGACTGTCACAGAATGGCTGTTGCCGTCATGTTCACAAGGGGAGCAGCATCTGCTGTGGGGCACACACCCGGAGGAGACCTTAGGAGACCAAGGCAGGAAGACCACCAGTGTGACATCAGCTTGGTCTATGAAGAGTGTCTCTGACCTCAGAGAATAAGCTGGTGAGATGGCTCAGCAGGTGAGAGCACTTGTCGCTAAGCCTGACGATCTGAGTTCAGTCCCCAGGGCTCTCATGCTGGAAGAAGAGAACTGGCTCTCTAAACTTGTCTCCTGGCCCACAAACTTGCACCCCACAGTGGGCCACACACACACACATTCATACACACACACACACACGCACACGCACTCATACACACATGCACACATGCATACATACGCACACTAACACACACACACTCATACACACACGCACACACACTCATATACACACATACAGTCATACACACACACACACACTCATACACGCACACACGTACACACATACACTCATACATACACACTCATACACACACGCACACACACTCATACACACACGCACACATACTCATACACACACATACACTCATACACACACACACTCACACACGTACACACATACACTCACACACACACTCATACACACACACGCACACACACACACTCATATACACATGCACACACACACTCATACACATACACTCATGCACACACACGCACACACGCTCACACACACTCATACACACACACACGCTCACACACACTCATATACACATTCACACACACACTCATACACATACACTCATGCACACACGCACACACGCTCACACACACACTCATACACACACATGCACACACGCTCACACACACACTCATACACACATGCACGCACACACACGTACACACATACTCATACACACACGTGAGCACACACACACACACACACACACACACACACACACACACACATATATTTTTTGAGACAAGTCTTGCTGTGTAGTCTTGGCTGGCCTGGAAGTCATAGAGCTCCACCTGCCTCTGTCTCCTGAGTGCTGAGATTAAGTCATGGGCCACCACGCCTGCCAGGGCACTTTTGAATTATAGGAATAGTGTAACATTATAAGATGATATAAATGTAGAAGCTTCCACCAGAACGACCCTCCTTACTGCTGTCCTGGTCTTTTCCCACAAGTCTAAAATGTATTTACAGTGTGGTTTGTGCATATACTGTTAAATATCTTTAAATACATTTGACTTTTTAAAAAAAGACTTATTTTTAAATTTTACATATAGTTTAGTGTAGTTTAGTGGCAGAGCACAAGCCCACCATGTTCAGCATCTTAGGCTCAAACCCCGGCAGAAAAAAAGACAGTGAACGTGTCACCCTTTGCCCTTTATTCGGTCCCCTGCCTGGCTTTTCATGGTGCCCTCACTTGCCCACGCCACATTCCTGTTCTTTAGCTTATTGGCTGTATTCTCTGCTGAACTGGGAGGTAGAGGAGCCTAGAGTAATGCGTGTGTGTGTGTGTGTGTGTGTGTGTGTGTGTGTATCCTCTGTGTAGAGGTTTGTGCATGTGAGTGGTGGTTGCCAGAGAAGGCCTAAAATGGTTATGAGGTCCCCTGGAACTGGAATTCTAGGTGGTTGTGAACCCTGATGTAAGGGTTGGGAACTGAACTCAGGTCCTCTGGAAGAACAGCAAGGGCTCTTAACCACCGAGCCACCCCATCTCTGCATACTTTAAGCACTGTCTCTGGTTGGTATTACTCTAGGCCTGTGAACTGAAACACTAGGTTCTGGTGGTCCTGACCTGGAAGGTTAGCTACTAGGTACAGTGCAATCTATGTGCAAGTTCCATGTGAAGGACTCTCATTCAAAGCCCCGTGGGCCTGTACTGATTCTGCTGTTCTCAGGCGTGTGTGTGTGTGTGTGTGTGTGTGTGCGTGTGTGTGTGTGTGTGTGTGTGTGTGAAGGTGCAGGTGTGGGTATACCAATGTGCCACACAGGCCAAGGCCAAAGCAGGAAGTCTGATTGTTTTTCTCTTTTTCTTTCTGCCTTATTATCTGAGACAGGGTCATTCACTGCACTGGAAGCCTGTTGTTTGGGCTGGGCTGGCTGGGGCCAGAGAATTATTGGGGTCTACCTCCTGTCTCTCCATCTGCCCCATAGTGCTGGAGTTATAGGCATAACAATCCGGGCCCTGCTTTTTAGGTTTAGTGAGAAACCCTCTCTCAGGAAGTCAGTCTCTCTCTCTCTCTCTCTCTCTCTCTCTCTCTCTCTCTCTCTCTCTCTCTCTCTTTCTCTCACACAGACAGACAGACAGACATTGGAATCCTTACTTTGGCCTTCGCATGGGTATTCATGGACGTACGTGCATCATCCACCATATGCAAACACACAGACACACACAGACACACTCACACAGACACACTCACATAGACACAGGCACACACACATACACACACACACAGACGCAGAGAGAGAGAGAAACACACACACACCCCACTCAGGTTCTGATGTTTGCATAGCAAGCACTCTTAGTCCCTGAGCCATCTGCCTACCCTTTACTTGGTTTAAATTTTTAACAATTCATCATTATTATTTTAATTTTTTTAGGCAAGATCTCACCAGATAGCTTTGGCTAATCTCAGACTTCTGATCCTGTCTTAGATGCCTGATGCACAGGCTTTAGGATCACAGGTGTGCAACACCTATGCCTAGCCAGTTTTTTTTGTTTTGTTTTGTTTTGTTTTGGTTCTTTAAATGGTCTTTTAATTTTATTATATGAAGTCTTTTAAAAAGAGACTTATTTTTATTTTATATGTATGAGTGTTTTAGCTGCATGTATGTCTGTGTACTACACCTATATATGCATTCTAGTCTACAGAGGCGAGAAGGGGGCGATGGATCCCTTGGAACTGGAGTTACAGACATTTGTTAGCTTCTGTGTAGTGCTGAGAATCAAATCCAGGTTCTCTGCAAAAATAGCCAGTGCTCTTGACTGCTGAACCATCTCTCCAGCTCCACATAAAGGCTGTTAGCCAGGTGCAGTGGTGTGGTCTGTAACCCCAGTAGCTGGGAGCTGGAAGCAAAAGGATCAAGGCCAGGGAAGACCACATGGGACTATGTCTCAAAACAATAAATAAAATAAAGCCTTTCAGGATTACACTTGGTTGAGTGTTACAGATTTTAGGTGGCTTGCTTATTAGTGTGGGTCAAATAGTATCACAAGCTTTGTTCTTTGTTTCATTTATTGTTGTGGAAAATGAGCTACATATTTTCAGAGGCCTGCAGTGATCTAGCCTTGGGTAAAAACCTGCTCTGGTAAGCTTCGGGCTCTTTTAGGCTTTGCTATAATAAGTAGCCAGCGGAATACATTTGATCTTATTTGCTCTGAGAGGTTTTATTCTAAAAGGTGGTTCCATATAATCTGAATTCATTTGATTTTTTAAATGGGTATAAATACTTGCTGACTGTGAATGTGAGAAACCCCTGGCTTCTCCAGGAGAGTTGGTGAAGTGACCACAGGTATCCATCTTTGTTCTGGCTACCCTTGGTGTGCTTTGTCAGCTCTGTAGTACATCATGGTAGCGTGATGGCCCTGGGAAGTGACACTCTGAGACAGTTTGGTCTTTTTTTTTTCTTTTTTCTGAGACAGGGTTTCTCTGTGTAGCCCTGGCTGTCCTGGAACTCACTCTGTAGACCAGGCTGACCTCGAACTCAGAAATCCACCTGCCTCTGCCTCCCGAGTGCTGGGATTAAAAGTGTACGCCACCACTGCCCGGCGACAGTTTGGTCTTAAGGTGAAGAGTTGTCATGTTCAAGGCGCTTGGATTCATTCAGAGAGGGTGGGGCTAGCGTTTCCAAAGGAATTTTGCTTTTCTGCTCATGTAGACACAAGGAGGGAGAGGCTGTAATTGACATAAACTTGTTGGGCATTTGTCACCTTCAGAGGCTTGAAGGAACAGAAATGTCACCTAGAAATGTAGGTGTATGTTCCAGAATGTGAAGCCGTGTTATATATGATGGGGTGAACAGGAAACTTTCAAAATGAGGACATTTTAAGTTTAGAACTACAGCCTGTGAGGTTTCAGAACACAGGGAGCAGCTTTTGCCAGTGCCAGCAGCAGGTGGAGTTTGCAACAAAGGAGCCCAGACTGGCCTGGGAAGGCTGTTCCTATACCCTCACCCTTGGGTGCCTGGGGCCACTCTTTTTTTTTTTTTTTTTTTTTTTGGTTTTTCAAGACGGGGTTTAGCCCTGGCTATCCTGGAATTCACTCTGTAGACCAGGCTGGCCTCGAACTCAGAAATCCACCTGCCTCTGCCTCCCAAGTGCTGGGATTAAAGGCGTGCGCCACCACTGCCCGGCTGGGGCCACTCTTGTAGGTGGAACACACACTCAGTGTCAGGAGTGGACAAGCCGCATGACTAAGCACTGCACTTGTCTTGGTGCCTTTGGGCCTCTGAGGGCTTCGAGGTGGAGGCTCTGTGGGGTTTCTTGCTTTGTGAGCAGCTGTATTTATTCTCTGAGTTTCTGGATGAGGTCCTGTCTCTCTTGGTCACTGCTTCTTAGTGGCCTGCCAGCCAGCCATAGCAGTTGGCTTCCTGAGATTGAATCGATGAATGGTTTGCCTAGGTTTCCCCTGGGGGGGGCACTTTGAGGTTGTCTAACCCAGTAGCCAGGATAACACCTTTTGCAAGGCAAGGGGTGAGCTTCAGTTGATCTCTACCTGTCCCTTGGCCTTTGTAGCCTTTGAGAGATTGCTGGAGTTGGAGAGGGGTGGGGGTGGGGTACCCAGGTGATTGCCTGGCTCATGGCAGGCATGCTGTCTGTGGTGGCAGTGTTTTGGGTACCCAGCTGTGGTTTGGAGGTTTGTAACATATGTCTCTTGCTGGGCCAAAAAAGGTGGCTATAAGCTCAGCTGAATGTTACAATGTCTCACTTCCTTTTTAAGGCTGTGCATTGAAGAGGGGTAGGAGTGATGGCTCAGTGGCTGAGAGCACTGACTGCTCCTCTAGAGAAGCCAGGTTCAAGTCTCATCATCTACATGGTGGTTCACAGCCATCTCCAGTTCCGCGGGATTCAATGCCCTCATCTGGCTTCTGCAGGCACCAGGCCTGCATGTGGCACATAGACATATATGTAAGCAAAGTACTTATACACGTAAAATGGTAATGAAAAAAATCTGCGCTGGAGAATTGGCAGTAGGCTTAGGGTTAACATTTGAACTCCTTGGTGACCTCAGAGGCCTCCTGACACCAGAAGAAAGGCCAGTGGGAGTCCTAGTCCTTAGCAGGGTGTTAGTGGAAGCCTTGGCTGCTGGAAGCACACTGTTTGCTCCTTGTTGTACACATCAAAGGTTTGAGTCTGTTCTTACCCCTGAGAGGACATCTGATGCTGATAGTACCTACCCCTCTGTCCCCCATCTTCTGCCCCCAGTCACAGAGGTGATGTTCCCGTGTGGGTAGAAAGTGTCATTTTGTTTGAAAGTATAGGCTGGTGTTTGTATTTCTGACAGGATAAGCTGAAAATTCATGGTTGTCTCAGACAGTACTTTTGTTTAAAATGCCCAGTGATGGCTTTTGTGACCATGGTAGAATAGACACAGGGAAGTGTCCTTTGGGAACTGGCTCGCTCAGAACTTAGGAGCACGTGCTGCTTTTGCGGAGGACCTGGGTTTAGTTTACCCCTACTGGGGCAACTCACAAGCACCTGTAACTCTAGCGCCAGGGGATCTCACGCCCTCTTCTGGCTTCCATGGGCACTGCACGTGATAGAGATGGTTGTCCTTTAGCCAGCATTACCCCAAACTCTGGGAGCTGATGGAAGCTGTCTGTTGGCATTCACGTTGGACTTTCTTCCCTCAAGTTTCAGGGCCTGTGTGGGGGCTGGAACGCTGGTGTTGCTGTCCACTGAGAAAGGGAAGTTCGAGCCGACAGTGTTGTCTCTGGGCTCTTGATTCTGCTGTTTGCGCCATAGAGCAGGTGTAGTGCGCATGCGTATTAGTAAAAGCACGCAGACTCGACAGGGTAAATGTAAAACAGGTGTCAATAAGGTAACTATGATGCCACACAGTGTAAAACAATGCTGTGGTCACCACGCCGCTCTTTAATAAAAATGGACTTTTAACGGTACCAGTTTTTCTTGCTCGTGTAGTAAATCTTGTGTTTACAGAAATTAGCCTGAGCATTTTATAAAAGTCAGACAGCCAAGAAATATAATTTCCTCAACTGTGTTTGTCTTGCCCTCTTGCAGATGGTGTAAAATCAGGTGTGTGAAGAATAAAAAAAGCAATCTGAGCCGACGAGAATGGCATTTCAGATTTATGCTTTGCAGATGATTCTGCTGTGATTAATGTATTCATTGCTTCTTTATTGCTTTTCACAGATAGTGTCCATGCAGCCTGGAAAGCACTGGGTGTTTCAACCCTGTCAGGTTTAGACTGTTGCTATCAGCAGATGTTCTTCTAGAAATGCTGTAGTTATTATCAAATAAGAAAATGTCATGAATCTCATTGACATAAATTTCACATCTGTAAATTGTCTTTATTAGTCTAAAGTCTAAGAGTAGCATTGAGGGTTCGTAAAGTGCTCACGCTGAGGTTGGCAGGATGAAGTGGGCAAGAAGGGCTTGCGTTAAGTTTAACTGACAAGAAAATAATGCTCGGGAATAGGGGACTTATGGAGGTATTTGTCTTTAGATGGTGTGGCTGGAACTGCTTGAATATACCGCAGGTGAGTTGGGAACAGCGGGCTGGTCAGTAGCTGCTGGCAGCAGTTGGAAGCCGACCTCACGCTGCCTCCCCAGGGTTTGGGTCTTGCCCTCCCACAGGCCGTCTGTGCGTCTGTGTGGAATTCTGGTGCCTTACAACTGTGACAGAATCACGGTTCATGTGTGTCAGAACATGGAGGTACTGGTGCAGTAGCTTTGCAGCCAGCCACATCCTTGCAGCAGCAGGAGAGAACCGTGTCTGCATTCAAGTAGGTTGGGTAGTGGCTGGTCACCGACTTGGTCTGCTGGTGTGGGCAGGAAGGGAGGGTCTTCCCGGCTTTGATCGTCCGGGTTTTTTTTTTTTTTTTCTCTTTTGCTATGTCTTTTCAGCTTTGTTTACTTTAAACACTGCATGTGTGTGTTTTGCTTACATGTATGTATGTATGTTCACATTGTACATGCCTGGTGCCTGCAGACCTCTGAAGAGGGCCTCAGATCTTCTGGAACTGTAGTTACAGATGACTGTGAGCCACTGTGTGAGTGCTGGGGACTGAACCTGGGTCCTCTTGCAGGAGCAGCCAGTGCTTTTAACCACTGAGCACCCCTCTCCCCCAGCCCTTGCTGTGAGCACACCAGCATCCTCTCCTTGCCTCGTATTGCCTGTCTGAGAGAGAATAGGACTGGCTGGCTCATTCATGGAATCTTACAGGATGACGCTGAGCCAAACTGAGGTTGTGGGACGGCTTGTCATACTGTTGTGTCACAGGAGGTGCCAGGCCTTCATCTCTGGCTCCAGCATCAGTGTTTTCAGACTGTCCTTTTTCATCGCTGTGGTCATTTTCTAGTAGGGAGCTTGTTTCCCAAGGGCAACCTGTTGGATGGCTTTCCTTAAGCTGGTTGTACCATACCTTCCTGAAAAAGGGATACTTACCAGGTGACGTAAACAAAGCCACACTCATCTGGGAGTTGCCTGTGTGTCACCACTGAACAATAAAAGGTCATTCATTTGTACTATTACAGTTAGCCCTATCAGAACAGGGAACACCGTCATTGAGTCTGTTTGCTTCTGTGCCACTGGCCAGCAGGGCAGGCATGTCATCTATACCAATGTCATGTCTACCAAGCCAGTCATCAAACTGTCCTCGCGTGTACCACCTTCCACCATCACAGTCCTGTGTGTGGAATGCCCAGGGAGGTGCCTGGAACGGCTGCCACTTGGCAGATGGGACAGTTGCCACATGAGCTGGCCATCTGGCTCAGTGAGTGACACAAGGCACTGTGTACCAAGCACTGAGGGGCTAGCTTCCTCCAGCCAGGCTGTGGAAGGATGAAACTGTACAGAGCACATGGTTCGTGGTTTCATCTCTGTCCACAAGACTGTCCACATTTGCTGGGGAGGCGGGACATCCACTTTGTACAAAGAGGTGAATTTTATACAGTTGTCCTGGCTAGTGGAGTCTGCGTGAGGCTCTGGTAAGCTGAGGAGGGTGCCTCACGATGTGCTTGTAGACGTGGGGTTGGAGTCAGTCCTTTGAGGACCAGAAGGATGGATTGGCAAGGGCGGGGAGGATTTGAGGACCCTGAGACCAGCTCAGTGCGCTGGGCTACAGGTGGCAGTGGAGCCTTGTGGGGCACTGTTTCCCACTGCCTTGAGCTTGGGGTGACTGAGAGCAGACTCTTGTCACTGTCATTCAGCTTGCTTGTATCTCTCCTCAGCAGCGCCACCTAGTTCAAATGCCAGGTCACAGCTGAGGACATCTGGAACTGTCCAGACATCCTCAGGACTGCCGTGGGCATCTCTGCCATCTGCACTTAGAGCAGAAGCTTCTCCCCTGGAGGCTCCCCATGTATTTACTCAGCCTAAATGCCACAGTGCTGTGTCTAGTATCTACTCAAAAACCCCAGTGCCTTCCTATTGTTTCTTCCTGGGCATATTTCTTCTTCTCAGAGCTCTCTAAAGCTGCCCAGGGTCCTGCTCTGACACTACTGTGCTCATGAAACCCTGCAAGAAGCTTCTCTGTTTAGAGATTAGACTTGTAATCTGTGATGTCCCTCTCTGTTCAGGGTCATATTGTCCTTACAGGCCATGGGAAGGTAATGATGTGTGGGAGCTGGGTTGTGTTACTTGTATTTGGTCTGTTCTTCCTCCAGTCCTTGCCCCACCCACCTGCCCGCATCTGTCCACATTTGTCCACATCCTCCCACTTTAGAATCTTCTTACATACACCAGAGTAAACAGTTAGTAAGCCACTCACGCTAGATATAAGAGAGAGGAAATGTAGCTAGGCATGGTGGCAGGTGCCCGAAGCCCCAGTGTTTGGGAGGTGGAGGCAGGAGGACTGGAGTTCAAGGTCAGCCTTACCTACACCGATAGTTTGAGGTCAGCCTGAGTTACACTGAATTTGGGTTTAACAGAATTGCTGTAGATTTCAGGCCAACACGGGTTATATTGTGATTTCATGCAGTTGACAAAGGCTGATATAAGAGTTTGGTCCCTGGAACCCATGTGTATCGGCCACTTTTCTGTTGCTCTCATGAGTGGCCAGGACCAAAAACAACTTATGGAAAGAAGAGTTTATTTTGGCTTATGGTTGCAGAGGGAGGGGCCATAGTGGTTAGGAAGGCGTGGCAGCAGTCAGAGAAGCAGGAAGCTGAGAGTTCACATCCTGAACCCCAAGCTGGAGGCAGACAGCGAACTGGAAGTTCATGAAGCTTTTCACTCTCAGAGTCCACCCTCGGTGGCACGCTTCCTCCAGCGAGGCTGCACCAACGCTCCCTTCCCAAGCGGTGCCGCCAACCGAGGACCAAACCTCCACAGCTTGTAGACATGGAAATAAAGAACCATCTCTACAAAGATGTCCTCTGACCTCTTCTCATGCCTCACGGCACGTATCAACCCTCACCACATAATAATTAAGCAAAGAGCAAAGTGAGAAAGAAGGGAGGGACCCGTTCTCTTGAGACACGAAAAGCGACCACCAAAGATGGGGCAAGGTGGAGCAGCTGCCTGTCAGTGAGGAGTGCAGCGAGGGGGAAGGGGCGAGGGCGGCTGCGAGCCAGTTGGAGCACTTGGGCTTCTCTGGATCCTTGGAGCCTGTTGTCTTTCTCCTTTTAGGCTTTAGTCCTTGAGTTGTCTTCCACGTTGATGTCATCCTTTACCTCATTTGGAGGCTAAACATTTGCCTCTCGGTGCTTTGTGGTCGACTCTGTAAAGTCAGAGCTAAAAAGAACCCGGACCAAGAGTGATATGCTTTGCCAGGGTGACGGAAGCAGAGTCAGGAGGGTGGGACTGTGCAGACTATCACTACAACCGCTCACCTGAGGCCTTCTGCTAAGATATGGGTGCCTTCAGTTCAGAGGCTTGTGTGTGTATCTCCCACTGAACCCACAGTTACCTGAGTGCATTTGCAGGCATGAGGTACCTTGGTTTGGTTCATGAAGGTCCGTGTCATTAATCCCTGGTGAACCTAACCTTTTTCTCCTTTTTTTGTCGCTTAAAACTCTCACTAGGGACTTTCCCTGTCCACCTACTCCTAGTGACGGATGATTTCTGAGAGTGATGGACTTACCTGGCTGCTAAGTGGCCCTGTGGCAGGGTGGGCAGTGATCAGTAGCGCTGTGAGGAACTTCCCTGACCAGTTACTCAGTGCATTGGCTCCACGACCTCAGCCGCCCATAACTACAGCCCCAGTCTGTAGTGATTATTGGTGACCTGTGGGCCTGTGGTATGTTCTTCTAAGACCCTTCAAAGCACCACGCTGGAGGCTGACACAGGTCTGTTTGTCTGCTGGCCAGTAGGCATTCATTTTTCATCCTTCACAGCTCTCTGACTCTTAAAAAAAGGATTTATTTTATTTATTTATTTTATGTATATGAGTGCTCTATCTGCATGTACACCTGCAGGCCAGAAGAGGGCATCAGATCCCAGTATGGATAGTTGTGAGTCACCATGTGGTTGCTGGGAATTGAACTCAGAACCTCTGAAGAGTAACCAGTGTTCTTAACTGCCGAGCCATCTCTCCATCCCCTCTCTCTGACTCTTAAGATTTGCTTGCTTCCCTCCTTCCCTCCTTCCCTCCCTCCTTTCTTCCTTCCTTCCTTTCTTTCTTTCCCAATGACCACTGGTCCAGGACTCTTGGTATATATATTTTTCCATCTGTCCATCCATCTGTTAGTCCATTCATCCATCCGTCTGTCCGTCCATCCGTCCGTCCTAACTTGGCTAGTGTGGTGCTGGAGAGATGGCTCAGCATTAAGAACATTTACTGCTTTTGCAGAAGACCTGGGTTTGGTTCCAGCCCCAACATGAGGTCTCACAACTTCCTGTAACTCCAGTTCCAGGGACTCTGACATCTTCTTCTGGCCTCCTTGTGCTTCTCCTTCAGCATGCGCATGCACGCGCGCGCACACACACGCACACACGCACACACGCACACACACACACACACGCACACGCGCACGCGCACGCGCGCGCGCGCACACGCACACTTTACACACACACACACTTTACACACACACACACTTTACACACACACACACACACTTTACACACACACACACACACACACACACACACACACAAAGTAAAATAAGTCAGTAACTTGGCTGGTGTTCTGTAGAAAAGATAGTACATGGGATAGCTGGGGCTGGTGATACATTCCTGTAATCCCAGTGATTTAAGGAGGCTGTAGCAGGAGGGTCAGGAGTTCAAGGCCAGCCTGAGCAACTTAGCAAAATCCTATCTCAGAGTAAAAATTTTAAAGTGCTGTGGATGTCACTTAGCGGCTCTGGGTTTATTCCCTAAAAGAAAAAGAGTGTGTGTTTCTATTTAGCAATTATTTTCAGGTTTTTGTCTGATTTTTGAGGCAGGAGTCTTATATTGCCCAGGCTGGTCCTAAACTCCTGGGCTCAAGCTGTCTTCCAATCTCAGCTTCCCTAGGGCTTGGGACTACAGATGCATGCTGTTGCATCCCGTTGCCAGTGACTCTCCACGATGCATTATTTAACCCAAACAGCCAGATCCATTATTTGTGAGGGTAAAGAGTCACAGGTGTTTGGGTGTAAAAGTAATTCTTTGGGGGGGGGGTTCTTATGCTCCTTTTGCTCCTAAATAATCGCAGGACGTTTCTACACCCGCTGTAGCTTATTTTAGCTTCTGAACAAAGACAGGCAGACCCGGTATTTTTATTAACAAGCTGCTGGCAATAAGCTGGGCAGGTTCTGAGCTATGCTAACCCAGCTAGGCTGCTAACACCAGCTGAATGCCCCTTTGCTTGCCCTAGCTCACTGTGCTCCACGTGTGTCCTCATGGCTGCCCTCTCATTGAGACCTCATGCTGAATCCTCCTGATCCATCCTAATGGCCTCTTCACACCTTTCTCTTTGTCCTTCTCCCCTTACTCTGACTCGTGGTCTCTCTCTGTTCTCTCCTGGACCCCCTGCCTTGGATCATAAATTCCGTCCTATTGTCTTCTGCCCAGCTAATTGGCTGATCAGCTCATTATTAACCAATCAGAGGTGATGGAAAACGATTTTTATGTAACAAATATCAGAGATGGTTGATCACGCCCTCAGCCATGTGCACGCAAGCCTGTGGGGCCAGAGTTCAGCCTTGGGTGTCATAGAAACTCATTCACATTGGTTTTGAGACAGGGTCTCTTAGTGGCCTGGCATTTCCCAACTGGGCGGGCCCAGCCAGCAAGCTCCAGGTCTCTGCCTGTGCCACCTCCCAGTCCTGAGCTTATACAGGTCATACACCACCCCTGCTGTTTTAAATGTGGGCTCTGGGCATCAAGCTCAGTCTTCATGCTTTCGAGGCAGGTCCTTTGATCTACTGATATGGCCCCCAGCCTGAGAGTCACAGTAGTTTATGGAGAGTAAGTGTTAGAGGCCTACAACTATTATATATTATTCTCGAGCTCATTGTGAGCAGCCCAACAGTCTTGTAAGCCTGGCTCTTAGAATCCCATATTGCTCGTTGTGGAAAAGTTAGAGGAGCTAAGGGTTGGCGCATTTACAGAGGAAGCGGAATGCTGGTTATGACCAATCCAGACACTCTAGCCCAAGAGACAGCTTTCATCTGTGTTCTGAGGAACTATGGTGTAACTCAGAGATAGGTGACAGCTTTGCCCAGGGATGTCTTATCTTAGGAAGCACAAATCTGACATTAATAATTAAGTGTCTCTGCCCACAGGAACTGGTGGTGTTTGCATACTTGGAAGGAAAAGGCAGTCAGTTTTCCTATCAGTCGGCTCCGGGGAGGAGTCTGACCTGACATTTGGTGCCTGGTCCCCTGTGCCATGCCCAGAAAGCATTGCTTTATGATGCTTGTCCTCCGTTATCAGTCCTGAATCTTCGAACACTTGAGCTCAGCTTCTGTCTGGAGCAAGAAGCTGCTTCAGTAGAGAAAAATGGAAGGGCCATGGAGAAGTAAAAAAACTAATTTTCATGTGTGTGTGTGTGTGTGTGTGTGTGTGTGTGTGTGTGTTGGTGGGGGCAACAGGGTGTCATGTAATCTACTAATCTACTTGGAGCCTTCTGGTGGGCATTCACCATGTAGCCAAGGCTGACCTTAAACTCCTGATCCTTCTGCTTCTGTCTCTCAAGTGCTGGGAGTACAGGCACTGCATCATGAAGCCCGGCTGACACTCCAGCTTCCTAAGTCGCTGACCTCATCATGGCTGAGGATACCGACATGTAGAAGAGAAGGCCATTGTCGTAGTTTGAATGTCTTAAACTGTAATTATACAGCATAAGTTTGCCAGTTTGTATTTCTTCCCCTCTCTATTTGTTTAAAGCCATGAGCTTTAAACAGACATGTTTAGCCTTTGTGGCTTGTTCGTGCTCCGCAGAGATCACCTAGGGCTCTTCCAGGAGTGGAGCCATCACGTGCATTTGGATGGTATGTTTAGCTGACTTAGGAGTATGTTCTTTTTCTCTGATTGCATAATGCGTCTTATAATCTGGAGAACAAAAGAGTCAAATAAGAATAACCCTTCTGCCGCTTTAGAAGCAAGTGTGTGCGTGTGCTCTGGGGCTGTGCTGTAGAGGCCTCAGTTGCTTCGTTCACTTTGTGAGGACTTTCTGTATTTTCTCATGATTTTTGTCTTGTTTTGTTTGTGACAGGGTCACTGTATGGTCCAGCAAGGCTGGCTTACAGGTATTCTGCAAGGGCAACAAGTCAACCCTAACCACTGGGCCACCTTGCCTCCAGGATCCACCAGGAGATTTTTAATGGTAGGATAGATAGTATCTCATGACACTGGAAGGTCACAGTTAGCTTGGCCAGGACTTTCACACAGCAACCATCCTCACAGTGGAGACTTTCCCAGTCTCCTTTGCCAAATGACCCACAGCAATATGCTGTCGGTTCAGCACAGAGACACTGGGGAGTCAGACCATGTCCCTTTGCATTCTTAGGGTCTTGGTGCCCATTGCACTGAGGCCAGGCTCAGATCCAGTTAAAAAGTAAATCAAGCCAGTTGTGCTGGTGCATGCCTGTAATTTCAGGACTCAAGAGGCTGAGGCAGGATTGCACATTCAAGGCCAGGGTGAGCTACATAGCAACACCCGGCCCTTAAAAAAAAGTAAATGGAAATCATCGCCTAGATAGGATTGATCTGTTGGAGCTAAAAAAAAAAAAAAAAAATCACGCCCTTTGAGTTACTCGAGAAACCCAGAAGGAACGTGTTGTACTGTAGGGCTGTGTAGCTACTGTTCGCTCAGCTTAGCTCGCTCAGCTTAGCACAAGGGTCCATGGGATATTTTCACAGAAAGCTTTCTCTTTCTGAGATTTTTTTTTTTTTTTTTTTTACCCCCAGATAAAGAGGGCTTGTTTAATTCGGGAAGAGTTATTTCGTGGGAAATTAAATATTTGTAAATCCTCTGCCACATTTCCACACGTGTCAGTTCTCTGGCTAATGATGACTTTGGAGTGCCTGGGGAAGGATTTTTAAAAGGCAGACGGTTCTGTGTTCCCCCCTTAGCCGTGCTGTTAGTTTTAAGTCGAGTAGGCAGAGGGCTCGCGGCTTTCCGCTTCTGTTCGGCTCTGGTGGTTATGTGTTCCTAAACTTGGAACAATGATGACTTGCAGAGCTTCTAAAGAAACAGTGGTTTCCTCAGGTATGACAGTGACGTCTGTGGCCTTTACGAAGAGCATCAGAACTGCCCGCGCACTGGCCACCGGCTGCAGCCCGGGGCCCATAGACACGTTTACTGTGACATCTCGCTTTGGTATGCTCCGTGGTGTCTGATCACATTGCGTGCTTGGGAATCCTGAAAGAAATTTATTTTCAAGTCTCAGTACATCATTTTTTCCAACACTGATCAAAGGCTGGGAAACCAGAATTATATGTAGTCCGCAGAACTGCCTTACACTCTGAATCTTTTGGCCATCTTGTTGAAATATATCTACGTCTCCTAAGTACTGAAAGCCTAATATCCTTTAACCTGGACGACAGAGGTAAACCGGGTTTTATGTGAGATGTTTAGCTGTGGACCACATCTTCAGCTTTTTTATATGCCACAGTGGCCTTTCTCCCCCCTCCATTGTCTGATAGCGAGGTCATTTTCAGTCCTCTGAGAAATCCTATTCCCAGCCAGATGCGGCTCATATATTAAAAGTAGCACCTGTGGCTAATATCAGAGCGGCTTACCATAAATTTACATGGTAACTAGGATTATATCTGTCAGGACTGCTAAAAAGCATCTAGATTTAATTTGATTTCCAGTATCGTGGAAGCTATGCAACGTTTTGCTTCATAACTATATTTTAAAAGTTAAAAATCAGTCCATTGTTAAGTTTTACGGCACCCCCAGTGCCCATTAAGTTGATTTGCTCAGTGGAGGTTAGGGCGAAGCAACCTGGCTACATTAAGATCGGAAACCGACCCATTTGTGACAAATTTAGTCCTTTCGTGTGACTCTTCTCCACGTCTCTGCGCTGATTGGATTCAGGTGTAGCTCTTGTCAGTAGCATTTAACCTCAAAAGAACGGGCAGTGTGAGTGGGTTGTGGTAAATTATGAAGCTCGCTGCATTGGCTTATTTAAAAGTAACCGGATCACTCCAGTGTATCAGCCTACACCAGTGGTGTGGTTTCAGAGACAGCTCAGAAAACTGGGGTGTCTGCCCTCACCCCATTCCTTCCTAGCCTGCTGTTACCCATTGTCCTTTGAGTCTCGTCCACATGTCCTGGTTTACACACCTGCGGCTATAAAATTATTTGGGGGTGCTATTGTGTCGGGTTGTTCCCCTTTCCAGCATTTATGAATACAATAATGATTCTCCATAAATCAAAATTATTTACAAGTTACAGAAAACCCGTTCCTGCAAATTAGATGTGAATTGCTATTTTTTATTTTCTTTCCGTTTCCGATGATTCCTTAACACGAAACCAGGAACATGTTTGCGTTTGCAAAAATTAGCTCATAGCACAAAACTGAGTCAAACATTCCAGTCAACCTTTTGGACTTTTTTTTTTTTTTTTTCGAGACAGGGTTTCTCTGTGTAGCCCTGGCTGTCCTGGAACTCACTCTGTAGACCAGGCTGGCCTCGAACTCAGAAATCCGCCTGCCTCTGCCTCCCAAGTGCTGGGATTAAAGGCGTGCGCCACCACTGCCTGGCTCTTTTGGACATTTTATAGTTTAGTTTTTTTGTTTGTTTGTTTGGTTTTTTTTTTTTTTTGTTTTTTTTT
>CM052714.1:7238732-7291576 GCA_028551405.1 Uromys caudimaculatus | reverse complement strand
CACCTGGGGATCCATCCCATATACAGCCACCAAACCTGGACATTATTGTGGATTCTGGGAAGTGCTTGCTGATGGAAGTATGATAAGCTGTCTCTAGAGAGGCTCAGGCAGAGCCTGAGAAATACAGAGGCGGATGCTCGCAGCCAACTGTTGGACTGAGCGTGGGGTCCCAGATGGAGGAGTTGGAGAAGGGACTGAAAGAACTGAGGGAGTTTGCAGCTCCATGGAGGGAGCAACAGTGTCAACTGGCCAGACCCCCTGGTGCTCCCGGAGACTGGACCACCAACCAAAGAATACACATGGAGGGACCCATGGTGCTGACCACATATGTGGCAGAGGAGGGCCTTGTTGGCCATCAGTGGGAGGAGAGGCCCTTGGGCCTGAGGGTGTTAGATGCCCCAGTGTAGGGGAATGTGAGGGAGGGAAGATGGGAGTGGGTGGAGCACCCTCATAGAGGCAGGGGGAGGGGAATGGGATAAGGCTTTCTGAAGGGGAGACCTGGAAAGGGGAAAACATTTGAAATGTAAATAAAGTAAATATCAAAAAAAAAAAAAATAAAAAAAATAAATAAATAAAAAAAAAGTACTGCCCAGGTCCAATTCCCGGCACCCAGAGGGTGACTTGCAAGTGCCTGTAACTTGAGTCCCAGGGGATCTGATGCCCTCTTCTGGCCTCTGCAGGCACTGCGTGTACGTGGTGCTCAGACATGCATGTAGGCAAAACACCCATGTACGTAAAAGGTTAAAAAAGGAAAAACAAATTTTAAAAAACGATGTATCTGAGATGTATTTGCTATGCATGTTTTCCCCTGTACCTGAGGGAACTGTATACATGGAAGAGTCTCTAAAACAGCTGCCCGCTGTGTGTGAGATTGCGCAGCTTCTACGTAAGGACCGTGTGGAAGATGTTTCCTTATGGAGTGGTTTCCTTGGCTGCACAGGTAAGTGGGGGCTGTGGTGGTAAGGGCAGAGCGCTGTAGCAGCAGCTTTTCTTTTGCTAAACTTTCTATAATGATTTACTTTTGTTGTTATTATTTTATTTTAGAGACAGGTTTTCATTGTGTAGCTCTGGCTTTCCTAGAATGTACCGTGTAAACCAGGCTGGCCTCGAAATCATGAACTCTGCTTCTGCCTCCCAACTACTGGGATTAAAGCCACTACTCCTGGCTTCTCATTAAATTTTAAAATTTTATGTTAAAAAATGTATGTTACAATTTTAATATAAACTTCCCCATTTTATGTTAAAGATGGGGAAAGCGTGCTCTGACATTGTTAGGGACTTGTATCTAAGTGTGTGTGTGTATGTGTGTGTGTGTGTACATACCCACACATTCACCCCCCACTGTGGTGCTACACACACACACACACACACACACACACACACACACACACACACAGAGTGATGCTACACACATATACCCTGGTGCTGCAAAAACACACAGGTGCCACACACACACACACACACACACACACACACACACACACACACACACACATAGACATAGTGGTGCTGCACACACATACACACACACTGGTGTACACACATATACTTGTACACACACATACACACATCCATCATACACACCCTAGTGCTGCACACACACCTCCATGCACCCCCCCCCCCCCCACGAATATGCACAGCGGTACTGAGAATCAAACCCAGGACGCTGTGCTTGCTAGGCAGGGCCTTTGCCACTGAGCAGACCCCCAGCCCTAGACCAGGACAACCCAGCCCTAGACCTAGAACAACGAACGAGAATCAGTGGTCAGAGTGACTGATTGTCCTAGAGTGTAGTAGTTAGAATCCACAGCCAGCAAGAAACAGGTCCGTCCAGGGGATGGAGGGGCTTCTTGATCAGAAAAGGGTCTGCTTGGGTATTGGGCGCATATAATGAAAACACAGTGGTTTATAGCTAATGTTGAGCTCTCAGGACACAGACGCTGGCCAAGTCTTTCCTTTAGTCTGTGTATTGAGCACTGCTACAGTGATGGCGGCCACTGTGCAGTATGATCGGCAGACATGTTCTTTCCTTGTCCGCATGGAAACTGCAGCTTGCTTCTGGGTTTTGGGACCAGGTTTGCATGGCATGGTCGATGTTCTTCCCATCCAATCACCGTGCTTCCGCTTCGTTCGCTGTGCTCAAAACGTGTTCTCATCTCCGCAAATTAGACATTAAAATACCTTAGCTGCAGTTTGACAGGTAATGTGTATTCTGTTGATGGACATTTAATTTCTTCCCGGGACTTGCCATCGCTGTCGGTTCTGTGACAGGAGCCTTTGTCTCCCCTGTGCATAGTCATGGGTTTCTATAGGGAACGCTAGAAATGGAACTGTGGGGCAGCCATCTGGTGCACAGATTAATAAAAATGAAGGTCAGAGCTTAGTGTTGGTCCCACTGTAGCCCTGGGATAGGCTATTTATCATCTGAGACTTTACCTGTGTGTGAGACCACAGTGACCCATGGTGACGTCAGCCCTTGTCATGTCAGAACAACACTCGCTGCTTTAGAACTTGTACTAAACATATGAGCAGGTGCGTATGCAGTGAAAACATCGTACAAGCAAGTAGCAAGTGTGGGCAGGAGCTCTGTACATGTGTGCATATGTGTTTACATGTATGTGCACAAGTGCATGCATGTGGAGGCCAGAGGTCACTCTGTTTTTCGTCAGGTCTCTCACTGGTCTAGAGCTGGCCTATTTGGTTGTTGTGAGGCAGAATTCTGCTATGTAGCAGAAGTGACTTAGAATCGTGTAGCCAAGTTTGGTTTTGAGCTCAAAATTCACCCCGTCTTCCCCTCAGCTTCAGCTGCTGCTGGTGCTCCTCCTCCTCCTCCTTGTCCTCCTCCTCCTCCTCGTCCTTGTCCTCCTCCTCGTCCTTGTCCTCCTCCTTCCTCCTCCTCTTCTGATTTTTGGTCACAGACTGTTGTGAGCTGCATGCAGATGCTAGGAACGGAACCCAACTCCTCTGCAAGAGCAACAATTGGCTTTTAACCACGGAGTCATTCCTCCCCTCCTCCCCTCCTCTCTCCCCATCCTCTCTTTTCCTCTCCTCTCTTCTCTTTTTCTCCCTCCCTCCCCCACTTCCGTTTTGTTTTGTTTTGAGATGGGGTTTCTCTGTGTAGCCCTGGCTATCCTGGAACTCATTCTGTAGACCAGGCTGGCCTTGAAATCGGAGATCCACCTGCCTGTTTCTCCTTAGTGCTGGGATCAAAGGTTCTGTCTCGGGCTCTTGAGAGTTAAGAGTTATAGGTGTAGCCGGGCAGTGGTGACGCACATGCCTTTAGTCCCAGCACTCGGGAGGCAGAGGCAGGAGGATCTCTGTGAGTTTGAGGGCTGCCTGGTCTACAGAGTGAGTTCAAAGACAGCCAGGGCTACACAGAGAAACCCTGTCTCAAAAAACAAAAAACAAACAACAGAATTACAGGCGTGTCCCACCATGCACTCTGTTGATAAGCGTTACCTTGAAATTCCATCAGTACTGCAGACTGAAATGTTGCCTTGGACTTTTACAGGTTTGTTACTTTCGAGAAGGCATTCCCAAATTGTGTTCTTCCTTTGAATTTCCACAGCAGCAAGTTGTAGGTTGTGAAACAATATCGCCACCTGTATCCTTTATTCCTGCACAGATACCCGTGACCACCATCCGTGGTGATGGGGAGGGAGGTGAGCTCCATGCAGGACTGGCAGGACTGGGTAGGTGATGATGTGTGGACCACTGTGGAGCTGGGATTGGGATGCAGGCAGGGCATCCACGTCCCATCCAACCCCCTTGTGTTTCAACGATCTACTGCATTCAGTGGCAGAGCCCTGTTTCTCACTGTTCCTCTTGGGCAGAGATGATTATGTATATTTGCCTGGGTAAGCACACTGATAAACTTGTAATAAAGTGCATCAGACCATTTCCTTGGCAGAGCCGACCAGAACAGCCCGTGAAGCAGCGCTGTTTCCAATGGAGCATAGAAGGCTTTGAAAGTTCCCCGGAACGGCAGAAAGCAACATTCTAGCTCTATTGTTTCTTTTCCCCTTCCCCAACCAGGTTTGTAAAGGTTCGGTCAGACAAGCACTTCCTTCTGGTTGCAGATATTCTCAGTGACTCGTTTTATGCCTGGCGGTGCCTGCGCACCCCTGTGCTTTTTCTTTCACTCTTGAAAGTCTAAACTCTTTCCTCACGTCCTCCCAGAATCTTTCTGGTGCCCGGTGGGCTCTCGTGTGTTTGGAGGTTGAAGGGACGCAGGCCTCTGAGAAAGCCTGGAATCTGAAGTGTGCGACTTACTGTAGTTGTGAACCAGAAAGGAACATGGCCAGGCTGTGCCGAACTGTTTGTCTTTTTCTTCTACCAGGTTTCTTCACGGCAGAAGACAGTGGTTAGCTTGGGCATCTGGTTAATTAAATCATGTGTCCCCCGTGGGCATGACAACAGGCATGATGGAGACATTTGTAAAAATTTGGCTTATAGTAAGTCTCATAATTTTTATTTATTTATTTTTTAAAAAGAATTACTTTTTTTTTTTACTGACATTAAAACCCAAAAGCCAACCGAAGGGCTGTGGTTCATAATACTACACCTGGTCCAGATTGTACTGGTTGAATCCATATTTGCTTCACTGTAAGTGATTTTGAGGGTGGAATTCTTGGATTGTTTTCTGTCTTGTAAGCCCTTGACATTGCACGGTACCTGTGTGCGCTCGCAAACCCCGGACATGGGAAAGGCCAGCTCGGCCTCCCACTGAAAGGTGGGTTGGCTGCATTTGTTCTTCGTGCTCAGAATGAGGAAATGATATGACAATAAACAGAAATGTCTTTGCTGAAGAGAAGAGGAAAGCTGGTGTTTATCTGGTCAGGTGGTTTAGATTAGCTGTGATGCGGTTCTGTATTGTGTTACTTTAAATCATTGTGTCCCAACAGGACATAAATTATGAAGATTGTTACAGTATGTTTCATCCTATGTAAGATCAACAAATTGGAATAATTTTTTTTTATAGGAAAATCACAGTGCTTTCAGCCAGGACTATTGAAGCCTTTAATTTGACTCCGGTATTTCTCAGATATTATTGCCTAATATGTAAAATATGATTTGCATAAGTTATGAAATAATAAGATTTCAAAACAAAAGGGACCAATCTCCCCCTTGCACTTGGATGAATGGCATTGTACTCTCTCCCTCTCAGTCCGTACTGCAGGGCATTTGTGCCTGCGCCTTCCTTGCTGGGCTAGCCTCTGCTGTGCCTGCTGCCTGTGGCCTCTGGCTGCCCAGAGACATGACAGACCCAAGGGAGCGCAAACATTCTTGTTCGTACACAGTCAGGAAAACACTTTCCCCAAATATATTGTTAATAGAAAATAAAATCCAAACTGAAGCCTGCTAACGTTAAGGTGATTTATGTATGGATATTGACGGGTAGTGACTTAGAAATACATCCCTGAGCGTTTCTTCCATTCTTTGCTCTCTTCTGAGCTACAGTGCATCTGCGAACTTTTGATGTGGGTCTTCTCTCAGCTGTACTTTACCAGGTTTATTTGGTCACAAAGAACACATGTTTTAGTTTAAAAATTAGTTTGTGTGTGACGAGGTCCCGTGAGCGTGGCACGTCGTCTGCACATCGAAGCCCTGTCTTTATGAGCTCTCTCACTTCCCACGGTGACAGTAAGAGACTCATGGACATTTAGGATCCACAGTGATGGGGGTGGGTGGGTGTCTGAAGTTTATTCAGGACCCTAGGAGGAGACCTACTGGGGAACGATGGCACTATCCATCTGAGTGCCATGTCTTCGATACCAAAAATAAAGCAAGTGCTAAGCTTCCTTATTCTCTGTGGCCAGGAGCCCTTTCTCTCTAATTGCTTAGCAATGCTGTTTGAAACACAAAAACCACGTCCCTTCAAGTGTGGGACTTAAATTCTCCTTAAGCTTCACCTTAATAGGTGGTGACAAATTCTGAATACACCGTGGTTTGCTTCAGCTCAGCCTCTGAAGACAGGTGGAAGCGCCGTCCACGGTCAGCGCTGTGGCGTGCTCTTCCACATGCACAGACCCCTTCTGCGACAGCCTCTTTCCTGCTTGCTGTCTGCTTGGCACAGCTGCCGGGGACTGGTGGCTGATTTCCTTCCAGCAGTGAGTTGCCATGGTCTGCCTCCGGAGCTCCTCTGTGAAGTTGTCAGGACGCCCAATACTTGGTCAATGTATTTTTCTCTTACAGAAAATATTGACAAATGTGGTAGAAACTACTTTAGAAATCCTAAAAGGGAAGTGGATTCCCGGTTTAAAACAAAGTAAAAGAAAGAATAACTGTGGATCTGTGAGTGTTCTGCTGACATGTCTGTGCTACCAGATGACCTGTGGTGTGAAGTGTGAGGATAGAGACCAGAACACAATGTATAATGTACGTACACCACAGCATGTATGGACTCTAGTGTATAATGTATGAACACCCACAGGACGTATGTACTGTACTTGATAATTGGTGTTGTTTTTCTTTCAAATATTTGCGACCCTCCTCCCTGAAGATGGCAATGGGAGGTGAGCGTTCTGTCTGCCCGAGAAGATGACCACACCCCCCCCCTCGCTGTCAGTTATGGGCTCTTGTCTTCCAGTTGTGTGCCAGTGTAAGTAGAAGCCGTGCCCTTTCTGTCTCTGGAAAAGAGTGTGGAGATTCCTTGTGGCTTTGCCTCTTGTAGACCTAGAGTGCTCAAGCATTAGTGGTGTCTTGAAAGTGGCTAATTGATTGTGAGGAGGAGAAACGGGGGTGGGGAGGTGGCTCGTCTGGCAGGGTGTTTGCCATGTGTGGATGATGCCCTAGTTTAGTCCCGAGTATTGAATACACGGGGCGTGGTGGTGCACGCTTGTGATCCCAGTGCCAGGGAGACGGAGGTGGTGGGAGCACCAGGAGATCCAGGTCATCCTCGGCCACAGGAGCTCAAGGCCAGCTTGGGATACATGAGACCTGTCTCAGAAAAGGAAAACGTAGTCCTGCATGTGACCTTGGCATCTGGGAGGCCGAGGAGCAGGAGGGCTTCTGTCAGTCAGGAACAGCTACTTGTGCATCTTCGTCTTCTCTCTTTAATGTACTTGGTCTGATACCGTGACTTCACGTGGTTCGGGTGCATGGCATTGAAGAGAGACACTTTTTCTATATAACTTTGAATTTTTATAATGATGAAAATACCAAGGAGCTTAAAGTTCCTTTTTTTTTTTTTTTTTTGCAGAGATTGCTAACAACAACATCCCAGAATCCCAAAGATGCTTGGTAGTTTTTGTAATAATTCTCATTTCATAAGACCCTGAAAGTGTGGGAATCCACTTATAACAGAGGGTCGGGTAAGGAAGCCTCAACAGGAGCATCCGGAGGCGGGCGGCTGCATGAGGCAGTGAGCAGTAGGGTACCAGGCCATGTTGTAACATTAGACAACTCTGGAGAGTGCTTCTCTTGCACTTCCTCTCACGCTGGTTTTGAAGCCGTGCCTCGGTCTGCATTCGGGACGGGACGAGAGCCGTCAAGAGACCGGCATGCGCTGATTAGACTTGAGGGTTGAAGAGAACCCAAGAGGTGCATAGTCAGACCGGGCAGCTGTCTGCTCAAGAGCGCCGATGGGGACACGGGAAGGAGTGGGTCTGTGTGTGGAGAAGGCCAGAAGTGGTGGCGGCTTTCTGGGGAAAGAGCAAGTTGGTAGAATGTCTTTTTTGGTACAAATCGGTTTCTGGACTCTGTTTGAAGACCTCTTACCCGAGTAGATAGAAGTGAAGGTGGGTGATGTGTGCAGGACTGTGTCTTTCAGACTCTGCTGTCCTGAGAGCGGGGTGCTTCTGTAGGTAGACGCATGCTGGGTGCAGGAGGCCTGTGCCTAACAAGACAGGCCCCTATCCTGCAGCCTTGCATTTTCCTTCAGTGACGTGTTTTGAAGGGAGTGCCATCTGCGGCTCCTGCGCTGCTTTTGTTTTCCAATCAACTGTCTAATGTACTGTAGTAGTTACCAAAAATGGTGGTGTTGGAGTGAAAACATTATCCTTAGTGTCATCATCCTCATCCTTGTTGTTGTTGCCAGCAGCAGCAGCAGCAGCGTGTGTGTGTGTGTGTGTGTGTGTGTGTGTGTGTGTGTGTGTGTGTTTAGAAGTTAGCATGCTGTTTCCCAGGTGCCATGCTTATTGTAACTGAGAGGATAGTAACTCAGCCTGGGGCAGGGTAGAGTGGCTGGCTCTGCCTGAGAGCATGAGACAACTGCATGAGAAAGCCAGTTCTGTTTTAGAGTGGGGCACTCTTGTCCCAAGTTGTTGGAAATGGTAAGCTCTGTAGCAGATTAGGTACAGGGCCCATAGCCTGCTGCCCCAGGACTGGTGGGGCTGTGTCTGCCCCCAGACAGATGGAAGTCCAGGGAACAATCCTCAGGCCTCTCACACACACAAGACACCGATATACACAGATACGCACAGATACATACACACAGGCAGACAGACAGACAGACCTCTCCCCCCTCCTCTGTGGGAGAAGTCTAGTTCTTGGCTGAGTTGCTCACCAACCCTGAGGAAGTCTTCTTATGGCAACACCCACTTAAAAGAAATAGTTCTCAAGATGTTGCCCAGGTGTCTGAGCCCTGAGAAAGTAAGTTTGTTTGTCTCCAGGTTGGTTTGAAAAAGATTGTTTCCTTTCCAGGCCACAGGTGCTACAGGGTTAAAGCGTCTGACTTTAACCGGAAGCCGTGAGTGCCAGGGCCGGGGCGGGTGGTACACAGATTGCCTGTTTCTCCCAGGAGGAGGAGTCCCTGTTAAGGAGCTCCACTGAGGTCATGTGACCCAGTCTACTGCAGTCTGGAGCTGAATGCAGTTGACCCCAAACTCTGTAGTTGACCCCTGGGCTCATGGCAAGAGGAAAAAGTCTGAGGGAAGTATATCTTTGGCCTGTCCCTCATGATGCTAGTCAAGAGTCTTGTGTTGACCCACAAATTAAGATCTGATGTTTCCTTCATAGGGACTGGGATAGTGACCAGGGTTTTCCATGTGAAAGCTACAGGGGGCAGAGAATGGTTTTCCCTGGTGCACCAAGCAATGTTTTCATGATTGATGTCACCAACTCGGAGGGAAGGTCCTGTCCGTGACATGCGCATGCTTGGCCATGATCTTGCCTTGTATTTTCCTTAATAATTTTCATTATTTTTAATTAAAGTTGAAGAAGTGCAGACTCTAGCTGAAATTAAGGTAGGCTGTGTTGCCGGAATCTGGTAATTACTTTAATTGATCACAAGATAGTTTCCTTGATCACCAATTAGAGTAAATTGCCGATCAAGTTTCAAGACGTGAAGAAATGCCCAAACTGATTTATGTAATAGTGTTTCCATTTCTAATCAGACATAAATATCATTTCCTTCCACAGCAATTGTGTTTTTTAAAAGAAGGGTTATAGGCCTACAAACATGAAGGTGATTCGTAAACAATAGAGAGTTCTAATTCATTGAATTAGTGAGGGAAGTATTTAGTGGCTTAATGGAGATTGTACTGGGGAAATTACTTGGGAGTACCTGGTGCTCATTTTCTTAGTGGGAGATATGTTCTTTTTTAGTACGTAATTAAAATAGTCTATAATCAAAATATGAAGGCAGTTGAAGGGTGTATGTCAAAGGGAGCATGCGGGAGACTGAAAGGTTCGCGGTGTAACCGCTCCCGGAGCTAAGCCGTGAGCACCAGTAAGTCATACATGTTACTAGGACCGAGGCTAGGCTCAAAGTGCGGGCTCCTGGGACACGTTTCACAGATTGATACGGATTCCTGTTTTGGTTTTGTTTATCTGATAGTCTTCCATGGTTCCACGGAGTAAAATGAAACAAAAGTAAGTCTGAGAAAAATTCAAGTTTCCAAAGAAGACTTGATTTGGGGCTCATGGAAAAAAAAAATCTTTAATTGCTGGTGGTTTGGAGATTTCCAAATGACAAACTCGGTTGGCCCAATTTGCTGTGATTGTAATGCTCACATTCCTCGGAACGGCGGAGTGACTCAAGGACTCTTACTTCATCATGCACTCAGGGCTTGGTCACGAAATGTTTGTAATTTGCAATACAGGAAAGACTGAAACTATTATCAGCCATTATATGTTATTTGTTGACCATATGTTTGTTTGAAATGGCTGTGGCTCAAGAGAACACGGCTCATAGACCAACTATGCTGTAAATTGGCACTAAAAACCCACCTCAACAGGTAGGCATATGTTAAGAAGTTAACATGAGCCAAAGTATTTTAATATGAACCATATTACATACGTTGCAGGATCCTGGCTCCCTTTACAGTGATAACTTCATTTGCATGACTCTGTCCCCCCCCCCCCAAACTAATTCTTAAAACTAGATCAAATGTATTCATTGTACAAATTCAAAAGGTCCTAAGAACGCAGTGAGTTCTTCTGGTTTCTGGCCCTGGTCACCTTCTCAGCCCCTGCCTCCGACCACTGATATTGTTCCTGTAGGTCCATATTGCTCAAAGACAGTAGTGCACAGGCTTGGGCACTGCCCGTTCTCACATGAGGCTCATAGGCTCTCGTGCATTTCTCATTCAGTAGTGGTTCTTGCACTCCTGTTTTCACACCCTTCTTGATGACCGCATCATATTCCTGTGTATAAATGTATCGCAAGCTACACTGTCTTCTAGTGGACGCTGCAACAAAGTAATGAATTACACTATTGTAACTGATGTGTGAGTGTCTGCAGCAAAGTAATAAACTACACTATTGTAACTGATGTGTGAGTGTCTGCAACAAAGTAATAAATTACACTATTGTAACTGATTTGTGAGTGTCTTCAACAAAGTAATAAATTACACTATTGTAACTGATGTGTGAGTGTCTGCAACAAAGTAATAAATTACACTATTGTAACTGATGTGTGAGTGTCTGCAGTGACAAGTTCTGAGAAGTGAAACTGTTTATTCCAAAGTCATGGACTTGTGTGTGTGTGTGTGTGTGTGTGTGTGTGTGTGTGTGTGTGTGTATCTGTGTAAGAATATGGGCACACATGTGCTATGGTGCATATGTAGAGGTTAGAGGATCGTTTAAGGGGTTGGTTTTATCTTTTCACTGTGGATTCCAGGCCTTGAACTCAGGTAGTCAGGTTGTGTAGCAAGCACTTTTATATACTGATCCATCTTGCTGTCTTCTGACCCATTCCCCTTTTAAAGCCAGGGTCTCACTATGCAGTCCTGGCTGATCTGGAACTCACTATAGAGACCAGGGTGGCCTCAAACACACAGGTCTGCCTGCCTCTGCTCCCAGGTGCTGGGACTGAAGGTGTGTGCCACCACTCCTGGCTTTTTTCTTTTAAATCATTTTATTTTTAATTTTGTGTATAGCTGTGTGTTTGTGTGTAGGTGTCCCCTGAAGCTGGAGTTGCAGGTGGCTCTGAACTGCCTGTGGGTTCTAGAAATTGAAGCAGCCTGGAAGAGCAGCAAGGCCCCTAACTGCTCAGCCCCTCTCTGAGGTATATTATCATGTGGCACAGGCTGCTCTCAAGCTTCGAGTTCAGTCCCTCAGCGTTTGATGACAGGTGTGTGCCACCATGCTTCTCAAAGACATTTACGTTTATATATACCTAAGGGCTTTCCCCCAGAACTTTATACATGAGGACTTCTTCTATATCACCCAATTCCTTCCTCTCCCTTTGTACATTTTTTAAAACATTTATTTATTTATTTATATCCCATTTATTTATTCAATGTGTATGGGTGTTTTGTCTGCAGCTGTGTCTGTGCACCAAATGTGTGCCTGGTGCCTGAGGGACTGGCGTTACAGACACTTGTGAGTCACTCTACAGGTGCTGGGACTCAAACCCGGATCCTCTGGAAGAGCGATCAGTGCTCTCAGCCACCGAGCCATCTCTCCAGCCCCTTCTAACTGCAAAAATTTTAAAAGAGGGGTGTTGCTTACTGTAAACAACAACAGAACTAACCCTCAATTCCCCCCACTCCCAAAACATTTTAAACGATTCACTTATTTTCATTTTTTATTTGTATAAATGTTTGTCAGCATGCGTCGAGCATATCATGAACAACATCATGAGTGCACAGTGGCTATGGAGGTCAGAAGTGGGTGTTGGATCCCTTGGAACTGAATTATGGACAGCTGTAACCTAACGTGTGTGTTGGGAACCTAACGCAGGTCCTCTGCAAGAGCAGCAAGTGCTCTTAACTACGGAGCAGCACTGCGCAGCCCTTCACAGCTCCTCCCCGCCCCTCCCCAGCATTTTAGAAAGAGGCATATTTATGGAAAGATAAACCGCCTACTCATCATAAATGTTTTATTTGCCTTTTTTTTTCTTTTGTACTTTTTGCCTCATTAATTTTGAGGCTTTTCTTCATGGCTTGGGTTGTACACCTTTGTTGTTTGCTTTTGTAAAATGTGACAAAGCAATGACCGCTTACCTTCGATTGCGGTGATGCTGTTTATGGTGTTTTGGTGTGTCTTCAAGTTTTATTTGTGTTTTCCTTAGTTGGGAATGTTTGCTTTATTTCCAGTCTGGAGGGTACTATTACACACACAGTTCTGCTAACAAACGCAGCCCTCTCTTCTTGGTACACTCCCACTAAGGTGTGTCAGAGCTCAGGTGCTGTCTGTCTGTCCCTCTCTTCCACTGTTAGCTCTACCCAATACTGTCTCCGGCTGTAGTGCCCCATCGTATGCCTGGAAGGACTTCTAACACTTGTCTTCAGTTTTCAGTCCGTCTGGGTCTCTCTTCCCTTTCTAGGTGGCCACACTTACTAGCTGATTCCATTTGCTGTTGGTTCCTTAAATCGTCTGGTTGTGTTAAGAGAATTCCTAGGACCTAATTTATTCCTATTTTACCTTTGACAGTTTTCCACTCTGCTCCGTTATAATTCCTCCTGTAACAGTTTCCACAGAAGGATGGATGGAAGCTGTCCCATGAGCTGTTGTTTATCTATATAAACGAATTTAAATGTGTGTGAATGTGTGCGTGCATGTGGACATGCATGTCTGCCTGACACATCATAAATGTAAAGCTTAGAGGACAACTTTATGGAGCCCATTTCTCCTTCTGCTTTTATGTGGTTTCTGGGGAGTGGACTTCAGGTTTCCAGGCTGTGTGACAAGGACATTTACCCACTGAGCTATCTTGCTGATCTGAGTCATTGCATTTCTGAAAAGTCAGTCCACTGATTTTATTCATTTGTTTATGTTGAGACTAGGTTTCACTATGCTATTCCTGGCTGTCCTAGAACTCACAGAGATCCTCCTGCCTCTGTCTCCTGTAGTAGGATTAAAGGCCTGAGCCACCACAACAAGCTATTGCTTTTGTTTTTTGAAAGTTAGTTTAGCTGGGTGTAAAATTATTTCTTTTTCATCCTTTGGTTTCACTCCTGTTTCTTAAAGTCTTTGTAGGTATTGCCCTTGACTTCCAGCGTTGAATGCCAATATGTTTGAAGTCAACAGATTTGTTTTCATCCTTATACGTGAATTTTTCCACGTATAAAAGAATGATAAAAGAATTTTTAAGAATCTAAGTTTATTAACTTTACTAAGATGCATAGACATGGTTGTAGTTATGTTATTGTGTGTATGTATATGCATGTATGTGTGTGCACATGTGTATGTGTGTGGTATGTGTATATATGATGTGTGTGCATGTGTGTGTACACATGTGAGCACATTGCATGGGTGAGTGTGTGTGTGTGTGTGTGTGTGTGTGTGTGTGAGTGAGTGCGTGTGTGAGTGTATAGAGCAGAGAATAACTTTGTAGGATGGATTTTCCCTTTCCAGTTCTCCGTGGATTCTGGGGATGGAACTTCCAGGCTCAGAAGGCAAGAGCCATCTCACCAGCCTGTCTCTAAGATGTTTCTTTTGCAACTTTTTTCCTTTCAGTCCTGGAGACCAAATCCAGGGCTTTAGTATGTGCCCAGGCCCAGTGTTCTACCTCTGAGCTGCCCTGTCCCCTGGCTCCGTTTAAGACTTTGCCCCTTGCTGTGGCAAATAGGCTTATGTCAGACTCTTTATTTGTCTCATTTATTTATTTTCTAATTCCTTTAAGTTGTTTCTTTCTTTATTTCATTTTATTTATTTTATGTTTGTAGGGTATTTCCCGCCTGCACGCCTTTTTACCATGTGCATGCCCGGTGCACAAGGAGTTCAGAAGAGGGCACTGAATCCCCTGGGCCTGGAGTTACAGTTGATTTGAGCTGCTGTGTGGGTGCTGGGACTTGAACCCAGGTCCTCTGCAAGAGCAGCAGTGCTCTTAACCACTGAGTGACCTCTCCAGCTTGTTGACTTTTATTCATTGCTCCCTTCCTTAGTCAGCCTGGGATGTTAGGAATCTGTTCTGTTTCCAGCTTTGCTGGATGGATTGATTTTAGAAGGCCTACACTTTTTTTTTTTTTTAATTCAAATACTTTTTTATTTTTATTACCATTTTACTTTACATCCTGCTCACTGCCTCCATCCCAGTCACCCCCCCCAACTCTTCCCTCATCCCTGTCTCTGAGCAGGTGGGGACCCCTCTGGGTATCTCCTCACCCTGGCACAGAGAGTCTCTGTGGGACTAGGTGCATCTTCTCCCCCTGAGGACAGACAAGGCAGCCCAGCTAGAAGAATAGGCAGCAGTGTTTGATACCCTGCCCCAGTTGTCCAGGACCCACATGAAAAGACCAAGCTGCACCTCTGCTACATATGTGCAGGGAGGCCTAGGTCCAGCCTGCCATATATGTGCTTTGGTTGGTGGTTCAGTCTCTGAGAGCCCCAAGGGTCCAGGTTAATTGACTCTGTTGGTCTTCCTGTGGAGTTCCTATCCTCTTAGGGCTGCGTTCCTTCCTCCTCTTCTTCCCTAAGAGTCCCCAAGCTCTGTCCAATCTTTGGCTGTGGGTCTCTGCGTCTGTCTGAGTCAGCTGCTGGGTGGAGCCTCTCAGAGGGCAGCCATGCTAGACTCCTGTCTACGAGCATAACAGAGTATCATTAATAGTGCCAGGAATTGGTGCTTGCCCATGGGATGGGTCTCAGTTGGGGCGGTTATTGGTTGGCCATTCCCTCAGTCTCTGCTCCATCCCTCGTCCCTGCAAGTCTTGTAGACAGGATAAATTTTGGTGTCAAACGTTTTGTGGGTGGGCTGGTGTCCCTATTGCTCCATTGGGGTTCCTGCCTGGCTACAGGAGGTGGCCTCTTCAGGTTCCATATTCCCAATGTCGTGAGTCATGGCCAAGGGCACCCCCCCGCCCCCCCGCTGATTCTCAGGCGCCTCCCTTACCTCAGGTCTCAGTCTCATCCTGGAGATGCCTCCCACCTTCCCGTCTCCATCAGTTGCAGATTTCCATTTGTTCTCGTGGACATCTTGTCCTTCCCCACACCCAATCCTGAACCCCCCATTCTCCTTACCATCCCCCTTCCCACCCAGTTCCCTCCCTCCATCTGCCTCTTACGACTATTTTATTTCCCCTTTTAAGTGATATTCAAGCATTCTTCCTTGTGGCTTCTTTCTTGTTTAGCTTCTTTGGGTCTGTGGAGTATATCGTGAGTACCCTGTATTTTGTGGCTAATATCCACTTAATCAGTGAGTACATATCATGCCTGTCGTTTGGGGACTGGGTTACCTCACTCATGCTGATATGCTCAGGTCCCATCCATCTGCCCACAGAATTCATTATGTCATTATAGCTGAATAGTATTCCATTGTGTAGATGTACCACATTTTTCTTGGGAATAGTTCTACTTCAGTTCTACCAGCTATACCACACCTGGGCATATACCCAAAAGATGCTCCACCATCCCACAAGGACACTATGTTCATAGCAGCTTTATTCTGGAATAAGCTTTAAACTGGAAGCAACGTAGCAGTCCCTCAACTGAAGAATGGATAAAGAAAATGTGGCCTACACTCTTAACACCTCGAGGTCATTAGATTCCACTGCAGCCTCACTAAGCAGCAGCTAGGGCTGTGAAAAGAGATCTTTGAAAGAGGACCCTCACCTGTGCTTCCTGCTGACATGATTGTTCCTTCTGCGTTCTCCACATAGCCACAGTCCTCCGTTCCTCCTCTCCCTGCTCTCCACTCATCCAAACTTCTGCAGCAGTAGATCTTACAACATGAGTGTGTACTGTGATGGATAGTCTAAGTGTGTAAGCTTGGAACTCGGTGTATAATAGATTGGTCTGTTGTGTGGAAGGAGACAGGTGGGATTTCTTTTGTGCCCTCTGAGCCAATTGTGGGATTATTAGATTTTGTGATGTTTTCTTTACTAAATTAAATTACTAATTACTAAATTAAATCATCATTAATTTATGTGTGTGTGTGTGTGTGTGTGTGTGTGTGTGTGAGCATGTGTGTGTGTACCACATGGAGATCAAAGGACAATTTTTGGGAGTTGGTTCTTTCATTCTACTGTAGGTGGGCTCTGAGGGTTGAGCTCAGGTTGTCCAGCTTATGTGACAAGTGCTTTTACCTGCCACGCCCTGTGATGTCACCTGTCTGCTGTCTGTCTATCTTAATCTATCTTATCTATCTATCTATAACCTATCACCTATCTATTACCTATCATCTATCTATCTAATCTATCTACCTACCAATTATCTATCATCTATCTATCTCTTTCTCATTCATCCATCTTTCTTTCTTTTTTTTTTGTTTTTTGTTTTTTGAGACAGGGTTTCTCTGTGTGCCCTGGCTGTCCTGGAACTCCCTCTGTAGACCAGGCGGGCCTTGAACTCAGAAATCCGCCTGCCTCTGCCTCCCAAGTGCTGGGATTAAAGGCGTGCGCCACCACTGCCCGGCCATCCATTTTTCTTTCTCTCTCTGTCTCTCTTTTTTTGAGGCAGGGTCTCACTCTACAGTTCTGTCTGGCCTGGAACTCTTTGTGTAGACCAAACTGACCTCAAACTCATAGAAATCTGCCTGCCTTTGCCTCCTGTAATATTTTCTTAAATCTGAATCTTAAGGGGTGGCAAGATGACTCGGTGGGTAAAGGTCGCACTGCCAAGGCTGATGCTCTGAGTGCGGTGTGGCTCTGTACAGCCGCTGCGGTCATTACTGCACAACCATAGCTTCCTGCAGAGGGGAGGGGCTCATAAGGCCCCTTTACCTCTGAACTACTGATCCTTACTAGATTTTGGGAGAGAGGAAATCGCTGTCTTTAGCTGTCTATGCACTACTGAGCCCACTAGGCTCTAATGATAGCTCCAAACTCATGGTCACACAGATGGCCCTGGCTAATCTCAGTGGGTCACAAAACAAAGGGAGTGGTCATGAATGTGTGAGAGAGAGATTTGTGGAGGGTTGGGGGAGAGGCGGTAGGCAGGTGGGGGTGAGAATGGTCAGTGTTATGTACATATGTGAGAATGTCTGAGAACAAATTAAATTAATTTTAAAAAACCCATAAGGGCTGGACGACCACCTGGATGGCCAGGGATTCAGAGTGTGCGCTGCTCTGCAGAGAGCCTCAGTCACCTTTGACCCCAGCTCTAGGGTGTAGGTACCCACATGCAAGCGCACACACATACACATCATGTTAAAATAAAATCTTAAAAAATAAGTTGGGGGGGAGAGGGAGACTGAGATACTGAACAGTAAGTTTGAGATCAGCCTTGCTACATGGGAGAGAAAGAAAAATGGAGTCTAGGATCACATGACCATGATGTCATAGTGTCAAAATTTGAATCCAGAGTTCCCAGGATCAAAAGGCCAGGAGGCCCTTAACCACATCACTACTGTCTGTCACTGCTGGCCCTTTCAGAAGTCTTCTGCTTCTGCCCATGCTGAATAAAACCCAGCCGCTCTAGACAGTAGACGGTCTGTGTCTGAATACCTGAAGCAGACATCTCTAGATACTCACACCCTCTGTGGGCTCTAGGGGATCAGTCTGGAATGAAAGGGGACAGGAAGTAAGTTTGTTTTGCTCTGGATAAGTCCATATGTAGCTAAATGGACCCCCCCCTTCCTATTAAAACGAATTAAGAATGACTGACAGTTAACAGGACCAATCATGTATGTGCTCAGTGCAGGTAATCAGCGTGGTTGTACACTCGTGATCACACCAGATGTGCTGAGTCCAGACGGCAGCCTGAACCTTCATCCTTTCTTCAGCTTCTTACGGACTTTGTGATCCCCTTCCACAGACGTCCCTGAGCCTTAGAGGGGGGTTGTGTAAAGTAGGATTATTATTTGCAGTCACCTTCCTAAAAGTGTGAAAGAAAGCAAAAAAGAAACAATGGCCTTCTGCTTGGCATCTCTGTTTTCCCTGTGGTGTGAGCCCAGCTGTCCATGTTGTTGGGTGGGGTCCTCGGCTTGTTTCCAGGTTTGTCTTCTGCTGAGGCACACTGTCACTTCAGCTTGGTGGGGCTGTAGCCATATAGCATGGTAGTAAAGGTAGGCCCTCACTAGCCATCCCCTGACGGGTGGGCTGGGACAGCTGTCGGCCTTCCTCCACAGCCCTGCTGCTGATGGCCGAAGTACCCCGTTCAGTAAAAACAGAAGGAACAGCTAAGAAGCAAATTGGCTCCCTCGATTGGGGCAGGTAGACCCAGGGCACTGGGCTGAAGGGAAATTATCCCAGTGCAGTCGGGAGTCCTAGGACAATTAAGCCGTCCAGACAGGTCACTAGGTGACACTCATTTCCTGGTTTGTTTATTTGAGCCAGATTGTTTCCCCACCTAGCAGTCTGCTGTCCCGGTGCCCTGGCTTGCAGAGAGCAGCCCTTCCCTTGCGATTTCCCAGGCCTCCTCAGCGTGCCAGCAAGCCTTTATCTGGTTGGGCGGCTCTGGGGTCTCCCAGCTACAGAGCGCAGGGCGGGGCAGGTAACTAACCACTCTGGACGTGGTGTTTTGCAGGCGTTTGGTTTTATGTCCAGGGTTGCCCTGCAAGCAGAGAAGATGAATCACCACCCGGAATGGTCCAACGTGTACAACAAGGTAACTGAACCTCGTTATTTCTGGATCACGTTAATTTTGGAATTGAAGAAACTTATTTTTGAATCCACAGAAAGTGCTCATTTTCTCTCTCTCTCTCTCTCTCTCTCTCTCTCTCTCTCTCTCTCTCTCTCTCTCTCTCTCTCTCTCGTTTTTTGAGACAGGATTTCTCTGTATAGCTCTGGCTGTCCTGGAACTCAGTCTGTAGACCAGGCTGGCCTCGAACTCAGAAATCCACCTGCCTCTGCCTCCCAAGTGCTGGGATTAAAGTAACACAGTCAGGGCGCTCCTGAGAGCAGAGCCGGTCTTTCAGAAGTTTGGACTAGATTAGGATCCTGAGTTGATCTTGGATATCAGCCATGAAGATAAAATTTTATATTTTTGTGGAGGGGGATTTCTTTGGAGGCGTATATTATTTAAGTCAGTCTCTCTATGTATCACTGGTGGCCTGGAACTCACTGTGAATACCAGGCTTGAGGGAGATCCTCCTGTCTCTGCTTCATATTTTGTGAGATTATAAGCATGAGCCGCCATGCCAAACTCAGTTACTGGAGACCTCAGAGTTTTAATTTGAAAATTATTTATTAAAAGGAATGGTAGCAAATCAGATAGCATGGTCTTACATGCCTCACTGAAATAAGTCTCAGAAAATGTTTCTTTGTAGTAAATGTGTATTAAAGTTTTGATCTCCAGAGGGCAGGCTGAGAAGTTTTAAGGGGCACATCAAGGACACCCCATCCCCCAATGGTGTCCTGTCCTTATGGTCTCAGCACTCTGGGTAACTATCCAGATTTCTCTGAAGTTTGTAAGTCATCTTTGAGAAATGAGAATTCCACTTAGGGATTTTAAAAAAGAAGCAATTCCTAACTGTGCCGTCCCAGGTTGAACTTGTCCGCCCTGGATGTTTCTCTTTGCTTTTTTTTTTTTTTTTTTTTTTTTGGTTTTTCGAGACAGGGTTTCTCTGTGTAGCCCTGGCTGTCCTGGAACTCACTCTGTAGACCAGGCTGGCCTCGAACTCATAAATCCACCTGCCTCTGCCTCCCAAGTGCTGGGATTAAAGGCGTGCGCCACCATATCTTTGCTTCTCAGTCTTGTCGTTGAGGCATGTCTTCACCGTTTCCTCAGTTGGCAGCTTCTGTACCTCACTCGGCGACTGCCTGATAGGTCTGCTTGCCCTCTCCTGGAGGCCTGAACAGGGCTGCTGTAAGTCAAGTTCTTAGGTAGAGCTTCCATCTCTGCTAATTGTTTTCCTCCAGGAAGCAAGACTGCCCATGCTGGCAGCTGACTCCCTCACCCCCTGGGAGCCTTTACTTTTAGGTGGCTGCCACCAAGCTTGGTGGGTCTGGGAAACTTGGTGTTTATCCGTCATGTATTTTCTAAGTCAACTAACCCCATTTTCTCATATATGAATGTTGAGGAAGACAGAGACTGATATCTGCCGCCCAGGGAGAAATCCCACAGGTCCCCGCTCAGATCTGAAAGGCTGCTTTCCCCTTTGTAGGTCCAGATAACCCTCACCTCGCACGACTGTGGAGGCTTGACCAGGCGTGATGTGAAACTGGCCCAGTTCATTGAAAAGGCTGCTGCTTCTCTGTGATCACCTGCAAAATGCGTGTGAAGATCTAACTCCTGCCTGGTCTGCAGTGGTTTTTGAAAGACATTTGTGTTAATAAATGAGGTCATAAAGTAGTTCATATTTACATGTATTCATTTTTGTATGACTGATGCTCAAATACAGAATGATTTTAAGCTAAGCCCGGGTTACTTGTCATTACACCTAGTCAAAGGCAGGGTAAACCAACCTGAATTATTTAAAAATTAAAAATGTGTGTGTGTGTGTGTGTATGTGTCTTTGAATCTGTGCACGTGAGTACAGCTGTATATAGAAGAGCAGGACCCTCTGGAGTAGTTGTGAGGTGTCTCACATGAGTCTGGGAACTGAACTCAGAGCCTCTGAAAGAGCAAGACAAGCTCTTAACTGCTGAGCCATCTCTCCACCCCCAACCTGGGTTGCTATCTGAATAATATTTTCAAAGAAATACAGCTTAAAATTTTTTTTTTCTAGACAGGTTTTCACTATGTAGCTAGATGGCTTTTATTGTCTATATCGTCCAGACTGGCCTAGAAAAAAATGGAATTTTGTTTTTAGATTACTTTATGTATACGGTGTTTTACTTGCATATATGTCTGTGTACCATGTGTGTGCCTATGGAGGTCAGAAGAGGGCATCCCCTCCCCTGGAATTGGAGTTATGGATATTTGTGAGCTGCCATGTAGGTGCTGGAATTGAACCTGGGTCTTTTGCAAGAACAGCACGTGCTAACTGCAGAGCCACCTCCAGCCCCAGATGGCCAGAATGGGGATAGAATAGTCACCTTTTGTCACCCAGGAACTGCAGAGCAGGATTTTGTAATATAGTGTTGGAGAACAGCAGGACGGAATTCTTCCTGAAGACGTGTAGAATAATAGAATAATTCTCACAAAGCTAAAGTTGTTTTGGGTTTCCCTGTTTTACCACTTGAGTAGTTAATTTTATTACAAAGTTACAAAAAATGGATGGCCTGTCTTGGTTGCATTTTCCTTTTTAGACAGGGGTTGACAAGTGTTTTGTCCTTGGCAACTCAAGGACTCTGTCATCTCGATGGTCTGCTTGACCATTTTTGGGCTTAACGAGTTGAGGAAGACCCGAGAGCTATGCATTTTCAGTTTCTGTGTTGTCACCGTGAACTGAGTCCACAGACTTAGACTCTGACAAAGGTCATCTCTGCAGGAACCTCACTTTACAAAGCCAGACTGCTCTACCCCTGCCACTCCTACAAGGAGGCTGTGTGGTCATGTGATAAGGAGCCAGCTCCCAAAGCCAATTCCTGGGTGTTCCGCTAGCCAGGGCCTTAGTCGCTGTCTGTGAACAGATGTCCTAGAGACAGCAGCTTAGAGGTGGGGTGTGGGGGGTGCTTGTTCTGGCTCAGGCTTCAAGGATACAGTCCATTGTGGCACGGAAGGGAGATAGCAGGTATGTGGACTGGTCATGCTGCATCTGTGGTCAGGAAGCCTATGGGATGGTGCTGCCTACACTTAGGGTGGGCCTCCTCTCCTCAGTTAAAACCTGTGTAAAAACCCCATGGACACATCCAGAGGTGTCTCCTAAGCAATTCTAAATCTAGTCAGCCTGATACCCGAGCATACCATCCCCCTCCATTATTTTAAATTAACTTAAGAGTAGTGTGCAATGTAGTGTGTCTTGTTTGTTTTCTGGGTTTTGTTTGTATTTTCAAGGCAGGGTCTCCTGTATCTCAGGCTCACCTCCTTCTCTCTTTAAAAAACTTTATTTTTCATCTATGTGTATGTGGCTACATGGATTCTGTGTACTGCATGCACATAAGAACAGTAAGGCCGGGCAGTGGTGGCGCACACCTTTGATCCCAGCACTTGGGAGGCAGAGGCAGGCAGATTTCTGAGTTCAAGGCCAGCCTGGTCTACAGAGTGAGTTCCAGGACAGCCAGGGCTACACAGAGAAACCCTGTCTCGAAAACAAAAACAAAAACAAAAACAAAAACAAAAACAAAAACAGCAAGAGCAGTAAGTCCTCTTAACCACTGAGACATCTCTCCAGTCCCTAAAGAACATATCTCTCTCATGCCTGTCTATACTTCTTTATACTTGGTGGGAACGTGGAATTTTGGGCAACCTAAGTCTGTGTTCCTGGGTCATGGTCACACAGAACAGCTTCATGATAAACTATCTCTTATTTGAGATCCATGTTTGTTTCTGCATTGACAAAGTTTATAATTAAGAAGTAAAAAAAAAAAAAGGTGTGTGTGGGGAAGGACCGGAGAAGGAAGATGGATGAACAAGAGGAGGGGTCTACGAGCCTCATGGCTGGAGGCTAAAGGATGCCTGCGGGCAGTGGTGGCGCAGGGCTTCTGTCTCGGCACTTCGGAGGCTCAGGCAGGTGGATTTGTGAGTTTGAGGCCAGCTGGTCTACAGAAGGAGTTCCAGGACAGACAGGGCTACACAGAGAAACCCTGAGAGCAAACTAGAGGGGAAAAAATAAGCACAATCTTAAAACCTAGCCCATCAACGCCTGAAGACCACTGTGAGATCTACAGGCAAAACCAGAGGCAAAATAATAGGAGCTGGGAGAAAGTATACAGTAGAGCTGACTGTTGGCACAGCCGGGCCGAGAGAGAAGGTGAAGTTCTCAGATCCTTCTGGACACTGCAACCCTCTAATACAGTTCCTCGTGGTATGGTGACCCGGGCCATAAAATTATTTTTGTTGCTACTTTGTAATTGTAATTTTGCTACTGTTATGAACTGTAACATAAATCTCTGTGTTTTCCGGTGGTCTTAGGTGACCCCTGCGTAAGGGTTGGTTGACCCCCAAAAGGGCCAAGACCCACAGGTTGAGAACCACTGCTCCAGCTGCTTTCACGCAGTACTGTGTGGTGAGCAGAGTGTACGTGTGAATGTCCTGGGTTTGTGGCGTCCAGTGCGGGAGGTCTCAAATCCTTTCCTGGGAGTTCCCTTGGCCCCTGCACTCCATCTTGACCTCTTCCGGTCCGGCAGAGATCTGCCATATGTGAGGAACATCACTTTACTTGAAGTTACCAAAATATTTTTTAAAGCTCTGTGGTTGTTTGTAATCCACAGATAACTGGATGGAGCTGAGCACGGTGGCACACACCTGTAGTCCCAGCATACAGCACCGAGGATGCAGCGGCAGTAGGATAGGAGTTCAAGGTTAATCTCTGCTACCCACGAAGCTGGGACCAGCCTGGGCTCTCAGACTTGGTGTCCGGAAGACAATTTTAACAATTGCATATCTTTATAAGACCCAGGGCACTGCGATCCTCATCCCCAACACTTGTCACTTGTGACCCGATGGCTTGAAGTCCCCTCTTGTATTTTCGCTAGATGACATAGTATTGTCGATTACAATCACCAGGACTTTATTTCTGCTTCGGGGCAGGGTATAAATGCTATATCTCAATATACTGTATGAGCTGCTTACATGCGTCTTTTCTTCCAGCATGGATATGGACACATTTTAGAATACTAAGGACTAACTAGTGTAGAGTGCTTGCTCAACACACAACATGTGGGTTCCACCCCTAACACTGCAAACTTTAGAAAAGAAAGAATATTAGGGGCGGTACAGGTGGTGCAGTGGCCACCCTGATTTTTTTTTTTTTAAGCTGAAGAAAGCGTGTTTCCAGGAAATCGACTAAGTCAGTGACTAAATATTTAATATCACACAGCCATCTAGATCTCTGTATCTTGCCTTGGCTTGAAAGAATCAAGCCAAAAGGGGTTTAGGGGGACAATACTACTTTTGAAAGTTGAACAGAATTAAATCTCTGTAGCTCTTGTACTTAAAAACATGTCTAGGGCTTGGGTTCTTTCCTCACATTCTGGTTTCAACATTGTTCGTGACAAGCCTCTGACCTTTGAGCCAAGCATCTTTGGGAGTTCAGCTGTGCTGGCTTGCAAGACCAAGCCAGCTGGGCTTATTGACTGTTGATACCCCCACCCCCTGAAGAAAGGAGGGGGAGGGGGAGGGGCCCAGGACCCTTACCTGAGTATCTAGCCACTTCATACCACATCTTGTGTGCAATCTGCCCCGGTGGCTGTGCAGAACAGGGTTGGTATATGGGCTGGCGAGTTAGGAGAGGTCTCTGTTACGCAATTATGGGAAAGCAATGACTCGGGTAAACTCTCCAGTGGGGTTTTGGGGGGGAGCACCCACACTTCTGTCTGTAACCCCTTTTCTGTGCTCTGTAAGACGAACAAACTCACTGATTCCCTGGAGTGAACTTTGGTGCCATCTTCCCCGGGCATGTCCGTGGGAACTTAGACATTGTTTACATTTTCATCAGGAAGGGAATTTTGGTAGCCATAGCCCAAGCCTCCTGCTAGGAAGATCTGCCATGCTCCTCTGCCTTCCGTGGGATTTGTGTCCATTGCCTGACCCACTACAAACTCCCCTTCCTTCTAGGTGTGTCTGGTGCTGGCTCTGGGTGTGTTCTGTCCCTCAGAAACCCAGATGACTTAGTTTTCTTCCTCCATGACCCTCAGTTTTGTTTTACCATCTTATAAAAGCCCTTTGTGAAAGTAGGCACATCATGAGGGAAGGCCTTCACATCTTTAATAGTGCCTTGCTCCCCTCCCCCGAGTTGCTAGGTACTTGCCCTCTCTGAGGCATTCCCCACCTCAGGAAGAGGGAACCGCAAGTGACTAGGCCTTAGCCAGGCTTCCCTCTCTAGCTTACTAGCAACATTAGAATGCCTAGGAGTGACCTCATAAAGCAGAGAAGGGTCTCCCTCTGCTGCCTCTTAGAATTCAGGTGCCAAGGAAATCCTTAGGCAGAGGTGTTTAGCTGTATGATTAAAGCGCGGGATTAGGCAGAAAGTTTGGAAAATGTCTCAACATTTTCACCGCCCCCCTGTAAAAGTCAAGACCAGCTCAATATTTGCTACAGCATCCAATGCAATATTCGCAAAACTCAACAAGTTTAAGTAAGTATCCTTTATTTACCTCCATGGTTAGGGGAAGAGTGAAGGGTAGCCTTGGCTCAGGACACCCAAACTCTTCTAGCCTCTTCCACAGGTGCTTGTCTGCACTCCAAGATGGAAGAGCATGTCTCAGACATGCTGGTCTCTCTGAAGGCTGAGGTCAGCATGTTTGCTGTTCATACAAAGTGCTGTCTTTCTATTAAAATATTAGATAATTTGAAGAATTTTTCTTTTTTCTTTTTTTTTCTTCTTGCCACAGGACCTATTTAAAATCATATAATGAAAATGATCCATTATGCTATATATTATAACATATATATATATATATATATATATATATATATATATATATAGTTGGTGGGCTTTTGTTGCTGTTGTCGTTGTTTTAACTGGGTGTGTGTTCTATGAGTGCCTGGATGGATGGATGTACACTGCCTGCATCTGTGTTGCCACAGAGGCCAGAAGGTGCCTCAGCTCCCCCTGTGTGTTGTATCTTAAGACAAAGGCCTCACCATGTCACAGGTTCAAGCAAGCGACCTTCCTCAGCTTCCAGAGTAGGTTTGGGACCGCAGATGCGGACTGCCACACACAGTTAAATTGTGTGTGTGTGTACACATAGATATAGGTAAGAGAATGTATTAATTTGTTACACATAGCAGAAAAAGCATAAGAAAACTTTCAAAGCATAGATTGATGTAATAAGAAAAGGAAGGCCTGTGGCCTCGCCCTCATTGCAGGCACTGTCAACATGCTTCCGGTGCTCTTGCTGGGTTTTCCCCACCCATTTGTACACAGATGAAATCTTTTTGGAGATGAGAATGTTTTGTCTTGCCTTTATGCTTTTTTCTTCACCAGATCATAGTCAATTTTCTACACCATGAAAAAGTGCATAGATATGATATTGCAGTTTACTTAACTAGTCTTTTAAAGTTGAAAAAAAATTATTTGTGTGTTTTTATGTAGGGGCATGCATGAGTCCTGACACCTGTGTGGAGGTCAGAGGTCAACTTTTGGGGTCCACTATGTGGGTAACCAGTCCTCTCTGTTAGATTTTAAAAGTATTTCCAAGTTCTCATCGCTATAAATAATGGTGGGATAACCATGTGGGCTTAAGTCCACCTCGTTCTTTTCAGCTTGTATTCTTTTGGACTCAAGTCCGGCTGAGAGGGCATGAGCTGTTCTGGTCTTCCGTTTCAGTTCTGTTGTAAATCCAAACTGACCAGTGTGGGTTTCCCTGCTCCTTAAGAAGAACACTACCACATTTCACTTGTGAGCACAAAGTGTTACCCCACGGAAGTTTTAACTGATCTTATAAGCAGAAAACATAAAGGTGTTTACTTTGTATCTCCCTCATACCGTCTGTGCTGTCCTGAATTGGCTGTGTGTTCCTTTTCTCTTAGGATGAGTTTTATCAAGACTTGTGAGCGTATATATTTGTATGTACCTATCTATCTATCTATCTACACATATATGATTGTAAATCAGTGACATATGTCATTTGATGTGTGTGTGCTTCTTCATTAATAAGGTTTCCTATAACACTCAAATGTTTCCTTGTGTTTAAGGAAACATTATCTGAGAAGTAGTGGCCACTCTTTTTCAGGACTCCAGGGAGAGAGCCTGGTTGGGGACAGGCCACTCTTCTCACTGTGTCTCAGGACACTGTGAGCCTCTGTACATTTCTTCTCCCAGTGTGGGAGGAACAAACGCCTCAGCCCTAAGAGGGTGCAGTCGAGTGGGAGTGTCTGTGTGACCACACCTCTGATTCCTCCTTTTCGCAGGAGGAAGGATAAGGAGTGCCAGGCGTTCTTCAGGGCGGTTATAAAGAGTACTTTCTTCCAGATCGTGATGATCACCACAGTCACCACCAACTCCTTTTCACTGGTCTTGGGGACTAACTATAACATACACTACAGAATGTTTAGAACCTTCGAGGTGAGCAGAAAGCAGCTTTTAGTCTACTACCTTGCCTGTATTATTTCTGAATGTTAAAATATTTCAAAGGCATCTTTGTTGCAAGAAATTTTCTACAGAAACACTTTTATAGACCTTTGACCTCTGCAGTAGCATCAGCAAGAGGCAGAAGCAGCAGCGACGATATGGCTGGTAAATCTCCCCGAATTCTCTCTCAATTCATAAACAGAGACGCTGGGTATCACATCTGAGTCTCATGGGCAGCATTTCCAATGAAATTAGGGTCAGTCCCTGTGGGGAGGAAGCAGAGGGGCACCAGGGTGTGCTGGGTTGATGTCAGGGTAGCTGCATGCAGCAAGAATTGTGTTGCCCACATCAGTAGCTCACTAGTGAATACAGAAAGTTCTTGGTCATCTCTGAATGGGCTGGGGCTTGCGGAACTGACCAGGCAGAGCTTCCTCTAAAGGGTGCACTTAGGGGAACCTGAGGAAGATTTAGCAAGCTGGAGGCGTGCAGATTTAAAAAAAAAAAAAAAAAAAGCCGGGCAGTGGTGGTGCACGCCTTTAATCCCAGCACTTGGGAGGCAGAGGCAGGCGGATTTCTGAGTTCGAGGCCAGCCTGGTCTACAGAGTGAGTTCCAGGATAGCCAGGGCTACACAGAGAAACCCTGTCTCGAAAAAAACAAAACAAAACAAAATAGACAACATTCAGATAAAGCAAAAAGAGACAGAACTACACAGTCCCCTGATGAAGCTTCTGCTGCTTTTGTTTGCTTGTTTGTTTGCTTGCTTGAGACAGGGTTTCTCTGTGTAGCCCTGGCTGCCCTTGAACTCACTGTATAGGCCACACTGGCCTTGAACAGAGATCTGCCTGTTTCTGTGCCACCACGCCTTGGTAGAGCTGCTGCGTCTTAATTAAGCGCTTGGTGGAGTTGGAAGCACACTTTCTCAAAGGTTAGGAAAAGGAATTTAGACTGAAAGGCACAATAAAGATAACTGAGGTAAAATCCCACACATCATAACAGGATGGAACAAGCTGGAATCTGATCCACACAGGAAACGAAACCCTACTGCAAGGGTAAGGCTGCAAAATTGATAACCGCGGTGACATCCGACTCCAGAGCAAGCACATTCATGGGGATGGTCCCAGGTGTAAGAAGGGACAGAAGCAAAGTGACAATACCCAGGAAACAATTAGACACCAAATAAAACCATTTAAAAATGAAGGCTAATGTAGAGCAAGCAGTTACATACACAGAGGATGGCTTGAATTAATGGAGGAATTAAAAAAAAACTCATTTAAAATATAAGTAAAACACTGAGAAAATGCTGAGTGCTGGTGTCGAGGAGTAGACCCTGGATCTGGATGATAGGAATGCTTGTGTTTTGAATGCCCATGGACCAGAATGCTAAAAATCACCCCAAAATGTGTAAGTTGAAAGAGTACACATTACATACCCAAGAATATGAACTTAACCTGAGAATCACTAAAATAATGGAGCAAAACAGTTTGGCTTCAGAGCATCTGGGAAACCCATCTGACTTCTCTGTGGCAGTTTGCCCAGTGATAGTGGAGTGATATGCTCAACTCCTTCGGGGGCAGAAAATGTGAGCCAAGAACATCGGGTGAATGGAAGGGACTCCGCTTTATTAAGGGCACAAACTCACTGATGTTCAGAAACGGGGGTGTACAGCCAGCCCGAGTGGCTGGAGAAGTGTCGCACACACACCAGAAGAGGGCATCGGATCCCATTACAGACGGTTGTGAGCCACCATGTGATTGCTGGGGATTGAACTCAGCACCTCTGGAAGAGCAGTCAGTGCTCTTAACCACTGAGCCATCTCTCCAGCAGACTCCAAACTCATGATCCTTCTGCCTCAGCCTCTCAAGTCTTGGGATTCATACTGTGCATTTATTTCTATAAAGTGTTCCAGTTGATGTGTTAGAAAGAAATGACATCTCCGGCGAAGCAATGGATCTGGGTCCTGAGGATCAACAAGAAACCAGCGACACTGTGTACCCACTATGGAAGGATAGCATCTGTGGCCTTGCTTGGCGTAAACCTGAATCTTTCAGTCTTTTGGAACCAGCGCCTATTACCAAGAAACATGGAGGACAGGAGGGGTGTTCTTAATTTTATTTATTTATTCATTTATTTATTATATGTAAGTACACTGTAGCTGTCTTCAGACACCCCAGAAGAGGGCATCAGATCTCATTATGGATGGTTGTGAGCCACCATGTGGTTGCTGGGATTTGAACTCATGACCTTCAGAAGAGCAGTCGGAGCTCTTAACCACTGAGCCATCTCTCCAGCCCCAGGAGGGGTGTTCTTTAGTCACACCATTTGGATTTTTTTTAGAAAAAGATTGGTTATTTATTTATGTGTTTATCTCTGTGTGTGTATGTGCACACACATGGTGATACCCATGGAGGCCAGAAGAGGGCGTCAGATCCCCTGGAGCTGGAGTGACAGGCAGTTTTGAGCTACCAGATATGGGTGCTGGGAAATGAACTTAGGTTCTCAGCAAGTGCTCTTAACCACTGATTCATCTCACAGTGCTTGGAGTCCTTACTGATCCTTACCACAAAGAATTTTTTAAAAATGAGTGGGGGGATTTTAAAAATGAATGGTAAATACCAAATTATACGGGTATAGATTTCTATTATTAAGAACAAAGTCTTACTAAACATAGGAAGATTGAAATGACCCCTCAGTATTTCATCTGACCACAACAGAAAATAAAGCTGCAAGCCAAGAGGGAGCTAAAGCCATGGGCATTAAACAGCCAACGGGACTTTGAAGAAACCGAGGAGAAAAGTATCCGTATAATCTAGTGAAAATGGAAACACAACACAGCAAACCTGTGGAACAAATGAGAGAAGTCCTGAGAAGGAAAGTTACGCTGTAAGTGCCTGTGTTGCCAGATCAGATGGGCCAGTTCAATGGCCCCTAGGCCCAGGGGCTTGTCCCATGAGCGTGGAGACCTGGCTTCAACCTCCAGAGCCACAGCAAGATGGAAGGGGAGAACCAGCTGCAGAGAGATCTGCCTTGACTCCCCACGCTTCCGAGGCTCTGACCCCCCCCCACATGCAAATATTCTTAAAACAAAACGAGAACTTAGGTAAGTGAAAGAAACAGTTGTGAGCAGGATGGAAACCAGTACGAGAAAAATGCACGAGACAAGCTAAGATATCAGAGGGAGACATGATCGAAAAGGCCGGAGGTTCAAACCAGACAAACATGGCCCCACATGGTGAGTGAGAGGACAAAGGGAGCCAGGACAGTAGACACCAATGAACTACAGAACAGGTTAGGACGGACCTTTACAACCTTATATTCCAGCCGGGCAGTGGTGGTGCATGCCTTTAATCCCAGCACTTGGGAGGCAGAGACAGGCGGATTTCTGAGTTCGAGGCCAGCCTGGTCTACAGAGGGAGTTTCAGGATAGCCAGGGCTACACAGAGAAACCCTGTCTCGAAAAACCAAACCAAACCAAACCAAACCAAACCAAACCAAACCAAACCAAACCAAACCAAACCAAACCAAACCAAAAAACCCAAAAAACAAAACAAAACAAAACAAAACAAAAAAACCCTTATATTCCACTAAATTAGACAATCTAAAATAAATGAATGAATTTCTAGGTGCTAAAATTAAATGAAAATAAACAACCTTTTTGACAATGAAAATTACCTTTCATTGAACTTCATAGACCAGTAAGCACAGGTAACCAAAATTATGATAAATATTACAAGTCGAAGGTTGAGGAACACAATGAATGGGTTCTTCTGACTTGACTGACTGGTCCTTGTAAGGGGAGCACCGTGCATGTATATTTATCATTCAAGGAAATTAGTACACGTAGTGTCCTTTCTAGTTTTGAGACTAAACTATTGATCTAGTAGTGTCCTCGTCACAAGCTGGCTCTACAAATGCGTGCCTGCAGACCATCTAGCTAGATCTGTCGATTCTTGGAGAAATTGAGAAAGGAAAAAAAAATCTTTTCTTTATTTAAATTAAAAAATATGTTTTCACACGAAGGACTGGACATGCAAATAGTTAAGAGACATTCCTAAAACTTTTAAATGATATTTTAAAAATTAAAATATAATTACACCACTTCCCAAAGATAAATAAATTTTAGTGGGCCTACCACAAGTGAGATTGAAAGTGAAGTAAGAATATCCCAACTGAAAATATCCAGATTCAAAGGGTTCACTGATGAATCCTAACAGTCTTTTAAAGAAGAAATTAGCCTCTCCAGCCTCCACACACTACGGGAGGAGAGGGCACTAATGGCTCTTTAGGAAGCTTGGATCACCCAGGTACACATACAAGAAACAAAGAGCGGAAAATAGATGCAGAAGGATTCCCTCTGCTCTCTGCAAACCAGATCTAAGAGCACACCAAGATGACTGACCACGCTAAAGCTGGCTTTGTTACACGGGTGCGGGGCTCAGCATGTGCAGATGGACTGAAGGACAGAAATCATGTGACCTCTTAACAGAAGCAGAAAAGGCTTTTGATAAAATCCCTTTGTGATAAAAAAACCTGAGAAGATGAGGAATAGAGGAATATATCTGTATATCTGTATATCCAAGGCTATACAGGACAAACCTTCAGATGACAGTATACTAAATCGGGAAAAACTGAAGGAGTTCCCACTAAAACCACATCCTCGCCTCTTATATTCTTTGTAGAAAAACGGATGCAATCGGAGACAATAGCGTTAGGTGAACTTAGCTAGTCTCAGAAAGAAATGTGTGTGTTTGCTCGTCTGTGTGTCCTAGATTTTATGTATTGACAAAAAAAGCATATATGAATAGATTAGAGTAGAATTGAGGCTCCTAGAGGAGCAAAGAGGGTTAATGAAGAAAGAGTCGGGGAGCGAGGCAGAGGGGCAAACACATTTAATAGACAATGTATCTGTGAGAAGATTGAGAAAGTAAACTAGAAAAGCCTCAGCTATGTATAAATCAACGCCTTTTAAACCAGTTTGACAAAGAAGAAAGCACAGGGAAATGAGAACATATTCTGGGTGGGTGAAAACATCAACACAACACGACTGTATCAGATGCAGGGAAAGCAGTGGCTGTCCTGGAGCTCACTCTGTAGACCAGGCTGGCCTTGAACTCAGAAATCCACCTGCCTCTGCCTCCCAAGTGCTGGGATTAAAGGCGTGCGCCACCACTGCCTGGCCAGAGCTGGACTCTTAAGCGTAGTTAAAATGACTTTTTTTGTGTGAGAAAACAAAAACAAAAACAAACAAACAAAAAAACCCAACAACCAACCAAACAAAAAAACAATAAAAAAATAAGAGAGAGCATAGACATGGTAGGTATTTGAAAATCTGCTAACTCGGCAGGCAGGATGGCTCAGTGGGGACAGGCGCCAGCTGCCAAGTCTTATGGCCTGATGTTGACCCCTGGAGCGCACATGGCGGAAGGAGAGAGCTGGCTTTTGCAAGTGTTCTCTGACCTTCTCATGTAACACCGTGACACCTGTCGGGGGCCTTGTACACACATGTCCACACGCTAGGTAAGTAAAACGGGATGGAAGGGAATCGTGAAGCGAGGTTTAAAAAGGGAAATCCGATACTTCAATGCCAGTGCATTTGAAGACAATTCTTGAGGAAAGAATTTACAAAACTGACTCTCAGTAAGAAAGTAAAAACAAAACAACAAAAACTTCAAACATCCATGGCAACATCCATCGCTGACCAGAAAGAATTACATTAGAAGCTCGAATCCGAAGCCCCCAACCCTGAAAACCAGGCTAATCTGGACTGGAAGTTTTACATGCGCTTGTCTAATTCTGGACACAAAAACCTCTTTCGGTTACTAGATCCATGGGCAACTGGCCCCACCCACAGAGTGGTCATCTCATAGAGCTAGTTCACCCTTCAAGCCCAAAGGTAGAAGAGGCCAGTGCCAGCAGGGAAACTGCATACAGATGGGGCCATGAACTTGGTTATGAACTCTCAGACCGTTAGGAGACAACTCGAACAGCTGAGAAGAAGAACAACCATTGTCAAGTTGCGCTTTTCCAGAAACGGGCTTCTTCAGTGCACCCCGAGCTCGTCCCTGCATGTACACATCTGCTGTGCTCGAAGCTTGGGGCTTGGCTCTCTCTCCTCGTGTTATCTTCATGTCAGTGGCAAACCCACCCTCCATTCAGAAGACTCCCGAGTTGCTCTTGCCAGCTCCCCATAATTCTCTGAGCTGTGCAGGGATTGAGATCCAATCGCCCTCTGCTCAAAATTCCCCGACACTGGGAATCCACTCTACTTATTATTCATTTCCCCCTACCTGAAACCGGGCAGGCTTGGCACACGGTTGTGTGGTCTTTTCAGTCCTGAGTGAGTAGATTTTAGATGACTGTAAAGATGACAAGTGAATTTTGATGTACAGAAAAGTCTTAGATGCTTCTAAAAGGACCTGCTGGCAAGAAAAACACCATTGGAGCTGTAGGGAAGGAGAAGCATTTGAAGATTGGTTCAAACAGAGTGGTTTTTTGTTTTTGTTTTTGTTTTTGTTTTAAAGCAAAAAACAGGTGATTTTAGTTCAAAACCAGCTGACTTTACCTGACTGATCTTTATGTATGATGACGGCAATGGATGAAATGTAACTAGATATTTGTATATTTCACCGTAAAAGTGATATTTGTGTATTTCACCCCGTTCTGGATGGCCAGAAAGGTCTTGAGACTTTCTCTCAGGGAATATTTATGTCAGGTGGCCTGTTTTGTTGAATATTGACCAGGACCTGTGTGTATAGCCATTTACAGTCAGCTGGTCAGCTACGAGGCAGTCATTCATGCCTTGCATCTAGGGGAGACCTAGCTCTGGGCTTAGAGCCATGGAAGACTCAGAAAGGGAAGAGAAGCAGGCTCCTTAGGAGAGCCAGGGGCTTTGGGTATCCACATCGGATGGGGTGGTCTCAGCAGGGAGAGGGCCAGAACTCTGGGGCTCTGCCTTTGTTTTGATCTCTAACCCTTGTGACCCCTGCAGGCCTCAGAGCTTTTCTTTGTCTCCGTCTACCTCTCTGAGTTCCTCATGAAGTTGTATGTGGAACCCATTGCGTATTGGAAGGATGGCTATAACCTCCTGGACGTGATCATTCTCGTTATTATCACCATACCTTATACCCTTCGCAAAATCAAGGGGAATCATTTTTCATACCTCCCCTTTGCTGATGGCATCCAGTCTCTACGAATCCTCAAGCTCATCTCCTACAGTAGAGGCATCAGGGTGAGTGCTGGGGCGCGCGCGCGTGTGCACCCAGTGTGGGAGTGCACGCGTTTGTTATGGGAAGCTTTCTAAGAAATAACGACCTGAGTGTCACCCTCCTGTTAATTTGCTTGACTGTGTGACTGGTTAAACTTGACCAATACCATCTCAGTCTTGAAACTGATAATAAGAAAGGTATGCTTAGCTTCATTCTAGAGATGAATAAACCGAGGCGCAAGGTTACTCAGCAACTAATATCAAGGCTGGGGTCTGGAGAGAGGATGCAGCCCCCGAGAGCACAAAGGCTCTTACAGGGGCCCAGGTTCAGTTCCCAACACTCACATGGCATCTCACAACCTTCTGTAACTCCAGTTCTAGGGCCCTCTTCTGATCCCCATGGATACTAAGGCACCCACACAGTGCACATACGTACATACAGGCAAAAACAAAAACAAAACTTCAGTACATTAGGGCTGAGGTCTGAGAGCCGGACCCGGCTGTACAAGCCCGTCCAAGCCTTCCTTTCTGTCCAGGCTGTCGTAGCTGTTTTTCTTACGGTGCAGACTGCTGTGAGCTGCTTGTTAGGATTTGTAAGGGTTTGGGTGGCTTTGACCACTGGCTGCCATTTCTTTTTGAATGGGCAAAGTCTTGTTGTTTTGGTAAGGCCAATCCAAAGGTGCCATTCCCACCATCTTCCTGAGTTGCCAAGATCGTGGGACCTTCTTCAGAACATTTCAGAACAGGCAGGGTGTGCTTGGGTCCTAACGTGAGCTCTCTCCCTGGCATACACCCACAGACACCCGTTCCTTACAGCCATGTTGTGATCGCATGCCTGTGTCTGCACATGCGTGCTCCCAGGCCTCATTCTTCCCCACTTCCGGCCAGTGTCTGTACTTCCTGTTCCTACTTCCTTGTTTCTCACCATGGCTTGCTTTCTTCCCCCGACCCCTTTCTCTCAAATGACTAACCTCTCTGAGGTTGCTGGCAGTCTCTTGTTACCCCTTTGTGGCCTTTTGCCTCAGTTTCTCCAGGTTGTCTTCTCAGTGTGGATTTTCCTGGCTGGACCACTGCTTGGTTTTATTGGGATTGCATTTGCTGTTGTCTTGCTGTCTCCTCCCTGGGTGATCTTTTCTATTTTCTAGGATTCTGACCTGTAGACACAAGTGCCATTTGAAAGTTTCATCCCTTCCTCAGACATGTGTGTCTAACTTACAATCTCACTACTCTTTGCTCATACGTATAAATCTCTGGGCCTCAGTTCTTCCTCCAGCCTTTTGTCTGCTGGTTGAGGTGTGTTCTCCCTTTAATCCCGTTCAATTACCAAGTCAACTAGGGTGTCATCATTGACTCTTCCCTCTTAAAGCTTGTTGTATGATGTGATGGTTTGTATATGCTTGGCCCAGGGAGTGGTGCTATTAGAAGGTGTGGCCCTGCTGGAGTAGGTGTGTCACTGTGGGTGTGGGCTATAAGTCCCTCATCCTAGCTGTCTGGAAACCAGTATTCTGCTAGCAGCCTTCAGATGAAGATGCAGAACTCTCAGCTCCTCCTGCACCATGCCTGCCTGGATGCTGCCATGCTCCCGCTGCGATGATAATGGACTGAACCTCTCTGAACCTGTAAGCCAGCACCAATTAAATGTTCTTATAAGAGTTGCCTTGGACATGGTGTCTGTTCACAGCAGTAAAACCCAAACTAAGACACATGACCTAAGTAGTTATGGACTTGACTATAGCTCTTTATTCCTGCTACTTCCAGCCTTTGACTGGTTCCTGCAATGGGGGTCCCACCCAGCTGAGAAAGCAGAATAGAAGTCCTCAGCACCAGAGGAAATGCCCTGAGGGCACATCTCAATGAGTTTTTGCTTCAAACACCTTGTTTGTAGGCTAGAACCAGGTGCTGCAGCTCGTACTGAAGGAAGGGATAGGGTGTGTGAAGATCTCAGGATCTAGCCACTTCCAAAAAGCCAGTCAGCCACTTATCAAGGCCCAGGGCATGAACCTGTGAGAGGCAGTTCATAACAGCATGAGAAAGTCCTGTCTCTGCCTAGCAAGGCGACAGGTAATTACCAAACCCACAGCTCTTTCAGAATGACTCTGGAAGCACCAGGATGGTGTAGAGCAGCACATTTCTTTGAGTTGACCTTTCTACTGCCTAGAATACCCCCATGGTCCAGCCCTCATCCCTCTGTGTTCAGCTCCAAGATGCCTTCCCAGTGCTAAGCCAGTCTTAAGGGTCACTGTGTTCAGGGGCACTGGTGGTTGGAGGTGGTGGCATCAGGGAAAGAGTTTACTAATCACTCCTCACTCTGTCATTGTATTGTACTGTGACCAGAATGAACTGGTTCTCTAAGCCTGTGACCCTTCATCCTGATACTAGCCTACTGCTTGAAATTATGTCTTAGCCATTGTTCTATCCATGTGAAGAGACACCATGACCAAGGCAATACTTATGAAAGAAAGTATTTAATTGGTGGGTGGGTTACAGTTTCAGAGGGTTAGTCCATTATCAAGGCAGGATACAACAGGTACAGCAGGCATGATACTGAAGAAGTAGCTCAGGGCTACCTTCTGCTCTACAGGCAAAAAGAGAGACTTCCTGACATGGGCTTTGCTTTCTTCAACAAAGCCACACCTCCTGATCCTTCTAATCCCTTCAAAGAGTTTCTCTCCTTGGTGACTAAGCATTCAAATATATGAATTTATTGGGGGCCTTTCACTTCCTGGTTCCCATAGGCTTATAGCTGTATTATAATGTAAAAATGTATTCAGTCCAACTTCAAAAGTCCTTATAGTCAGTCTATCACAGTCTCAACATTATTTAAAAGTCCAGAGTTCAAGGTCTCTTTGAGACTCATGGCAAACTCTTAACTCTATACTCTTAGTAAAATAAAAATGAAAGGGCAGATCACATACTTGCAACGTGCAATGACACAGGATATAATCACCATTCCACAGGGAGGAATGGAGCAGAGTGAGGAAGTACTGGACCAAGTGAGATGGAAAAGCAGTTGAGCAGACTCCAAACTCTGCAACTCCATGTCTGATGCCAAACGGTTCTTAAGGTCACCAACTCCTCTCAACTCTGTTGACTACAACACTGTTTTCTCTCTTGGGCTGGTTCTATGCCCTGGTTCTATGCCCTGTTAGCAGCTCTTCTTGTCAGTATTACATGGCTCTGGCATCGCCAACATCTTGGAGTCTCCAAGGCTATCCAGGCTTCATCTTCATTGGCCTTTCTTCATACAGTGACCTCTCTGGGCCTCCATGCAGGGGTACCTCTGACACACGCCTGGCTTCAGTAGCTTTCCTTGACTGAGGAGGAAGATTCCAATATCCCTTTCTTGTAGCCTTGACTCTAAAGACAGAACCATGTGGCTGAAGCTGCCAAGCTCTGCTGCTTCCTGGGGCTGGAACATGGCCCCCTTGTTCAAATACATTTCATTAGCTTAATTAATTAATTAATTAATTAATTAATTAATTAATTATGTATTTATTATATTTATATGAGCACACTGTTGCTGTTTTCAGACATACCAGAAGAGGGCAGCAGATCCCATTACGGATGGTTGTGAGCCACCATGTGGTTGCTGGGAACTGAACTCAGGACCTCTGGAAGAGCAGTCAGTGCTCTTAATGTCTGAGCCATCTCTCCAGCCCATAGCTTCCTGTTTTCAGTGGTTTCCTTCACTGCCAGAGCCTTTCTTCTTTTCACAGGTTAGAGGGTTAGCTAGCCAGGGTCTTGCCCTTAGGTCACTGATCTCTTCATTCTATTTAGCACCAGGCTTTTCTTTAAAATTTTTATCTCCTTGAGCGCCAGACTCAGCTCCGTTACACTTCCTGGTGCTCCTTTATTCTTCAGACTGTGCATTTTGTATTTCCCCTCCCCCGCGCCATCTGCTGCTTTTCACTACAGGTCTTCCTAAGAGTGGTTACTGGTAACCTTATGACACACTCAATAATAGACTGTTTTGAAATCTCCTCTGTCAATGTCATTAATCCAACCATCCCATCCCCCACTACTTTGCCCTCCCTTTTTAATTTAGCTTCAGTCAGAATATTAGGACAAAGGCAAAAAGAAGCCATATTCTTTGCCAAAATATTAAAAGAAGGGCCTGTAGGCCACTTATTAATATTCTTTCCCCCTGGAGTTTCTTGAGCTGGGCCTTCATAGTTCAAATTGCTCTCAGTGCTGTCTTCCATGATCCTAACAGGACTGCCCATTAAGCCCCACTTAAAGTGTCCAAACATGTTTCCAGTCCAAAGTCCCAAAGTCTTCCATATGCCCACGTAAACCAGTATGGTCAGGCCTGTCATAACAGTACCCCGGTCCCTGGTACCAACTTTTGTTTTTTTTTTTTTTTTTTCTGAAACAAGATTTCTTTTTGTAGCCCTGGCTGTCCTAGAACTTGCTGTATAGATCAGGTTAGCCTCGAGCTCAGACATCCACCTGCCTTTGCCTTCTGTGTGCTGGGATTAAAGGCGTGCACCACCACCTGACCTGGCACCAACTTCTGTCTTAGTCAATGTTCTATTGTTATGAAGAGACACCATGACCAAGGCAACTCTTATAAAAAGAAAACATTGAACTGGGGTTTTGCTTACAGTTTCAGAGGGCTAGTCTGTTACCATCATGGTGGAGAACATGGCAACTGCACAGCACACATGGTACTGGAGAAGTGGTTGAGAACTACATCCTGATCTACAGGCAGCAGGGGAGACTGTGCTTGGTTTGGGCTTTTGAAACCTCAAAGCCTATCATTCCCAGTGAAATACTTCTCTGGCAAGGCCAATCCTCCTAATCCTTCTAATCCTTTCAAAGAGTTTTTCTCCCTGGTGAGTGAGTGTGTGTGTGTGTGTGTGTGTGTGTGTGTGTGTACATACACATATATATTTATACTTACATTTGTATAAATAATTTTTTTGAGACAGGGTTCTCAGGTTGGCCTTGAACTCTTGGAGATATGCCTCCAGAGTGCTGGGATTAAAGCCATGCACCACCGTGCCTGGCTAGGCCATTGTAATTTAAACCACCACAGTCAATGAAAACATTCTTAGTAGCTCAATGTTCATAAAGCACTTACTCAGTGAAAATCTCAAGACATGGTAACTGAACAATAAATGCATTTGGCTCTCCAGGGATGGACAAGGGAAGGGAGGACAAGGTAGTTACCTGTTTCATTGGAGAGAGATTCAAGTCATAAGATGGGGAGCTGCCTGTGAGGTGAGGCCCAGAAAAAGTGGGGAGCCATTTCCTCTTGGCTCTCTCTGTCCTCAGGTACATGGTGGTGGCCCTATTCCTCCTAGACTTGGGGGAATGAACATTTAGGATGAGCTCTTAGCTGAGAAGCCCAGGGATGACTACAGAGTCAGGCTGGATTCAAGCAGCGAGGTCAGTAGGGCTGAGGGAGAGGCAACCCACACCTGACACAGTGTGTACAGTCTACCCAAGACACAAGATGGATGCCACTGTGAGGCTGGTGCAGCCCTCAGTCTGGGCCCAATTCTGATCACTCATTCATTCATTCATTCATTCATTCATTCATTCATTCATTCATTCTGTTGATACTTATTTAACATCTACTATGTGCGAAGCATAGCTCGGGGTCCCGAGGATAGCTGTGAGCTGGGGAGGATGGATCTGTGTGTTCTGGAGTAGGTTAACCAGGAGCCGTTACCCAGCCCACATTCTCCCTGCCTTGCAGACGCTCATCATTGCTGTGGGGGAGACCGTCTACACTGTGGCCTCTGTGCTGACACTGCTCTTCCTCCTCATGTTTGTGTTCGCGATCCTGGGCTTCTGCCTGTTTGGCATGCAGGATAGAGGAGACCTGGAAAACTGGGGGAATCTGGCTGCAGCTTTCTTTACTCTCTTCAGTTTGGCCACGGTACTGTGCTTGGGAACCCTGGTAGGGGCGGAATCTGAAGAAGGGACTGTCCAGGAAGGGCGAGCATGTATACAGGCGGGCCTCTCTGGGATCTTCTCCACACTCAGGTGCTTATTACTTGGGTACAGGAGCTGGGACTGGTCAGAAGCCAGTGGGTTCTGTTTCCGTGATTTTTATAAGTCATTTCATGTGTTGCACAGGGTAATAAAACTTGAAAACCTTCTCAAATGATACTTAATTAGGATTAACCTTAAGTTATAAATAAAGCCCACAGCACACAGCCTGCTTTTTAATTTTTTTTATTAAAAAAAAAAAAACAAACCTAAGCAAAGCCCAAGTCTCAAGGTCTAGACTTTTGAATTATATAAAGAGAGGAATTTAAAAATTATATTTGTTTTGTTTTTTGTTCTTCCAAAGATGGACCTGGAAATAGGCCGTGCCTTTTAGGAGAAAATGGGAGACCTTGAGAGAAGAGACTCCCATAGGCATGCTGGCTCCCACCTAATTGGCACCTACATTTCTGAGCCACTGTGTAGAGAGGATAGCCAGGGGGCAAGGAGGTGTCGAAGGATGGGAGTGGAGGCCGAGTTGGCCTCAGTGGGGTCAGTGCTACCCTGGCATAGGTGACAGGAAAACCTACTCTGTTGGGTCTGGTACTCAGTATATTCTGTGCTGCCCGACCAGGTTGATGGCTGGACAAACCTGCAAGAGGAGCTGGACAAACGGAAGTTTACTATCAGCCGAGCGTTTACCATCCTCTTCATCTTGCTTGCCTCCTTCATCTTCCTCAACATGTTTGTGGGTGTGATGATCATGCACACAGAGGTGAGGATGTGTAGTGTGTGTGTGTGTGTGTGTGTGTGTGTGTGTACGCGTGCGCCCATGGCTTGGGTTACGTGTGGCAGGTATGACCCAGGTTTCTTGGACAAGCTGGAATTGTGTCTTATGAAGTGGTGTAGAGGTAACCAAATGGCCCCCTCTCATGGGTACCCAAGCCTACAAGTTCATCACCTCACCGAGGGTAGCAGACCAATGGAGCTTAAGAAACCATTGCAGGCAGCAGCTGGAGCTGGGGCTGGCTCTGTGTGGGGTGGGCTTTCCTGCTGAGGCCCGAGCAGCAAGGCAAGCTAGACAAGGAGAAGGCTTGGGATGGAGAGTGTACAGGGGACACAATACTGACCTGTATATTCTGCCACGTTAGGACTCCATCAAAAAGTTTGAGCGGGAGATGACTTTGGAGAGGAACTTGTCAATTATGGAGGAGAAACAAATAATCCTGAAACGCCAGCAAGATGAGGTCAACAGGCTGATGAACACACAGGTAGGTGGCCCCGCCAGAAGGACGACACACCAGACACAGAGGGACAGTTAGGGCTAATGGGATGCCCAGGAGGAAGGGCTTTGGACTCAAGTAGAGAGCAGGTGGGCTCGGGCATGCGCAGCTTTGGGTAAGGCAGGCTGTTCCCCGTAGCTTCTAGAGCTAAGCTTTCCTAACTGTGTGTGTATTTCTCTGAATAATTTGGACAAGTGAGCTCTCTACTTAGTGGATCATTCTCTACTGTGGGGTCCTTTGGGCGGGATCACTTGGGCTGCGGCTTCTCACTTAGGGCTCGTCTGGTACCAGGCAGCTCAGCTCCGGGCTGCTACATGGATGAGAATGTTCTCTCAGGGAATTACTCTCTTATAGCCCCACACTCCTAAAACCAGGACAAGAGTAAGCTCAATGGGTTCGAAGTCCCAAGCACGCTGCCACCATGTGGGCAGCACCCTCCCTTTCTGCCTTGTGTTCTTAGTCTGACTCGAGAGTCCTGTTGGGTCCTTGTCTGTCAGAGCACCTCCCCTTGGCCTCTTTTCTAAATCAGAGATGCCTGCCAGTTTAGCTATGCCCAAGGTTTGTTCAGGGTTGGAGGTCACCCAGAGTCACCCTTAGATGTTCTCTTGTTCCTTTGGTCTCACAGCAGGGATGGGGGCCCAAGAGACTCTGTCATCTTTGTAGGGTCCAGGCTCAGTGGTCAGGATGAACTTGTGACTCTTGGGATTCATGACGGTTCTCAGGTCTCTGTGTACCTTGGCTGCTCTTACCCATCGGTCTCTCGTTGTTTCCGCCTCTAGAGGACAGGTGACAAGAGTTTTGTTGACATGGTGGAGGACTTCAAGAAGACCCTGCGGCACACAGACTCCATGGTCCTGGATGACTTCGGTACTAGCATCAACTTCATTGATATCTACTTGTCCACTCTGGACAACCAGGACACTGTTGTCAGCAAGTGAGTGACTGGTCCTCGTGGCTTCTTCAAGGTCAAGGCATGTGGTAGAGCCCAGGAAGTTGCAGGGTTGCTGACCAAGGTGTAGGACAGATGGGTACACTAAGGCCTTTCCTGAGAGTACACGATCCCATGCATGCTGTACCGTTGTGTGTATGGGTCTGTGGTAGAAGGGACTCTGCTGACCCCCTGGCCCTCTTTTATTTGTATTCAGTTGTAATCAGCTCCTTTATCCCTTCAGGCCTCTGCTTGCTTACCCCTCTCCAGGGAGCGAGGGATGTGAATGTGGTGGTGCTGGGGAGCAGGGATGGGGCAGTAAGTCAAATGCAGGGGATGCTAGCTTAGCTCTGCTGCCTCTGCCCATGTGACTTTGAACGAGCATCTGCCTCTTTCCTACCTGTTACCCAAGGAGCCACCGGGCCATTTAAAGGACAGAGAAATCTGATCCAGGTCTTATTGTCAGTGTCAGCTAGTTGGGGTTTTGACTGGCAGCTGAAGAACTGTGGACACTTAGGGAGCTACCATGGAGTTCTGAGCAGGAACAGACACCATAAGCCTGACTTCTGGATGAAATCACTCTGGAAGCCTCGGAGACTGGGGCAACCAAAAAGGAGGGGACCAGGGAATGCTCACACGGGTCCGAGAATAGTTCAGGTACTGTTTAGGTACCAGCACCTATTCCTGCTTGGGGGCCCAGAAGATGAGTTTTCACCTACGCCATGGGCCCTCAGCGGAGTGGCAGGATGCCAACCTACCTGAGTCTTTGTTCTCTTTCGATCCCACATGCCCCGTGGGCATGATGACCTCAGCGTGCCAGTGTGCAGTGTGTGTGTGTGTGTGGGGGGGTAAGGAGCCTGTCTTATCCTCAAGTTTCCCTCTCCCGCTCTACTCTCCAGGCTTCAGGAACTTTACTATGAGATTGTGAACGTGCTGAATCTGATGCTTGAAGACCTGCCCAAAGAGAGCTCGTCCAGTTCCTCGGGACTAAGTTTGAGGTAGTTGAGAGTACTTGACCTCGAAGGCTATGACAGTTCTATTAAACACAAGCCTTCAGGGGTGGTTTCTCAAACTTGCTATCATGTCAATGTTGGGACGTCCCTACCTTTGGGGATAGGCCTGGAGAAGTGTGCATGAATGTTGGTGTCCCAGGGCCTGCAACACTGCAGACTGTGCACGGCACAGACACTGTCATGGGAAGGGTAAGGTTCAAGACCTGCCCTGGCTAATGACTGTATCCTGCAGCCTCCCTGGGCCCAACGAACTCCTGGGGAAGCTGCTTGGGGGACGCAGACCAACAAAAGCCAGCAGCTGGCTGTCACAGTCCTGCTGATGGCCCACGAAGGCTGATATATACAGGTGTCAGGCTGACCCATGGAGGCTGACCTGACAGGCGCACCGACCTGACAGAGACCTGCTGCTGCAGAGTCCCTTCTTTGGAAACCCGTGTTGATTTCCCCAAGGTTTATGCCAAGTCATGTGATATGATCAGAAAGTTTCTATCAGGGAGTTCTGTCTAGGGGAGCCTCCTACTGGCTATGTTAGGACATCTCCTTTTGGAGTCTAGAAGAGCAGGGGCTAGCGCTTGAGACTGTTTCTCTCCCATGCTTAGTTAAGATTCTTTATTAACATGGTGGCATTTTCTGTGTCCCTACTGTCTAAATGTCTCTTGGAGGTAAAAGTGCATAATTATGAGAATGCCATCTGAAGAGCCCCAGGGCCAGGCCAGGCCAGCAAGACCTTTTGCTCTAGATTGGGCTAGCTCAGTCCCCATAGTGTCTACTTTCTTCTCATTGCTGTGGTCTGTGCCAGAGCCCTGTCACTTAGGCTGTGTCATCTTAAACAGAGAGGAAGGTAGGTTCTGAGAAAAGCTGTGGAGGGATATTGGTACCCAGAGCAGGGTATAGAAGCCCCCAACCACGCGCTGAGGCCAGGACCAAGAAGAAACAGAGGAGGAAGAGCATCAAGACGAAAGGCCCTATGGTTGGCTAATGGGCTCTGGCTTGAGTTGTGGTGCTCTGAGGCCAGGGCACCAGGACAGGAGAAGAAATCTTTCCTCCTGGGTTTCATTTATATATGGACCAGTGCTCAGTGGGCTATGCTGTGCGCTGCAGATTCTGTGGTGGAATTTCAGAGTCCACTCTTGTGTTCACAGGGCAGTCAGTAATCTAGTCAGTCTCCTGTTTGGATGCAGGAAGTGCCTCCTTTTAGGAGCTCGAATCATTTCCATGTGCAGATATCCATCTCCTAAGGACATAGTGAGAGTAGTGGTGAGAAGAAATTGCTACGAGAGTGACAATGTCCTACTGTGGGGGTCCGTGCGGGGGTGGGGTGGGTGTCAACCATCTAGCTTCTGGGTTGAAGACTATGCTGATGCATAGGCGCAGGCCTGAGGTAAGTTGAGTGTCTGTGTCCCTGTGGTGGTGGGAGGAGCTTGAGGTTTTTGTGCCAGTGAGGAACCTGAAACAGCTGTGGTAAGAGCAGCCCCTTAACCAGGGCAAGTGGGCCCCAGGTAGTGGCTCCAGTTCAGGCCTAGTGCAAAGCAGGCAACTCTTAATTGTTGGCCCTCAATGTCCTCCTAGCACAAGGAACATGTAAACACACCCACCTGCTCCTGTCAGGAACCTTGGGAATTTCTCCAGGTATTTTGAAGTGAAGGAAAACCTTGTCCCAGGAATGCCTACTGGAGAGTGTGCAGCTTTGGACTCAAGAGTGTCTGTGCCTTTGAGGCCACAGGTCTAGCCTTTGACAGTGGAATGGAACTACCTGGTTATAAAGACCAAATTGAACATGTGGTAGAGGGCAAGAAAAGATCTTGCCAGTTCAGGATTTGGTGTTTCTTGGGGCTTGGCCCTCTCTGCTCCCGCCCCCAGCTTGTTAGGATGTAAGGTAGACGGAGGGAGGAAGCTGAGCCTAGCATAGAGGGTAGGAGCGTATGTAGGGCCCTTGTGAATGCATCTCCGGTTCAAAATGTGAAAACAGAAGCTCAAATCTAGAGATCGAGGTCCCAGGTGTGTGGGTCACCGGATGTGGGGTACGTGGGTCATCAAGCGGGGGTGGGGGTGGGGGTGGGGGTGTGCATCAGTATGCCACCTTTAAAGACAACAAGAAGGCTCTGGAGTGCAGAGCACTGGGATTGAGCGCAGTGCCCAGAGCTGGCCCAGCCCTATTGACAGAATAAACCAATGGCTGTTTGGCAGAGAGTTCCAATGCAGCCTTTCTGTTTGGCTCTCTCAGTCTACAGAGCAAACACTGGCAGTTTGCAAGTCCTACTTGGGTTCTCACCAACTCAAACAGGCTTGGCCAAAACTTCGATTGATTTGCTTGGGACAGAAGGAGTTCTGCTTGCCCGGATCTGGCAATGGAAAGTAGAACTTGCTTCCCTGCCCCAACCCCTGGGATCACGCGGGGCTTCTGCTCACAGGCCCTGGACTTCTGCTCATGCGCGCGGGGGCAGGGAGGGGGGGCTCCCTCTAGCTCGCAGCAGGAAAGATGTGGACTCTAAGCGGGAGGTGGGTTTTTGTTTTTGTTTCTGTTTTTATCCCCTGGACCGATATTGAGTCCACCCGCAGTCCAGTGGTGTGGAGGAAATCTCCATTTTCCTTTAGCCTTCTGAAGCTTGATAACTAGACCCTGGGAACAGCATACCATGCTGTCTTCAAAGATGACCCGGGGCCTTGGAAACCAAACTAGCCTTTGACAGGCAAGGTCTCAGTGGCACGTGATCATCTCCTGCTTCTCACTCTGTCCTGCACCCCACGTGGGCTTGCTCGGTGGTTCGCTTGAGGAGGCCAAGGTGACTGAATTCCTTCTTAGAAAGGAGATGTGGACAGAAAAGAGGCGATTCAGTGTGACGGATGCACCATCTCTAGACCGCTCCTCCCAGAGAGAATTTCTATGCACTTGGTTGACTGTGCCACCTTTTCCTGTGCACTGTTTTAGGCTCATTAGAGGCTTTGTGTGTCAGACCCCGTATGATCTGTGCTGTGCAGGGCTGGGTGCGCATTCCTGGATCTTGGCTAGCTCTTGGTTCTCCTCTGTGGTAGAGAGCCGGGGTAGTGGCAAAGCAGAGGATACTGAATGGATGGTAGGCTTGGTGCATCTGCCAGTCAGCAGTCAGGGAAGGGGAGAGGGAGAAGGAATCTGAAGTGTCCTTCTGGGTGAGAATTGGATCTCTGCAGTTTTCTGGGAAGGACAAGCAGCCATCATTGGGATTTCTTTTTTTTCTCTTTGAGACTGAGTTTCTCTGGATAGCCTTGGCTGTCCTGGAGCTCCTTCTATAGACCAGGTTGGTCTTGAACTCACAGATCTACCTGCCTCTGCCTCCTGAGTGCTGGATTAAAGGTGTGTGCTACCACTGCCCAGGTTTAGTTGCTTCATTGAGCTTTTTAATGGAGCCCCGTGAATAATATACTAGACCACGTGGAGCCTGGATTTTATTTAGATTATGTTAAAGAGCCTCTGGGACATAGGAGTCTATCACAGTGGGGGAGAGCTTGCCTGGTGTGCCTAGGTTCCAAGATAGAGACTGAGAGAAATAGAGAAATAAAGATATAGGTAAGGAGGTAGGGAGGTAGGGAGGTAGGGAGAGAGAGAGAGAGAGAGAGAGAGAGAGAAGAGAGAGAAGATTCTCTTTAAACTTGGAACTGTTAAGAAGGTTGGGCATGGGGGTGCACACCTTTAATCCCAGTAGTCAGGAGGCAGAGGCAAGCGGATCTCTGAGTTTGAGGCCAGCCTGGTCTACATAGTGAGTTCTAGGACAGCCGGGGATATGTAGAGAGACCCTGCCTCTCAAAAACAAAACAAAGCAAAAATAAAACAACAAACAAACACGCTAGAGGGCTCTATTAAATGTGCATTAAGCCTCCAGATGACACCAGAAGCCACGTCTAGTATCCCAGAGGGTGGTAGCACCAAACATGGCTGGCTTTTGCAAAACCAAACTGTCAGCTCAAAGATGGAAAATGGAAGAGGCCACAGGGGAATGAAAGATTTGTTTTTCAGCTCCAAGAAACAGGACTGAATGAGGCCTGTGCATATGGGTCACAGGGCGAGGGAGGGGCTCAGGGCAGAATCCCCCATCGTCCTCCAACCCTCCCCAGGCTTGGGACTGGGGCTGAGGTAAAAAAAAAACAAACTCTTCCAAACTTGATGGTGAGCCAGAGGAGGAGGAGCCCAGGCAGAGCTCAGGCCAGGACCACAGGTACTGCTTTCTGTCTTTATTGGCTGAGGAAACCCTGCCTTCTGCTTGCTGGTTCTTCTGTTTACCAGCCACCTAAATGTGGACCAGTTTAAGCATAGCACACGGACACAGGAATTCTCACGATTCCCATGAAGCAGGTGGCAAAACTGAGGTTCAAAGAAGTGGTGTAATCTATTCAAGACTGTACAGTTGAGGAGTCGGTCCAACCCGGCATGACTGGCTCTTCAGCCCCTCTGCGTGCAGCAGCCTCCGGAGGGACCCTCAGTGCTGTTTTATAGGTGGGCAGACTGGCACTAAGTGGAGCCCATGTAGCCAAGATCAGCACTCAGGCGTTTGGTCTCGGAACACGGGCCACACACGTGCCCCTTTGTTCTGGTGGAGCACAGTGGCCTTTTTCTTTCTTGTTAAAACTATTTCTCGAACGTTAAAATTTAAGCCATGATTCTTTCTGACTACAGCTTGCCTGGCTGGGAGGGAAGGAGTGGGGCTCACACGGGCCTGGCTTGGCTAGTCCTTGGCCCATTCCCAGTGCTTAGCAGGGCCCTCTGAAGTCTAGTCCTGGAGCTCCAGGAACACTAGAGAGGACCACAGGAAGCAATCAGTGTGTGAGGAGAGGGTGACTGTGCTGCCTAATCAGGAAATTACAGCCCAGGCAGAGAGAGGGTTTGGCCTAGTGGTGCCTTTCTCTGGGCTTCCGTACAGCAGGACCACATGGAGGCTTGGCTGTGTACCAGTGGGTGTGTTGAACAGGCACAAGTGGCTGAGCGGGCAGGGTTAGGGTTAACCTCTTTGGAGGGGTAACCGAAGATACCCGCTGGCGGGTGGGAGCTGAGGCACCTGGTGGAGGCACCTCAAAAAACTACTGGCATCTGGGTGGGGGAGAGTGGTTTGTTTTATTTTTGTTTGTTTGTTTGTTGTTGTTTTTTAACCAACTCTTTCCAGGAAAGGAGGGAGAGAATTGTCCGTTGTGAAAAGCTACTTGTGAAAAACTGCACATACACCAGGCGTGATACCACCTGTGTTCACACACACACACACACACACACACACACACACACACACACACACAGTGCTTTTTCACCCCCTTTTAGGTAACAGAAACGATAGATACAACCTAATGCTGGCCTGGGTTTGGAGAACGGGTTTCCTTTGTCTACATTGGGCAGCACAGAGAGGGGTGGCTTCCTCATAAGGCAATGTGGATTTGCTTTTATGGATGCCCAATGACAAAGGCAGGAGATGCTGAATGAGGGTGCTCACTGTGACTGCAGTAGAAATAGGAGGAGGAGGAGGAGGAGGAGGAGGAGGAAGAGGAGGAGGAGGAGGAAGAGGAGGAAGAGGAGGAGGAGGAGGAGGAGGAAGAGGAGGAGGAGGAGGAAGAGGAGGGGTCACCTCATACTCAAGGTGAGAAAGCGGGCTGAGTTCCTGTACATCCGTACATGTGGCCGTAAGGAGAAATAGTTTGTTGACAAAAGGTCATCTTGGTATTTAACTGAGTGAAAAAAGTGGCTTCTAGAGCCACCGGCGATACCACAGGCATCTGTGCTGAGAAACATAATCGTGGAAATCACAGGTTGGGGGCAAAGTGTGTCCTCACTTGTTCTAAAACTTTATGACTATGAAGAACTAATCGTGTTTTATGATCAGGAAAAAGTATGCATTTTTTTTTACTCTGAAAAGTATGTTAAGGAACTCGTGTGTGTGCGCGCTCATGCGTGCACCTGATGCTGCATGCACACTTGTGTGTGTGCACCTATGACAGGTGAAGGGTGTTCCAGGCAGAAAGGAAGGCGGGCTGAGTGTGCAGAGGCTGGGCGAGGGCTGAGGTGTTTGGTGGTGAGGTCACATGGAGTTACAGTAGGGGCGGTCCTGTGGGGACCGTAGAGGGGGAGTGGTGCATTAGGACCCTGAGGGCCTTGAGTGACCTGGAGGTGGCTGGATTCAAGGTTGGCTCCTGGCATCTAAACCTCCTAGTTCTGTTCCCTGTCTCTTCCAGTGATTCCCCTTGCCTGGCTCAGACTTACCTCAACTGCACGCTTGTTCCCACACCTGCCTATCCTTCAAGGCTCAATCACATGCCCCCTCTCACACGAAGTATTCCCAGATTACTCCAGTTGTCCTTGGATTTCTACTTCTTGCCTGTTTACCCTTGACTTTTCCTGCCTCCCCCCCCCCCCCGTACTCTTTCTCTGTGTAGATGTTTCTTCCAGAATGAGCTGGGGACAGGAGTAGACGGAGAGGTTGGGCTTTAAGAGCTGGGTGCCTGAGATCTGCCAGCTTTAGTCTTGACAAGGGACAGCTCTGGCTGCACACAGACCAAGTGCTTATTTTGAGCCTACAATTCACAGCCATGAGGACGGACACCCTATATTACAGACATGGACACGGGCACTCCGTAGGTCACACGGCAGATGTGGACCTGGGTACTCCACAGGTTACACGGCAGTAAATACCAACACCACAATGCTGTGAGTTATACTAAGGGTCTGCATGGCTCCAAAGTGTGTGCTTTCAGCTCTTGTGGTTGTCTTGTCTTTGGTGGTCATTCCGGTACTGGCTGAGGGAGGTGGCAGGTGATCTCAGAGAAGGGAGGGGATTCCAACTCAGCCAGTGGGACTCCACACCTCAGGGGCGTCCAGTACTTCTCTTTAAGAGATTCTGCAGCGGTGGGAGGTCATAAAGAGGATGAATTTTGTACATTTGATTCAGCAGCATCTCCCCCCCCCCCAAGCTATACATACTGGGGTTGTGTACTTGGCAATAGGAAACTCCAGAAGGCAGCAGGCAGGTCCAGGGCCTGCTCTACACTGGGAATCTCAAGGGCTTCAGGTTTAATGTTCCAGTGACCTAACAGACAGAACTCGGCAAGCTCTCCAAGAAATGGCAGTTGCTAAGTGGCTGGAATCTGGGTCTCTGCCCCTACCCACAGGTTTCCCAGTTCCTCCTCAGTCCTGACTGAGTGGGTATCCCTGCCTTGAGGAGCTAGGGAAATCTCGGGAACATGATGAACTATGGGGGTGCTGTATCCGTCTCTCTGGGCTCTGGACTATGGGAGAGCCAAGAAGCTCAGAAGCAGTCTGCTGCTTACCATGGATTGTGTGGCTGTCCCCACAGCAGCCCTAGTGGCTCAACAGGAATGCTAGCTTGGGGTGGGGTGGAGGGGATCCCTGGCCATACTTTCAAGGGGTTGGGGACTTTCATATGAAACACCCGTTATTGTGTGCGTGTGCGCATGCGCATGTATGAACGTGCGTGTGCATGAAAGGCTGCAGTAGGGTGAACATTTCTATTGTGCCCTGGAAAGTTCCCAGAGAGGCCACAGACAGGAATGGTCTGAGGAAATCCCGGCAGGCCTGTCAGAACCTGGCAGGCGGAGAGGTGCCCAGACGCTCTGAGGCTGCAGTGGCACGTTTGCCAGGCACTTTCCATGAGGCTGCTGGGACGTTGACTGCCTGCTTCAATTAAATGGGTTAATAAGCTTTGTCTGATTGTGACGGCTAATAATGGCATTATAACGTGATAACAGCACTAAAGGTGCTGTGAGCAGCACTGTCCCAGGCTCGGGGAAGTAATGCACACGCCCATTTTCCACTCATAAAACTCCACTTTTCAAAGTTGTTCCAGTCCAACTCCCTATAATTTGTCCTGAAAATTACCAACACTTAAAAAAAATTGGTCTATTTTGCATGGGTGCCAAGTTCAAGTGACTGTGACTTCCTCCCTGTGTCTGAGATGTAAAAGGGGGTAGAGACAGGGGCCAGAGGAGACCTGGAGTGGCGGAGAGGAGAAGTGAACGATGGGGAAACCAGGGAGCAGAGCATGATGGGGGGGTGGGGAGGAAGGCTTCTCTGTTCAGTAAAAAATGTATTTCTGGAATATTTCAATTCAGTTTACTTGGGCAGAAAAATTAGGAATGGTGGACTTATTAAGCTAAGGCAGAGTGGCTATTTTTAGTAGTGTTGTAAAACCTTGGTAATTTGGACCTCTTTCATAAAGATTCCATGATTATGCTTGCAGGCTCGGTATGTGTGTGTGTGTGTGTGTGTGTGCGCGCGCGCGCGTGCGCGCATGTTTCTGTAACCAGGTAGGGCTACCTAGGTGGCTGAGTTGGGAGGATAGAGGTGACTGAGGAACAGAGGAGAGATTAACTTGGTCTCAACATCTGGGTCATTCCATATGATTCTCAACACTCTTCCTGGCATGTGTTTGGTGTTTGCTGACTCAACAGCTATTACACCACACTGCTCTGCCTGAAATGAGGTAGAATCCCAAGGCACTCAGTACATTTCATTTTATTATGTTTTGAGTCAAAGTCTTATTATGTAGCCTTGGCTGGCCTGGAACTCTATGTAGACCAGGCTGGCCTTGAACTCAGAGACCCACCTGCCTTTGCCTCCTGAGTGCTGGGATTCAATGTACGAGCCACCATGCTTAGCAGCTTGGTGCACTCTGGGTAGGTGCCTTCGGCTGAGGACATGGACTGGGCAGAAGTCCTTTAGCTCTATCCTGCGGATTATAGGTTTTTCCATTTTTAAAATGATATTTGTTGCTTTATTTCATTGTTTTAAAAATATTGCATGTGGAAAAAAAACTTAGAAAGGACAAACGAGAAAAATCTTATTTCTCAGCTTCCAAAAGCAGCAGGCGTTAGCACTTTCCTGAAACTCCTCTGGGCACAGATGCCAATGAAGTAGCCCCATGCGCTTGGATCGTGGTGTGGCTGCCTCCTCGCTTAGTTTCTTCTCATTGTATACCTGCTTGATAAAGCATTCTGTCTCCATCCTTTTCCTTGCTCATAGTTGACAGACACTCCAGGGAATGTTATGGCTTCCCACTGCCCTGCCGCACCAGCAGATGGAGAATTGGGGTGAGGACCACATGTGGAGCAGCCTATTGCTGGGACCCCACCAGCGTTGCCAGGTGAAAAAGGCTGGCTAACCAGGAGAGGGCTGGCTAACCAGGAGAGGGC
>CM052714.1:7217746-7238632 GCA_028551405.1 Uromys caudimaculatus | reverse complement strand
GGAGAGGGCTGGCTAACCAGGAGAGGACTGGCTAACGAGGAGAGGGCAGGCTAACCAGGAGAGGACTGGCTAACCAGGAGAGGACTGGCTAACCAGGAGAGGGCAGGCTAACCAGGAGAGGGCAGGCTAACCAGGAGAGGACTGGCTAACTAGGAGAGGACTGGCTAACCAGGAGAGGGCTGGCTAACCAGGAGAGGGCAGGCTAACCAGGAGAGGGCAAGTTAACCAGCACAGGACTGGCTAACCAGCACAGGGCTGGCTCTAGAAGTTGACTTTGCCTTGGGAATCCTGGTCCAAGAATCTGGATATCTCTCTGGAAAAGGCAGGGATATAAACACATATGCTTTTTTCCCATGAGATTTAAATAACATATCAAGTTGACCATTTTGATCTTTTTTGTGGGTTCCGGTCAGTGGCAATAAGTACACTCACATTGCTGGCCAGTCAAGCATTACCACTATCGTCTCCCGAACCGCCCATCTGAAAGGCTGCACTTAGGACATGGTAAACTCCCTGTTCCTCTCTCTCCAGCCTCTGGAAGGCACTGGCCTATGAACTTGTCTATTTTGGGTACCTTGAATAAGGAATCATATTCATTCTCTCATATCTGGATAATTTTACTTACCATGTGTGAGAATTCCCTTCTGTTTAGAGGCTGGATAGTATTCTATTGTATGGCCCACTGTTTTGTTTAGCCATTCACTGTCGATGGGCATAGCTGTTTCCTCCTTCCTGCTGTGGCTATTACGAACATGTTTTCACTACTGCTGTGAATGTGACTGAACAGACAGTTCTTTGACTCCCTGCTTTCAAATCTTGGAAGTCCATACCCAGAAGGAGAGTTGTTGGATCACAGTGGAGGTCAGAGGTCAATCCTGGTGTTCAGGTGCTACTTGTTTTTCTGACACAGGACCTTTCATTGACCTGGTGCTCAGGTAGGCTAGGCTGTCTGGCTATGGAGCACGAGGGATCTGCCTGTCTTTGATCTCTGCCACAGGATTACACAGATCTGCCAGTACGCCATGCTTTTCCCTTGGATTCTGGAGATTGGATTCAGATCCCCCCTTTGCTGACTGAGCCATCTCCCCAACTCTCAAGGTTTAATGTTTTGAGGAAGTTTCTATACCACCCCCTGGCAGCAGTGGATTCCAGCTTCTCCCTGGACTCATGACACTGGTGTATTCTGGTTTTGGTTTTGGTATCAGCCGTTCTTGTGCATGTGAGGTGATATCTCAGAGTGGTTTTAAGGTGCATGTCTCTGATTAGTGATTTGGGCACCTTTTCTTTCCCTTTATTGGCCATTTGTGTCGTTTTCTGTAGAGAAATCGAAGCTTCTTGCCTATGTTTTTAATAGGTTACTTTTTTTATTGTTCAGATAGGATTTTCTAAGCTGCCTGTGCTGGAGCGTGTGTGTATGTGTGTGTATGTGTGTGTGTGTGTTGAATGGAGAGGCAGGCACAGAGCAGGAGGAGGAGGAGAAAATGTTGAGATATGTTGCGTGTGGGGGAAGGGAAGATGGCCCCTCAATTTTTTGTATCACATTGACTGAGTCCTTACTGTATAAAGGACACTTTTCCATGTCACCTTTGAGCCTGGGTGACTCAGGTCCCCATGTTGTTCTCTGGGACCGAAGTGGCTTGCCAGCTGCCAGTGTTAGTCTTCAGGAGTTAGTGATCGGGCCGTACACTCTGTAGTCAGCCCGTTGAATATCTGAGTCCTACTGTAAGGTGTGCATTCAGAGAGATGGATTTCTGAATGTCCCTGTATCTGTGTCACTCACATACACACACGAGAGAGAGAGAGAGAGAGAGAGAGAGAGAGAGAAAGAGAGAGAGAGTGTTAAGTGTACACTGGTAGAGGATAGCACAGGGCCATGCCTGAGTCAGCAGAACATCTTGCCTTCCACCCCCACCTGCAGAACTGTAGTCCCTCCGGAGCCCTGAGGGTCCCCAAGGTGCTTTGCAGCCATTCAGCAGCTGGAAACCTGTTAATGGTCGCCAGGTAGACAGCACAGAATTGGGAAGATGGTGGGTGATGGGGACCAGGGACAGCTCTGCGGGGGGTATGGGCATGAAAGAGCTTTTCTGGAACAAAGACTGTAAGAAGAAAGAAACTGCAGTACCAATGGGGTGGGGATGCTTGGTTTTCAGGACTGGTATACTAGAGTCCCTTGTTCTTCCCTGGTCACCATTTGCCTCTATTATCTGCTGCTCTCACATAGCCCTGGGCTTGGGAGAGCAAATCACAGGGCTCAGGGCGCTTTCTGTTTGTCCCAGAGCCTAGCTGAGTTAGAGCCTCTTCAAGGGAGTTAGCGATTTAGTTTCTTTTCCCACCCGCAAGTCACTTCATGTCCTACAGAGCACAGTCCACAGGGGCAGACCTAACCAGGGGACATAAGTTCAAGTCCGACTCTACTCCATATCTGTTGACCTATCTTAGGGAAATTACTGATTCCTGACTCTTCCTGTGAAAAATAAGGCAGACAGGTGCTGTGGTTCTTATAAAGTGTTTGTAATGAGGCCTGGTGTTCAGTGAGGGCCCAGCGTTAGTGAGTGGTGACACTGAAGCAGAAAGTATTCAGGCAACTTCACCCCAGGCTGCCAGGAGCCCCCTGAGGAGACTGTTTCTGTGGCTCATGTTTCCCTGGCAGGCTCGTGGATGGCAGGAATTGGATCTGGTTCCTCTGAGTGTCTCAAGACCAGGACAGGACCTGTGCGAGATTGTGGGGGACCACCCCACATAGGTTGGATTACTGGGGTCTAAGATGAGGAGGTCTTCTGGGATAGAGGGGGAGCAGGAATGTGATCAGCAGGGTTATCTCATGACTCACAGGACATCCTGTGGCCCTGGGGGACCCTATAAAGAAACTAACACAGACTAGGGATGTGGCTCAGTTGGGCAAATGCTGGCCTAGAATGCATGAAGCCCTGGGTTTGGTCCCTGGCACTTCATAAACCAGGCATGGTGGCACAGACTTGTAATTCTAATACTCCTGGAGGTGAAAGGATCAGAAGTTCAAAATCATCCTCAACATGGTATGTTTAAAGCCAACGTGGGCTATGTGGGACCCTTTCTAAATAAAAACAAAACAAAACAAACAAACAAACAAACAAACAAAAAAACAAACCAGCATCCTTCCAACAAAACAAAACAAAGAACAAAACCCCCACATCCCAAACAGGAAAGAATTCTGGCAGAAAAGCATTATTTCATGCCAAGTGGGGATTAGGGCACAAGACATCCTGCTTCTGGGTAGTTCACTGATATCCCTGATAACAGTACTAGCTAATCATATCAATAATGTTTATTTATTGAGTGTGTTGTATACACTGGCACCACCATTGAAGCCTAATGTGTATTATCTCATAGAATTCTGTACACGGGGGAGAATGAATGTTTCTTTTATAGAAGAGGCAAGATGTTAATTGCCCAAGACACCTCAGACGTGGGGCTAGAACCCAAACTCTTGTTCAAAGACAAAAGTACAAGTCCCTGTGACTAGATAACTAGCCTCCAAAGGCAGAGGGCGAAGGTCATCAACTCCGCCCCCCTGTGGCGACTTGGCTTATCTCACCCGGGATGGAGATGAGCCCGAGGAGGAGCCCTTCAGGGCCTGGACTTGGCAGATCTTTTAACTGTAGTTCCTCTACACCTCCAGACAACGCTGGTAGCCAGGCTCACAAGCCTGTGCGACCCCAAGGGACAAGGCGTCATAAAGCTGGAGAGGAGTCAGGCTCCTGGGGTTGCACACAGGGCTGATCTCCTATCTCTGATTGCCATCTTTCAAAGCTTTTGGTGTTCTCTCTGTAAGGACTAGGGAAGCGCAAAGCCACCCAACTGCTGCTTGAGGAAGGGTAGTTATCGGTCACCCCGTGTTACCCGTTAATGGGTGGCAAGGGATAGCCCAGTGTAGAGAGTAAAAAGTGGGCACTGGCTTTGAGTTGACCCCAGCAAGTGCCATGTGAAGCAATCTTTCTAAGCTTTAGGGGCTCATCAGGGAAAGGAGGTAAGGGCCTTCCTTATGGGGCTCTGTGCAGGCGAAGGGATTCAATATCAGATGTGTATACAACATAGGCTGCTGGACCTATGCAGTTCAAGAAATGTTTGTCCTTGCTACTACGGGTAGCAGTAGGGTCACCTTTCCCCGCCCCGAACAGCCTTGCCTGACCACCTTGCTGAAGGCAGGACTCCCACTTTTTCCTGTTAACAGCCTCGGGGGTTCTTGAACACACTTTGTAATTATACTGTACATGTGTTTACTTGTTTGGGAGAGCGGGGCCAGGGCCTCTCCACTGCCCACTCCCTAGCACCAAGAACAAGAGCAGAGTCAATGTTGAATGTCCCCTCCACACGTCCCTCAGGCAGAACAAGCCATTTTTTCCGGAGACTATGACTTTCAGTCTTCCCTAGCCCCCAGGAGTTTCCTGCAGGAGGGAAGGGTGGCATGCTTTGCGTCAGAGCAGCTGTGGGGCCCGGTGTGGGCCTCGTACCCCACTCAGCTCTGTGGCCAGGGCTCAGGATGGACGAAGGGGTCATTATAGGACAGCTTCTGCCCTCTACCATCTGCTGCTGCCTGGCTTTGGTTCCACAGGCACACTGATTCTCCACCCTGCGTGGCTCCCTCTCACCTGTGCTTGGCTTTCATGCTCCCCACGTTGTTACAACCCTACCTCCTAAGTCTCCCTTGCCTCCTGGCCTCAAGTGAGACCAGAACCCACAGGCCATGGCAGATGTGTGGGACTGGGGGAGGCACTCTGTGAATCCAGATGTGATTTTGTTTATGTTTCCAGAGAGAGGGAGCTAGGGACAGTTGCTGCTGGGGGAGGGGTGGCTAGGCTACAGCCCCCTACCCCAAACGTCCCCCCTCATTCTCCTCCAGTGTATGTATCTGGCCTTGGCCGCGGGCAGAAGCCTATACTGCTAGTTCCATAGCTTCAGGCTTACCTGTCCTCCAAGGAGGGCCTCTCCATGGTTCATCTGAAGGTGAGAAGACCCAAGGAGGGGTGCCTGGCTTTGGAGTCTCAAGGCCTATTTGCTTAGTGTGACCTTGGCCCAGTTAGAGACTCCCAGAGCCCAGGCTCCATCTGCAAAACAGAGCCAGGTTGGTGATGACCTGGTTTGAGATTGCTCTTCCTTCGTGACTAATCCTGTGGCTGTGCCCATCCCAGCCAGGGCTTGCCTGAGTCCAGCTCCAGGGCAGTGCCAATCTCCACCAAAAGGTGATACTGAAACAGAGCGGGAGCCCCTCCTTCCTCCCCCGCAGCAGCTGCAAACATTTTGTTTTGCCATTAGAAGTGACTTACTTAAGGGAAGCAGAATTTTACAGGCAGTTTACAGGCTGGTCTTGTTCAGTAGTTTCCAAAAGCCGGGGGTGGGGGGCAGAGGCGGCCAGCAGCCTCCATCAGTTGAGATAGAGGAGAAGTGAGAAGTGAGACCTGGGTGGACACTTTCTCTCAGAGTCGCATGCTCCTGGGTGGAAGCTAGGAAGTAATTGGGGCGCTAGGAGAACAGGCAGAGGCGAGTCCGGCTAGACTGTGGAACATCCGGTGCCCAGAGCCGGGCTCTGAGGGGGATCAAGGGATGGGGCCACGGAAGAACAGATAGCTCCAGCCATAAATGGTGCTCAGAGAGTGCACCCCTATGATCTAGGTCAGTAAGTGTTCTCCCAACACCCTGGGAATCTGAGGATCAAGCCGGCACAACTTGCAGAGTTGGGTGCCTAGGGGGGAGAGGAGTCTCCACCAGATCTCCTGTCACGGCTGAGAGGCTGAGCCAAGGAGCTGATCAAGAATAAGGGTGGGGAACCCCTGCCCCGGGTCTCCCCACCACCACCCTCAGAGTCAGGGAGGCCCAGTTCTCCGTGTGTTGACCTCCCTCTTCAGTTGAATGAAGCAGCCAAGGCTCAGTGGTGCTTAGCACGCTCCGACTATGGTTTTAATAGACGTACATGGACAAGTCTATATAGACAGATTTATAATTCTATACAGTCAGTCCGACATACACAGGGACGCTGTAAACGGGCGCGGGCCGGAGAGCGGGTGTGCAAAGTGGGCGGGGCCCTGGGGCGGTGGCCCCGCGCTCTCCTGGCTCGACTCTTGCACGGGCGGCCAGTGAGGAGGGGGCTGTTCGCTGGGCCACCTCCTGGACCCAGAGTGGAGCAGAGGGCCGGGCTGGCGGCTAAGCTTGGAGTTGGGGAACTCAGAGCTGAGCCCTTCCCCTCCTGCTGCCGACTGGCCACTGCCAGCTGCGGCTCAGTGGCCTGAAGTGTGCGGCTCCAGAGCTCAGGGCTGCTGGGCTCTTCCTGGCATCCCGGGGGCCTTGGCTAATCCAGCACAAACGCCGGATCCCTGGCGACGCGGTCATCCCCAGACAGGCGCAAGCTCCAAGAGTGATCCGCACCGCGTGCACTCGGACGGGCCGGGCTAGGAGAGGACGCCTCCGTTCTTGACCGGGTGAACGATCCCAGGGCCTCCAGGCTCCCTACATTCAGTTCACGGGTCGAGGCGCTCCGGCAGGGACGCAGGCGTCTTCTCCGAGCCATATCGGTGCTGGCTTCCCCCGCCACGTCCCTTGGTGTAGTGGACAGCTGGGGGCGGGGGTTCGAACGCACCACCTGCGCCATTGCCAGGGACATTGCAACTCACCCCCACCCCCAGCATTTTTCTTCGACGTCTTTTTTTGCTTCCCCCCCCATCCCCTCCCTTGGCTTGCTTTCTTTCGTTTTTATTCGTTGGGGACAGAGCGAGGGGTCCGGAAAAGCAAACACAAAACCAACCTGGAGGCGGGGTGGGGAGGAAGGGGCTGCGCAGAGGTGAGGTCCGAGGTGCTCCGCGCGCTCCCGCTGCGCCTTGCCGGCCGGAGGCCCCGGGGACCCGGCGGGACGGTCAGCTGTTGTACTGGCAAGCATTGAGGCCCGACGCCGGACCCTGCAGACCGCCGTAGCCAAACGACGAGTGCTGCTTGGACTTGAGCCGCAGGCTGGCGAGGCTCGAGTTGCACGTGTCCCGGTAGACGCTGTAGGGCGAGGCGGGGGTGCCGTAGGGGCAGGCGCCCGGCGACATGGCCGAGTTGAGCGAGGAGCCGGTGAGGTTGTTGATGTTGTTGAGGCCCGAGTTGGGCATGCCGGGCACGGCGCCCGGGCCCATGCTGGACGGCATGGTCATGGAAGAGATGGAGCTGGGAGCCGAGAACATGGACTGAGAGGAGAGCGGGCTCATGGAGTTGAAGAAGGTAAAACTCTTGGTGGACAGCGGCGCCGGGGCCAAGCTCTTGGCGGCCCAGTTGTTGTAGGAGTAGCCGGCGGCGTACACGTCCTCGTAGGGCTGCACCAGGCCGCTGAACTGCGGCACGTAGCCGCCCTTGCACAGGTCCAACTGCTGGTTCCGCTCCCGCTTGCGCCACTTGGCTCGCCGGTTCTTGAACCAAACCTGGGGAAGCCAGCGGGAGAAAGGTCAGGGCCGCGGTGGCCAGAAAGGGCCCCCATCCCCGAGCTGAGCCTCTGCAGCCTCCTCTCTAACACCCCATCTTTTCTTCGGCCTCGGCCAAGGTTTTCTGTAATGGTTCCCTTCCCGTCTCCAGAAAATACGAGCCCTCATCTCTTTCCCCCGCTTTTTTATCCTCTTCCCTGAGGTAAATTTATTTTCTTTTTCTGACTTGGATTCTCTTTTGTTTGAACAAATATTCGTTTTCTTTTCCCCCTCTCGACCTGTCTCCTTTCTGCCATTTCCTCCCAAATGGGGCATCACTACCCTCTTCTTAATAGTTCAATCTTTTTCTTCTCCCTCAAACACAAAATGTAATTTTCTTCCCAGAAACTGACCGTCTCTGATTTTTCAGACGAGTTTCGTTGTTCAAATATTTTGTTTTCATCGGTATTTATAATATTTAATAATTTTCCTCCTGTGCAAAATGTAAATTTTTGTCCACTTCTTGACTATCTAAACTCCAGTCTGTTTTTTTATTTCTTGTCCCCATTTTATTCTTTCTAAATATTTAGTTTATCCCTTCTTTCCAGATATCTGACCCTCTCTGTTTCCCTTAAATAGTTGATCCTTTCTTTTGCTAAATGCTCAACCTCTTTGCTTCTCTTAAATATTTAATTTCTTTCCTGCTGCCTAAATATATTCCAAATAAGTTTCTCTGCAAATATTTAATTTCCGTAAGTTTACTAGTTTCTCTCTAATCTCCACCTCCGTTTTCTCCTAAAAAATTTGGTAAGGACCACTTTTCTCTCCCCGACCACGTCCTCCCCAGCTTCACCTATCTTCCCACCACTGGCCCCTGACCTCCTAGCTTGTTCTTCAGCCCAGGACCCCTGTACCCTAGCCTTTCCCAAGCCCTGAGTCTATCTACCCAACCCCACACCATCTCTACTCCCATAAACCTGGGCAGGATTAGTGAGCTCAGAGTTACAGGGTGAGGGTCTGCATCCAGGGTCCCACTGGGTCAGACCAAGCTCACTGGGGAGGGCTGAGGGTTGGGCTTATGGTAGGGGCTCTGTGCTTCAGATGGGACTTTGGTCTGGCTTGAGAAGTGCTCCCAGTGTCTGATTAAATATTTGCCCACCCAGGGAAGAACCGATTTCCTTACTTCTCCTGTAGGAACAGGTAGCATGTGCTAGGAACTGTAGGAGGTGCCAGAATACAGTGTGGCCTTGGGTCTGGGACCTTATGTCTGTAAAGTGTAGTGGGAGGGCCACTCGCTACCAGCGTCCCCGCTCCACATGACCCCAGACCTACAGTGCGAAAGGGCACTAGGCAAAGGTCCGGCTGGTACCTGGCTGACTGGCCAGGAAAGATGGAGAATATTCCCAAAACAGTTTGGAGAAGGTAAATTCAGAATGAGATCACAGCTCCAAGAGGTTTGAGATATCTCCACTCGAACACGGTTCAGGCCTCTCTCGGGCAGTCAGGCACGACCTGTCTTTCCCTTTCGCTTTCCAAGGGATGAAGGCTTAAAGCTCCCGAGGTCCTTAGCGACAGAGAATCCTCTGCCCAATCTCTGGCTCTGGGTAACTCTCGGTACCTGAGTTCCCGGGGGCAGGGACAGGGTCTTCCGACAGGGGCTGCAGTAGCTCCTGTGGGTCAGAAAGGGCTCAGAAAGTAGCAGCCCAGGGACCTGACTGACGCGGGTGGCTGGCTGGGGCCTAAAGTGGGGTCTCCTATGTAGAGAGGGGACTTCCGCGAGGTCAGAGTTAAGTCTAAGCTACTGAGGGCCAGCCGGTAGCCCTGTGCACGCGCCCCACGCTCACCCGCACTCGCGGCTCAGTAAGGTTGGTCCACACTGCGATCTCCTCTCTCATGCTCATGTCGGGGTAGCGGTTCCTTTGGAACGTGGCCTCCAGCTCTTGCAACTGCTGGCTGGTGAAGTGAGTGCGTTGTCGCCGCTGTTTCTTCTTCTTAGCTGGGTCCTCTGCGCTGCCGCAGCCAGCGCTGCCCGCGCCACCATCCTCCGGCCCTTTGGCTTCCCCGCCGCGCTCCTTGTCTGCAGCAGGTAGGAATGGGCGCCAGTCACTTCGGGCTAATACTATTGCACCCGGTCCCGGCTCCACCGAAGTGCCTGCTGTCAGCGGTGGCGGCCCGCCCTCCATCCAGGGGCCCTGGGAACTGTTCCCCACTAGAAAGGGCTGGCCGGGTGCCGGTCCTCAGTAAGCACCCCTAGATCTGGTGTGCCACGGAAAAGAGCCTGGGCGCCCCAGCTGGGCCTGGGTTTCCAGCTAGGCAGGGCCTGCTCCTGCAGCCCGCGCTGGCGGCGGCCCTGCTGAGACTCTTGCAGGTCTAAATCTGAGCGGACACCTCAGCTTTCCTGAACTAGTGTCAGAACTTTCCAGCTGAAGCTAGCATATCTATGGGGTAAGAGCCATGTAGTCGCCTGAAACGTTTTTCTTGCCAGGGCTGTGTCAGAGCTGCAACTTAATTCAGTTTCCAGCCTCAACGGCCTCGGATTCCGAGGTCTAGAAAACCCACCGTTTGCAGCCTAGACAGACATTGTCTAAGTGACCCGGGCCTCTCTGTCTTTTTAAAGCTACACAAGATGCACACAGTCAATAACATTCAAACACAAAGCAAAGGAACTGCCAAACAAAACGGAAACCTACCAAAGCTCAGAGCTCTCTATCTAAAAACAGAAAGGTGCACAAACCCTCAGAGCGAGGCAGACAGAACCAGAGCAAATATAAATCAAGAAGTCAAAACCGTTCGTGCGAACACACCCCTAAACTAAATACACAGCCAAATGTGTATAAACTCCAGTCAGATGAGTATTTCTCTGGGAAAAAGAATCTATGCACCATTGCAGATAAATTTTAGACTCCCTCATACAAACACTGGTAGAGATAATTTTCAAACCCTAGAGAAATACATTACAGCTAGACGATTTAAATTCGCAAAATAAAACTGCTACAAATGGATTTTGAGAAAAAAAAATCTCAGAGAAATGCGCCATCTTGAATTGACTTTTAAAAATCTCTCCAAGTATCTTATGGCATGTAGGTTTTTTTTAAATTTCAGAGAAATACTCCTGGTGGATTTTGTCAAAGGAAGCATACAGTTAAAATTGTTAATTTATCCCTGTAGATTTGATTCGAAAATCAATCTTTACTATAGTTTTTTTTTTTTTTTTAACAAACACCACATTTAAGACTTTTGAAAACAAAAGTATAGTCAAAGCTTTGTTTTCTAACCAAGCAAACAGCGGCTCAGAAAAAGTCACTTAGCGATGCAAAACAGAAACAAATACAGATTAAATAAATGTGGAAGAGATGCCCTGGGCCGGGGATGGCCGTCCCTGGCAGCCAGGAGCTCTGCGGCTATTTGGGGTTGGGACCTGGCACTCGGCAGCCGCTCCAAGACGGGACAGGCCTGGAAACGGCCATGGCCGAAGCCGCTCAATCTCGGGCCCAGATCAAGATATTATTTTGTTTTGTTTTCTTTTTTAAAAGGCAACTCGGAGGGGTTTGGTGGAGTCCGAGTCGAGAACCTGCCCTGGCTGGACCCTGGTGGCTCCGAGCTAGGGCGTCCACGTGGGCCGGGATCCCTCCTGCAGCAGGGTTCTGCCGGCTCTGCCCAGAGTCAGGCCGCGCCTCCTAGCCGGCTGGCTCTCGCTGTCCCCCGGGCTCGGCTTTACGAATCCTCTCTTCTAGCCTGCTCTATGCTCCCACCTCTCCTTTAGGATGCTCTCCTCCATCTGTCAAGGTGCCTGTCCTACTGCGTCTCTTTGGGCACTTTGTCTGGCCGTCCCTTCTATTCCGTGTGCATCTGCTTCTCTCCTTGAGCCCCAGCGGCTCCTCAGCGACCAGTTAGGGAAAACTCAACTTTTTTCTCCTGCGTGCTATCCGCTCCTGCTCCAGAGGGGCTGTCAATCCCACTCAGGGCTTGTCGTGTGGGGACTGTTTGGAAGTGGTTTTGTGTGTGCGTGAGAACGCATGTGTAAATTTCCGCGCTCACCGTCAGGCAGAGACCCGGGGGAAAAAGAAATCTCGCTGCCGAGATGCAGAGGGGACCCGGCTGCATGCCAAGCCGCCCGGTGCGCGCCGAGGCTGGATGCCCGCCGGAGGGAGCAGCTCTTACCTGGTAGATCGGTGTCGGAGGATTCACTGGCGGAGTTCTCCAGTGGCTCCCGGGGGTCGGCGGCGCGGGCCAGGTGGAAGCTGGGCCCCATGTCGTGCGGCGGCGGCGGCGGTGGCCGCAGCCCCTCCGGCAGTCTCTCCAGGCTCATGCCTCCCTTGAAGGCGTCCATGGAGGTGGGGACCGCAACGGGCACTCCAGGGGCCGGGGCTAGGAGCGCCCGGCCGCCCGGGCTGCGACCTGGTGGGGATAAGAGAGCAGCGCCTAAGCGGCTGCCCCCCAGGGCTGCCCGCGTCCACAGCGACGCCGCCCGCGCTCCATCGATCACTCCAGGCTGCAGGACGTGGCTCGGGGCTCGGGGCTCCGCCACGCGCTCCCGCCGCTCCGGCCCCAGCTGCCCCGCTGGCCTGGGCCCCAGTCCCGATTCGAGGCCGGTTTCTAAGGCTCGGGTCGGAGCCCGCAGAGTCTGTCTGAAAACGACAGTGCGCGCCGCCAGGTTCCAGCAGTCCCTGCGCCAGGGGTGGTGGGTGGGGTGGGCCTCGGTGGGAGGGGGCTGGGAGAGAAGGAGGGAGGGCGCGAGCGAGTGAGCGAGCAAGGGAGAGGGCGCGGGCGGAATCCAGCCCCGAGCCGCCCGCGCCGCGCCCTCTCCGCCGTCCTCCCTCCCTCCCTCCCGGCCTCGCCCGCTCCCTCCCCCTCCGCAGCCACCTTCCCGCCGCTTCACCCCCCCCCCCCCTCCCGCGGCCTCACCGCGCCTCTCCCTCCTTCCCTGGTGACACACCGACTTCTCCCTCGGCCGCACAAAAGAAACGCATCTGGCCAGCAAGCCCCAGGCGGCTGGTGCCCACCTTGGGCCCCCAAGTGACTTGTTTCGCTGAGAGTCAACTCCTGTCTGGGCCGCCTCGAAGTCCCCAGCCGCTGGCGAGAACAACCTAGGATGAGTGAAGGTTCGCGAGCAGGATCGCTGTGAGCCTCGAAGCCAGCGCCAGAGCAGTGGCAGAGCCGGGGGCCGGTGACTGGTTGCCGGTTCCCAGCGGTATCCTCGTGGGGCAGCTGACCCCTCCTTCCCCAGTCGCTTCTCCCAGGAACTCGGGGTGGCTGAGTGACAGCAGCCTGCGAGCTCTAATGGCCCCCGGATGCTGTCTTCTAATTAGTTTGGACACTCTCCCCTAAGGCTGCTCTCAGGCCTTCCTCTCTGCACCGCAGTCAATTTTCTGGGATTGGGATAGAAATGATGGCTTCTAATCAGACGAAACATTTCTGTTGGCTCTAGGCGGTGGCGAGTGGGGCTGGAGACCCCAAAAGCCCAGCCAGACCCGTGACCTTTCCACCTCCCCCTTTGTTTTGCACCTCCAATGATCACGTCTTTGGCAGCCACCAGGTAGGCCTTACCAGCCTCTGCCCTCCTTTAGGGTAACGTTGCTCCAGCATGGGGCCTGCTTTCTGAATTCTCATGGCTTCAGCAGAGGCCTGGTAGGCCAGGTGATGTCTCACCCTGGGCTGGGAGCCCAGGAAGTCTTTGGTTTCTAGAGTCTCCAACACACTGCTAGGAGACTGTAGCTGCAGACTCCTCCCTCCCCAAGCAAAGACTACCCTGTAGGCTCACAAGAGTGCTCCCCTCTTTAGGTCCTCACGCTTCTATAAAGTTTGTCCAAGGATTTTATCCAACAATTGTTAACTGGCCCAGGGACCTCAGCGTCTTGAGTAAACAAGTCACAAGTGAGGTGGCCCTGACCTCCCTCAAGAGCCACGGGAGGACCCATAGGCTGTCTCTGAACCTCACCTGCAGAGCTCTCCCCGGAACCAGCCACTGATGGGTTAGGAGCCCTAGGACTGAAGCCTAGGGGAGAAGCACTTCCCTGTTCTTCAGGCTCAGTGCCCAGAGCCCAAGACATCTTCTCCTGTAATCATTTCTTGGGTTGGCTATACAGGTGTGTTAGTGGTGGGGACGTGCAGGGTTCTGCCTTTGTCCCCTTCCCACCTTCTCCAGTACCAGAAGGAAGTAGCTGAACCCTGGGCTAGGTTCCTTGGTGAGAATTGTGGGGGGAAAGGGCAGAAATGCAGGGTAGGACCAGGACTGTTTTGCATTCCCTTGGCCTTGCTTCAAGGTACCCAGATCCTTAGGGCCTGGCCCATTGCAGGAGGCAGAATCTAGGCAAAGATGGAGGGAGGATGCTTCCCAGGGAGTTGCCTTAGTCCCGGGTATCTTCTTGATTTCTCCTTGCAAGTGGAGCCCACCACCACTAGGTTGAAATTAACTTGACCAGGGGAGCAGTGCACAGGGACAGCATGGCCAGTGGTTCCTCGGCTCAGTCTTTTTTTTTTTTTTTCTTTCTTTTTTTTCCGAGACAGGGTTTCTCTGTGTAGCCCTGGCTGTTCTGGAACTCACTCTGTAGACCAGGCTGGCCTCGAACTCAGAAATCCACCTGCCTCTGCCTCCCAAGTGCTGGGATTAAAGGCGTGCGCCACCACTGCCCGGCTCTGCTTTTAACCTCACTTCCTGGTTTAATGTTCTACAGCAGCAGTGCGCCTCCTTTCAAGGAGATATCTAGGTGCTGTGGTTGGCCCACAGGGCTCCACTATCTCAGTCAAAGAGCAGCCCTGATCACACAAGGATGGCAGTATGCACATGCACATCTGGACCCAGGAGGCTGTGTACGGGTGGACGCACACATGTGCTGTTTGGTGTCCAATTGGATAGCGTGGGGTAGGGGGTATGTTCTAAGTCCACCAAATCAGACTGAGGTGGGAAAGCCTGGTGGTGCACCTCAGATGGGGACACGGAAATGGTGAAGTTAGGTTCTCCAGAGACTGTGTGCTGACGTTGCTCCTTGTTCGGAAAAGCATCCAGCATTCACATGTCACTGTATTAATACATCGTCAGTGTATTCGTGCAGTAATTAAGTTCCCACTGTGTGCCCCTCTGGGCCCAAGCCTCTAGCACTGCTCTGGGTTAGACGCAGCAGGACTTTTGTTTGGAGATATCAAGGATTGCTGTGTGGATGGAGGGGTCTTCAGACCCTTTAAGATACTTTCTGCTATCCTCATAGACCTTGAGCCCCAAAGAAGCACGGAGGTTAATGGGGACCGCCAGAGGAGTGTGTTTTTCAATAGTACAAATGATCACGGGGTAGGGGGTGGGCGTGGGAGGACCAACAAGAGGTTGTGCCCTGACCCTGGACATGCTGAAGAATGAGGCTAGTAGAAGCTCTCCGCTCTTCCACAGCCCCCCCCCACTTCCGGTATGTGCATGCACACGCACACCGGTAGGAAAGCTACAATCTTTCTGGGGCAGAGGCTTATGCAGAGTCCCCTTCATTTTTATGTGTGGCTTGGATGAGGTTTGACCTCCAAGTGAATCTCAGTTCTCCCGCTGAATGTGAGAGTCCGCGTCCAGCTCACTTTGAGATGGGGCAGGAGGGTGGAGGGAAGAGGCTTCACTAAAGCAGGTCAGTCGTGAGTTCTATTCCACTACCCTCCCCACCTGCGCAGAGCCCACACTATTTCTCTGGCCTTCAAGAAACCCAGAGCCGGTGATCTGGAGGAGCCTGCATCATTGTGGGAGTTGGAGACAGCCCAAGGACCTGTGCTGATCTGGGCTTGTTCAAAACAGAATCTGGCAAAAGAATGGTTTAGTAATTTAATTCTTGAGAAGGCCGAGTGGAGGACTCTCTTGGGGGCCATCCTTCCGTCCCTATCTGGGTATGCTGCCTTAAAATCTGCACTCCTAGAATCAAGGGATTTTAGGGAAAAGGAAGGAATGTGCTATGCCTTGCCCCCAGGGCCATCCATGACTCTGGGACATTCCAACCCTAAGCCTCTTAGGCTGTGGAGAAGTTCAAACTAGAAAACCCAGTTTTTGGAGTGTATGGGGGGGACCACCTACCTCTTTCTGCCCCATCTAATACCCCCTCCCCAATAAAAGCTCTTGTTTTTTTTGGTATACAAGCAATTACAGACATCTAGTGCCCAGGTGGAAATTGGATCAAACTTAGAGGATTCTGTCCGTTTCCCAGAAGGTTGCGGCCAATCGAAATTTCTTTAAGGGGCAGGATGTATGGGAATTCTGACTGCTGGGTAGGACAGCGGCCACCAGCTACAGTGGAAGTATAGGGTTTGGCTCTGTCCATGGCTGATATGGTCTGTGGCTCTCCAAGCCGGTTTTCACCCTACTCTGCCACCATGTGAGCTAAGAGAATATAGGACAACTAAGAAAATAGTAGAGTTTGTCACTTCGCTGTGGAGCAGAGGACCCGCTTTTGTCTTCTATTCTTCCCAGGGCTGCTTTCTTGGGAGAAGGGTGCTGGAAGCCTGTCTCAGAAAGTTATCAATTGCCCCCGTGGAAGAAAGCGGCCTCAGATCCTACTTTTTCTCTCTGGTAGAGGAATTAAGGCCCAAAGCCACAAGGGAATGGGCAGGGGCAGGGAGTCTTCTCCCAGGGTTCCCTGCTGTGGGTAGTTTGTATCTTTACCCTACTACTGGCCGTTCCCCCCTAGATCCCCATCATTCACAAGTGGACAACAACTTGGGGATTTCTCAGGTAGCGAAGATGCTAGGATAATATTTAAATCTTCGTTTCTCATAAAATTGGGCTCAATATATATGTTTCAGATTTTGGTGAATTCCTAGATCGGAAAATTTTGGGACCCAGGATTTCAGCCTGAGATTCCCTCTACAGCGATCAGAGGTGAGCCTCGCAGGGCCCCCGGCTTTGCCTCAGCGTTTATCCGCCTCAGTGTGGGAGACTGGACAATTTCAGAAATTGAAGACCCGGTTCTAGAGAAACGGTTGTGTGCCCAGAGGTTCTGTGTCAACAACCAAACCCAGGAGATAGCCTCGGGAACGACTTTATTGGACTTTACGAGGAGTATTTGGGTTTTCTCTTAGGGGAAGTAAAAACCCGAACTGAGCCACTGGGAGCAGGCCACCATGGGCTGGGACATCTCTGAAGGTGACGGCGGGACATCGTGGTCCAGGGGGAAGAAGTCGGGACTTTGGCTGGTGTCTACTGCTTTTTGGCGGCATTGCTGCCTTAACGAACTAAAGAACGAATGAAGCAGTTTCGTTTGGGGAAAATACCCTCGTGACGCGAAGCTATGCCCCAAGTCCTTAGTCATTCCCAGGGGCCAGCGTTTCCATTTGCAGCGGGGCCCCATTCCTGGACGCGGCGGCTGCCGGCCGGCTCACGGGCCACTGTCTCCCGCAGGCTCTTGTGTCCTGCACTGCCAGAGGCTTCCAGGGTTGCGCCTTTGCTGTGCCTGAGCCCGTGCCCCGGACACCGTTGCCCTCTGGGGGTGTGGGACCGAGGTACAGAGTGGGCCCGCCGGTAGGTGAGTTAGCATCCGGTGATGGCACCATCCATCTGGGCCGCAGGAACCAGTTCCTCGCGCTGCCTCGATGGCGCGCTCCGGAGCCAACAACACTAGACTTGGCCTCCTCCCTGCCTACGCCTGCGAGACCCCTCGCCCCAGCCCGGCGTCTCTTACCGTACCCGGGCAGCTCTGTGTCTGAGGCTGGTCGGCTCCGGGCTCGCCCGCCGCGGACTCCGGCTCAGGTGGCCGCCGGCTCTGCTCTGCGCGCAGTGTGGGTCTCTGCCGGTTCGTTACATCCCAGCGCGCAAGGTCGGGGCTGCCTCGGTTCAACCCGCTCCTCCCGCCGCCGCCCGTCGCCCGTCGCCTGCGGGGAAGGCGGGGACACCGGCCGGGGAGGCGGGAATGGGGGGGGTGGGGAGAAGCGAGGCACTCGCCTGGACCCAAGGGGAGGGGGCGGCGCGGAGTCCCACGGGCGTGGGGACGGGGCCTTTCTCCCTGCGCAGGAGACCTCGGTGCAGCTCACCGCGCGGCCCGGGAGGTTGCCCAGGACTGCGTGCGAAGGGAGGGGCTCAGTCATGGGCCGCCTGAGATGCCTCGGGTCCCACTGGCCCAGCACACTTTCTCCCGGGGCTCAGTTTCCCATCTGGCACTCGAGGGACTTGTCTGATGTTGGTTTAGTCTAGGTCTGGCCAGAATTTCCCCAGGTCCTGTCGGGTGAAGGTCAAGATGGGTTTACCATTTCCCACTTTTCTGCCCGGCTTGAGGAGTATTTTCACCACAGATCTTGTTATCCACAGAGGACAAACTTAGGGGTTTCTGTGCGCAGGGGTGGGGTGTGCTAGGGGACAGCCTCTGTACCTGTCCTGCGTGAGGGATTCCTTCCTCCTCAAAGCGCTGGGCTGCTGAGGCTAGGCTTGACCGACTACAGGCGAACATACCCTCCTGCTGTCTTTTGTCCTCCTCTCCTTCACCTGAATCCTCTCCAGTGGTCATCCTGATGTGACCTGCGAAGCAAGAGAGACAGGGAGCCCTGCGAATCTTTAGGCCTGGTCTTGACTAGCGGCCTTTGGGAGACGACTAGAATTCAGGCAAACTGGTAGTTAGCCCTTCACATACTCACAGCCCACTGGGAGCCCGAGTGGTGCTCTGGGGCCAAATAACGCTACAAGAAGAGCCTTCTATTCCGGGGTGGGGATGGGGGGGGGGACCAATCGACTGAAACCTCTCCTTCCTCTGGCTTCCAGACCCAGCTTGTCCCTTCAGCTGACCAGCCTGTGAGATTAGAGGCAAATCTGGCTGTGCCTGGGACTCCTAGACTGAGAGCAACCCAGGCTGGCCTCCAACTCCTGGAGCATCAGATCGGCTGATTCGATGTGAGGCGCTGGAAGATGGCAGCGCAAGGGATCGGCATTAAAGTTTCATGAGGTGCCGTCAAAGGCGGCGCCTGCCTGCCTAGTTCTAGCCGACAGCTGCTGTGGTGGGTGCCCGACTCTGTGTCTGCTCCGGTACTGATCGGTACCTTTAGGGCCACCTGGTCTAGGAGACCCAAGAGCCTACCAGGAAACTACAGGTCCAGGCTAGCTGAGGTCTGGGGAGTTAGATTCCCGGCGAGGATGATGAAGAGAAACTTCACACATCCTTCTACTCTAAGAGCGGGTGTGAGGAGCTCCACGCTCACTGGCTCCAAAGGGTTAAGAATTCTGGTCCCCAGTACTTGCTTGTACTGCCTGGCAGAAAAGCCATTCCCTACCGTGGAGCCTCTGGTCCCCCTCTCCAATGTCTCCTGAATTCTCCTTGCTGGTTTATGGTAAAAATGGCCTTCTCACCTAATCACCAGCCGCCCAAGTGTACTGGCATCTTTTAGCATAAAAGCAAAGCAGCGGTCTTTACTGAAGGACATGCAGGCCAGGCGCCTGGTTGGGGTGGCATTCTCTCTGACTGGAGTAGGCAATCTGGCTGTTCTATTCTCGTGCGTGCCCTGGTGGTGCGTGCCCTGGTGATTTTCTCTCGGCTTTGAAGCCAGCTGATGACTGGGCAGCATGGGAGATTCTCTGCATACCCTTGTTCCCAGGCACCGACTGCTTCCCCCTCCCAGACCTACCCCCAGTTTCCTGTAGCAGCAACAGCAGTTGGCCAGACTTGGAATCTTTACTATAGCTGTGTGGCTTTAGGGAAGCCATAGAACGCTTACCTTCAGTTTCCCCATCTCTGAAATGGGGAGATGAGAATTCTTAACTTAAAGAAATTATTGGATAGAATAATGGTCAAGGACTTGTCTTGAGACATTTGACCAAACAACTGAATGTTCTTGATGACATCCATGGGGGACACCTTGTTCTTGTTCCTTCTTTCCTCAAGTGGTCACTGTGTTTGATTAAGATAGGGATGGACCCCTTTTCTGACAGTAGATTTGCTTCCTGGCCTTGGTTAGCTACTAGGAAGTTTCTATATGGGACAACTGGGTAGGCAGGTAGGGTGGGGGTGACCAGAAATCCCAGAAGTTCTCAGTAAACCTGGATGAGCCAAAACATACCTTTTTCTAATCTTGTTTTCTCATCTCCTAAAAAGAGTATTTTACATGTTCCCTTCGGGTCTTGGCATCACAGGCTGTATATGTTTCTTGACCTCCAGGTACGACACGGGAAAGGCCAGCAGAGCTGTTTGACACCCTGACTCTGGCATACTTTTTAACAGACATTTTTCTTTTAGTACAAGACTCTGAGAATTTATCACATGGATTCTTAGCAAGCACAGCACAACATCTTTGGCCGCGCTCACACCGAGAAAGCCGTAGGGATTCCGCAAGCTGTGTTTATTATCTCAACGGCTAGCGAAATCGGGGAGAATTTATTTTTCTTTCACAACTCTTACTGCTGTATTTTTTGAAATTAATATTTGTGTAATGATTGAGTCAAACCTGGTGTAGCTCCCTCAGAACAGAGCCCAGTCTCTTTTGCTAACCATAGGACTCTCCCTAAGGGTGGATGAGGGGATTTGTGTGCTGATTAACGGGGTGCAGCTTACATGCCCTCTTCTGAATCAACCACTTGGTGAAGAAAAGTGGCTTAGGATTGTGCTTGGTCTCACCACGGGAAGGGTTAGTGGTCACACTCCTCCAAATATCCATCCATAATAATTAGTGACATCAATGACAGTGGCGATAATGGCAGTTAAATAAAAATGATTTCTAAAGAAACTGTTGTCCTTGCAGGTCCTTAGGATCTGTTGAAGCTGTGGGTTGGGGCTCTGTTGAGAGAGACAAAGTCTCTTAGAGTTGCTGCTGCACAGCTCCGTGGTAAGCAGAAGCTACAACAGGGTGGGAAATCTTATGTACTCCCTCCCCCCCACATCTTCAAGGTTGGAGGCTGTCAGACTGGAGCTGACTCTTGTATCAGGGAAGGCTTGATACAAGGTACTGTGCTTGAGCACCTGAGATTCCCAGGAAGCTGAGCACAACCAGTGGGCATCTCAATATTTCATATCCCAGCCATTCTGAGTATCTGCATGGAATAGGAGGGTCTCTGACCTGAGATCCTTCTTGTCTGGCCTCTCTCTGGTCAAAAGCTTGAGAGAATCCACCTTGTGCTTAGGGTCTCACAGCTAAAGACAGATGGCTTCTGCACATTTGGGTTGGGCCAAGGAAGCTCCCCCCCAACACCATTAACTACAATGCTGGAGAGGGAAGGGCCATGAGTGACAGCCTAAGGAGTTCCCTGGCACCATTCCCACCCCTGAGCATCTTTCCCTAGAGATGCAAAGGCTGTCAAGCAAGAGCAACTGTGGTTCTTAAAGGAAAGGCAAGATGGTCCTGTATACAGTCGGTGCCCGGGAAGACAAGATGGTCCTGTATACAGTCGGTGCCTGGAAAGACAAAATGGTCCTATATACAGTCAGTGCCCGGGAAGGGAAGATGGTCCTATATACAGTCGGTGCCCGGGAAGACAAGATGGTCCTATATACAGTCGGTGCCTGGGAAGACAAGATGGTCCTATATACAGTCGGTGCCCGGGAAG
>CM052714.1:7191253-7217646 GCA_028551405.1 Uromys caudimaculatus | reverse complement strand
AGAGAAATCATGGCGAATGTCAGAGAAAAACAGGAACCAGATGCCACCTGACACCTAAACTTGTGAGATGGTCTCCCAAAGCAAAGAGAAACAGAGGAAGAGCTGGAATGAAGACCTGTGTTCAGATTTATATTTTAGACCAGGAATAGGGATGTGTGTGTCGCTCAGAGGTAGAGCATGTGCGAAGTTCTGGGTTTGACCCCAAGCGCCAAGGCGAGGAAGGAAAGCAACGGGGCACATTTCACTCTACCTAGAATGGACTTCGCCGGGTGAGATGGGAGCAGGTACAAAACCACCCCATTTGTCTTTATGTTTCTCTGCCAGTCCATCTGCCTGTTTCTTCTTCCATTAAGCTCTAGAGGCCATCAGTGTGCCATGGGGAACACATAGAGAAGTTGTGGCCCCTACCTTGCTGGAGTTGCCTCTTTGGGGAGCCTTGGTTTACCTCCCTGTGGCTGTCAGTCTCTCTGATGTCTCAGCTGCCTTCCACATGTCTGCTGGCTGCGTGAGGAGACAGGGTGCTAGGGCACCAGCATGGTGAACAGTCCTGTCGGAAGCTTTTAACATAATTACTCTTGGTTGAGCTAGCTGGCTGGGCTGACAAGCTGCCCGTTTCCCTGAGTTGGAAAATCTGAATTGTTTCATGACAATTGAAAGCATGGTTGGAGACCTACCAGAGGGAGCTGCCCATGAAATATTTATGTTTCCTCAGTGTTGTGGGGCCTGTTCTCCTCCGTCGTGGGAACCCTAGTGTGCAGGGCTGGTGGCTTGCTGGTGATTGCTATTATTTGGGGACATGTTCCTGGCTGTTGCTTCACTCCCTGCTGTGCACCTCAGAACAGCCAGAACCAAGTGGGACAGAACCTGAGGGCTGAGACCATTTGGGTATTCAAGTCTAGTGGTGCCCAGGGTACGATCGAGCCAGTCTGGGTGTGAGTCTTAGGTCTGCCTCCTTAGCACGGCAAGCCTTGTTTTCTTAGCTGTTCACCGAGGAATGAAGAAATCTTGCCTTGCAGAGGTGACCATATGTAGGGGGCCTAGTGCTGAGCCACAGCCCTTGGAAGACCCTGGGGTCACCCCAGGGACTGGCTCTGGGAACCCCTACCAGATCCCTAGAGTGTTTTGGAGTATTCTGTGATTTTCCCTTTCTTTTTAAATCCTAAATAAATACTCTTGTTGGCATGGTGTGTGCTAGCCTAACAGGCGGCTCCTTTGGGTGAGGTGCCCTGGGGTCTTGGTGAGGAGCCCACATGCCTAGCTCAGGACTCGGCATGTGAGTGGGCCTAGCCAGGGGCACTGTTGGGAAGCCCCCCTGGCTGCCTGAGCTGGCAGACTGCTCAGGGCAGTGGGGGGCCTCTTGTTCCTTGTCCTGTTTGAATTTCCTTTTAGCCATTTGTGATTCGAGCGAGCCTATACCTGTTGACTGACTACTGACTGAATAGTACGGAGAGGCTAACAGGCTTTGAGTACCAGTTGTGCTGGGTTCTTTTTCTTGGGTTATTTCTTCATCATAGCCAACTGTCAGCAGGTTTTCAGATGAGGAACTCACCCTGGCAGAGGCTCAGCTTCTGGCCCAAGATTCCTACTAGTCGTAATAGCACAGCCCCTGGATTAAGCACCCAGATGTGGGCCAGGCTTCTGCTAGTGTCTTACTGGGCAGGAGTCCCTTTAGCTCTCTTAGCACACAAGGGCTTCAGGAACTGCTCTGCTCTCCCAGGACTGAGATGTTGAGACACTGGAGACCACAGAGCTCAGTCTGGGGGCGTCCAGGTTCTGCCTGCCTTCCCCTCGAGGAAGCCATATTAGCCTGAAGGTGAAAGAGATCGTCTTTGTGTTCTTGCTACTTACAAAGGGAAACTGAGGCCAGGGACTTGACCCCCATTCCATTTCTGTCTTCTGGGGTGTCCATCTGCATGGCTTCCTTGTCTCCTCCCTGGTACGGACTGTGAAATCCAGGTCTGGAATCTCCCCAGAGGATCCGCCTTTCTGGGGGCTGACTTCCTGTCCAACAGCATGTATCAGGGTACACTGACCCGACTGGTTGGGCAGGAGTCCTGAGGAGCCTAGGCCACAGGTTAGGGTCAGGATCTCTCTCAAGGAGGTTAGACCTGAGGTGAGTCAGTAGACATTTATTTGCCTCCTTTTCAGTTCCCCTTTGGGGTCCGGCTTACACTCAGACCCCACCCTAAGCCCCTAAGCCTTGAGTCCTCATAGCCCCCCCCCCATTCTAAATCATATTCAAACTCTGCCTAGACTAAATTCTTGCCCCAGGGGGAATGTCAGATCCTCAGGGGCTGTGGTGGCATTTCAAGCAGGGTGCAGGGTTGCTAGACTTCTGAAGAACTGATGAGTCTCACTTTGGTGCACACATAGGTGGGCCTGGGTCACAGAGGGTCAGGGGCTCCCACTGGGCTCTGGGCACTAAGGGCATCTATGTGCACAGCCATCCCTGCCGATGCACAGATGCAAGGTAAGGAGGCTTTGGCACATGTCTGCCAAGTTCCGGTTGAGTTGGGAGTCAGGATCAAGTTTGGTAAAGCAAAGCAGAAGGCAAGCCTCCCAGGAGCTGCAGGTACGGAGGGTGCCTTGGGCCTGAAGGCTCTCTGCGGTGTCCCCGCATTTGCTTTTCTGTGTGTTTTCTACCAGCTGGCCAGAGCCCTGCCCCGCCTGGTCAGAGCTGAGGTCTTGGGCGCTGAATGACCAGAGAGAGCTAGGGTAGGATGCCCTATGACCTGGATACCCAGGATTCCTCTTCCTCAAGGAGCTAGGAAGAATCTGGTCTGGCACTGGGGTCTGAGGATCAGCAACCATGGGCCATCCTAGGAGGGAGCCCAACACGCCCATCCAAACTGGGGAGCAAAGCTGACCTCTCTGACCATGTCCTATACAGATACACCTACCTACTTCGAGGGAGGACAGGACAGAAGAAGGAGGTATTAGACCGATACACTCCCTGCCTTAGTCTTGCTTCCTTCAATTGTAATGTGGGCTCCTCAAGCTTTGGCCGGTGTCACTCCCGGAGAAGGGTTTACTATGAGCTTCCAGAGAGGTAAGGTGAAGGATGGTGGACCTGGGAGTCACAGAGAGCACCCTTGTAGAGGGGTCTTCTGTGCTGGGTCTCAAGACACTGGCGAGCTTTCCCCAGAGCAGAGGAGAGTCCATCAGAGGGCACAGCTGTGAAGGTGGGGTACAGGAGGGTTGGGGAGCTGGGAGCTCAGTTTAGTCCACTTTGAGGGCTCTGAGGGCTCTTGGATGTAGTGGGAGAGCTGAAGAGCCAAATGCTAAGCCAAGGGATCCTTGAGACAATGGGGAGCCCCTGAAGGTGACTGGTTGGGGAGGGGTCAGGAGGTAGGTCTAGGCCAGAGCCAGTGGAGAAGCCAAGAGGGCCTCTAACTTTCTCCTTTGAGCTGGGAAAGGCCAAATCTGTACCATTTTCCATAGCAGGCCTGGTTCCTGTGTCCTGAGCAGAGGCATCCCAGAGGCTAGGGTCCTGGGTTCCACAGCAGGGAGCAGCTTGTTCTGAACTGCCAGGGCTTGGTGGCTGTCTCTTTATGCTTGCTCAGTGATACTGTTCTGTGTGCCCAGTATGCTTAAGGAGCCTCTTCTGTCAGCCCTCAGGAAGGAGAGGGATGACCAAGAGGTCTGGCACGGGATGTCTTGCTACTCTTCTTCTTTCTGGGCTCCATTGAAGCCCACCAAACTCATCAGTAAATAGACAGGTGTCCAAGCGGCCCTGGATGTGTACATCACTTTAGACTTGAGAGGTGTGTTGGGGGGCCTCGTTGCCTGTGAAGGCGGAGACTGCACCAGCATCCTATTCTTTCTTCCCTTCTGCAACCTTGTGGGGCTCCCTCTAGTCCAGGAGTTCAGCTGGTCCTCTGGTGTGGTAAGGGAGAAGTCTGCTGTGCCATCCACACCTTAGCCTACAGGAAGAGAAGGAGGCTTGGGTGGGAGTATGCAGGGACTCTTTCATGGAAGCCTTAGTGACTTGTTCTCTCTCCTGAAGACAGAAGAGGGCAGGTAAGACCTTTGGGGGGAGCTCTGTGCCAGGATCCTGTACCCTCACATTTTTCCTCTGTTCCCATCCTCTGGGGTGGGGCCTTGGGCTGAGCCTGGAGAGTTGACAAATGGAAGCGACATTTTCATTACTCATTGCTCAGTTCTGTACTCCTGAGTAAAAGATACACACACACACACACATACACACACACATGTACATATATATATGTATATATGTACACACACACGTACATATATATATGTATATATGTACACACACATACATACATACACACCTACATATATATATGTATATATGTACACACACACACACACATATATACTTTTTATTATCATATTTTTTGCACATGGGTGTTTGTCCTGCATGTATGTCTGTGCATCATGTGTGTGACTGGTGTCCATGGATGCCAGATGAGGGCATCATATCTCCTGGAACGGGATGGTTGTGAGCCATGGTCTAGTTGCTGAGGATTGAGCCTGGGTCCTCTGGAGTAGTAGTCAGTGTTCTTAAAGGCTGAGTCATCTCTCCAGCCCTGTAGATACCTTAAAAAAAGGCAGAGGAAGTGAGTATATATGTGTGTGTATATGATTACATGTATATATGATTACTTCATAAACACAATGATTATATCACAAGCTACTTTTAAAAGTAGTATTTTGGGGGACTGGAGAGGCGGCTCATCAGTTATGAGCACTTACTGATCTTGCAGAGGACCTGAGTTTGGTTCGTAATATCCATGTGGCAGCTCACGGCCGCTTGTAATTCCAGTTCCAGGGCATCTGCTGCCCTCTTCTGGCCTCCTCAGGTACTGCATGCACATGCTGCACATAAACTCATGCAGGCTCACATATGCACACATATAAATAAGTCAGCAAATAAATACATCTTTTTAAAAGCAGTGTTGCCAGGGGCCTGGAGATGTATCTCAGAGGGTAGAGTACATGCTAGCATACCACAAAGCCCTACACTAGATCTTTAGCATCATTCAATTCAGGCATGGTAGGCACATTGAAGGCACTCAAGGTCATAATCAACTATGTAGCAAATTGGAGGCTAGCCTCATGGGCTGCAGGAGACCTTATCTTTAAAAACAGTGATGTTTTGAAGAAGTCTGTTAAACAGTTTAAAAATGGGATGATTGCTTGCTTCTTGACATTTACGTGAGTTTTTTGGTAGCAAAATTCCTTACAGTGGCTGGAAACTAATAGCCACGAACTGACAAATGGTTAAATAGACACGTCATGCAGGTTATAGTCGGCAACCGAAAGGGATGGCCATTGTAATTGGCCAATAGTTAAGCGGGTACAGCAAGCCACATTCTATCAGCAACCAAAAGGGGTGAACCTTTGACTCCTTTCCCCACAGTCTCAATGGAATTCTGAAGAACGGAAAAAGCCAATCTCAAGGGGTCACCAGCGGTGTCATACTATTTATGTAATATCTTCAAAATGACAAAAAAAAAAAGTTTCTCCCCCTCGGTGGTGGGGATTGAACCTTTGACCTTGAAAACTCTGCCACTGAGCGACATCTTCAGAAACATGGCCGAATTCCCAGCAGAATTCCCTGGGAATAGATGAGTGGATGGGTGGGAAAGGGGTAAGTAGTGTGGCTCTAACGGTGGTCGCCGGAGATGTCAATGTTGACGTCTTGGGACTAATTCAGCTTCGTGATTCCAGGGAGCATTTCATGTATGTCCTTTTGTGAGGTGTTGTGTAGCCATTTCCTCTAAATTCAGACATTCCCTCCTGGAAGGAGTAGGGGAACCCCCAAGGCTAAGGAAATGTGGGAGGCTCAGGAGTTATACAACCGGCAGGCACACAAAGGTCCCCGAGGTCACACAAACAGCAGACAGTTGCTGGGAGCGAGGGGTCTCTTGGGTAGAGCTGCCTGCAAGTTGGGCAGGGAGTTCCAGGGGCGCAGCTGTCCTGAGTTGTTACCTATTTGGGGGTGGGGTTTTCTGGGACTCAGCTGCCTTTGAGTTGCCGATATTCCTGTAAGTGACTGCTCACCCACGGCCTGTCACTGACTCTAATAAACCCACTGGCTCATCAAGTTGGAATTGGTGGGATTTTTTTCCTCCCATCTGCTCTTGCTCCCACATTTGTTTGTGTGTGTCTACCTGGGGAAAGCACAAAGATGAAGAATGACACAGAGTGGTACTACGTCTTATATGTCCCAGTCTTGACAGTGTATTGGTAACATGTGGCCACTGGGAACTGGGGTGAAAGGTACACAGCAGGCCCCTCTCTTTTATCTTGGCAACTTCTAAAATGAGCAAATGATCAGGTTGAAGTTCTGTTTAGGGGCCAAGGACATGGCTGGACAGCATATAAGAGTGGCTAGAAGGCCCCTTGAAAAGACAGGAGGGCCAGGGACCAGAGTGTAGACGGGAGAGGTGGAGGGCTGAGGCAGTCTTAAGTCACTTTGAGGCCATTCAAACCCGTGTCTGGCAGAGCCAGCAGGTTGATGTGAGATACAAGAACAGTCTATGCAGGTGAGCTGAGGAGTTCTGGAAGAATGCTCAGGAAGGGGAGAGAAGGTATGGGAATTTGACCGACCTAGGAGGGACAGCTGGGTCTGAGAAGGCTCTGCTCCCCAGAGAGGCAGTGTCTACAGTGCTCAGGGTTAGATATCTGCATTGAGACCCAGGGCAGCCTGCAGAGCTGCTGGCTTATCTGGCTCTCACCTCTTGCTTGCCCTCAGAAGCATCCCTGTGGGTAGTTTATGCAGGCAGCGCATGGTTTGTAATGCTCTAGGCTTGCAGTGGCCTGGGACCAGAATACCACAGAAGGCTATAGAAACTGAGAAAACACTCCTGACTGGTGACTCCTCACTAGTGTCCCTTGTCTTTGGGCTATCCCCTGACATCCAACAGTAGTTCCCTTAAAGCAAGCTAAACCAGCATCCCTGTCTCATTCCACTTCTTTCCTGGCCTCTACCTGGAGGCTGGGCTGTCCACAGGCCCTTAGGAATAGCTAATCCTCCCCCTTGTTCTCCTGCTGCAGCTCTGTCCAGCCTCCTCTGCCTCCCTCCCCCTGTTCACCAAGGACCTGGTACCAGACTGCAGAGAGCAGCTTACCTCACTGCTAGCAAACCTCCCTCTCTTCTTCTAAGCCTAGCCCAGGCTGTTTGCTGAGGACCCTTCTCCAACCTCCCTTCCCTGACCCTGGCTGTCCACTTTCCTGTTCTCCGAGCCTGTTGCCAGGGTTGCCTGAGTGTAGCCTGTATTTGTGGCCTTGTTATGGCAGAAGAGAGGGCTTTCTGGGGAACAGGGCTGCTAAGCCTTTCTCCAACTCGAAAACACTCCCCTCTCCCAGCACAGTGATGCATGCTAGAAGCCATGCCCCAAAGACAGGGTTTAGGGTAAACATCATTTAGGTGAGTTTGATACGAAAACTTGAGGCTTCAAGGGTGCCGCCAGTCTGGGACTTCTGGCATCATCCACTATGAAGACTGGGCCTGTTCACTGAGTTTCTTGTGTAGCCCTGGTCCTCAAGGTAGGGACCATTTGACAGGTGGGAAAACCAAGGCCAGCAAGAGGGAGGGGCTGGAACTGAGATGTGGATTGTGAGAGATACAATCCTGGTGCGCCAAGGCAAGGTAATGACAAAGTGTCAGGTCCAGCCCGAGTTCTATCTCAGGCCCAGCTATGAGCACTGAGCTAGGCTGGGGTGGGGAACCCTGAGACACCCTGCCTGCCTTTAGGGGCCTCTGGGACAAGTCATCCATGTCTTGATGGAATGGGCTGTCCTAGCCCCAAGCCTGCTTTTGACTTCACGTGGCTTCAGTCCTGTTAAGGTTTCCAGGAGGGTCTGGATCTGCATGTTTACTGCCACACTGGGGAATGTCTTGTCTACCCCAGATCTGGATGTTGGGGGCAGGGGAGACAGGGACACAAGCTATCTTGATCTCCAGATGAGGTAGCATCTGCTGGAGAAGCTGTTGGGGAAGGCTTCTTGTCTGGGATCTTGCTCGCTCCCCCCTTCCGGCCCCTGATAAAGAGTCCCAAACACAGGGCTGTAAAGTTAGCCATAAAAACGGAGAAGAAATACTGGCACAGCTGGCTTATCAAAGCGCATCTCAGACCCCCGCCAGGGGTCCCTACTTCAAGTTTATTTCTCCTCCTCTGCTTTCTTTCAGAAGGTGTCTTGTAAACAGCTAAGAGGGTCATTTATAAATGTCCGCTGTCTCCCCTGCTCAGCCCAGGCGGTGCTGCTGCTTTCTGCTGCTTCTGTTAGGTGTAGAGATGGCAGAGAGATGCTTCAGGCACCGAACCTAGCGACCTCTGTCTGTCTTCCTTCTCCCAGGTGCTAGAAGAGATGAGAAGTGGGGGATCAGCGGTCTCCCACATCCCAAGGAGGGGTGCGTCTCCTCAAGGTGAGTGACAGCAAACTCTCAGACTCTGGTCCTGCCTAGGGCTTCCCCTAACTGCGTGGTACCGATGGAGGTTGAGGGTGGGGCTGGTCTCATGGGTTGATGCACACCCAGGGTGTCAGTGTGGAGTGGACTGCAGAGCCATTCATTGCATTTTGTAGGGCTCTTATCCCATGATTCCAGTCAACAGGGTTCTACAACGAAGCAGGCGTGGAACCTGGAGCGCTCTCTGGGCTCTCTCTCTTCCTCGATGGATAAAAGACAGCCAGCCCTAATCTCAAGGGCAGCAGTTCTTTCTGCTGGCAAGCACACTTCCAGATCTTACTGGATCTTTAGACCAAGGGATGATTGCTGTTTTACTGATACAGGGATGGGTGCCCATGACTGCCAGAGGGCACACAGCTGGCCGGCCGGCCTCTGTTGACCATGATCCAGCTGTATTCACTCTTTGCTCCTCCCATTTTTCTCAGCATGTTCCTTGTTGAGTTTCAAAGAGGCTCATGGGACATAATCTAAACACAGCCCTCAACACCCTGATCCCCCGCCCTCACCTCCTGACCTGTCAAGCCTGCAGCTTCATAATCATGAGATGAAGCAGAGCAAGGTACTTCCCTGGCTCCAATTCCACTTCTGGTGGTGGGAGGGAGGGGTTGGGTTCCTGCCAGAGGGGCAGCATTGGACAGAGCGCCCAAATGGTGAGAGGTACAGGGAGCCCAGACCAAGAGGGCCCCAGATTCAGAAGGCAAGTGGGCCAACCATGAGAATGGCTGAGGGAGGAGCCTCGCCCGAGTTCTGTTTTCTTGGCCTCAGCCCAGGGCTAGTTCTACAGCAGGCACGGGGTACAAACTAGCCAGCCTTCCTGGACAGCGGTCACTGCAGCAGGTTTGAGCAGAGTGCTCTCCTCTTTCTTGCCTGGCGTTTGTTCAGCATGTTTGTCTGCCCAGATCCACGTAAAAGTGTTGTTCGCTCTTCCTTCTAGCCCCAGCAGGAAGGACTTGGAGGATCTTCCTCCACACAGGCTAAGGGCTGCGTCTAGATGTCTGCCCTTCCAAGGTTTCCATTTGCAAAGCCGATTCCATTCTAGGGTCTGCTTGTATATGCAAACTCTCTGAACATGGATTCCCTACGTTCCAGGAAGACAGCCCTCGGCTCCTCCAGGAGAAACAGGCTCTGTGAGAATGCCAGAGCGGCAGAGGAGCCCCTGTTCTCATCCAGGCCCGGCATCCCTTCTTCTCTCCTTGCTCTCTCCTAGTCTAACTTGCTTAGGGGACGTGTAGGTTGCTGTGGCAGGGACCCAGACTGAGGCCATGTGGGGGAGGGCCTCTTGTCTGCCTGGTGCCTGTAATATATTTGAATTATCTCCACAGATGAGCCCTGATTTAGCAAACAGTCTAGAGTAAACCTCAGCTCAAAGACAAATACAATTGACACTGGGGCTTGAGTGCTTCAAAGGTTATTGGCACAAAGCTGTCGGCTTTGTTTAACAGAGGGGCTGTATTTATGACTGCGATTCTGTAGTGCCATCCATAATTTGCCAGAGTGAGGTGACGTAGTGGGCCCAGAGACAGCCTATTTACACTGAACTGAGCTGCTCTGCTGGGAAGTGCAGAGACAGTTCCATTGGGGCAGTCGCTTTATGGGATGCTAGCTCAGGGCTGGTGTCATCATTTGGGACACAAGTTAACCTTGCTAGGGATGGCTAGTACCTTCGAAGAGGATTGCTTCCTGATTACATGTGCAATAGAGTGAGCTGGAGGAGGGGCAGGAGACAGAGAGAAGAGGGGAGAGGTCCTTTGGGGGAGGTATTTGATCTGGGTATTTCACTTTAACCCACAGTTAAGGCCCACAGACCCTGGAATGAGAGTCACTCTGAGTCCCTGGGTCCTGGGACTTGATTGCTGCTTGTCTTTCCTGTGTGCTGAGCTAGTTCAGGGAGAAGAAACCATGGCTCGGTCTTACACTGAAGAGAGAAATGGGTCTGTGGTGTTGGGCAAGCAAGTTCTACATATGTTAAATTCTTTCGGACAGTGATTGTCCCAGGATTGAGTGAGCAAACTGGCCGTAAGGAGCCATGGCCAGAGCTGGCAGACAGAGGTAGGCAAGTCTAGCCTCTGATGTGGCTCTCGAGAGAAGGTAGGCAGTCCATACCAAGGGTCTTGCTGTGTGCTTCTCCTATGAACCATGCCTTGCAGTGCCTGGAACTCACACTGAGGAGACCATCATAGCTGTGGACAAAGTCTCTGCCCATAGATCCTCAGGTTACTTAAATATCATAAAAGAGGATGAACATAAGGGCTAACAATGGTAGATTTTATGACATTAATTATGGCCCAGTAACAAAATAGAATATTATACATTGTTTCCCGTTGATGTATGCGACCAATCTTTAAAGACTTACCAAAGTGATGCCAAGTTGGGGAAGGGACACTTCATAAATTGTTTGCATAGTGTGTTTTTCTTCTTTTGGGGGAAATACTAATTTTTGTGTATGCACACATGTGGGTCGCACCTGGAGGTCAGAGAACAACTTGCGGGAATCAGAGCTCTCTTTCTACCATAGGGGGCCTGGGGATTTGAACTCAGGCTGCTGGTAGTAAGTGCTTTGACAGGTTCAGCCATCTCCCCCCCCCCCACCCCCCAGTATGCTTCCTCACATTCAAGACGATACACAAAAAAGGGGAGAGAACTTGTGGGTTATATTTGAAAGTCCTGCAGCAAGTGTGTGCTCCTTTTTTTTTTTTTTTTTTTTTTTAATCTCCAGGAAAAATTTTTACATGAAACAAACAGAAACCAAAGCTCTCCTCCCCCAGTGTCCCTGGGGAAAGACAGATGTTCGGCTGCTCATTTTGCTTGGTCTCTAGTTCTAGGCTGGGGGAAGTGACCCTTGGGGCAGTTGGCACCTGGCCCATGATCTCCATGTCCTGGATCTATTGGGTCACCTAATTTTAGTGCCTGCTTGGGCAGCTGCTGAAGCATGACCCCAGCTGCTGGGTAGACAGTTGGGGGTGCTGGTGCCAGTGCCTCCGCCAGGGTGTGAGGTCAGAGCATAGCTTGGGACCTGGCTGGCTGTCACAGAGGCCCAGGGGAGTCTCAAGTGTCCACCACATGGAACATCACAGCATGCATTCAGAAAGGAACGGACTAGCCAGGATCTCTGAGCTCAGCTGAGGTGAAGGGGCCGTGCTTCTGGAGCAGGGGAGAAGAAAGAGCCGCAGGCCGGAAGTGCTTAAGTGCCAACATGCCAACAGGGGTTTCTAGGTTGTGGCTCGAACTTGTCTCTCAACCCAGACCCATCTGTCCACTGGGGCTTGCATGGAGACATGGGAATTTCCCCAAAGGTCTTGACTGAGGGCCTCTTCTGATAGTATGTACCTGTGGGCACCATGGCCTTAACCAGAAAGGTACAAATATGGGATCTCCAGGGGTGTGAACTTGAGAACACATCTCTACTGGGAAGAGAATTCAAGCAGGGTTTTTAGGTGGTGAAGGAAGCCACGCCTCCTGCAACCCCCAATTCTTATTTATCATATCCCCCCAGGGTCCCTCAAAACCTGTCTGAGTGTGGCATTCAGAGCCTTTCTGAGTTTGGCTTTAGCTTACCTTTCTCCTTTTCTGCTCAAATACTCCCTGTTCAAATATATGTTCTGTTTCCTTAGGCTTGGATGTTGCTCTTCTGTCTTACTTACCCTCTAGTTATTTACGGAATATTGGCTACAGACTGGGCAAGATTCTCCTGGTAAACTCCTATTCATCCCTCAAAACCTGAATGTCCTGTTTGACATGCCTTCAGCAGCATGATCTCCCAGGTGTCTCACATCTTATGCTCTCCGAGTACTGCATCTGCTTTTCCCACTTGGCTTTGGTAACCTGGCTCTAGACCTTCCTGGCACAAGGCATATTTCTCTCTGTAAATGGATGTTGGGTGTCACATACAGAAGAGAGCCATCAGTTAATGCTGGCATGGCAAATGGGAGAACCCTAGAGTTGTAAGAACACAGGGAGACAATGACAAGCTATGTTGGCTTACACTGACCAAGCATGTACCAGGCACAGTGCCAAGTGTTTCCCATGTACCAACCCATTGAGCCACACCCCCACATTCCAAAAGCAGGTGCAGCTCCTCTCTCTCTCCAGATAGGGAAACTGAGGCACAGGAATGGGTAAGTCCCATGTAGCCAGAGAGCAGGCAAACTATTCAGGTCACTCTCTAGATTCCTTCTTACTACGTATAGCGTCTGCTGGGGGTGGCAGGATTGGGGAACACATGGGAAGGGGGTAAAGGGCAGGGGGGCTCCTAAGGAGTCCTGAACACTCTGGCTGTTGGCACAGGAAAGTGCTTCCTAGACAAAAGCACCGTCTTGCCTCACCTCAAGCGCAGTGCCACCACCTGTGTGTGGAGCACCATCTCTTGCTGGCTCCTCGCTAGGTTCTGCAGACACAGAGGACTATGCTCAAGTGGCGTATGGTTTGGCTGGCCAATGGAGCTTCCATGAGCACTCACGAGAGCTTGTGACAGAGGCAACACTGAGTCTAGGGAGAACAGGTCTGGATGTTATAATGGATGTCACAGCTGGGCTCAGTGATAAATATGTTTGATGCATTAGCAGGGGGAAAGGGCTGACAGAAAAGCAGACACCTGGTGGGGATCTTCTGGGCTTTGGTCTAGCATCTACTCTCCTGCTTGGGTCAGAGAAGAGAAGCCTAGACCAGTGGTTCTCATCCTGTGGGTCTTGACCCCTGGGGTAAACCTCTATCTCCAACCATGTTTACATTACGATTCATAACAGTAGCAAAATCAGTTATAAAGTAGCAACAGAAATAATTTTATGGCTGGGGGTCAGCCCAACATGAGGAACTGAATTAAAGGGTTGCAGCATCCGGAAGGTTGAGAACTGCTGCCTTAGATGAAGGGTGGGGTGGCCATGGCACTGTGCTCCTTGGCCTTGGCCCTCTGTAGGAAGCTACTGCAAATGGGTTCTTAAAGTGGCAGAGATCTGGCCACTCATTGTTCTGGAAGCTAAGTTCAAAACCAGAGAATGGGCTGTCATATCCTTCCTTTGGGCTTGACGGACCCGGCATGTTTCTCCCCTGGCTTCCAGGCATGACTGGCACCGCCTGGCATCTCTTGGATTATAGACCCACCACACCAGTTTATCTTTGTTTTCACCTGACGTTATCTACACATCTGTGTTCAAATGTCCCTTTTCTCATGGGGACACCAGCTATTGTGGGTGAAGCCCCCTCACTCTGATAGGACCTCCTTTAGTGAGTTACAGCCTGGAGAGTTAGGATTTCATCATCCTCTTGAGGGACACCCTGGCCGTGGGAAATGCCTGGGAGAGGCTTTGCTGAACCACTGAGCTTGGCTGGTGCCCTTTCTCTAGGAAAGCTCTGGTCCTGAGCCTGCCATGGCCTCAGCTGGAGGGAAGGAGGCTGGCCGGGAGAGTAGGGGAACGAGGCAGTCTCTTCTGCTTCTGCCTTCTTCTTAGAAATGCAAATGGCATCTGGGAGGAATCCTTTCAGAGGTTGAAAGCAGTTTTTAAAAAGACATTAATCTCTTCACTCACTTCCTTCTGATGGCTGGAGATGAGTGACAAGCCTCCTAATTGAAGATGGTGGTGCTGATAAATCCACAGTAGCCTGGGGAAGGATGTCTTGGGCTGTGAATCACTGTGTGCTACACAGACTTAGAGTGTCTCCCCATGGTAACTCCTGGCCCTTGGTGCCTTTCGTTGGCAAATGGGGATGGAGTTGCATGCGTGTGGATGAAGGCGCAAGAGAGCCAGTTGTCAGCTGTCCACAGCATCCTGACCCAGGGGAATCGTCCTTGGAAGCAGCAGTTGCAGTTGGTGACTGAAGGGGTAGGAGTGCCTACTGTGTGCACCACCTACTGTGTGCACTACCCATGGTGTGCACCACCTACTATGTGCACCGCCTACTGTGTGCACCACCTACTGTGTGCACCACCTACTATGTGCACCACCAGCTGGGACAATAGTGCCTAGGACACAGTAGGTGTACACTACCAGCTGGGCCGATAGTGGCTAGAGCATAGTAGGCGTATGACCATATAGCTTGGAATTTGGCCCAGGACATGTGAGCCTTTCTTCCACTGTTCTCACCCTTGCTCACAGCAATCCTCTGCAGTACGAGGGGCTACGGGGGTCTCTGCAGCTGTCAGCTCCCAGGGACCTTCTGCTAGGGTGCCTGTTCTCAGGGTAGACTTGCCTTCTTTAAAAACTATACATTTCCCCTGCAAGACAAGGTCTCAGTATGTACACCTGGATGTCCTGGAGCTCACTATGTGGACCAGGCTGGCCTTGAACTCATAGAGATTCACTCGCCTCTGCCTCTCGAGTGCTGGGATTAAAGGTGTACACCAATACGCCTGGCTTAAAAATGGTCTATTTAGTGTGTATGGGTGTGCACATGCAAGTGTGTGCAGTGCATGTCTGGAGGGAGGTCTGAGGTAGGAGGAGACCTCTCCTTCCACCATGTGAGACCTAGGATTCGGGCTCTCAGGCTCGGCAGCAAGCGCCTTAACGGCTGTGCCCGTCACGTGCCCTTTTTGACATAAACACCCATGATCCCCTAACTTGTACAAATACCTTTGGAGGTTTTCCTTGGCCTCACTTGTGGGCTGTGTGAAGATTCACACAAGAGTAAACAGAGTAAGCCATGGCTTAGACTCCATGAGCCTCCACAGCCATCCTGAGGCATTGCCAGAACTGGGGGATCACCTTTCTGATCTAGTGTCCCAACCAATGTCGGGAAGCACCACTCTTAAATGGGGAACGTCCCGTAGGCAGCCTGCCGTGGGCCTGGGAGGGGGCTCAGGCGGCCCTTGTGTATGTGTATGTGTGCAGGCAGATGCGAGGCGATGCTATCCCTTCAGCCCTTTGTTCGCTCACCTAACAAGTCATTCAAAAGTGCAAGCTGTAATGTCCATCCCTAGGGCTCTAACAGGGAGAGAAGACTAACCTCGCCCAGCGTCACAGAGCACATGTCTGTGGGCACAGAGGTGGCTCCAATCACCTCATCAACAAACTGGTGTCACTGAGCATGGCAGCCTAGGTCTCCTGAGGTGCTGTCTCCTTCTATATACCACAGGGCCTCGGTATGCTCATTTCCTGGGAGGGCCCCTCAGGGCAGCCAGGGATGTCCTCTGGAAGTCCTCATGCAGGGGGTTGGTGGTGTTGACCCATGCTATTGCTATGGAGAGTGGCCTAGGGGCTCTTCTAGCACAGAGGACTGGAACAGGGGGACCTGGCTCAAGTGGCCTTCTGTGAGGCACCACGTTGAACCCTGTGCAGCCTGAGATGTAGCAACAAATCAGTAACATCGATTCAACCTTTAACATTTTGTTATTTTTTTTAAAAGCATACATAGTAATAGTATTTACGGGATGGTGGAGGATTGGCTGCTCATGCCTCACACCACTTCCCAGGACAGGCCTAGAGGGTGTTCCATGTCTGGGAACTTCCACCAGTGTTAGTGTTCCCCTGGGGAAAAAGGCGAGAGAAAGTCGGCTTCCCTGGAGAAGAGTGTCAGTAACACAGCTGGACCTGCCCAGCCACCTGTAAGCCCGAACTGAGAGCATTCTCCAGAGCTGCCCAACCGCACATGAGCAAGGGCTTCCACTCTTCCTGAGGTCAGAGGCCCTGCGCTGAAGCAGCCTAGACTGAGGGCAACCTCTCAGGTCAGGAGGAGGCCAAGAGCCATGGGCTGCTGAGGCTGGGAGGAGGAAGAAAGGTCTTGGAAGGCAGGGTCCCCAGCAGCCAGCTCCAGCAGCTGGGTTTGTATCCGAGTCACCAGGGAGCCATGTCGTGCTAGCTGACTGCAAGCCATGTTGGCAGGGCCTAGACTCCTGCGCCTGATGTTCAGTTTGCTGTCAGCACTCAGCAAATAATAAATAATAATAATATCTCCAGCATGTTTGGGGAGCCCAAGGGGGAAGCAACACAGAAAACATGTGTTTCATCTCATAGCGGGTACTGAGAGGCTGATGTCTGCTCAGCGTCTCTCTTCAGATGGATTTGGGGAAAGCTAGAGGCTCCTCCCCAACATCTGCAGCTTGGAGTAGGAAAGCCAGCAAGGTGCAGGGCCTGTGCTGGGAGCATGCATTGTTGCCAGAGGATCTCTAACCTGCCCTCTGTAACAAGCCCAGGTTGTCCTAGATGTCCTGAGACTTGGGGGATGGTCAAGCCTGGGTATGTGCTGTGACTTCAGACTAGTCTCAGAGACCCCCAGCTACTTCGGCTTTCTGCCCTTATAAAACAAGAGGATGCAGCCACTGTTGAGTGGGTACAGAGGTCATTCAGGCTCCACCAACTGTTGGTCCTCAGGGGGATGCCTGAATGTGGTCTCGTGAAGAAAGATGATGATGAGCAAGCCAGTAAGGAACTGGCATGCATACTGGTCCCAGAGAATACTGGCTACACAGCTCTACAAGCACTCACTACAGTGTGTTCATTGCTACAGGACTGAGGAGCTTCTGTGGAACAAGAATCCGAGGTTTAGTGCTCGGTGCTGACACCCCCTGGGAACTCAGTGGCATGGATGTAGTCCCCTTGGCACCTGCGCTTGAGGGCTTAACACTGACCTTTTGGTTTGGGTTGCAGTTCCCAAGGAGGTAGTGCTTAGTGGGGAAACTGAGTCAAGCAAAATGGGGCTTGGGAAGATCCCTGGCATAGTTCCTCAATTATTTCCATGTCTTCTGTGGTGGAGAGGAACGGGAGATCACGTGAGTGTGGGAAGCTGGAGAAGTGGAGCCCTTCTTTCCAAGGGGAGTAGCTGGCTTCCCTGTGTATGAGGCTGGGGGGGGCAGGAGCCCCTTTTCCTAAGAAGCTGAATTCCCATTTCCCAGCTGGGGAATCGCAGGCTCCCTTGATGGGGACCTTGAAGTGTTTGAATCTGGGCCATGCTTTGGTTGTCAGGATGAGTAGAGATATCTGCTGTGTAGAAGCCACGGGCCATCCTCCCCAAGAGGAGACATGTTTCTGTGTCTTCCTTCCTAAGGTCTTGTTCTCTTCCTCTTCTCACTTCTGGATCCTTCAAAAATTGTCATTACTTACCATGGGCTTCCTGGCTACTTTCAGAGAGCTGTACCTCTGTGGTGGGCCAGGAAGCCTAGACGCTGTCCCCTTTGGCCTGGCTCAGTGCGGTGCCGCAGGGGATGGGCCACTTGTCAAATGCTATTGTTTAATTTTCTTCGCTTAGACTCTGCTTGTTCCAACACCCTGCAATGACACGGGTGTTAGCTGAGCACCAGGGACTATAATTATCAGAGGGTGAGAGACAAGAATCTCCTGGTGCTATAGCAGCTGCAAGCAGGAGCTGCAGGCTGATCTGTCCCCAGAGGGGAAGCCACTCCAGTCAGTTTGCCTCTGAGGAGCCTCAGGGTTCAGGCCCTTCATCCTCGCATTTGTCTGACTGCAGCCCCCTCTGGGGGGTGGGTTTCTGTTCTCTGCTATTACTTGTATGGTGTGTGGTCCCCCCCCCATTGCTTGGGGGGCCTAAGAGGAAGGACAGGCACCTTGTGTGGTCCTGTGAACTTGTCAAGGTAGCTGTGTGGCCCTGACTACATGGATGCTGAGGTGAGGACTGTGGGGGTGATGCCACAGTGGTCATGGCTAGTGAAGGCCTTTACTCAGGACAAGTGTGAAGCCATGCCTGTAGGTTCAGAAAGTCAACTTCCTTGTATGTGTGACAGGCTAGACTCAACAGCAAGGGTCCACTAGCCACATGCCATGGTTGCTTAGTAAACGCTCATGGAGATTGCCTCCAGGTGCCTGATGCTTAGAGCTGAAGTTAGGTGAATCCAGGGTGTTCTGGGAACAGGACTGGAGCTGTGAAGTGCTAGTGTTTGGGGGGAGGGCTCGGTGGTCTGTGGTTGGTCTGGGGAGCGATGCTTCCTTATAGGCAGGCATGAGAGACAAGGAGCAGATGACTGGACTCAACTTTAGGAGTAAGTTTGGTTTCCATTCCTAGTGTATGATCTGGAATGGAGAGAGCTGGCATGTTAGCAACTGTATTCTAGTCACATGGGGCTCTGGCAGGCAGACGTAGACCACTGCTATTTACACACGAGGAGATGATTCCTGCCGGGGGAGCAGCTCAGGCTAGACTTTCCCCCTAAGCGCAGGCCTGCCCTCTGAGTGGCTCTCCTCTCTTGAATCTAGGTTTCCTCCTGGAATAAGGTTTAAAGTTCTGTTTGCCTTGGGGTTTTATGGATGGTATAGGGAACCTGGGCTGTGCAGCGTAGATGGGGCCTCTAGAGTCTTGTGGGTACAGGATGCAACCACACTGAGCAGGGCTCTATAGCAGGTTCCATGTTTATGGAGGCGCACTTTCTCCTACAACTCTGGTTCCTCAGTGGAATCCGAGGGCCTTAGTAATGCAACTACGCAATACATGTCTGTATAGTTGTGGGCTGGTGCGAGCTCCTAGGGACGTGACAGCCATCTGAATTTGGAGGGCGGGGGACATGGAAGCTCTTGTGACAGTCTTCTGGCCTAGCTCACAAGAGCTCCAGTATTGGCTGAACATACAGTAGGCCTTTTCTTGGTCAGCATGTTCAGTGATGATGACACAGATAGTGGCAATTGGGTGACTTTCATTTTCAAGAGCCACTGTAGGGCTTCCAGAGGGTCCCTGGCCTCTGGGCTTCCTCCAGGGCCAAAGGATGGGGTCTGGGGAGGAAGGAGAAGCTGGGGCTCACAGGGAGCATCAAAGGGCTGGTGCGAGGTTTATTGGGCGCTTTACTACCCCAGTTTTCATTATTTACACCCTGTTGGTTCTAGGAGCTCCCGTTAAACGTGTAATAAATATAAAAATATTTTACAGGCCAGTGAAAATTCCACAGCAAAAATAACTCTATAAAGAGGGATTTCACCCTGCCCTGCCCGCTGCTGAGTTCTGTGTGGCATTGCTTTGAGCTTGCTGGCTGGCAGCAGGACAGTGAGGTCGTTGCTCCCCAGTCATGGCAGGGGGCACAGCCACTGTTTCTTCAGTCCTTCTGCAGCCTCTGAGTAGGGTTGCTCCTTGGAGGCTGGGCCTGCCAGCTCTCCAGGCAGCGGCGGTGAGAATGTCTGAAGTAGGGCATACACCTGGGTGTGGAGGGCTGGAGAGACATGGGAGGGACGAAGAGACAAGCAAGAGCTGTCCTGGTATCTCCTGTGCTGGCTGGGAAGTTTTAGGTGTGGCAGTGGTACGGTGGGGGGTTGGGGAGAAGGATGGAGATAGGATGTTGACAACAAGAAAGAAATGGTGGTTTGGAGGAAGGTGCTGGGGTCAGATTGCCTGGCCACCAACGCTCATTCTAGCACTTAGCTGTGTATCTTTTGTGCTCTGTAAAACCCCCTCTCATAGGATTGCTATGAAGCTGTAGTAACTTAGGATGCCCTCGCCTGACCTGCCTCCGCTTTCTCCTTCTGATAGAATTCTGCAGACTCCTGAGCCTCTCACCAGTTTGGAGTGGGACCGTTCTAGGGTTTTTCATCCCTGCTTTCTCTGACTCCCCTGACTCGAAACAGATCCCACTCAGTCCAGGTGAGGAGGAGAACATGGTGGGCAGAGGTGTAGGCAGTCTCTTGGCTCCCTGCTGGGGCCTAGAGTCAGATATTGGTTCCCGCAGATTTCCAGACTCCCTGAAGCCACCTCTTGGAAAGAGGTGGATGCTGGGGTGCAGGTCCCCCCATGATTGGCACCTAGCATTCATGTGCCAGCACAGGCTGGGCTCTGTGCTGTGCACTTTCCTACAGGAGGCTGGTACTATTTGTTATTCCAGTGAGATCTAGTGACTTTTCCACTGTGATGCCCTGGGATAGGACTCAGAAGAGAGCTGGTCTCAGCACCGACCAGGCAACCCACTATGCCATGCTTGCCTCTGTGAGGTGGAGGTTGACTTGGGTCCAGATGCCATCTTCCTCAGGGTGGAGCTGTCTTCCCCTTCTCACTCCTTGGATATGCTGCCTGTTCCCTGGTCCTGAGGAGAGCAAACTGGAAAGCTGATCATGAATCGGGAACGGTAACTTCCCGGAACCTTCTTTATGGAGGTTGTTAAAGAGCCTTCCATCTTGGAAGACTATAATGCCAGAATCTGGTTATATATTCTAGAATCTGTCTGCGATATCTGACTAAGGGTCCTCACCAGGACCCACCACAATAGCCATTGTAAATGTGGTGCTGGAACTCAGCAGGCCTGGGAATGCAGAGGGTCTCATGATTGTGGGGTTGATAGACATCCCAAAGGTAGCTTTAGTGAGGGTCTTGGGTGTGGGGTCTAAAGGGTATAATATCCCTTACTTGGGGTCCTCACTCCTCTGGGGACCATCTGGTTGAGGCCTTTTGCTCAGATTTATAGTCTAGCCTATCTGTTATCCCTTTCCGAAGCGACAGACATATATCACACATGTTTGTGGTCTGTGGGGTGACATATGGCTGACCCCATCTACCCTTTTGTTAACTCTTTCTCATGCTAGGATGGGGCAAATCTGGCAGACCCTCGCTATCTCTTTTGTCATACGCCTTTGTAGCCAGCTGCCCGGGGTTGAGAAATTGTGCTTCTACCATCACAAATGATGGTTACACAGGCTTGGTGAGAGGCTCAGTCCACAAAAGCAATAACCTTTGCCCATGGCCTCCATGTAGGAGCCAGCACAGCTCATTAGAAGTCTCTGGGTCTCTTTGAGGCTCAAGGCCCAACATCTTTAGGGGTGGGTCACTGGCCTTTCCAGGTGTAATACAGGAGGATCATGGCTCACCTCAGGCAGGAAATGGGGTACAGGTAACTGGAGAGAGAATATCTTGTGTATTATATGGGTGCATCACCTGTCTATTAAATGGCCTATGGCTTAGGCAAGTAATAGAAGGTGGGATATCTGGGAGGCAGAAAGGATTCTGGCATAGAGCCAGGCATGGGAAGATAGAGCTTCACCTAGGAAGACGTTACGAGACAGACACACGGTACCCGAGCACAGGTAACCAACCATGTGGCAGAACATAGGTTAAAATAAATTGGGTATTTTAAGTTAGGATCTAGTCAGAGAAGATCCTAGCTATATGGCCAAGGTATTTGTAAATATATTTTGAGTCTGAGTCTTATATCTGGAAGCATGGGACTGGGGGGTAGAAGCAGACATAACTTCTACATGTAACCATCAGAAATCAGGTGCTCTCTGCCTCACCTTGATCTGAATGGCCGGAGAGGGAGGTGTTATCACAACTGGGTCTTGGCAGGTTGGAAAGGACCTCAGCTCTGTGAGAGGACTCCTGTGACTGGATTCCCTTCGGATGGGTGACCTGACCTTCTTCTCAAACAATGCAATTCCCTACTGCATGCCTCCAGGACAAAGATGTTTCCGAGGTCCTGGGGACCACTGGGGAAAAGCTATGGGCCTACAGAGTGCAGGCTGCAGACCCAAGTGGTAAGTCTCCCCAGATGGCCTTGGCTGCAAGAAGAATGGCCGTGTGAGTCATGGTGATCTCCTCCTGGCGCCACAGCCACCAAGCAGAGGCTTCTTTTCTGTCTTGGGGGGTTTATGTCATCATGGGGTGTCACAGAAGTAGACCAAGAATTTATGGTGGGCCTGGCTGCCGAATACCTGTCCACTTGCTTTGTCTCTGTGGAGTCATGGGAGGGCTGCACCTCTTATTCCCGGGCTGCTGCTTATAGCCAACTTTCTACTTAAATAGTGCAGGTTTAGCCTCACTGGCCCTTGGCAGGCAGTCTCTTATCCGTCCTTTGTGTCGTCACTGGCTGGGGTGAGAGTTCAGGAGAGAAGCGAGTACCCGGGATATGTAATTAAGTTATATACTTGGCACAGAGACCCGGTTATCATGCATGAATCCATTTGCTGGCTTTTCCAGGCCATTGTCCTTTGCCTGGTCCCATGGACTAATTATAAGGTGTAGAGCTTTGTGGTAGTTTGGGGGGCCCAGCAAGTCCTGCTGAGTGGTGTCTGCTTCTGGGCTCTGTTCGGGCTATATTGGGAGGGGACGTAACTTGCCTGCTGGGTGTAGCAGCCTCTCGTGGCTTTGCTGTGCCATGGCAAAGAAGGTCTCTTGGGGTTGCTTGGGAGCATAGGGCAGCATGAGGGGTTATCATTAGAAGACCTTTGAGTTCTCAGAGATGCCATCAGGTTGGGCTGGCCTCTGCAGCAACTGTGGGAAAAGAAAGAAAGGCAAGGTAAAGGCCGGGACTCCTGCCTGGCTCTGGTGCACGTGAGGGACGTGCATGCCGGGGGCATGGACTCTTCTTATGGATCGCTGGTGTGGTTGCTGGACCTGCTGGGTGTCTGCTATGACACACATGATGAGCCTCTCTGTTTGGGCCTTGGTGGTCCAGGTTCCCTCCCCTTGAGTCCACTCTGTCATTTCCAGAGGCAAATGTAGAGACGGTAGGACATGAGCTTTGCTCTCATCGTGTATCATAGGTGGAGAGACCCAGGCCAGCCCCTTGTCATAGTGAGTTTTAGCAGTGTAGCATGGAGCCTTGCTTCATAGCTGGGGGTGGATGCGTTTGCATTCATTACCTTGGGGAATGTCTATGCCATGATTGCATGCAGAGTGCCAAGAACCACTCTGCTGGGGCTCAGATTTGGTCCCCTCCACCCCCCCAAGGCAGTTGGTTATCATAAGTACCATAAGTATTGCATAGTATGTTACTACTTCTTACCTGCTTTACATGGCCTGGCCCAAGTCTCTTTAAACAGGTATCCACACAAGTGTGAAGGATTTCTTTTTCCTTTTCTTGCTTCCCCCCCTCCCCCAGAATTGTCCCCAGTGAACAGGAAGTGCTCAGGGTTATTTCTGTTTGCCCAGAGTGTCGTCTGGGAACTCTCTGGGGATGTGCCAGCGACAGCTTTTCTTTTGCCGTTTCCTCTCGAGAAAAGAATTTGAGTAAATAGCTAATAGCACTGCAGGCAAGACTGTGCCAGGCTCTCCTGAGCCCTGGATGTACGTTATCTTAGTCCTCAGACAAGGAGGCAAGGGCTGCTCAAAACCTTACTTGTGGGTGTGAAAATGGAGACGCAGAACACACAAGTGACACAACATAGTCGGCAAGCAGGGCTCAGAAGTGAGTGAGCTGGGCTCGCCTCTGAGAGCTTCTCCCATCTCCGCAGGAAGGGGCTTAGCAGCATCTTGGCTGGATTTATTCTGCTTGCCAGAGTGACATACAATGAGTGACCGAGGGTCGGATTTGGGCCACGTTTGCCAGCAAGGGTGTCGGCAGCCTCAAAGAGAAATAGGAACAGACCCTTGTCTCTAACTCTTCCTTAGAGTCTACCCACCAACCAGGCCTGCCTCAGCCAGCCTCTTCGGACATGCAGCAAGACGCCTTTGCACACAAAGCACATGGATGTCAGGCATCAGTGTGTGAGGTGGCCTGTGAGCTTTCAGGTGCATTATGGGATGCTGTGCCTGTCTCAGAGAAGCACCTGTGAATCCTGGGTCTTGGAGTCATGAGTGCTATGGCTGAAGTGGACAGGCTCTGCTTGGGTTCTGGGCTCTGGTGGGGATCATGAGACTCCTGAACCACGAGACTCAGGATCCTAGGTCATCTGTCCTGTGGTACCCAGCCCTAGGGTATTTGATGATTCTAGAGGCTTCTTCTGGTCAGGTGGAGTTGAGACAAGGTCTGACTCTGTAGCCTTGGTGTCTATGGAATGGCCACAGAGGCCCCCATCTGGCCTTCAGCTTCCCATAAATGAGTTCTTCCCCCAATGGCTTCTTCTGAAACTCACTAAGACTGGGCTCCCAAGGAACCAGCCACGGTACTGTGCACAGTAATTGCATGTCAGGTCTGTCTCTAACCATAGGACTGCCATGTCACACGGTAGTGACAATGAACAGCTGTAGGATAATAATGACAAACATCCAGTCAACACCGGCCTGTGCCGGTGCTGCTCCGGCTCTGGAGAACCGGCCACCTGTTTTCTTTCCACGCCGGCCAATGAAATAGCTGTTCTTTTCTTTTTCCTGTGATGCTTGGGTCGGGACCCCAGAGACTCACACACGTTGGAATGGCTTTACCATTAAGCTCCCAGCCCATCTCTGCCCGGGCCCAACTCCTCACTGGGTATTGGCAAGAAGTGGTGAGGGGAGGAGCCAGGACCCACCCAAACCTAGGTGGTGGGCCTGCCACAGGGTTGATCTTTACTACTAGTCAGGACACCTCTCATGGTGGCCTTTGGAAACACTTGATTGTCACCCAGTAATTCACAGGTGTTTTTGACTTTCTCTTCAGGTGAGGGCGAGGGGGTCGGATAAATACGGTCCTGTGATTGGCATGAACAGTGTGTGTGTGTGTGTGTGTGTGTGTGTGGTCTCCCAGTCACACTGGCCAGCAGGGCTTCTGCTTTAGTCTCTCTTTCTCATGTGCCACCTGCTATTGCCTTGGAGTCTGGGGCACGACTGATCTTTTGTGACTGATAGCCCATGAGTCCCCTCTCAGTGATAGCCCCACACCCAAGCCTGGGATGCGACCGTGCTTGAGTTTGATGGCTGAGGAGGGAGCCTTGGGAGGTGGGGGCAGTGGAAGCAGCTAACATAGAGGAACCACAGCAATCTGTCATGCCTGTGGGTTTGCACAGAGGTGGTAACCTGGTCTCTGACAGGACCCAGTGTTTATCCGAGAGTGTGTGGCTTGCTGGGAAGTCAGAAGGATGTAGAGCTGGAGACATCCTTCAGCCATTGTCTCCAAAAGGAAGGCACAGGTTTTTTTTCCTGCAGCTCAGGGTGAGCCTGGAGCGCTGTGCTAACATGGCCTGGGGGAGGGGAGCCCTTCTGTCTGCCAGTGCTGAGCAAACATGGGCTCTGTAGGTGGTAGCGTGGTGCTATGGCCTTTTGTTGGGCACACCTGGTTCAAACATCTCATGAATGGGCTGACTTGCCAGTCCCTCCTCTCCGTAGAAGGGCTCAGAGCTGCCCTGAACATTCTCTTTTGGCTCTGACTGTCAGGGGCTGGCCTCCCCAGAGGCAGAAGGCTGTCAAAGGTAAGGTTGAGATGGGTTGCTTGCTGCCTTCCTATACCTTCCTTCTCTCCAGCCTCAGCCGCACATCTGCTCTTCCCCTGCCTGGTGCCACCTACACATCTGCCCTCCCCGGTCTGGTGCCAACCTCCCAGGCCAGGCACCACAGGTGTCTGGACCATCCTAGACACAGCGTGCTACCCTGGGTTGCATGCTCATCTCCAGAGAGGTCCAGAGCACTCTCCATAAGAGTAACCAAGGTCAGCAAGTGATACCAGCAGGAGACACTGACCCAGTGGGGTTTGCTGTGCTCATCTCTGCCAAGGTCAACAGCAAGCCGGAGAAGGGGCAGATCAAAGATTGTTGTCATTGGTCCTTGATCCCGGAATGGAGAGATCCATAATTAAGCTAGCCAATAAAACGGTTTCCAGTAGTTCCCTTCCATGCCAATAGGCCCCAATCACCCGGAAACACAAGCCTTGCTCACCTGTTATTAACCTCACAACTAGGGACATCTCTTCCCGGTGTCCCAACAGCATAAGGGCTGTTCAGTAGAAAGGGAACTATAATTTATTTTAAGATCCAGGGATTTTGTATTTGTGAACAGTCAGCAATTATGAAATAAATACTATAATTATAAACTCTGGACAGATGAACAAGGTGGTGACTAGCTGAGGTGAGATGTATTTTCTAGTTAAGAAATACATTACTTCCTGTTCTGAACACACTCGCTGAGACCGCCTGACTCTGGGTTCGTGGGAGCTGAATAGGGGAATCATTAAAAAGTCAGGGGAAAGATCAACTCCTGATTTGCTTTGAGAGCACTGAGACTAGCCTGCCCTCAGGTGAGCAGGGCATCCACCCCTCCCCCGAAAGCCAGGCAACTGTGGGGGAGGGTTAGGGGGAGGGAGAGGAGGGGAACAGGGCTTAGGTTGGAGAACTTGAACCCCAAGCCAGAAAAGAGTAGTTGCTGGTCTACTCCCTTCCTCCTCCTCCTCCTCCTCCTCCTCCTCCTCCTCCTCCTC
>CM052714.1:7136937-7191153 GCA_028551405.1 Uromys caudimaculatus | reverse complement strand
ACATGTTCATGTGTAAGTGCACATGTATGCATGCATATTGGGCCGGAGGACAACCTTAGGTACCATTCCTTAAGCGTCACCCCCACACCCTCTTTTTTTGGACACAGGATCTCTCATTGGCCCTAGGAGGTGGGAAGGGGCTCTCCAAGTAGCCTAGGCTGGCTGACCAGCAAGCCCTGGGATCCACCTGTGTCCCCTTCCCCAGTGATGGGCTTTCGTGCTCATGGCCCACACTTGGCTCATACTTGGCTTTTAAAAAACGTGTCTTCTGGAGCTTGAACCCAGGTCCTCAGGCTCGCCAGGCCAGCGCTTTACCGACTGTGCCTCCCGAGCCCCGCCCTCTTCTTTTCTAATAGGAGAGAGGTGTGTCAATCCTGCTGAGCTGACTGGGCTTCCTCCTTTGTGTGTGATGTGTATCCGTGTGGTTTATTCACATGCATACATGTGTGCGCACATGTGCATATGGATGGAGCTCTGTGGTCAGCATGAGGAGTCTTCTTCAGTTGTTCTCCACTTTATTATTTGAGATAGTCTCTTATAGAGCTCAGTGGCTTGGCTCTAGCTTATCAGCCAGCACCAAGGGTCCTCTTGTCTCTGTTCCCCATGCCCAGTGTTGGGGTTATAGACTGAGCCATGCCCACACCTGGCTTTTATGTGAATGTGTGGGATTCGAACTCTGGTCTTCACGCTTGCACAGGAGCATTTCAGCTACTGAGTGCCTCCCAAGGGCCTTGGGTTCTATTCTTGAGCAGTGCAGAGTTGTCCCCTATATAAAGCTTCCCTCTGCCTTTGCCAGCCATCCCTCTGTGCTCTGTGCTCTGAGAAACAAACAAACAAACAAACAAACAAACAAAAACGGCTAGGAAGATGTATCAGTTTCAGCAAATAGGAGCACTTCCTGCTCTTGCTTAGGATCCAGGTTCGATACCCAGCACCCACATGGTGGCTTACGAGACCGTCTATAACTCCAGTTCCAGGAGATACAATGCCCTCCTCAGGCTTGTGACACTGTGTTCATACATATGAGTCAAAACACTCCGAGAGATAAAATAAAAATAAATAATAAAAAACATGTACTCATACACGCAGGGGCCAGAGTTTCCTTTATTGATTGTCTTATTTCTCAGAGGCAGCCTCTCAGTGAACCTGGGGCTCACTGGTTGGCTGACCAGTGAGCTCTGAGCAGCCTCTGCGCTCAGATGTCAGGTTACAGAAGATGTGCAGCCATGCCTGGCTTTCTGTATAGGCGCTCAGAGTCTGAACTCAGGTCCTTGTGCTTGCATGGAAGGCACTTTACCCACCGAGCCATCTCCCCAACTCTTGGCGTGATGCTTTCCTAAGAAACGGTTGTAACTCTGAGGACCACTTCCTTGAGGGCATTCTTAGAAATGATTCATAACTTACCGGGTGTTTTAAGATCTCCCTGCTGCTCAGGGTTTCCAGAAGCTTGGACATATTGACCACAGACTGACCTCTGTCCTGTCTGAAGCAATCAGGAAAAGAAAATACATAATTCATGGCTCTCTTTTCTCAGTGTGGACCCAAACTCTGGACCACGTGGCTCTTTTAGTGGGGTGTTAATAGTGACTGAGGCTCAAGTACTTGAGGGAAAGGAGATTCGCAACCAAAGAGTAATGCAATTTTAATTTTTTAAAACCTCATTTTTAATGATGGTTCTTAAAATGCTTTAACCTCCCTCATAGCCCACCACCCACCAGAGGTGGCAGAAAAGAAAGGATAAGGGGAAGTGGACCTGTTTAAAAATGTTCTTTGGAGGGACTCCCACCTGTCATCTGGGCAGCTTGATCCACTTGCAAATACTTCAAGGATACACCAGCTCCAGTTCGGTAGAGTTGGGATAGCAAGCACTAATGAGTCAGCAGTGGTGACACAACCTAGCAGAGACAGCCAGGCCTCAGCCTCAGCTCGAGTCAGCAGGAGGGACCAACAGGAACACCCGGAGAAGTTCTTGGCTGTGCCTCTCTCAGGGAAGTGAAGATCAGCTAAGATCAGCAAAGACGTGAGACCCCCAAGCGTTGCACAGCTAGCTGTACCAGAAAGCCAAGCTCTGTCTCTGTCACCCTGTGGAGTCCTATTTATACCCCTCCACAGGTCTTGCCTCGGTACATGCGTCTGTCTCAGCTGACATCACTCTGTCAATTGGCCTGAGTCCTCGGAAGCGGCAAGAAACTGCAGCACACCACCAGAAGGTTTTTGGTGCGTTTCTCTCTGGAGTCCCAACAAATGGAGCTCAACTATGCAATGTGAGGCAGACCAATACATGAGTGTTGTTAGCAAAGACTCCTTCATCACGTGTCCTTTCATGTGCTTGCTTTAACAGAACATCCTTTCACCTGTGTCTGCTTCAGCGAAATGTTCCTTCATGGGTCTGCCCCTATGCAACTGACTTTCCAAAGAACCCTTAAGTTTCTACTTCAGAATAACACAAAAAGAGCTGCCGAGGAGAGCGATGTTTCTCCACACAAGTAAAAACCCCTCAGCAGGCTCCGAGCTCCCTATAACTGGCCTCTGCCCACTCTGTTTGGTTCTGCTCATCATTGCTTGCCAGCCCTTGGGACAGCATCTGGCTCTAAGACATGCTCGACAAAGAGGAAAGTGTTTCCCCAAGAAGACCTGAGGCTGCTTCAAGGGATGCTCTTCCTGGAAATCCTGTCTCTCAGGGAGGGGAGAAAAGACCTGGCCTTACCTGTAGACCCCAGTGCTGTTCCCTGGGGATGTGAAGAAGCAATCTTGCTGTCCTTTAAGGGTGCTAGAAATTAAAATACATTCATACACACACACACACACACACACACACACATACTATATCTATATATCTATATAATCTCTATCTCTCTATCTCTCTGTCTCTCTATCTCTCTCTCTATCTCTATGTTTGAGACAGGGTCACACCATGCAGCCTATGGAGGCGTGAAACTACACAGATCTATTGGACTCTGATGGGGTTAAGGGACTTCATGCTAAGGATTTTAAGTTTTTGCTCTTTTCTTTTTTTTTGACACATGGATACTTTATTTGCACCATTTTCCCCTTTCCTTCTCCAACTCCTCCCATGCTCCCTACCCCCTCTTAAATTCACAATTTCAAATCAATACTATGAGTATTACTATTATAACACACACCACTTACCAAGTCCACTTAGCGTTGCTGGTATGTACATGTATTTAGGGCTGACCACTTGGGATTGGATAACCTGTATCAGGAAGTTTGTCTCTGGAGGAAACCGGTTCCCTCAGCAGCTATTGCTTTCCTGTAGTTATTCATCTAGGGGCGGGGCCTTGTGAAATTTCCCAGATGGCCGCATGTCCACTGGTATGGTGTACATGCAGGTCTTGTTTAGCAACCATACTGCTTTGAGTTCATGGGTGCAGCTTTCCTGTCACGTCTAGCAGTAAGCACCCTGGTCCTCTGACTTATACAGTCTTTATGTCTCCTCTTCCACGGCTCTGCCTGGGGTTGCATTGACCCAGCCTCTGTGAGGGATGGCCAGCCCACAATCATGCATTTTCTGCATTTTGACCAGCCGTGGTAGTCTACATCTCACAGAGGATATTACATCTCTGGGCGTCTTTGGGTGGTGGTGGCATCAGTGGGCTCATGTTAATGAATGCTGGCGTGTCTTCCTTGGTTATGAATGTTGAATCGTGTCTCTTTGCATAACCAGCAAAGAGAAGTATGTGCCGATCACTTAAAGTGTAAGTTTTTAAGTGTCTCACTGTGGGTACGTTATAGACTTGGCTTCTCTCCGGTCATTTCTGTAACTAAGCACATGACAGTCATCCTCAGGGTTGCCAGTGGAACTTGTCTGTTTCCTATTGGTGAACTGAGCCAAGGTACTGGGTAAAGCAACATAAACCATACCCAAAGCAGAGGATGGAGCTGGGCGTGGTTTGTGTCCCTGACCCCTCTTGATCCATAGAGACTGATGCTGTGTTTGGAAGTGTTTGTATTTTCTTTGCTCCTTTTTTCTAGAGAGGAGTTAGTGTGTGGTCTTGAACCTGGGGCATAGCGTATGCTTGGGAGTTCTCTCCTGGTGAGTGACCCTCGCACTGTTCTCACCCATTTTCCTTTTGTGGTAACTAGTTGGCTTGGGAGTTGCTACAGACTTTGAGCCAGATTCTTCTGTACTCTCACACTTACAAGTTGGTGAACTGGTGATCATATGCTCCCGGGTGGAGATTAAGAATCCTCAAGTCTTCCCTCTCTCTTCAGTCCTTTTTCTGGGCTGGTATGATTGCTTCCTTGGGGAAGACCCCCTAACTTTGGTCCTTTCCCTCTCCAGGGCAGATGTTCTGTCTGAGGAGTTGCTGGCATGAGCTGAGAGATGAAAATAGATACACCCACATCCTCTCAGTTCCCCTGAGCCTTTCATCACCTCCTGCCTGTTCAGGGACTCATCATTAATCGTGTAGCCATTGTGGACTTGATAAATGGATACAAGGTATTCACAAGCTGCAAGGCCTTCCCGCCACAGAAGCTGCCTGCCGAGTGTGCAGCGTGGGTTTGGCTCCAGTTGAGTCATCTCCAGCCCAGGAAGGGTACCTGTGATGATGGATGGCCAGGGTGCTCGGATGTGCCCCTGACACTATTTGCACAAACAGGGAACTCAAACGAATGAGGTTTTTTCATGAGCTTTACATAAGTCAGTTGGCAGCGCACGGTGGCCCAGCTGTGTGGCATGACAGGACAGAGCTTCACGTTCCTGCTCAGAAACAGGTGACTTTCAGAACCAGTTTGCCTGTGTCAGGACTTGAAATGGTTTGCTCTGCCTTTCTGTTGTCATAACCCCCCCCTTTCTCTTTGCCTTTCTCTTTGTCAAGCTCTCTTTGCAGAAGGATTCTCATAACGGGGACAGTAGGGCTACTGTTGCTTCCAGCAGCCGCCCAAGGGCTTTGCTTTTCTTTGGGACTCTGACTTCCTTGAAAGATGTGGCAGGTGTGCTCTGAGAGGTGCTGAGAGCAGGGAGGGTATGGTGCAAGGGTAGGAGAGGGGGGTGGCTGGAAACGCCCCTCGGCACATTCCTGGGCCATCTCCAGGCTTCTGCTCTGTGGAATGGGCAAGGAAGTGGCCTGGTGCGCTGTAGGTATCCCACTTGCCCCTTCCCTCATCAGCTTAGCCTCAGATATGCAGACAGCAGAGAGTCAGAGAGCAGTAGCTCTTGCAGGGTCCCAGCAGGGCAGAAAGGGGCTGCTTGAGCCCTGGGTGTGAAGCTGTACAGTCCCATTCATGCCCAGCCTGGCCTCTGTCCCCTTGGAGGCTCAAGTGGCAGCCACACAGGGGCTTCTGAGATTTGGTGACAATGTTTGGAGACCACATCCAGGTGTGGACCGCACCCCACTGTCAAAGCCAGGGCACAGTCACTCACTCCTTGGGGGCTGTGGGACATGCTGGCAGTGAGCCAGCTCTGACTGCATTCCACAACTGACTTGTCACGTGATCACCTTTGAGCCTATCAGGCCATCCTCTCTGCCTTCCCACCACCCAGCCCAGACTGACCTGAACTCTCTCTCTTCTCTGTATAGCGCAGTGTTTTGTTTTTAAATCAACTTGACACAAGCTAGAGTCATCAAGGAAGAAAGAATCTCAGTTGAGCAAACGCCCCTCCAGATTGGCCTCTGGGAAAATCTGTTGGAGGTATTTATTTTCTTGATTCAGTCCTGTTTGAGTTCCTACCTCCAGGCTCCTGCTTTGAATGCTGCCCCGACTTCCACTTCATGATAGATCACAAGCTGTAAAACAAACTCGTTCTCCCCAGATGACTTCTGGTCTTGGCGTTTATCACAATGACAGAAAGCTAATTAAGGGATAGCCAGACTGGCTTGGAATAACTTATGGAATGAATTCATACCTGTAATTCTCCTGCCTCTGCCTTCTGAGTGCTGGCATTTCAGGCAAGAGCCGCCACACCACACCTGGCATGGCCATTCATTTAATAAAGGCAAACTTCCCGATTCATAAGAAAAGGAGTTTTACTTATTAAAAAGGAAACACTGTAGAAAGTCAGAAACTATAAAGTAAGAAGGACACTTCTAATAAGTATTTTTTTGCCACTGAAACAAAATGGGCTGATGTAATTGATATCATCTGATTAGATTGTGACCAGGTGTGACTGTACTGGAACATTCTCCCACGGTGTTGTCTGGAGTGCAAAACCACTTGTCACTGTTGGAACTGTCCTTTGTGGGTGGAGACACAGACTGATTCTCATCTCTGGCTTTTCTCAACACTATAGTGAGCGTCCTCAGAGCCAAAACTCTGCTCACTTTTGTATTTCACAAATAGTGCTGAGCAGGCAGGTTTTCCTCAGGGTAAATTCCTTTCCTCCACGAGGACTCCCTGGGCATGTGTGTGAGCGTGTGACTCAAACTCACATGTGTTAGACAAGTACTCTACCTCTGAACCACACACTGTTCCCTAAACCGTGGCTTTCGGTAGGTGTCCTTACAGAGTTGTTTTATGGGTGTATATACTATTTTAATATAAACAGTCAGAACTTCCTTAATCTGAACAGCAATTTTCTTCTTACTGTAACCTGAGCAATTTCTCACACCAGCACAGTAGCACCTTAATATACTCTTATCAATAAACTTTTTTTTTTTTTTACTAAAACTATAATTTTATTTTATATGCTTGGGTGTTTATGTGTATGTATGTATGTGTGCCACATGCATGTGATGCCCAAGGGGGCTAGAAGGGGGCGCCAGATCCCCCTGAAACTGGGGATCTTTGATTTCTGTTCTTAGGGGCGATGCTTCTGGTAGGCATCACAGGCCTTTCTGTCCTAGGCTTTCAAAATGGCCTCATCTCCTGTGGGAGCTGGTCTTATGCAGTTGAAGGAAGGTCCCCACAACTGCATGGATACCTGTGGCTGTCTGTTAATGGAACACTGTTCTGTGAGAGCCCTCTGGCTTTCTGCTCAGGACCCCTGGTGCTCCTGTCTTGCTCAGGGTCATCTTCTTTTTGCCTTGACCTCACCCCGCCCCCACTTACTCCCGTGCCTTTTGACTTCTCCATCCTCCCATGTCTGTGATCAGAATCCTTTTCTGATGCGGGCACATGGATTTGTTGATCATCTTAGCACATACCAGCCCCTTTGCTGGCTACTTCAGACAACATTCTGACCAGTGCTCCTGTCAGCCAGAGTGAAGGCAGTGCTCAGAGCTCACAGACTCCAAGCTGTCTGTTATACACTGTTTAGGGCTCCTGACAAGAGACAGTTCTTTAGCTTAGACCTGGACAGAGCAGAGAAACAATCCTGGTGTAGGTTGAGGGCATTTGAGGCCATAAGGGACAGCTTCCGGGTGCTGGAGCACCCCATTTCACAATGGTGACTACTGTCACTCCACTTCAGTAGGTCCAGGCCAGCTAGACCCAATGAGGCTCCAGTTCTCAGTTCTCAGCCAAGTTGTATAAACAGCCTGTGAGCTAGCAGAGTCAAGCGGCTGTAGTTACTAGTCTAGGAACTAGATAGATGGACTCAGGCACAGTTCTCAGGAGTAGCCCCTCTCTAGTGTAGGTTGGATTAGAACTCATTTTGTAGACAAGGCTGGCCTTGAACTCACAGATGTCTACCTGCCTCTGCCTCTGGAGTGCTGGGATTAAAGGTGTGTGTCATCATGCCTGGCACATCTTATTATTATTTTAAAATGAAAACCTATCTGAATAAGTTATTTTAGCATTGATTATTTTCTACTTTGTAATTCTTCATCCTCTGCCCTCCCGATACTCACAGTGAAAACTCCAAACAGCACAGTGTATAATATATTTAAGTGCTGAGTAAATATTTGAAGAACAAGTGTACATAATATGTGAAATATAAATTCTTTTGCTGTGCCTTCAGAAACAAGCACTGTCTGGGCTGGAGAGATGGCTCAGCGGTTAAAAACAGGTACCCTCCCCCCACCCCCGCAGACTTTGATTCCCAGCATCCTCGGCAGGCAGCTCACAACTGTCTGCAACTCCAGCTCCGGGGGAGGGGGAGGATCTGGCACCCTCTTCTGGCTGCTGCAGCTACCTGCACTCACATGCACATATGCCTATACAAATGTACACACACACACACACACACACACACACACACACACACACACACACACACACACATTAAAAAATAAAACAAATCTAGAAAAGACTCAAAGAACTGTTGTCAATAATTGGCTGAATAAACTATCGCTATTTTCCCAGTGAATCTCTTGTGTGTTTTTATGTGTGCAATTATTTTGTTTCTTTTCTTTTCTTTTTTTATTTTATTTTTATACTTTATTTACATTTCAAATGTTTTCCCCTTTCCATGTCTCCCCTTTGGAAACCCCCCTCCTCTCTCCCTCCCCCTGCCTCTATGAGGGTGTTCCCCCACCTGCCTACCCACTCCCATCTTCCCTCCCTGGCATTCCCCTATCCTGGGGCATCTAATGCTCTCAGACCCAAGGGCCTCTCCTCCCACTGATGGCCAACAAGGCCCTCCTCTGCCACATATGTAGCCAGCACCATGGGTCCCTCCATATGCATTCTTTGGTTGGTGGTCCAGTCTCTGGGAGCATAGGGAGGGGGGAGCTGACCAGTTGACACTGTTGCTCCCTCCATGGGGCTGCAAACTCCCTCAGCTCCTTCAGTCCCTTCTCCAACTCCTCCATCTGGGACCCCACGCTCAGTCCAACAGTTGCTGCGAATTGAATCATGGGTGTTCTGAACTTTGGCTAATATCCGCTTATCAGTGAGTACATACCATGTTCGTTCTTTTGTGACTGGTTACTTCACTCAGGATGATATTTTCAAGTTCCATCCATTTGCCTGCAAATTTCATGAAGTCATTGTTTTTAATAGCTGAGTAGTACTCCATTGTGTAAATGTACCACATTTTCTGTATCCATTCCTCTGTTGAGGGACATCTGGGTTGTTTCCAGCTTCTGGTTATTATAAATATGGCTGCTATGAACATAGTGGAGCATGTGTCTTTATTACATGCTGGAGCATCTTCTGGGTATATGCCCAGGAGTGGTATAGCTGGGTGTGTGCAACTTTTTTACACAAGTGTTTTGGGCATCTTTTCATGTCACAAGCACCCAGTCGGACATTGGATTTGAGTTTTACTCTGGATTCTTCACCACTAGTGAGTCTTTTGTAGAAAAACTTTTGAGATATTTCCGATCTTTCATTTTCCCCCCAAATAGTGTTGCAGACAGCATACTGTTTCAAAAGCCTCTTTTAGATGGATTGGAACCCATTGACCTCCACTGGAACGGTGTGGCACTTAGTCTTCAGAGGCCTCCTGACCTAGCCCTCTCTAGCCCCGTCCTCCTGTTACTCCACCCTCTCTGCTTGCTCCCAGCAAGGGCTAGCTCCTTACCTGCTGGCTCTTGAGCTATCACCCAAGGCTATCAACCTTCTGGTTTCTCCCTTGTTTTTTTTTTTTTTTTTTTTTTTCTAGAAGGAGTTTTTGTTCTTGCTTTCTGTATTCAGTTTTCACTTGTTATAAAAACTTTTATATTAGTGTGAAGAAATAAGCAATCATACAATCCTTAAAATGATTTCTTTTTATTTATATGTAAGTGTGTGAGCATATGCCTCATGGATGTGGGTGCCTGCAGAGATAGGGGGTCCCCAGTAGCTGGAGCTCCTGATGGTTGTGTCACCTGACATGGGTACTGGAAGATGAACTTGGGCTCTCTACGAGAACAGCCCACACAGCACCTCTGAACCAGAAAGTCCTGCACCATTCACCACACTCTCCAGAGACTGCAGCTATCTGAGATGATTCATTTTAGTGTTTACTTTAGCAATCCAACCAAACATGCTTGTAGCTTTTCAATTTGTCTATCTTGCCAACATTTCTACACTCTTCATTAATTTCTTTCTTTTTCTTTTCTTTTTTTTTTGTTTTTTGTTTTTTGTTTTTTTCGAGACAGGGTTTCTCTGTGTAGCCCTGGCTGTCCTGGAACTCACTCTATAGATCAGGCTGTCCTCGAACTCAGAAATTCACCTGCCTCTGCCTCCCAAGTGCTGGGATTGAAGGTGTGTGCCACCACTGCCCAGTTTAATTTCTCTTTCTGATATGGGAATGCTCACTTCCTTTTACACCTTGCTCCCACATGCTCTCATGTCTCCCACATGCTCCCTCATGCTCCCACATGCTCCCACATGCTCCCACATGCTCCCTCATGCTCCCACATGCTCCCACATGCTCTCACATGCTCCCACATGCTCCCACATGCTCCCACATGCTCCCACATGCTCCCATTCTTGTCCACTACACTCAGAAGAGAGTTATATAATGCAGGACATCTTGGCAGGTCAGTATTCAGTCATCTTTTTTTTTCTGTGGAGCTGTGGATTGAACTCTGAGCCCCCCATGTGCTCTGTAAGTGTTGTACCATTGAGCCACACCCCAGCCTCAGCGTTTACATTACTTGGGCAGTGTGGTATTAAACTATAAGCATTTTATTTTGGCTGCACACTTTGTTCCTCTGCAGTGAATAGTTGTTATTTGCTTAGTTTTCTATGTGTTCGTCACTATCTGTTTCACACTGTGCGCTCTGTGTCTGTCTCTCTCTTTCTATATTCAAACCCATCAGATATTTACCAGGTTCATGCTCCTGAGAAGTGTCTTCTGGAACATTCTGACTTGCCTTGGTTTAGACTGGTTTCCCTCTATACACTCATTTTTAATTTTTATTTATTTATATTTTTTATGTGTATAGGTGTTTTGCCTGCACATATGTCTGTCTGACAGTGTTGGATCTTGGATTTATAGACAGTTATGAGCCGCTATGTGGGTAATGGGAATTGAACCCAGGTCCTCAGGAAGAGCAGCCAGTGCTCTTAACCTCTGAGCCATCTCTCCATCCCTAATTTTCATTTTTTAACAGAGTTTTTTTTTTTTTTTTTTTTTTTGAGACAGGGTTTCTCTGTGTAGCCCTGGCTGTCCTGGAACTCACTCTGTAGACCAGGCTGGCCTCGAACTCAGAAATCTGCCTGCTTCTGCCTCCCAAGTGCTGGGATTAAAGGCGTGTGCCACCACCGCCCGGCTTTTTAACAGAGGTTTATTTATTTTGTTTTATGCATGGGAGTGTTTGCCTGCATGTGTGTATGTGCACCGTGCACATACGGTGTCTACAGAGATGAGAAGGAGGCACCGGATCTCCTGGAACTGCAGTTACAGACGGTGGTGAGCCACTGTGTGGGTGGGGGCTGGGAACGGAGCCCGAGTCCTCTCCTGGAGCAGTAAGTGCCTTCTCATTCAGCACTGGGCCATCTTCCCAGCCCCTGGCGTGCACTCATATCTCCAAGCATCCCTGGGAATTGGTTTTACTTTGCTTCTGCCTTCTTGGTTTCTTCACTCACTTGTCTTAGCACACTCCCTGGGGATCACAGAGGTGCCGCAGAGGAAAGCCTTTGACACTTACACACTCAAGGGACTTTCCCATTACACTGAACTTGATAGTTCAGTTGGATACCAAGTTCCAATTTGGAAATAATCTCCCTTAAAAAATCTGAAGTCATTGTCCCTTGCCTTCCGTTTTCTGGTGTGGTGGTTGAACATTCTGATGCTATTTTGATTTTCTGACTTTATGTAAAAGCTATTGCTACTGCCTCCTCTGGAGGATGCTTCTGGAACATTCTGACTTGTGTTCTCAGTGTTCTGAAGGTGATCTTGGTATGATTAAACTTAGTTTTATCTGCTAGGGGCTCTGTGGGTAATCTAGTTTAGAAACTCATATCCTTTAGTTTTTAGGAATTCCACTAGAATTGTTTGTTCTTATTTTTTTTTTGAGATTTATTTTTATTTGTATTCACGAGTATGTGTGTGTATGAGGGTGTTGGCTCCCCTGGAGCTGGAGTGACAGGTAGCAGTCCAACACAGGTGCTGGGAACTAATCTCAGGTCTGATAGAGTAGGAAACACCCGGAACTGTTGAGCCATCTCGCCTGTTTAGTTCTGAAACAGTCTTGCTATATAGCCCAGGTTGGCCTCATATTTGTAATCCTCCTGCATTATCCTCTTTTCTGGACACTGGAAGTTATAGGCTTATACAGCCAGGCAGGGTCACTAGAATGAGTTCTCTATTTACGTTTTCTATTCCCCCTACTCTCCCTCCCTCCCTCCCCCCCCGCCCCCGCCTCAGTGTTTAATGACAGCTTTACCAGATGCTGAACCAGGACCCGCTCTCAGCTGCCCAACAGGAGGAGACAGGTTTTTCAGGATACAACTGCTGACAAGAAGATGTGGTCCTTGGATGTTCCCTTCTGTGTATGGCTGGGCATTATTGCCTTCGAGGAAGGGAAGTCTGGAGGAGGCCTGGAATCACAGTACCCCTCAGAGTGGGGAGCCTATTTCTGCTTTCTGTACCTGCTCACTCTTGTGGGTACCATCACAGTAAGGGAGTCGCTGAATGGCTTTGCAGGTACATAGGGCCACTGTGCGTCTCTTGAGCCTTGAGCTTGAGTGGGGGAAAGGCCAGTGCTCTGGGAGAAATGGGAACCATCACAGAAGGCTGCTTCTTGCTTCGGCAACATACACACCATCTGTAGGTTTTCCTGGCAACCAACTTCAACCTGGGTGTTTTCTGTGCCACCACTTGGCTGGGTCTTTGGCCAACCATCGGGCCAGCCAAGAGGAGATTTCCCGCCTCTGACATAGCCAGCCACCACATGATGACAGTGTGCAGGCTCGTCCCCATGCTGGGATGAGTCTGCATGCTCGTCACTGTGTCTGCATCCGGATTGCCACCTCCTCCCTCCTGTCTCTCTTTTAAAAGTTGTATGTGCTGGCTCACATGTGCTGGACCACAGAAACAGCTGGTCCTGGCTTCAATGTCCTTTCATGTAACCCTGTTCCCTCCTAACTGACACTGGGCTCACTGTGTTCTTACTTCAGGCCATCAGTGTGTTGGTAATTATGATGCAGGCAGAGAACCGAAGGCCACATGCGATTGAGATTCTTTCTTCTTTTCTGCCACCATCTTCATGAGAGGCATGGGGGTAAGTGCCTGCTGATGCATGCCATGGGTTTTTTTGTCACTGAGATCTGTCAAGTCAGTCAGCAGTACACACGGTTATTGGATGCTGGGTCTCTACGCACCGCCCTGTGGTTTTCTCTTTACTCTTCCTGTTCCCAGGAGACTCTCCTAACATTCTCCGCCGTTCTGCCACCTTTGTTTGATCCTGTTTTGAATCTCTGAGAACTCTGGTTTTCTGTGTGCCATCACTGCTACGCACCATCCCTTTCTTGTGTCAGGGAAGCCATATCTTTGCTTGCTTTGTCTTTTGTTCTGAATCTAGGACCCTGGGTCATCCTAGCTCTCTCACCTTTGATAGCTTATTGCATTAACTATTATCCTTTAATGTTCTCTATTTTTTTTTTATTTGCATTACTCTTTCTTCCCAGGAGCCTTTTACTCTGCTGTTTTGGCCTTCTGTGTTCTTACATCACATTTATTTCTTTGTATTGTGTGGGCACGCGCTTCTCTCATGATGGGGATTCATTGCCTGTTCATTCGCACTCACTAAAGAGCCAGCTGGGAGGTGTACACTTAGAGCTTAAACTTTCACTTGATTTCCCTTACTGACATAACACCCATGTCCTCAAAGTCAGATTTCCTTCATTGAACCTTCTAGTCAATAATCCTGCAGCCTTCTCTCAGTGAGCAGAGGGCCATTACTTGGTAGCAGGAGGCAGCGGGCTATCCTGCCAGCCACCATGCCCACAGCCCCTCCTCTTGCAGATAGCCTGTATCTTTAATCCCTAGAGCTTTGTCTCATTCCATGAGAGCATTGGGGGCTTTTGACTTTTTGCACTGCTGTCTTAGGATTCAGTTTGCTTCTCCCCATTAAGTCACTTCTCAGCCCCTGCCTTCCCACAACCCAGATGCTGTGGCTGTCGTTGTTTCTTCATTCCTTCTTTCCTTGTGGACTTATGGGCAACCATCTCTTACATGGTTTTTAACGGGTGTTAAAATCTTCCGTAGTATGTGACCATTTAAAAACATTATCAGGGCTGCACTCAGTGTGGTAGTGCATGCCCTTAATCCTAGAACTCGATAGGCAGAGGCAGGCACATCTCTGTGCGTTCAAGGCTAGCCCAGTCTATGAAGCAAGTTCAGGCTAGTTAGATCCACACAGTGAGACCCTGTGTCAAAACAAAACAAAAAATTATTGGGCTGGAGAGATGGTTCAGTGGTTAAGAGCTCTTGCTGCTGTTCCAGAGGACCTGAGTTTCGGTACCAGCACCCAGGTCAGGTGACCCACAACTTCCTATAATTCTAGCTCCAGGTAATCGGATGCCCTCTTCTGGCCTCTGTGGGCATCTACATACATGTTCCTATGTGCGCATTCACACACACACACACACACACACACACACACACACACACACACACACGCACACAAATAAAGATAAAATAAATGGAAAAATGACCCACAGCAAGCAAACCTCTCCCATAAAACGCCCATCCACACCTACTCTTCAGAATTTATCATTTTGGATTACTTTTCTTTGTGAACCACACGCACCCGGATGCTGAGTAGACACATACATATTGATACATGGTTTCAGATCAGCACGAGGTCATGGTACACTGTCCCACTCTAGGACACATCTTCTCCATCGTACCCAAGAAATTTGGGCAGGCCCAAGGGAAAAGCCCAGAAACACACAGTGGGGAGTTCTGAGACCATCCTGGAGGCGAGGCGGGAACTGAGTTTGGGGGGTGGTGTTACTACTGTGGTTGTTACTCAGGGCCTGCTGTGCACCTGGTGGGCACTCTACCGCTGCTGCCCGGCCCTCTGCTTCCTGAGAAGCTCTGTTGCGCTCTGCTAGGCCACAGCTAGCCCACCCCATCCCTTATTCATGCATCTAAAATGTTTCCACTATTGTAAAGGTTGCTTTCTGAATAATTTTTTCCTACTTGACCTTAGTTTCCTTGGGATGGAAAGGCCTAGGGTGTTGGTAGATGGTGCGAGACTACCCTGCAGAGAGTTGTTATTTTGCTCCTGGTTTGTGAGAGGCTCTTCCTGCCTACTTCATCCTTGCCACTCTCCTTAACTGTTGCTACTCAGACCTGCTGCCATTTTGAAAGCATTTCTTTGTGTAGAGTGGCTTGGCTCTTGGGCACATCTAAGTGACTCCTCTGTGCACCATTTGCTTTGTGAAGTTTTACTCTTGATATTTATTTGTTTTGCTTTATTTGAGGCAGAGTCTCATGTAACTCAGGCTGGCCTCAAACTCCTTATGTAGTTGAGGCTGGCCCTGAATTTGCTCCTGCCTCCAACTAGTGCTAGGGTCATAGGCATGCAGTATCATATTCAACTTTCTCTCACTTTTAGAAGGGAGCCCCCAGACTCTGGTTCACTCCTAGCTTTGCTGTCTCTGTTCCATAAGCCCCTTGGCCCCAAAAGCTGGTCAGGCTGTCAGGGCGGCGAGTGGGACCTGCCCCAGTGTGTTTCATGTTCTCCATACGGAGTCATTTTATCAGGGGTGAGCATAGCCTCCATTGCCATCAGTGCAAGCCTGTTCCAGTGGATGAGTCCTCACAGCCAGAATGGCTCTCTGGGTGGCTCTGCACACGGCCAGCCATCAGCATCAGTGTCCTGGTTGATGGCTTTGGCGTCTGCTTGGGTTTACATTCCACGAAGGCAGTTGCCTTTTCTGCAACCCTTTTAAAATTGTGAAATATAACATGTATAGAAAACGTCCAATTTAACAAATTACTGGAGAGCAAACATTGTATAACCACCATGCCGGGGCCGGTTGACTTAATAACACTGTGGCAAGTGAGCTGGCACTTTGCCCCTTGACTGTTGGACTGCATTTCCCTGCAGCTCACCCCAGGTCTCTAGGCTGGGAGAGCATCCCCCAGGGGTGAAGGCTGCACTCAGAATGGCTTCCAGGGTGAGTAGTCTTGTTTGGGGGCTTGAGTAGGTGAGTAAATTCTGCCTGTCAGTCCCATTCCCTGACCTGCCTCCCCACTCCCCCAAGACCCGCCAGACCTAAGGACTTTGGGCTCCAGTGAGCAGAACAAGTCCAGAAATCCAGTGTGAAGCTCTGGGCTGGGCCTGAACACCAGGAGTGGCTGACTCAGTGTTTTGGGGTTGACCACAGAGTATTTGCCCCCATGGCTGAGCTTGGTCCTCCTGCCCTGGTCCTCCCTAGGGACCAGTTGTGTGGTACAGCCTCCTGCTTGCCTGTATGACTTGAAGGAGGTTTGTCTTTTACATGGGAGACTCCCCTCATGGACCGGCTGAGGATATGAGCTGTTGAGAGGAGACTGGGGCGTGTGCCTTTTACTCTGACATACATCCCAGTGAGAAAACACGTGTCTTCATGGCCTTCTTCCCTTTGCTCTGCAGCCTGGCTCCAACTGGAATGCTCAGTCCACTGAATGGGAGTCTCTACTAGAGGGGACAGGCCTTGGCCTTCATGTTGCCTACCTCCACTCCTCGCCCTCCTGGCTGCCCTTTCTATGTTTAGCTTCATGGACCTTCCTACGCCTGGCAGACAAGGGATGGCAATGACAGACTGAGTGGCTCATGAGCTGATGTCATGACACAGCAGAATGTTCTACCTGCTACTGGGCGGAACAGGAAGGGAGTTGCAACACATTGGGTGGGCACACTGAGCCAGGCAGGCATGGGAAGTGGCCAAGAGGCTTTCTACACAAAACACACTCAGCAGACTGTTGGCTGGCCAATCTGAGGTACCAGAAAGAATGACAGAAGCCAGGCATGCCCAGAGGTTTTTGATGAGGGGAGGAGCCTGGAGGAGCATCCCATGTGAGGAGCCATGTGTGCCTGGACATATAGTAGAAGACCTTGCCTATGGTCATGGCTGAGGGCAGGGCGTGGTGAACACACACTTTAAGGTTTCCATGGATTCTATGTAGAAGGGAAGGGTCAGAAAACTCTGGAAGTCATCCTGGTGGGAGCAGTGGCCATGGAATGAAGCAGTCTGGGGTGTGTGTGTGTGTGGGGTCCGGGGGAGGACTAGTATAACTTCACAGACAAACGCTGAGGGGCTAGGGAAGGAATCCCAGGTGCTGATGGAGCCATCCTGGAGCTCAGGGAGACTGGATAAGAATCAGTTTTAATGGAAAATGGGTGAGCTTTGCTTTCATGAGCTGGCTGGAGGTTCTGAGGCCACACAGCAGGGGGAGTGGGGTAGACTAGTAGTCAGGTCTACACTGAGGCATAAGTAGGACCATATGTGTCTGTCTTTCTCTAACTCTTTCCACCAGAGCTGTTGTGCAAGTTACCCTGGACCTGCCCAGCCTAGGCCAAATGCAATGCTGACCAGGAGGCAGCCACGCTTGTGTGTGTGTGTGTGTGTGTGTGTGTGTGTGTGTGTGTGTAGGTGCACATATGTGCATGTGTCTGTGTAGGGTGGGATTTTGCAGAAGTAGAGAAGAGCTATGCCATCATATGTAGATGGGACTCGCTCCAGAAAAGTGAGCCTTGCTGTGTCGTTAGGTTCATTTGAAGAAAACTAGCCGATCCTGGTCAGGGGCTGGTAGAAGAAGAGCTGTCCCAGGCCCCAAACTTTACATTCTGATTTCTCTTTGGTCCTAAGTTCTGAGCCTCATCCAAGGGGTGCTTAATTATACTAGTACTCCATGGGAGAGCCACGATTCAGTCCGCCATGAGTCTAGCTTGAGTAGGTTAGTGTGTCTAGTGTTCTAGAATCTCACAGTGGGAGGGCCAGCTCAAGGACCTCCCTCCAGACAGTATATGCACAATCTGTGATTAGTACCAGCCTGGGCAGTCTGGGACCCAATAAGTGCCCAGGCTAAGGCATGTGACGCTCTGTCATGGGAGTCTGGTTAAGATTTTAGGTGTATTTTGTTTCCCTTTCCCCCCCTAGGAGTGATCTGCAGAAGGACAGGGTCCTTGGACAGCAGGCTTATTCTGGAGTGCTAGCTGTGACTTTTGACTCAGCTGGGGGCTGAGTGACAGAGCCTCACCCCAGGGCCAGGTTTGCATAGATGTTCCACTTTCCTCTGTGTGCCTGTCATTAGCTCTGTAGATCCTGCTCCATGCTTGCTCCCCCAGGAGTCCATTTTGCTGCCCATGAACCATGGCCACCACTTAGTTTATCATGTATGGCTCAGTCCCATGTGGTCTCCTTGGCAGCCAGCCTGATCCCGGCACTCTGTCCTTTGACCTCTTTGAAGATGCTGGTTTGTTGTTTTGTTTGGCCTCTGTAGGCTCATCTATTTGAATGCTCCGTCTGCAGTTGGTGGAACTGTTTGGAGAGGATTAAGAGGTGTGGCCTTAGTGGAGGAGGTGTGACCTTAGTGGGAGAGGTGTGGCCTTAGTGGAGGAGGTGTGGCCTTAGTGGAAGAGGTGTAGCCTTAGTGGAGGAGGTGTGTCACTGGGTGCCCTTTGAGGTTTTAAAAGCCTACACCAGTTAGCTCTCATTTTCTCTGCCTTGTGGAGAAGATGGAAGCTCCTAGCTACTACTCTACGGTCATGCTTGCCTGCCTTCTGCTGTAGTCCACTCTGTGATGGCCATGGGCTTTAACCCTCTGGGACTGTGAGTTCTAAAACAAGCGCTTTCTTTTATAAGTTGCCTTAGTCACAGTGTTATGGAAATACAACTAAGACAAATGTTCTGCTTGGATTCTCTTACTTATTTGGCCAATGTCTAAGCATTTAGTGTTCAGCACACAACAGGTCTTTGTGCAGACCACAGATAAGCAAACATAAATAATGTTGAAAAAAATCCTTTTTTATTTTTCCATTATCTTTTCTTATTTTACACTACACTGATGTTCTGTTGCTAAGGGTCAGTATGTGTTCATGTGACAAGACTTTGTGCCTTCAGTTGTTGGGGACCACATTCTGTGTGTCAGGAAATAATGTCCAGTGAAACTGAGTAAATGACTTTTCTATACAGAAAGAACAAAGTAAAATTTTGTTGGAATCTTCTTGCCAGTCTTTTTTAAAAATTAATTTCTGAGCTTTCATCTCTTCCCTGACCATCACTGGGTTCATGGAGCAGATGGCTTTTTGCATGAACCTCAAGAACAGGGGTAGTGGTTCCAGGAGTGACAGATAAGAGAGTTCGCCTCAGGCAGAGAATCTTATGCTACATTGAGGTGAGACAAAGATCCAGTTTTGTTTGATTGAGAAATCAGATATGTGGCTCTCTGTGTTGTAATCCCAAACTCCTCTGAGCTGAGCCCGCCTGGCTCCCAGCTCCTATTTCTATTACTTCTTGTCCCCAAAGCTTTGCTTAAGTTCTGGCCCTTTCCTGAGATGCTGTTTCTCAGGAGACATGCCTGGCAAACCTGAGCTTGTCTCTTTTCATCAAAATCATGATCATTGGCATTTTGCATCTTTTACAATGGTCCGCAACTCTGTATTTTTTGCAGTTCACGTGAGTTTTTTCTCCATTTATCCACACGCTGTTCTTGAGTGGCTTGTGTATCTGCTACATATTTTTCAGGTAGCTGGGACTATGGAAGAGTCAAGTACATGAGATTTAGTTTCTGGCTCATGGAGCTCGTGCTCTACCCAATGGTTCGGACATGGGGGAATATACCTCATGGTATATTATAGGTTAGAAGAGGGAGTTGCTAATCTTTGCTTCCAGTAGAGATCATGAGGGGGGGCTTTATGGAAGAGTCATCTTGGGGATGACAGCATGTGAGACAGGGATTGGATCCTGCAAAGCAAAGCTGGAGAAGACTGCCTGTGGGGGGAGCCTGTGTAGCTTTAGGAAGACAGGAAACTGAGAGCTTGTAGGAAGGCCAGCAGAGATCCTGAGGATGGTCAGGGGCCAAAGAAGAGAGTGTGGCATCCTCTCTGTGCTGGGGAATAAGCAGCAGGAAGCAGTGAGGCAAAGCACTGTCCTTGACAAGCCAAATATCATCAGGCACAAAAAGTAAAATTGCTTAGGGTGAGGAGAGGTGACTGGGTCAGGGACACCATTGCTGTGGGGTCATGCGGCACCAGGTGGCCCATGGCTGCTCAGCATCTGCAGGTGGACCTGTCCTGTGCTAGCTCTTCAGTCCTCAGTGCCTTCTCAGGGGCTCAGAGTGCTGGGAGTGGAGAGGAAGGGGATATGCCACTTGGCCCCTCAGAGCTCACACCAGGCCAACTTCCCATGTGTACGTCATAGAAAGTGTTTATACAGAATCACACTACTCATTAACACGATCAACATTTAGTTTTAATTCTACACACCAAAGAAGACAGGATGTCAGAGAACACCTCCGTGGGGACCAGCGGCAGGGGGAGGGGCCCTGAGATGCTGATCTGAGTTGGAGGGGGTTGGGGTGTCTGGTTGCAGCCTGAGATGAAGACCTCAGTGCCCAGTCATCATGAATTCAAAGCCTCGTGTGATCCAAGTATCCCAGCTGTGGCCTGGAACATTTACTAAGATCTTAAAAATGTGAGATCACCTGCTGGATGCTGGCTCGCTTAAAGTTTTTTCTTCATTCCTGTATTTATGGACCTGACTTCAAAGCGCCTCTCAGTGAGCAGAAGAGCGGTTACCAAGAGGGTTAGCATCTACTTTCTAGATCCAAGTAGTAGAGTAAGATGCTGCAGTTTCCTGGTGGAATAAAAAAAATGCCTTAAAGTGCAGGTTGCTTGTGTTTATTATTGTCTGATGAATAGAAAATGCATCAGAGAGTACAGGGAAAGCCATGGGCCAGTGGAGCATCCTTAGGCTGCAGGTTTGGGTCTGTAGAAGGGCAGAGAGGAGGTGGGAAACGGGTCATCTGAGAGTGGGAGAAGCCAGTGTGTCTTGTCCCATATGGTGGTTTTCTTCAATGGCATCATAAAACCCTGTAGTGGTTAAGCATGTAGTGTCCATCCCAGAGACTTGGCCTGCAAGTCCTCAGGCAAAGTGGGTTCCCTGAAGAAGTCAGGTTGCTTTTACATTTTCCATAGACGCCAGGTAGGGCATGACTTCGCTATTTCAGGCTGCAGTAGGTCCAGGGACTGAGGGACATATTCCCTCAGCTCCATATGTTCTTGGTGTCAAATATGAGAGGCTTGGGAATCAAAGTCAGGCATATGAGGCTGAACAGCAGGCCATGGGCAGTGGAGGGAGGTAGGCTTAGAGGGATCAAGGATGCTCTGTGGACCGTAAAACACTGCACAGGAGGGACGAGACCGTTCTGCACTATAGCTAGACCTTGACAGTCTGGTCTGGGCTGAGTGGGCATCTGTTTCTTAATACTTGTGAGTCTTTATCTATTGTCAGCCTTGACCAAAGGGCCCAGCGGTCTGCTGACCTATAGCAGAGCAAATTCGAGTGTGAAGTCCAGAGGAGCTTGAGAAATACCTTCCCACCATCTTGGCTTACAGAAGAGTAAACTAAGCCCAGAGAGGAAAGGGGACTCATGGGAAGTGAACAGATGGATCGGGCGGCCCACAGAGCATCCTTGACTGCTCTAAGACATACAGTCAGAAACGAGCTTCTCCATTTCTACCCTCCCAGCTGGATGACCTTGAACTCTCGGGCCTTCTGTGTCTGTTCTGATTCTCCGTAAGACAGGGAAGAAAACCCAGCCACACCTTATGGCAGTTTTAGGATTCCATGTGAGTGTTCTCAGAGCCTGGACCCTCAGGCTGTACATTATCCATGCTCAGAGTCTCTACTGGGTGAGCACACTGTGAGTCTCCACTCAGTGCTCGGGTCTGTCTGTGCCTCTCTGCAGAGCCCTGCAGCCTGGTCAGGCTCCTGCTTCAGCTATGACCACTGGTCTTGGGACACGGGTCAGGGAGCAGACTCTGTTTGCTAACTTTGTATATTGCTTAATAAGGAAAACATGGCCTGCCCTGGCAAACAGTGGATCTGGCCATATATGGGGAAAAGCAGTAACTTGGATACAGTCAAGGATGCGATTCGGAGCTCTTATTTAAAACAAAAAATCAAAGACAATATAGAGTGGCCACTTTTCTTTGTCCGTTTGATTCTGGGGGGATATGAGGTTATAAACAGGCAACATCTTACAGTGTGCACTTTAGGCATAGCTGAGAGCTGTTTGGGAAGCAAATCCTCTCAGCACTCCAGAGAACTTGGCAGAAAGGAGGAGCCAGCAGATGGAAAGAAAGCGGCTGCTTTGAAGCCTAGCAGAGTGGGGCAAGGCCTTTCTTTCCTGGTGGGCCCATCCCGGATTGAGTGCTGGGTCCAGTGTTCTGGGACAGGCTGAGTTGGGTAGCATCTAAACAGTTGGAAATGAGAGGCCCAGCTGGCCACACGAGCTCCTTCTGCACCCATCAGCTGTGTGGGTTTGTACCACCTACTCCTTCCTTCACTGACTCAAGCACACACTGACCACTTACTGTATGCAGTGCAGGCTCCTGAGTTCCTGACCCCCTCTCCTCTCTCTTCCTTGGGTTGACCTCCACGGCTGGCCTTTGGCCATTGCCCTGGTCTCTGTCCTTGGTGCTTTGGTTTCTCTTGGCTTTTATTTCTGTAGCTTTAGAGTTGAAAGTGGCCAATCTGCTTGGTCTCAATACCGGCTCTACCAGGTTCTAACTATGTGGTCCCAGGCAAGGAACCTAACTTCTCTGTAACTCACTTTCCTTTCTCATAAGCCGGGATGATCATAGTGCTTATTCTGGGTCGACTGTGTTAATCTGCCCAGACCAGCACCCAGCAGTTCCTCAGCCCTTGGAAAGCCTGGTCAACTGCTATCTTTGCCACTAACTCTAGGTTCTCTCACTAGACAGTTGTTTGCCCCTCCGTCCCGTCCCACCGGTCAACTAGCCACACAGCGCTCAGTCAAGGCTGAGTGTTGAGTGTGTTCTGTTGTGCACATACCATTCAGCTTGGACATATCACGTCGAGGAGACATGGCCTAGGCAGTAATGATGGATAGAAGAATGTGTGCACAGCACAGCAGAGCATGTCCTGCCCCTTTTGAGTATGTCTTGGACCTGATGTTCTCCAAGGAAAGTTTCTTAGTACCACGTAGACTGACTATATTTTATATAATATAAATATAAAATATAGTACATAAATATAAAAATATGATATATAAATATATACATATAATATATAAATATATACACACATATTTATACATATAATATATGAATATATATTTGCATGTGTAGATTTAAGGACAGCTTGGAGGACTCCCTTTTACCCTGTGGGTCCTGAAATCAGCCTCGGGTTGTGACGCTCAGTGACGGGCACATTTATCCTTCGGACCCTCTTCCCTTCCCCACATGGTTCTTGATGGTTGACATGGCCTCTGTCTGGGTCTGGCATGTGCTGGAGTCTCTGCTAAGTTCTTTCGCTCTTTACTCATGCTCCTTTACCTGACCACAGTAAGTCCAGAACTCCGTCAACTCCACAGAGGGAGCTGGCGCCTGTCTCTAGGGACTACTGTGAGACAGGGCTCTGTGGCCTGGTTCTCTGCAGACTTGGAAAGTGTCTTCTCCTGGGAGTGAGGCACTGGGACCCACTGAGGGGTCAGTGCTTTGACCGTGCCGTGTTGTGTCCAGGTCTGTGGGTGCTGACTTAACTTCTGTCAAGTTTGAGTGCTCCAGGTCTCATTTCCCCCATCTATGCGGAGTTGGCAAGCCATCACGTATGCACACGCCCTCTCAGTGGCTCTTCACGTCCTCCTGGCTGCCTCTCCATGCTCATGCGGTTACTGCTTCTGCTATAGCCATGGTGGGCTCCACTGCTTCTAGGCAAGCACTGTGTCTGAGACTTGCTCTATGTTCTGGTTTGTTTTCTTCTTCTTCTTCTTCTTCTTCTTCTTCTTCTTCTTCTTCTTCTTCTTCTTCTTCTTCTTCTCCTTCTCCTTCTCCTTCTCCTTCTCCTTCTCCTTCTCCTTCTCCTTCTCCTTCTCCTTCTCCTTCTCCTTCCCCTTCCCCTCCTCCTCCTCCTCCTCCTCCTCCTCCTCCTCCTCCTCCTCCTCCTCCTCCTCCTCCTCCTCCTCCTCCTCCTCCTCCTCCTCCTCTTCCTCCTCCTTCTTCTTTGAATTCTTAAATTGACTTCGTCTGTTTTCCCACATTTGATGTTCAGAACACTTTGGCCTAGGAGGCCTCCTGAGTTTTAGCTATCCAAAGCTAAAGTGAGCCATGACCCTCCACTACTCTCTACAGGGCTCCTTCCTCCATGGATGGGGGCCTTCACAAGGAGCCCTCTCTTCTCAGGGGGTGAGCATGCTCAGAACTGGCACACAGTAGGTCCTCTGTACCTGACCCTCCCTGCCTATTTACACTATAGTCTAGCTTTTCAAAACCTTTTCTTAAAACATGGGTCTCTGTTGCTAAGATCTTAGAGAAGGTATTGGGAGAGAGGGTGATTCCCCAGAGTACACGCACGGAAGAATCTAGAAAGGCATTTAGATTACTTTCTTCCTGACCTGCTGTGAGCCTAAAAACCTGTATCCTCTGTTCATCAATGGTAGACTCCAAGTGAAAGCTTAGTTAGACTCAGGTGGTCCAGAGATCTCAGGTGTAGCTGTAACAGTGAGTGCACCTGGGCATATATGAGCCACAGTGTGGGATCTAGACCAGGACTAGTCCAGATTTGTGTGGCTCCAAGTCACTTGCCTTCACTTACATGCTGACACCCCAGTGCTGGCCTGTTAACCTGGCATGAAGGGATAGTCTCCTGGGCTGAGGTGGAGAGGAGGCACAGTACACCCCTTGGCTAGTCACCACTGGGGCAGATGGGTAATCAGGGTGTGCTACATAAGCTCTCTCTCCTTCCACTCTAGAGCTAGAGGGCATCCTTTCTGGACATAGGTAGCCTGTTCTCTGCATTGCCCTCCAGGGTCCAGTAGACGACACTCTCTGTCCAGGGAGCAAAATAGAATATTTTCATTTCTTGTCTGATGGTTGTGCTCAAACATGCCCTCACCTCCCAGACTCCATCTTGTTGGGCTATTGTGGCATTTGCTGATAGGGCCATGACTTCCAGCTCTCTGCCCTTTCTTGGACAGCAATGCTCAAGAGTATAGACTTGGGGATTGCAGAGTGTGGATTTGAATCCCAGCTTGACCGTTGTGTGGCTTTGGGTGGGTCACTGTTTCCTTGCAGCCAGTGTCCTCATTCTAACTTCCCTTTGATGCCTTCCACTGAGCTGCCTCTTCTGTTTTCCATGCAGCTGGTGAGAAATAGCAGTCTGGGTTGGGAGTTAAAAATTGCAACAATGTATCAGTGTGAGGTGGTGAGGAAAGACTAGAGAGGCCATTGGAGGAGCCAATGAGAGGTTGCTATCTAGGCTCAGACATTTTTAGTTTCAGCCGGCAGGACTGTTGAGCTGGGTATGAGAACCAGAGTTGTTTTTTATGGCTGTTAGTTATTAAAACAAACAAACAAACAAACAAACAAACAAGCAAACCATCAGCCAAAACCCCTGCATGTACTTTGGACCTACTGTGTACAAGCCACTGTAACAACTGTAATATTAGACAAAAGAGACACAGTCATAGCATCTTATCAATTTTTGCTTGGTTTGGGGCAGTGCTATGAGGTGCTATCTAAAATAAAAATAACAAATGTTCATATGAGTTGTTCAGGTGGTACATAAAAGTATCAAGGAAGCAAAAAAAAGGAGTTAAGCAAAATGAAATTCATATTCCTTAGGAATGTGGCTATTTTGATGACTGTCATTTGAATGTACACCTTTGGGGACCTGGGTCCTGCTGTTTATAATTTGCTTCCTTTGAAAATACCCTATATGACGATCTCCCCATATCCATTAAGATCACAATATTAAGATATTTTACACGATGAGTATCTTTTCCTACTGGCAGGAGCAGAAGCCATCCACTGAATGTTCAGTCATGGAGATGTAGTGAGAGCCAGTAGTGAGAGCCAGTGAGCATCTACATTGCCTCAGCCTCAGAAATTCCATGACTGCTTGACAGGGTGTATTGTTCTGTGAGTGCCAGAGCTGCTCTGGGCAGCCTTCTCCTCATGGGTGTTTAGGTTTCTGTCTATGGCTTTTCTTTATTGTGAGCAAACTTCAGCAAACATCTTTGCAAGGCTTCGTATAGTTTCCATTTTGAAAATAATACCAAATTGTCCCCAACACAGGGCACTGGTATTGAAGGAGAATTCTTGTCTCCCCATTATTCTGACCAACCTAGCTCTATTAATCTTTTTACCTTTGCTGGTCTGGGATGGTAGTTCTCTTACCATGAGGAAAAATAGATTCTGAGCTACTCACCAGATCATGCCAGACCTTTTATCTACATAATCTTTGATGACATTTAATTTTTTATTATTTTAATTATGTGTATATGTGTGAGTATGTGCATACGAGTGTAGGTGCCCGGGAGGGTTGGAAGATGGAGCCAGATCCCCCAGAGCTGGAGTTACAGGCAGTTGTGAGCTGCCCAAGATTCGTTCTGGGACTCAATTAGGGTTCTCTGCAAGAGCAATGGTTGGCCTTAATTAGTGAACCATTTCTCCAGCTCAAAATTTAATTTATAAATTAGGTATGGTAAGAGATTAGCCACAGTAACTAATACTAAAAGAGAAGAATCATACCACAATAAAGACTCTGGAATGTGGTCTTTCTCACTCTCAAAATAACTTTTAGTACCTTTATACCTAAAGGAATTTCTTCCTTGCCATTTTGGGAAATGTGACTGTCAGTACTATTACTCTTGTGCTTGACGTTGGACATCAGGTATGACAGTTGGTCTGATGCCCAAGATGGCTACTTATAGTGACTCTGCATGAACAGCATATACTTTGTGAATACAATGGACAAAAAAGCCAATTCATGTGCCAGGTGAGAGAGGGTGGGATGGTGTGGGGCTTCTTCATGCTACCTAAAGGAAGTGGTACACAATCTAAAACATTTGGTCTTGTTTATTTCTGGAATTTTCCATTTAATATTTCCAGACTTTGGTTGACTGTGAGTCACTGAAACTATGGAAACTGAGGATTAGAATGTCTGCTGTAGTAAAAGATCATAGACTATTGGGACTGTTTACATTTATTTGACTACTAGTAGCCATTTTGTATTTTTTACTTTATGAACGACTTAGTTATGTCCTTTGCCAGGCTCTGAGCCTTATGCTGCTCCCAGGGATTCCTCTTTTTGCCTTCTGGTGAACAGAGGTAAGGGAAGTTGGAGAATATCAGTAGAATGTTAGCTGACCTCTGTTCACATGCTTGAATCCCTAAGTTGGCAGGTACAGAGAGTTCCGATGGTCCACAGGCACAGCTGGAGGAGGCCTGAGTGTGGGATGTGGCCATTTGAGCTTGCTTCCCAAATCAGTTTCAAAACAGAGCCCACCTGTTGGCGTGGGGATGGGATTATGTGTGCTAGTCACTGAGCTATTACCACAGACAAGTCCCTCTGCAGACACAGCTGGCTGGTCAGCCTTCCTCATAGAAATAAGCAGGTTGTGCTGGGGCCCAGGTGAACTCTGGCCCCATTGCTGGCTCTGTGGGAATTCTATGGTTCCCTTGGATCTTAGGCTTGTACAAAATGCTGGTTCTAAAGATCACAGAATCCAAACCTGCCATGTTCAGACAATCAAGCTGATTCTCAGAGAAGGGCAAGCCCCCCCCCCAAGTCTTCTGCCTTGGGGACAGCAGTGCCGGCTTTTCTCAATGCTGTGGTGAGCTTGCGCACGCTCTAGAGCCCAGAGCTTGTAATGAGGCCATTGTGCAAGCACTGTAGTTGGACCAGCTCCTGGCTGTCAGAGACAGAAGGCTGGAGGTGTTAGGTAGAGCCATAGCCTAATCTTCTGGAACCCAGGCGTGGCTCTGAGCATGGGCCTTGCGGGACAGTGCTAGGAGGGTGTTGGTAGCATGGTGGAATGGGGCTCCTTATCTGACTCCTCTTCTTCCTATGGTGTTTGTGGCTGACACCGTAGGCATTCGCCAAGAACAAGATAAGCATCACTGTTGAGATTGGCACCTCCTGGCTGTACTTTGAGAACCCCAAGCACTGCCTGCTAGCTAGTTCCCATGGGAGAAAAGGTCCAGTTTCAGATTTACATAATCCTCTTGGCCAGTGACACAGCACATAACATGTGAATGTTTCATGTCTATGTGTGTGTGTGGCTCTGTGTGACACACACACACACACACAAGCTGTGAATCTTTGGAGCACACAGTGATGCCTGGGTCAATCACAAGCCACTGGCTGTGGTCCATGGGCACAGTTTTCTGGCCTCAGCTGTCCTTCACCATGGTCTTTCCTCCCCGCCCCCCATCCCACCCAGGGTTAGCCAGAGCGCTTCTGGCCAGCTGCATGACACTTCTCTTCCCTCATACATCAGCATCTGGCTGGGTTTCTGACTCTGCTAAGATGTCTCCTCCCCCAGCCTCATCTCTGGCCTGGACCTCTCCTCTCCCGAAGGCTCAGAGCTTTCCCTCTGCATCTTCCAAGTTGTGCCCAAGCTTCCGCTGTCTTCCGATGCCCGTCTCTCAACCTTCCTTCTCCTGTGTAATGCTATTTACACGGCTAGGATTCTTTATGAGCCGGAGCCTGGTTGATCCAATTAGGGAGCAGAGGCCATTCCCCACCATCTTGTGTTCTTCTCAGTATCTGGTGCATGGTAGGCCCTGAGGCAATGTTGGGTGATGGTTGTTTTGGAATTAGCCAATACTTCAGAGTCTGAAAGGCTTTCAGGCCTCAATGGGCATTAGGTGCCTGTCTGAACATGCTGGCTGCTGCCCCAAGGGGTGAAGTGGGCCTGTCACAGCCCTTTTAGGTTGTAATCTTGGAGAAGCTGCAGTGTCCATGGGCCAGTGAGAAGAGCTGGGGGTGGGGATTAACGGGGTGTCTGGGAACTGTTAAGATCTGGCAGTGCTCTCTTTGCTGAGATGCGGGAAAGGGGTGCACAGGCAGTGGGTGAGAGGAGAAAGTGTGGGAGGGGCACCTTTGGACCCAAAGGCCAGGGAGCTCAATGGCTGTTTTCAACCCTGGAAGGCTTCCTGGAGGAAGGCTGAGGCTTTGGGATAAAAGTAGTGGGTGAGGTTCATTTTCAAGGGCTCCCTTTTGGGCCCTCTTCTTCCTCCTTTCAAGTCCTTGTAGGCTGGCTGTGCCAGGGGCCAGATGTTATTCCCTGCTTAGGTTCTAAAGAGACGGGACTCGCTGACGTTAACTCAGAGCTCATTTTCCAGAGAAGTGCCCTGGGCGTGCCCTCCACTTTCTGCTTGTTTGTTCATCCCAGGCTGGCTGGTGATATGTGTGGATCTGCTAAATGGTCTAAACAGGTCACAGCCGTCACAGTGACGAAGCAGCTGGTGACTGTCTCTGGCACCGAGGGCAGGCTGAAGCGCATGGCGTGCTGTCATGCAGGACACTCCGTAGGCTCCAAGGCTGCCATGCAGTGATGCTATGGCTCCAAAGGGAGCCCTATGTTTATGGTCTCTGTTCTCAGAAACTTCTGCCAGCTGGTGCCATCCTTGCCCTTCCGTACTTGCTGGTGGCCTGATATAGACATACTTCTGCTCATGCTAAGACCTCTGCTTGGCCCCCCTTGTCTCCTTCACCTATCAGTGTGAGTGGACCCCAGTTGTCCACTGAGACTCTTTAAGGCTTGAGAAAAAGCATGAGCGTTAAGGTCAATAAGATGTGGGTTCAAAATCTGACCTTGCTACCAGTGTACAACACATGTAATAGGGGGTCACATGGAGGGAGACATGGGTACCATGTGCCCAGGACATGCCTGCTGTTCCTTTACTGAGTGCTGGGTGCTGGGCCCCGGCAGGATATAGCTTTGGAATCCACTTCTGAAGAATCATGGAAGATGCTGCTGCAAGAGAGCTTGGCTGGTTTTGGATCAGGGTAGGATGTAACCTTGGACCTGAGATCTGGGGGATTAGGGGATGGTATCTTAGAAAGACAGGAGAGAAGAGAGTTGCAGGCAGCAGGGTGCAGGAGCTCAGTCAGCTATCAGTTCTGAGTTCTGGAAATAGTTCTGAGCCAATGTAAGCAAAATCACATTTACCTTCCAAGCAGTGGACTGTGAAAGGGTGGTCTTCCCAGGCAAAGGCTTATGTGCAACTCTGGAGAACACCCTGGGGTATTTTGGGTGATGTTGAGGGGGCACAGTGAGAGAAAATGAGGCAGACAGCTCGTATATCAAGGTAGGTGGAGAGCTGATCAGGGCTGAGGGAGGACCATGTCTGTAGGGCCTCTGCTTTAGTCTCTGTTCTATTGCTGTGAAGAGACACCATGATCAAGGCAACTCTTAGAAAACATTTAACCGGGAGCTTGTTTACAGTTCCAGAGTGTGAGTACATGATCATCATGGCGGGAAGCAAGCAGGCATGGTGCTAGAACGATAGCTGGGAACTTTAGATCTTCAGGCAGCAGGCAAAGGGGGGGGGGCTGGACTTGGCATGGGCTTTTGAAACCTTTAGGAGCATCCCCTTCCCCCTCCCCCTGCAACATATTTCCTCCAATGAGGCCACACCTCCTAATCCTTCCCCAAAAGTTCCTCAACTGGGGACTAAGCATGCTAACAAGTGTGCCTATGGAGGCCATTTTCATCAAAACCACCGTAGCCCCTGAGTATCCTGGAGGAAAATTTGTTCCTGGTTAAGTCCCCCATTTCTAACCATTTGGCTGATCTGACCATAGACGAGTCTCCTTGGACACTGAGCCTCTCTCTGTGATGGGCAGGTATCTTCACTCTAACCCCTGGAAGAGGCGTGGCTTCTTGTAAGCACCCACCGTTGGGCTGGTGAGCTGGCTAGTGGGGCATGGAGCTCCTCTGTCTCACAGAAGCAGAGTGGGGCTGACATCCAACCAGCCATGTTGTATCCAGGTGGGACATTTGGAACACATGTGCACTGACTGCTGGTGAGTAACCCCTATTTCTTCCATTCGTGGGGAAGAGTTAGGTGACCAGAGGCTACCAGATGCCCTGTGCTGTATAATATATGCTTTATGGCAAATGAAAATGTGCATACAGTCTAATTAGAGAGCTCCTTGCTCACTTACAAAGGACTGGGTCCTTCTTTTTCTTCTTGCCTTTCCCAAATTTTAGGTAAGAATTCCCTTCCGAGCAATGAACTTATCTGCCAAGATGGGGCCCGGAGGGAACCCTTATAGGGGACTCGTAAACCTGGTCTTTTGAGGAAATCTTGGGGCAAGGCCACATTCAGCCCCACATATTTCAACCTCACATGTTTACACAATAGTCTCTCTCAGCTCTGAGGGGCCATTAGAGTTAATTGGGTGAATAATCTGTGTTTAAAAAGTCCCTAAATACGTATTTACATAATCCACAATTTGCCCAAGTCTGCTCTACACTATTTGTGGGATTTAGTGTGGATCCTGGCTTAGAGTCTCCCTGTTGCTTCCACGGCAGCCTCTCCTCTTGGTGACCATGCCTTGGTGGGACCGTGTCTCATCCAGAGGCAGGGCTTGTTAGCTCTGTGAACTTCCCAGAGTCAGTCATACTTTGTACATTTTGGCCTTGGAGATAATGTAAGCCAATGGCCTCATGGTCTAGTGACTTTGGGAAGCGTTGCATCTTCCACTCAGGGAGATTCTTCATGCCACAGTATTATTTCAGTGGCTCCTAGAAGTCCTGTAGCAAATGAGCTGAGTCACTGTTGTCTCTAGGTATTTGAACTGAAGCCGGTCCCTCCCCTACTCCCCACAGACATCCCACAGAACTAGCAGTTTGTGGAAGACACACGAGAGCCAGCAGTTCCGTTCTGGTTTGCAAGAAGATGCTTTGGATTTTGTCTGTGTGTCTGGTTGGTAAATCGGTCCTTGGTCTCCTGTGTTTGTGTGTAGTTGAAAACTTGGTTTGAGCCACTTGGTAGGGTGATGTGGATGACACATGAAGAAGCCCCAGGGTGCCGTTCTCATGGCTCTTGGGGCAGGAGGGTCTAGGCACTGATGGTAGCTCCCAGGCACTGGGCAAACCCTTCTAAACGACACAGTCTTGGGTTCCTTGGGTTGGAGAGTGGGTCCTCTCTATAACATCACCTCTACGGATCACTTCAGCTCCAGGGACTGGCTGGCCTGGGACACAGGACACCATGATACACGCCAAAGCCCCCTGGCAGCAAACTGCTTCTCACACACATGCCTTCAGTCTTCACATAGTTTTCAGTCTTGGTTGTACATTAGAATAATCTGAATAGATTAAACACCACCACCACCACCACCACCAACTGCTTCTGCACAGGAGAGATCCCAGACCTACTAAATCAAGATGGAGAACCAAGGCAAGACACATGTGTCAGACTCCTCAGATATTCCAGTGCATGACTGCATCATGAGAGCTTGGCAATGCAGGAAGTGGGATGGAGGCAGAATTCATGGCTTTTCCTTGGCCCTACCATGGTGCATCTCTACATCTCGGAAAGGCAAACAAGCCTACAGTCCTGGTCCAATAGCCCTTAACAAAGCGGCAAGATCCTGAGCAAGGAAGTGGTGGTCTCCTGGTCAGAGTTGCCATGGTCAGGTGACTTTTGAGGAGGAAGTGTGCATCATTATTCAATGTCTGCTGTAAGCCAGGTGTCGTGTAACATGCTGGCCCTCTTCGATACCACCCACCTTTGTGGGGTAGGACGGCCGCTTGCAGAAGAGGAAACTAAAGCAAAGAACATTCCTGGACTGCAGCCCCGGTCTCTGAGAGCGTCTTAGAATTTGGAGGCCTGAGTCCTAGGTGTAGGAGGGGAAGAGCCTTGCTCTCATGGATAGACATGTGCAAAGCGTGTTGGTTAGAGGGAGTAGTTTGTGTGTTCGTATGTGTTCACGGACTCCCAAGGGTGGAAGTGTTTCCCCTTGGGTGGAGGGGAGGCCTGCAAGGAGGCGGAGAACCAGGTGGGTGCTGGAGTCAGCCTGCACTGTAGGTGATGCCTGTTCCTTTCCAATCCTGAGCTCCAGAAGGTCTCATCGGAAACTGGAGATCAGCCCTAGTTGGGGTATTTACATGGCAGGAATCAGCGAGCATCATGTCAGGAGCTGATCTGTATTTTTCTGAGAGCTGGTGATGAAAAAGACTAGTACACAGTTGGATAGCACCCATTGCATTCCTCTGGATTAAACAAGTGGGGAGAAGAGACAGCCTAGCGAGAAATGTCTTATAGGGAGCTGTGTGGTGGGGTAAACACTCATGTGGGGGACACCAGAGGGGACTGAGCTACAAAGACGTGTACACTAGCTCTGCATGGTCAATACTGAGTGTTCGTTTTCCTTATAATTGGGCTTTTGGGGAGAACAGTGGCAGATTCGGCATCAGAGGAAACCAGGATGGAGTGAAGGGAAGGCAGAAACCCATCTTCAAAGATCTTCAGACTGACTTGGGAAGTTTCACCGCACCATGGCAAGCGATGAGCTCAGAGAATCAAGTTGCAACCTGCAATGCCTGGGCCAGAAAGCAGTGTGTGAGTCCATTTCCGGAGTCTACCGGGTGGGGTTGTGGGTAGACAATGTCCCCAGCAGGGAGATGGTTAAACCAGAATAACAAGGGGGTGATTTATCTCACAGCCCCAACCTTCTGTTGCTCGCTGCTCTGCCTGGTCCTGTTAATGCTCCAGGGTTGCAAATCGACCTATTTGTCAAGTCCCTCTCCACAGCCTGGCTTCTCCTCTGCTGCTTGTGTGGTTTATTAAAGAGGCGCTTGCTACCTGTCATCTCAAACTGCCTCTCTTATCCAAAACAGAATAATAGAGATATCTCCCTCCAGGGACACGGGATGCAAATACCGGAGGACAGGTTGCCAATTTGCCGCACGTATTAGGGGGAAGGAAGCTGTCAAGGGAGACGGCTAGGATCCAGCGCCTTCTAACAAGCTCATCTCTGGGTTGAGGGGAGACCTGGGCTACTTGAGTTTAGATTACGTGGGCACGCGCCTCCGCTTTCCTATGGACAGCTGTCAGCAATCGTTTCTCTCTGGGAAACAAAATTGGCTTTCTCTTCCTCCCTCCCCTTCCCCCACTCATTGCTGGTGGTGAGGCCCTGCCAATAACTGTCAAGAAGCCATTGGACTGCGGAGGCCACTGGGCTCGCACATCGTACAGCAGCCCTGATGCACCTGCCGGGTGAGCCACCATCTCTGCTTTTACACAATCTGCCCCTCCCCCCCAACCCAACTCTGTCCCTCAGTTTCCCTCAGTTGAAGATGCTGTGGCCTAGGAGCTTACTGGAAACTGGCTAAGGCCAGACTGACAACTTGAACCCAGCCCAGAACTGACATAGAGAACTGACATTTCCTCCATAGTGTTCATCAAGGACACAAACCTAGACATACTTGGGAAGAGGGAGCCTCAATCGAGAAATTGCCTCCTCCATCAGATCGGCCTGTGGGCATGTCTCTGGAGGCATTCTCTTGATTGCTGATCGTTGTGGGAGGCTCCAGCCCACTGTGGGCGGTGCCATCCCTGAGAAGGTGGGCCTGGGCTATATATCAAAGCTAAATATCAAAGGCAAGCCAAGGGGAGCTAGCCAGTTTTTCTCAGCTTCAGTTCCTGTCTGAGTGATGATGGTAAGTTGCTTTTGGTCAGTGTTCTATCACAGGAACAGATAAGGAAACCAGGACAGCTCCAGCAAGCTAAGGGGGGGGGCAGAGAGAGAGAGAGAGAGCAAGAGAGAGTGAGAGAGCGCTACTCTTAACCTCTGAGACAGTCTCAATGTTAGTTACATCTCAAGGCCTCTCTGACCACTCTAGAGAGGACTGTAGTGACTCTTAGCTATAAGTAGTCAGTTATTGTTGGGAACACATGCGGGAATCTCCTGTCCCTAAGTTTGCAAGGCCAGCAGGTCTCTTGTTCCTCAGCATGTCCATGCTTCTGGCTAAGTCTCCTTCCACATGCTGCCCATTCTAAGCCAGGCCCTGGAGAAGGCACAGTGCGCTCGGAGGGCGGCCAGGGGCTATCCTTGAGCTGAGCAGGGGTGAGTGCAGAACATGGAACTGGGGACTCTGCACTGCTGGGGGCCAGGGTTGGGACAAGGAGGACACAATGTGTGAGGGTTGACGCTTGTTCAGGGATGTCCTCGTGGAGGAGCCAAACAGTGTCCTGGAGCCTTGGAAATGGACCTCCAAGGGGATGAAGGCCTGTGGGTCAGGCTGGCCACCTACCATTGACAGGGAGGCCCACTAAGCCAGGCATCACACAGGGTGTGTGCCTTCTCTCAAGTCTAAGGGCGCCATCTTTTCTGTGGGTGCCTCGTCAATGTTTAGAGTTTGACTATCCTGTGCCCTTTCTTTCCTGGTGTGAGTCTCACCTCCCCCAAACCTCACAGCTGTGAATCACCTGCCAGTGCTGGTGATTCGGCACAAGGGGATTCTGGGTTAGCATGCCTTATTTGGCAAGTCCGTCCATCCTGTGTCTGGCATCTTTTGGCTTCAGGTGTCTTAGTTTTTTCTTCCTTTTCGGTTTCTGCCTCCTGTTCAAGCAACTCCTTTTGAGGTCTCCTAGCAAATTCTCCACCTTACCTCCCTTGCTGGCACCCAGCGGCTGCCCCCCCCAGGTGGACACCCCCACTGCGGGCACCTGGCTCTGCAGGTGATAACGCTGATACTCAGACGGGATCAGATCAGAGTGAAATTGGAACCAGGTGACCTGGCCTCAAAGCCTGAGTTTTGTCCACGGTAGGCCTTCTCTTTGGTGGCAGCAGAGGTTGGGCTTTCTTTCGGGCTGAGGACCCCATGAGCTTGAAGGTCTGGCCGATCTTGAGAGACTTGGCCACTCTTGGTGTTGACTGTGTGGAGAGGATTTCAGGTCCTCACAGCTCATGGCTGTTTGGTGGACAGCCCCACAGAACACACTCGTGTATGGAGGGTTTCACGGGGCTGCTGCTCTGGCCTGGAACTACATGCTGGTTTGGAATTGTCCATGATAAGACCCCAGGCTGTGGCTGTGAGCTGACTTTGGGAGCTACCAGCCTCTTCGATGAATGGCTTGTAAAAACTCTGCTGCATCCGAGCTGGCCCGCTATACGCTAGACCAACTTGACACTCATGGCAGGATAGCTGTCTCTGGTGCCAGCCTTGATACAAGTGACTGGGCAGTCAGAGAGTACATAGCATGTTCCTAGATGTTATGCTTTGGATCTGAAATGTTCCCCATAGCCTCCTGTACTAGGGGCATGGTTATGAGTCACGATGGGTTTTGGGGAAGTGATGGGGCTCTGACCTAAATGAGAAGAGCAACCTCATATTAAGACTTTGGGATGGACAGGAAGCAGGTCATTGGGCAAATGGCCTTTGTTCTATCTTGCCCTTGCCCCTTCCTGAATTCCCATTCTCTGCTCCCTGGCTGGTACAATATGAGTGGTTCTGCCCTTCCATCTCCCCTGCCATGACGGACTCTCTGAAACTGTGAGCCAGGATAAGTCTTTTCCCTGATGTTGTTTCTTTGGGTGTTTGGCTACAGATTGTAGTACAACCAATTTAAGCTTATCCCTGACCAGCTTACAAATACATGAAACTCAGACCATGGTTATTTTATTTGGCTTTGACAATTACTGGGGGGTAATCCATAATCTACTCTTCTAACTGCTGGCCTGGCTAACTCCCCAGTGGTGTACTCCAATACTTGCTGTTTCTTCTGGCTTTGTGCTCATGGTCCATCTCCTCTCATAGTGGCTTCCCCTCTCTCCGCCTCCTCCTTCCTCCCTCTGGTCCTCCCCCTCCAACCAGGTCCCTCCAAACCCACCTACTTCTAATCCCTTCAGTAATTGGCTGCAGCCAATTTTATTTAACCAATAGTCTTAAATCAAAAAACAAGGTTTGCACAATCAAAGCTTGTAAACATGAAAAATCACTTGTAGTCTAGACCTTTGGGTATAGAGTTTAGCATTGCAATGCCTAGTCACAGACCAAACCTCAACAACACATACATTGGTCATATACTGGAGATGTTTGCACAGATGGTTCATGCTTTTGTGAACACCTTGTCAGAAGGGAGCCTCCAGTGTACTGTGGGGCTTCATGATATTTGTATGCTTGGCTTGGGTAAGTCATGGATTCTGAGTCCCAGGTTTTTCATCCAGTGGTGGCTACATCAGAACAATCACATTTCCAGAATGAAGAAGGAAGGAATTTATAAAATGAGTTTTATTGGGGGCTGGAGAGATGGCTCAGCAGTTAAGAGCACTGACTGCTCTTCCAGAGGTCCTGAGTTCAATTCCCAGCAACCACATGGTGGCTCACAACCATCTGAAATGAGATCTGATGCCCTCTCTGGTGTGTCTGAAGATAGCTACAGTGACTCATATAAATAAAATAAATCTTAAAAAAAAAATGAGTTTTATTAAGGTTAACTATACCCTGTCCAAAACATTTGGGACCAGAAGGATTCTTCTAGATTTCAGTTAATTTTTTTTTTTAATATCCACATAGATAAAACGAGATCTTGGGAGTGACATTCAAGTTTAAACACAAGATCAGCTGCTTCATATATACCGTAAGGCACATGCACCTGTGTTTGGCCATGACCTATCATGTGTGTCAGGTGTAGAATTGTTCATTTGTCATGTTAGCCCTTGAGAAGTTTTGAAATAATTTGGATTTCAGGTTTGTGAATCAGGGATGCACAGCTGTAGCTTCACTCTGAGTGGCTCTTGGGAGCTGATGACAAGATGGTGGAAACACCCCCCCCCTCCCCCCCCCGGGTAGCTAGTGATCTGCAGGTGCCAGCACTCCTTCCTGTGGTGGGGCCAGGAAGCAAGGCCTTGATCTTCTCAAGATGGCTCTCATTCCTCTGCCTTCCATCTCTCACCAGCCTTCCCTCCACGCTGGGCCTCTGAGGACACAGTGTGTCCTCGGAGAATCACACAGTGTGTGAGAACACGCACACTGTGATTACTCTCAGGGAGAATCCCCAGGCACAGACACCCCAGCTGGTTCAGAATTGATGAATAAATAAATGCCAGAGGTGGAATGGCCTTGTGGGGCTGTGTGGAAGCCTGCCACAGGCGTCTAGCAGGAAGTCTCATGCCAGTGCTGCGGCTAGCAGCTGTGTGGCCCTGGGAGTCTCACCTTCCTTCTCTGAACAGGGCCCTCCACAGTCCTACCCCTTAGGAGCACCCAGGGCTCAAGTGAGGGACAGGACTGGCTTAGTACACAGTAAAGGTGGGAGGCTTGCCTCAAGAGGGTGGGCCTCCTGCCTCTCTATCAGGGGCTCTTCCCTGCCTCTACCCTCAGGAAGTGCCGTGAGGCAGAGGCAAAGTTGTACCCCTAGCTTTAATTGGTACTCCCAAGTTCCAATGTCCTCTGCCTGTCCTGGGGCAGCTGTGTCCTCTATCTGAGGGACCTGCTTTGTCTGAGCCAGGGTCCATGTAGAGGTCCCCTCTGTTGCCTTCCAGAGGGAAATGAGTAGTTATCACCAGCTGCTGTCCTGGGGTCTGATTGGCCAAGGCCCTGTCAGCACCTAGGGAGTCTGGCCTGGCTTGCAGAGAGGGCATCCCAGAGAGGCTTGTGCATTTGAGAAAGGGAGTCCCCAAAACTCCCAGATGCAGGCTGAGGTATGTAGGCGAAACAGGTAGAAAGTTGTGGGCACCTGAAGCTTTCTCTCTGGACAGCTTGATTAAAGCAAGGGTGTGTTAGAGCTGGGGGAAGAGCCCTTTGATATGTTCATTTGGTTTTAATTTGGGGGGACACAGGATGACCCCAGCTTGTTTTATTTCTGCTTCCGTTTAGCTGCTTTCTCTTGGCTCCTATCCCCCAACCCCCTTCCACCTTTTCCCTGCTGGAGTTTGCAGATTTCAAGGTGAGCTGAAAGTCACACTTTACTGTGTTAGGGGTGAAACACAACCAGACATGGCTGCATTGGCTGGGGCGGCCACACCCTGGGACTCATGCTCAGTCCTGTGATGCCTGACAAAAGTAACAGTCTGAAGCTGACAACCCTGGGATTTCCCCTCTGGATTTGGATTTCAAAGTGGGTGTCATTCAGCATGTGTTTATGGGGGGAAGGGGGGCTCGGGCTGAGAGGAATGAGGAAGACCAGGGAGGGCGTGGCTGTCTCATCCAGCTGCTCTTGCTTGGGTTGGCTTCTGTCATGGTGATGGCTTTGTGAACTACTGTCTACTGGTTCCCCTTACTAGGGGGACTTGTGGACTTTCGGATGCTGGTCACAGCACACACAGGACCTGTTGTTTTGCCCTCTTTTTGCCATTGGCCAACGCAAGTCACATGACCAGTGCTGTCAGCAGTAACTTCAGGGAGAAGGTCGATTTTCAGCTCCATTTCCTGGCGTCACCCACACCGCTCTGTTGACTCACAATGTGGCCTAGCTTGCTGTCTTCAGCCCTTTGGTAGACATGGTGGGTAGGAACAGAGGAAACAGCTTTCTGATGGAGGTTCCCCGCTGCTCCCGGGCACCAGCCAGGTGCTATTCCTTAGGCTCCACAGGGGGCTTGTACTGCTACCCAATTGAGGCCCGGGGAAGTACTGAGGTAGTTTTGTCTGAGGCACATATGCTGGCTCTGGTCTACTAGGAAAATAGCAAGGCCATTGTCTTAGTGTCTTGCTCTGTGTTCCCATCTTTTCTAGCCCAGCCAGATTGCAGAGTGTGGGGTAGACTCAGGCCCAGGAGACACCAGCAGGAGAACAACACCTTTGAAAATGAACCCCTCGCTGGAGAGCCAGCTTTAATCAGTGGTCAGCAGTGGGACCTTGGCCAACTTTCTCAGCTCCTCTAAGCCTCAGTTTCTTTGTCTGTGAGAGGGGATGATGGTACCCACCTCACAGAGTTGCCATGAGGATTAAATGAAATGGCGCGTGTAAAGAGCCTGGCAGGGTGCCTGGTGCATGGCGCTCGCTTGCTCGGTAATGGTTGCTCTTATAGCTATTGTCTGAATCCCCAGAGAGCAGTTCTAGAGGGCAGCCTAGGGAGGGACTGCCCTGGCTCCCCTGTGGCCTTTGGGTTTTCCTACCTGCACAGCCCAATTATCAGGCTGCTCCTCAGCTGGGGGTGGAGTGGGGGCACTCGGCTCCTTTCCCAGGGTGCTCTCCCAGTTCACAGGGGAGCAGAAGCAGATGTGGAGGGGGGGGGGGGCTGGAACTACCCTCTCTATCCCCGCCGCCGTTTTGAGTGGCAGTGCGCGGCAAAGAAGCGACCTATAAAATTGTCTCATGTCGAGTTGTGCGAAATGAGGCTGGCTTCTCCAGCGCAGCCGCTTTCTGATCAGAGAGCCTGAAACGCGAAAATTCTGAACACAGAACAAAGCCGGAGAGGCTGCCGCAGCAGCAAGAATCAAACTGCCTGCCTTGTTAAAATCAGTCCCTCGGTGCAGGGGGATTATCGCTCTGCAAACTTCCCATCCCAGGCCTGCCTGTGTTTTTACTTTCCTGGCTGCACGTTTCTGGCTGATCTTCCCCCTGACACACCCAGGGGAATTTTTCTGCACATAATGGGGGCCACTCCCGTTGCTAAAGTGATGGAGAGGTTTTTTTTTCTTTCTTTCTTTCTTTCTTTGCTTTGGCAGAGAAAAAGTAACTTCTGCTGGGAACACAGAGAAACAGATGAGACCTGGACACCCATACTCCCCTGGGCGTCTGAAGTGCTCATGAAGGTCCCTGGATGACTGGATGGAATCCTCAAGGGTCATTTCTGTTCCTTCCTTTCTTTGTGGCAGCTTCTGAGACCCGAGGAACAGCCAAGCTGCTGCTCTGAGTGCCAAGGTCTTCCCAGCATGGCACAGCTCTCGGGCCTGCCGGCTCGTGCAGTCCTATGCAGTCCTACGCTGCAGGCTGAGGTCTTGCTATTACCTCCAAGACCAGTTGGCTGCCCCTTGCCCAGATCACCGCTTACTAGTGTGGCTTGTGGGCTCTGACGAGTATGTTCGGGATGGTGTATCAAGGCTTCACCTGGAAGGTTCTGATGCCTGCCTTCCGCACTGTGGCTCTGAGGGTCACTACACTTGTGGGCAAGCCCGGCTGGCCCCTGGCCTGAGCTCTGGAGGTTTTGTGTTGCTGAGCCCCTCTGGCTTTGGCTGCTCATTATCCCTCCATGGCAAGGCCAGTACAAGGCCCAATTATGAGGGACTTGCCACCTCACACTGCTTTCGGATGCACTTTCTCGAATGGCGAAGCCCTCTTTGGGGATGGGCAATTTGTAGGGAGCTCAGGGTAACATAATTTATGGGCCCCCTCTTCACCCATTTAGGAAGGAGGTGGCAGTGACTTAATTTAATTAGCTGGGTTCAGACCGACAGATCAGCAGAGAGGGACCAGGGTTCTGGTGTACGGGGCACATTTCTCCTCTGACCAAAGCACCGCGGAACGGTCTAAAGTTACTTCATTGGTCTGGATCCTTCGGTTAGAGATGTCTTCCAACTTGAAACTGAAACCCATTTATTTTGCTTAACAAGAATCTAACCCACCAGCTATGCGTTTCGTTCATGCATTTAATAGGAGTAATTGAACAGAGCTCAAATGACCCTACCCTAATGCTTTCCAAGTCAGAGCCAAGTGCACCATGTTTTTCTTACGGGGTGGGGTGGGAGCCAGAGTGCTTTGCAAGATGGAGAGAAGCTGCCGGCTCAGGCACTGCAGTATTCTTGTCTGTTCCAGCGGATGCGGGCCATGAGACAGGACACCGAGGGGCTGTGAGAAGGCAGTGGCCATAGCAGCAGGTGCTCCCTGACTAAGGATCGTAGTGTTCCACTGGGCATAGTCCTTTGTGCTTGAAAAGGATGCTGAGGTTAAATGCTAGGCTGGAAGGAACCATGATGCTCTAATACCTGAGAGCAGTAACAACTGTGGTGGTGATTAGGGCGACCCCTTATTATGTAGTGGAGGGGACAGAGTTCCTGTGAAGCTCTGTGGTAGGTTGCTTGTGACAGCCTGGGTCCTCCTTTTCATCCCTCACAGAGACCAGAGAGGAGGCTCTGATGAGGCAACTCATTGGAGGGGTCTGAGGAGACCTCTGACACCATTCTGAGCCTCAGTTTCCACACCTGTAAAATGGGGTTTCTCTCTCACACTCCAGTTTTCCTCACATACTTGGATTGTGATAACAAACAAACAACAAAAAACAGAAATGCCGAGCAGAGAGCAGCCTCTTACCATCAGCCCAGAGTCTCTCATTGTCAAGGGACTCCAGACTCAGCCTGGAAGCACGTTAAGTTTCTCAAAATGGCCAGAAGCCTAGGCATTGCCACAATGGGGCAGGATGACTGAGCATGGCCCTGATTGTTTCCCTCAGATCCAGAATCATCGGTTGCATGGTGGGGGGCAGAGTGGGTGTCCTGACCGATTGCTGCGTCCCCAAGTTCTTCAGCACACGGGATGGATCGGCATTTCCCCGTCTGTGTCTTTGCAGCACCCCGCCACCTCTAAATCTGTCTTCCCTTTTCTCTCTTCCATTTCCTTCTTGAGTTCCTTGAAGAGTTATGGGGAAGCCTGTACTGACACTGGTGCCGAGGCTTCAGCCGTATCTCCTTGGCCATAGTGGTGGCAGGTGGTTGGCACATACAGGGACATGGCCATCCTCCCAGGACTAGGCTTGGAGACTCAGGGAGTTTCTGTGGCCACCAGAGAACCTGTGTCTGGTGCATCATCGCCCCAGGCCCCGTGAGAACAGTGAGCGTGCTCTGGGAAGCCATTTTGATCTGGTTCCCCTGCTTTATCCTTTTGTTACTTAACAAAGCAAATGGTGCTTTAGCTCTTCAAATACTGAGCACTTCACAAAAGCAGAGCGAATATTATTCCAGTATTTATCTTACCACAAAACTAACATTTCAGGGCCCGTGCCCATAACTCAAATGTTGATGAGGAACACATTGTGTGGATGTGATTCAAATATATACAAGGGGAAGTTGCTTATATTTAATAGGGGAAACATGAAGTAAACATTTTTGAATAAAATGGCAAAGATTTGGGTCCCACTAGTTGCAGCTTCTCAGTCAACATATTTAACTGGCACTTCTTAGGAGGTAGCATGTGGCCAAGAGTTCAGCAAGGTTCAGCTCAAACTTGATCTAGATTCTGTTCCAGAGCCTGGGCCCGTTCCCCCCTGGCTTGTTCCGTTTACTGTTGGAGAAGCTAGTCTTTGGCTCAGGAAAGTTGAGGACGGGTGCTTTTCTCTCTCCATGAATTTGTTACAAAGGACCGGTGCTTTTCTCTCTCCATGAATTTGTTACAGTGTGGACACTCACTGGTAACTGGGGCCCTCATCAAGGTCCGTGGGCAGAAGAGATCTCAGCTGATTTCTCAGAGGCTCCCTCTGCCCTGAAGTCTCACCCCTCTCCAGAGTATCCCTGTTGAGAAGAAAGGCTGGGGCTCTGTGGTCTAGCCCTAGGAATTCCTAAGCAGCAGAAAGCCCACTGCCTCACGTCTTACATCATGTTTGCAGGCCTTCTGTAAACACTCATGTGCCTGCCCGTACAGATGTGGGGCCTCTGCACTGACAGGCTCTGTCACCGCAGTAGGATGAGGACATGTGGGCACTCGCAATTCCTTCTGCTGCTCTCCAACAGACCTGCATCTGGTTGGGATAGCAATCTGGGGGTGGCACCTGCCCAGTCCACAGCTCTGTGTCTGGGACGATTTGTCGGCTGGCAGGCCACAGACAGAGAGGCTGTGATGCTGCAGGTAGTTTCTAGGGCTTTGCTTTCATTGCCCAACTATGTTTCTGATTCAAGAAAGACCATCCCTGACTTCTAAGAGAAGAATAGACAATTTGTGTCCCCAGGGCTTTGTTCATGATTCTTGTTTTGAAAAGTTTGATCATTCTATTGGCTTTGTTTAACATTTTTAAGCACTCCCTGAGATAGGAACTATCAAAACCTTGGTACCTTATTTTCTGGGGGACAGTGAGATAAAGCAATGCATGCTTAGAGAAAGTTCAAGGACCTGAGGATGGGCCGGGCAGGATCTAGAATTTCAGTGGTTCAATTCAGCAGACACTGACCAGGCATCAGGTGTGTTCCCAGAGCTACATGAAGTGCTGGGCTGGGGCAAGAGGGAGAAGGTGGTAGGGAGCAGGTAGAGAGACTCAAAGACAAAACCACTGTGGTTCCTGGGGTGCTAAAGGAGGCTCACAGAAGTTAGGATTTTATGCCAAAAATTCAGGGCTGCTGGTATCAGGGGCTCTGTTCTAGGACTAGTGGTAATAATTCAAGGAAAATTAAATGGTAAAGCTACTTGTTTATAAATATGCTGGTTATGTTGCAACATTAACTCAACCCTCGTAGTCTGTGAGGTTGAGATTATTGCCGTGTTTTACAGGTGTAGGTAATTACACCTTATCTGGACCCACACAGGCAAAGCAGTGAAAATACTTCTGATTTTAGTAGCTCCAGAGTCAGGGCTTGAGTCTTTAGCCACTGTGTGAGTGGAAAGAAGCGACCACTATGTAGCCTTGGCCCTGGCCACTTGGTGGGCCCTGGGGACGATGGTGTTTGGTGAGGGGAGCAAGAAGGGATGTGACCTTCTGTGGTCTAGAGCCAGAGCACAGGAGGCTTTCCTCTCGGGCAGAGTGTGGGACACAGGATCCATGATGAAACTGGCACTGACTGTTGTCTCCTGAAGGGAGGGGCCGCATCCCGAGGTGGGAGATAGAGCTGGGACTAAGATCACTCGGAGTCCTGCCTCTTGGCTTTGTGAGGCCCTTGGATAGGAAGTAGGTGGCACAGAACCATCTCCACGGCTTGCTGACTGTTTCTCTCAGGGGAGGCATTCACATGTGCCAGGATCTTGTCGGGTGAGGTGGTGCACACCTCTGATTACAGCACTTGGGAGGCAGAGACAGGTGGGTCTCTGAGTGTGTTGCCAGCCTAGTCTACAGAGTGAGGTCTTGTCTCAAAACAAAGCCAATAACAAACTATGACCACAACAAAACCCTCCATTAAAAAAAAGTGCCAGATCCTTAATTTGCACCCCAGCTCTTAGCTACGTGACTTTTTCCTGTCTCAAATGCAGATGATGGTTTGGCTGTCTTGCACCTGGGAACAGACGTTCTATGGCAATGCTGGTGTTGGTGCTCCATCTATGACGTGCTGCGGTGGAGAGAGGGGTAGTAGTGTGGGACCGGGAGGAGGAGAGAGGTTTAAGGAGAGAGATGTAATATTGACGAAACTGGACGCCAATTTTGAGCATCTCCTCAGGCGTACTGTCATGGAGGACAATATCCAGGTCTTTATAGAGCACTGCTCAACGTTTGGTTGAAGCAGACATGTTTTTCTGCTGGGTGAGTGGCTAGAGAAACACTCAGTGTGGAGTCTGTGAAGTTATTGGCCAAAATGGCATTTTCACGGAACTTGCCACATGGAATGCTGGGAAAATACAGTCTAACACAGAAAGAGCCATTGCGTTTCAATAGCAGAGCCACCTCTTTGGGAAACTGTGTCTGGGGATGAGCAGAAATGCAGAACTTCATATGTAACACCCTCTACCTCTACCCCCCCTTCTTCCAATTTAAGTTCGTCTATTCTGCCGTAGGGGTGAGTCTTTTCCGGGGCAGCTGGTGATGCTGTATGTGTCCTATAAAAGCAGCAATGTGAAGGACCCAGTAAGACTAGGGGGCCAGGAAATAGTGAAGGAGGAATGAAAAGTCAGGCACACGGCAGAGTCTGTGCGGTGGACCTCTGGTGTCACCATGTTGGGGTGGGTAAAGAAAGCATGCAGAGAGTGCTTTCTGTGTGTGAGGTGACACCCATGTCTCCACTGTGACATGGAGGTCTTCTTGGGTTGTGATGTGCTGACGGACATCCAACTACCTGAACAAAGGACAGGTAGGAGCTGCTCATGTGAAGTGACCTTTGAGAAAACAGCTTCATTTATGGTAGAATCCTCTTCTGTTGCCATGGAAACAGCTAGAGGGCAGAGGAAGATGACAGGATGGGGAGGGATGTGGTTGCAGGATGTCCTCTAGAGAAGGAAAGGTGGGGGTGGCCCTGCGGCCTCTGCCCCTCATTCCTGGACTTGACCTCCACATCCCTGACTCCCTCAAGGGCTAGCATAGGGCAGGCAGACATGCATGTGGAGTCTTGGTACCCTGAGCCTCACCCTCTAGCTGACAGGATACCTCCAGTGTTTAAGGTTTTCTCTATGCCCTCTTCCAGGTTGTGCTGGAGTGCCCCAGGGGTGACGGAGGTCATCCAGTCTCCCCAGGGCCTTTGTTGGTTTGTTTTTTGTCAATTTGACACAGCTAAAGTCATCTAAGAGGAGGGAGCCTCACTTGAAAAACTGCTTCCTTCAGACTGTCCTGTGGAGAGTGTTCTTGACTGATTATTAGTGTGGAAGGTCCCATGCTCCTGTGGTAGTCCCACCCCTGGGCAGGTGGTCCTGGAATACATAAGAAAGCAAACTGAGCAAGTCAGAAAGCAGTGATCTCCATGGTCTCTGTTCTGGTTCCTACATCCAGGTTTTCTGCTTGACTTCCTGCCCTGGCTTCCCTTCATGACAGATGACAATGTGATATGAATGAAACCCTTTGCTTTCAAGGTTGCTTTTGGAGATGGTTTTTCTGAATAAGAATAGAAGCCTAATTAATAATAGGAAGCTTCCTTCCTATACCTGGGCTTTTCCTTCCCAAACTAGGGCTACCTGGTCTGTTCTAGGCCAGGCGTACCCATGGCGACCTTGGGAAGCCTCTTTGGGAACTTTGAATTTAATAGTAGAGGCATCTTCACTTTATAATTTGTGTTAACCAACATGGAGGACTCCATGTTTTCGCAGGTATTAGAACCATCGATGAGACCCTGAGCGCTGATGGAACAGGATCTGCTGTTATAGACCCTAGAACGGGGTGGCCTGGCTTGAAACCTGGCCCTTCTGCTCATGGGACTGGACTGGGCTTGCTGTCACTGTGGGCATGGCCTTTAAGACCCTCATCCTAGCTGCCTGGAAGCCAGTCTTCTGCTAGCAGCCTTCAGATGAAGATGTAGAACTCTCAGTTCCTCCTGCACCATGCCTGCCTGGATGCTGCTATGCTCCCGCCTTGATGATAATGGACTGAACCTCTGAACCTGTAAGCCAGCCCCAATTAAATGTCATTTATAAGAGTTGCCTTGGTCATGGTGTCTCTTGACAGCAACAAAACCCTAGGACAAGAGTTATCCGGCTGTTAAGACTTCTTAGAGTCCCTTATCAGGTAGATGCCACGATTAGCCAGGCCTACTTTTGAGGAGCCAGAAACAACAGAGGGGAGAGGTTTCTGAAGTCTTGCATGGGAAACCCTACCAAGGCTATTACCCTAATAGAGCTGGGTACACTTGACAAGGGAGCTATACCACAGTGTCCTACGACTACAGGTGGAAGGCAACCAAGCGCTGGTGTGTTGAGTGTGCTGGAGCACCTGAGGCCCCTCAGAAGCAGAGAAAATGTGTTCTAGGCTTTGCCCATGTCACCTGGTGGGCATGGCCTTCAGTGTGTTACCTCAGGGAGGGAGGTCGCAGCTTTTTAGGTTCTGGAGGTGTGAGGGACTCTAGCTGCATTTGTGAGATTATACGTCATGCTCTCATATTTTGCTTTCATGGGAAAGCATCACTGGGCTTTTTTCCCCCTCTTGCCTGAATGTGTCAAGTTGACAGCGTACGTCGACACTGTAGGAGCAATCAAAGGTATTGCCATTTATGTAGCCATGGCTGCTGCGGCTATGTCTGTTTGCACCTCTTGGTACTCTAAACCCTAGAGGACGGGAATCCTCTCTATTTTACTGACATGGAACTGAGTTTTCAAAGCCCTAAACTATCCTCATCTACCTTTGCTGATGTTATTTAAAGGCACATATTAACACAGCATAGTAAACACCCTCTGACGTGGGGCTGCAAGTGTAAACTCTTCATCTTTTAAGATCGCTTTTGTTGTTCCTGGTTTGTGATGACGTCATTGTTCATACATGCAAGAGAGAATTCCACCTATCCATCTGCTGGACCTCCTCGCTTTGGAATGAAGACTGAGCCAGCTGCTTCTCATTTCCCCCTCTCCTCTGAGCGATTCTCTGGTGGTGCTGTGTAATCTCAGCAGTGATGAACCATACCTAGGAGTATGATCTGGGGCTGTGTAGTCACAGTGGGGACCCTGTACTTAGAGGGACCATAGGCATCTGGGACAGCTGGTTAAGCCTTTGATGGCGCACAGTTGGCGTCCTGGAAAACCATTGAATCGAACAAATACTGTAATGAACTGGGGTAGGGTGACCCTTCTAAGATTTGGCTCTTCTTCCTCCTTGCTCAGCGCCGTCCTGCCATGTGAATCTTGTCCATTCTTTGTTGAATGGGGGTGACACTTCCCGATCAGTCTGTGCCCCAGAGAGCTGCTGTGGGGCCACTGAGAGGTGTGTTGCTTTACATGTAAGAGGGCTTCAGATGCCTTTGGATGGCTTTTGGAAGATGTCTTTTATACCCTTCCTCTCCAGGGTAGAGCTTCGTCCATAGTGTCCATGTGCAATTAGAATCGTAGTGAGCAGAACTGAGTTGTTGCCCCGTCTACAAATCTTGATGGTGAGGACTGGGGCTTGGATCCCACTGATGGCAAAGATAACATGTTAGTTGCATCAGCATGGGGTTGTACCAATCCATTTCTAGTCCTCAAACCTGGTTGGATGTGTTTGTAGATCTATGCTGATCTGTTAGTCACCAAAGGACTCCTTCAAAGGAGAGTAGGGAAGCTGTGTGATGTTCTCTTAATGGTCTTTATCTCAATGGTATTCTGATTGATGAATGGGCAAGAAGGCAATGGACTTCCTTCAATTGCTTGGGTACTTGAAGCAGAGTTGCTTCTATTTCCAGTCTCCATATGGCTAAAAGAGAAGCTTCAGGGGGCTACAGAGAGGGCTCAGAGGTTTAGAGTACTGACTGCTCTTCCAGAGGTCCTGAGTTCAATTCCCAGCAACCACATGGTGGCTCACAACCATCTGTAACGGGATCCGATGCCCTCTTCTGGTGTGTCTGAAGACAGCAACATGTGTACTCATGTACATAAAATAAATAATAAATAAGTCTTTTTTTAAAAAGACAGGTTCAGCCACCAGACCTACCTGACTCTTACGCCTAGGAGCCACATCAGCTGCCAGCATGGCACTGTAACCCTACGGTAGAGGCACACACACGTTGGCAGCAGCCAACAGTTCTCTAAGTGGATTTAAGATCTGCTCCACAAGAGGAGTCCCATGCCTGGTCCTGGAAACCGAGCTGAGTGCTCAGTGATAGTGAAGTCATGATTAGTGGGGGTGGGAGCTACAACCACTAATTTACTAAACCAGCGTAATCCCTCACAACGATCTATAAACACGTGTCCTTACACCCGCAGATAAGTGTTGTCTTCACACCTCATCAAGGAAACTTTTCTTTGCAACAGAGAGACCAGAACAGAAAACCACAACCAATCAGAATAAAGACCTGTGAAGCCCAGTCCCCGTAGCTGCATCTGCAAAACAGTCCAGTACTAGGGGCCATTGGGAAAATTGTAAGAACCAGAGGATTGGGGTTTGCTGTGAGATTATGTCTCCCAGTAACACCAGAGGCTATCCCTGTAGCTACCACCAACATGGCTACCCAAACATGAGCTGAGCAAGGAGGACTCCAACACATGCTAAACTAGACCGAAAACCTAAAAACCAAATCGCAACCCGTGAGACCTCAACCCTGCACAAAGAACTACCAGCTGGGAGTGGAGAGACGGTCCTCCCCGGGGGGGGGGGGGAGCACACCAATCGGTCCTCCAGCGCCAAATGGTCAGCCCTGAAAACATGCATACAAGTAACATTGTATGGACTCACTATGTTATAGTTGTGTGTGTGTGTGTGTTTGTACAATAGGTATATGTAATAATAGTGAAAAAAGAGGCTGTGAATTTAAAGAATAGTGTGGAAGGCTGTATGGGAGAGTTTGGAGGGATGACTCACGGCATGTCAGCTGGCTGGGTACACTGAGGGCGTTGGTTCCAAATGTCCTGATGAGAAAGCCAAAGCCCAGAGAGACCAAGGCTCTTCCCTGAAGGCACATGGAGGAAAAAGAAGGGAGACATGCATTTAAATTACAATTTAAAGATGGCGTCAGTAGTCTATCACTATCACGCTGGGTCCAGCAGTATAGGTGAGCATCTCTATCTCGGCATCCCTAGCAGAGGTCCTTGCCTTACTCTGGTTGGGCTGGCTTTGGTCCCATGTCTTCCTCTCAACTAATTTGACTGGAGGAAACTTCATGTACCGTTTGGCTTAAAAATGGGGCTTGTGCTTCACCCTCCATGGATAGACAGTGTGGGAGAGACGGAGCCATCACTGGGAGAAGGGAGAAGGGAGTGGGAAGGAATAGGCAGTGCGTTCCTCATAGAACTCACGGTGGAAAATGGTCTTCCTATTACCGCATCCACTCTGGGTTGCTTCAGGTTGGAGAGGTGTTTCCCTCTTCTGTTTGAGTTGCTGTGGCCTGTATGTGACGTCTCACACTGTGCCTGGTGCCACACAAATGCCAGTGCCTGGCCTGACTAGGGGTTGGCTGTTGGCTCTGTAGTACTACCTCATGTAAATATCTTTGACTCCACATGGCCACTCCTGGTATGCAGCTGGCTGGGTACACTGAGGGCATTGGTTCCAAATGTCCTGACGAGAAAGCCAAAGCCCAGAGAGACCAAGGCTCTTCCCTGAAGGCACAGCCAGCAAGTATCAGCTCTGGGGTCAGAAACAGATATGCTGGTCACGAACTGGAGCTCTCTTCCTGGCACCCTGCCCCACTCCTCAACGTCACCTTTGCTCTAGAAGACATTTAGAGCTACAAAGACAGTAGATCCAGGCAGGAAGCTAGAGGACTCATCACGGGAGCCCAAGCAGCAGAGTGATATCCTGTGGGAAGGTTCGGTCTCTAGACATACCTTAAGCCATCTTGCCTTCAGGTGCCCCACCTGGGGTCTGTGGTGGGCTTCTGGCTTCCAGTTTGGGAGCTCTTGGGTGTGTTGAATAGTCTTTACATTTTTCCTCTCTGAGCTGAGTGATTAGGTTCTCCGCAAGAAGCTATTATCTGTGCGTCCTGGGGATGCGTGTTTCTTACACATGCAGCCCCTTCCAGGAAGCTCAAGCCCGGGGATGAAGCAGACGGGCTCTCACCAGGGCAGATACCAATCATTTTTACAATTGTTTGCAGCAGCAGAGGAAACATGAGCTTAACAGTTCTGTTGTGGATGGATTTGAGGGAGAAGCGTGAATGAATTGTCAGCAGAACGGTCTTGGCTTTTATCCTGGGATTTGCTGCCGGGGCCCCTGAGATCTGGCTTCCCTGTGTGGAGCCCCAGGATTTAAACACATTCTTTGCAGGCGGGGGCTCATTGTGCAGAGGAGCCTGGGGCTGGGCTGGCCTCTGAGGAAGAGAACCTGGCAGGTGTGGCTAGGAGGGGAGGGGAATCTTAGCAGCTCTGTGCTTCCCTCAGTTGAGGAAGCCCTGAACTAGGGGGCTCTTGACCCCAGTGGGCACCTAGGGCCTCCTGGGTGGGTCTAAGCCTCCCTGATGTTTTTGAAAGCCTAAGACAGCAGTTACCAAGAGCAGAAGTCTTTTCAGCCTCCTACTAGGAAAAAAAAAAAAAAAGACCGAGCTCAGAAATCCATTTGCTGCAAGTTTGAAGCCCTCCAGCTGCAGGCTGGCGGCCTGGGTGGTCGGGTGGATGGGGTGGGTGTCCCTGAGTGGAAGGAGAGTGGAGCATGGGGCAGAGGGGAGAAGGTGGGGGTTGAACTTAATAGTGGCAGTGGAGGTGGCATCTGATGGACCCATGTCCCAGTCTTGACTCTACTCCAAGCCAATTGTAGGATCTTGGGCAAGTTCTTAGCCTTTCCTTGGCCCTCAGTTTACTTATCTGTAAAATGAGCTAATACTTCCTTGGTTAGTCAAGGAATTAAACTGTAAAGCCCTGGGCGGAGGTGGTTGCCCCTGTTTTCTCTCACAGACAGCCCCCGGATACTTGCCCACACCAACGACTCCTCTACGCAAATGCAGTTCCAGGCAAATTCCTAGCCCCCTTTTTTCTAGTGCATGTTTATTTTTAATGGACATGTAAGATTTGCATGTATTTATGGGGCTATAGTATGATACTTAAATGTATTTATAGTGTGGAAAGATCAAGTCAGGGTAATTATCGCTTCCACCTCTTCACGACTCATCTTTTCTCTGTGTTGGATAGTCTCAGAGTCATCACATTTTGAAATACACCACAAATACCTATGACCTATAGTCACCCTACTGTGCGCAGATAGCCCACACTTGCTCCCTTGCCGAACTGCACTTTGGTGGCTGTGGTCTCACCACCCTCCACCTCTCCCTCCATCTCTCCTACTCTGTACCCTTCCCCATCTCTAGAGACCACTGTTTTACTGGGCTGAGATCAACATTTTAGCTTCAAGAGAATGAAACTATGTACTATGTATCTTTTTTGTGCAGTGCTTCAGTTAATACAATGTTTCTCGTTCCATTCACAAATGGCATGGCGACAAGGTTTCGTCTCCTCTAATGGTGGAGTAGTATTTTGCATGCCTGCACCATTTTCCTGCACCCATCCACTGAGGCAGGCTTTGGTGGATACCGTCTTCTTAGCTTCGCTTCTAGCAGATGGCTAGCTTTAAGTCTGTTCCTAGAACTCTGGATTAATATTAGTATGGACAATAACACTTCAAAAACAATTGACTGCTTTGTAAATGTCAGATACACCTCTGGGGAAGAAAGGCCCCCTACATGCTGGGTGTCTTCCTGGGTCCTGTAGGAGGTGGTGAGCGCTTTCCTCGCACACTGCCTAGGCTGTGAAAGATGGTACAGGTAGGACAGAGAAGTGGAAATTGTGGCCCAGGGTGGTTCCCCACCCTAATAAGAAAACAATTAAAGAGAAATTAAAGGAACAAATAGCACTAGTGAGCACTTCAGTGTGTATGCGGTCTCAGTGTTTTTATATATTGGACATTTCCTTACTCCTTTTACTCGGTGATCTGCTCTGTCTTGGAGAAGATTGTCAATTGTTTTGGGAAACTAAAGGGCTTCCTGCAGTGAGAACAAAGTTATAGGACAGAGACTCAGTACAGGCTGATTTCTGGACTCCCTCTATGTCTGACTCTCTCCAAATCAGTTCCGTTCTACTACAGCTGGGGTGCCAGTTAGGTAGTGGGTACCCCACTGAGGGGCCTACAGACTCTGCTGGGGATGGAAGCCTGGCTATTCTCAGAATGGTGCCAGGACTTGGCTTAGAAGCCCCTGGTTCCACAAGGGCTGGGCATTTCCAGACCACTGTCTCTTATACCTGTGGTCTCATAGCTCCTGGGCAGGGCCCTGAAGGCTCAGAGGTTTTTTTTTTTTGTTTGTTTGTTTTTTGTTTTCTGTTTTTTTGAGACAGGGTTTCGCTGTGTAGCCCTGGCTGTCCTGGAATTCACTCTGTAGACAAGGCTGGCCTCAAACTCAGAAATCCGCCTGTCTCTGCCTCCCGAGTGCTGGGATTAAAGGCGTGCGCCACCACTGCCCGGCTGAAGGCTCAGATTTTTCAGGAGCTGTTCCTGCCTTCCCCCACCCCTTATTTCTACCTTTCTTCTTCCTAGGTCCCACCCTGCCCCACCCCGCTTGGGGGTGGGAGACTTTAGAGGGTATGAGGTTGGACTGGTCACTCGTGGTGACGAGCCTGGGTTTGTGGACTGTCAGAGATAATACCTCACTGTAATATCCCAATTCCCTGGTGGGTCTCCTCTTTGGTGGCTCTTATGGCGGTAATATTGCTTTAACCGGTCACCTGGTGCATACTGTACTAGAACGTGTCATTAGGCCTGGCTAGTCTGGATTTGTTGAACACAGTTTCCTCAGAGCTTTTGCTTACTTATTAATGTGCGCAAATTGTGAACCTTCTCTTTTCTCCTGGGCTTGGGTGCATCATTGCCCTCCCAGAGTTGACGACATAGTGGCATATTCTGCCAGTGGCACACAGGCTGGCCTGATGAGTGACAGTGACTGAGTAGGGCCTGAGTGATCTTGTGGTGAGGACATGGGCACTGGCCCTCAGGATCTGAGGACTCCCCTGGGTGGTTGGCAGCAGGATTCCTGTGCTCCCATCGTGAAGGTGGTCAGGACCCGAGCTCTATTCTCTGCTGAAAAAGGCTGGCGGGGAGCCCGGGGCTCACTCGCCCAACCTGTTGGGGTTTCAGATTTGTTCCATCTGAGCAGTCAATTAATTAGTAACTGGAGCTACCCATCATCCCTGGCTCTGGGGGGGGGGGGGGGAACTGCCAGGTTGCCTCCTCCTTCCTTTCCATTTGCTCAAATTGAGCAGCCCGCTTCTGTGATATCATTTGAAAGATGGCCAAGAAGCAATTAATGTGCTGTTTGCTGACAAGGATGTGCTGCCGTTGCAGGAGCAGGGCGGGCTACAGGAAG
>CM052714.1:7079437-7134437 GCA_028551405.1 Uromys caudimaculatus | reverse complement strand
TGTGTGTGTGTGTGCGCATGTGCACATTTGTCATGCTTGGTCTGGTAGGCAGCTCATTTGGAGGAGGAAGAGACATGTCCTGATGTCTCTCAGTGTTTTCCTGACCTTGGCACCTGTACAAGAATATCTGCTGTGCAAACACTCCATGTTGAGCCGCTAGGCTTCTGGATACCCTTGTGGTCCATAGCTTCTGAAGCTGTGGTGCTTTGAGACAGGAATCTCCCAGGCATCCCAGTCTGATGCTTAGACCTGACCCCGCCACCGTGAGCCTCTCGTTAAGTCCTGTCTCTTCTCTCCACACCATTCCGTTCCCTCATCCCCTCATCCCCTAGCCAAGAGCAGCTTTGGCCTGCCACCCAAGGCGTCTGTCTGATCCCTCCACTCTCTTCCAATGCCTTGAGCATTATGGCTGCCTCAGTTAACTTTGCCTCTTGGTGACAATTCTGGGCTTGGTTCTTCTATCTAGAAGCTTCCATGGATAAAGACGAAGCAAAGTGCAGTGACCATCACTGCTATAGTCACAGACTCCTGCTTCCTACTCTGGTCTTCAAATTCAGTCTCCATTCAGACCTGCTGGCTCAGGCTGACGGTACCTTCTGGACAACACGGTCTTTGGGATATTTCCTCCCCTGGCCCAGGGAAGCATCTCCTTTCTTTTCTCCGCTAACCATATACCTTAAGGTAGCAGTCAAGGGGTTTGGACAGGGAGCCGGTGTCACACAGGGGTCACTTCAGAGTCAGTATGCTGGGTCCCAGGGACTTGTAGTGACAGTAGTCAACACAGCAGTTAGTGGTAGCTAAGGGACTGGAGCCGTGGGTCTGATGGTAGAGCTGGTGCTCTTGGATACTGACACCAGCTTTCCTCCCCGCCCACCTGGGATCTCTGTCCCTCTTAGCTTGCCTTCGGAGCCATAGTTTCTGAAGTATGCTGCACATGGCAGACACTCAGAGATGAATGATCTGACAAATGGGGGCTATTTAAGGTTCCTGTGTGAGGTCACCTGAATCCTGGTGCAACTGTGTAGGAAGAGTCACCTGTGTGGAAAGGCATTCCCGATGGCTGCCAGTTCTCCTCTTTCTTCAAACGCAGGCTAGAGCCAGCTTGCTGGAGTAAGACATGAAAGAGAGTATCTGGGGTAAGTAGTTCAGCCTGTCCACAGGATGCTAGGGTCCCATGAGAGTCACAGGGCTCTTCATCTGTACTCAGACATCTGATGGCAAGAGTCACATTCTGGGAGAACTTGGTTCTGGCCTTGGCAGGAGTCAGCCCACAGAAAAGAATGTTCTAAGTCTACTGTCTGAGGACCCATTTCTCTGAGCAACTCTGGGGACCATCCAGCTACATTAGCAGAAGGCCAGCCCTACTAGTGTTTTTGGCTTCTCAGTGGCCCCCAGCCTAAAGATATGACCATGTCACCTAGTACCTACCCTTCGGGCCTGTCCTGCTGTCCTGGCTGCTGCTGGGTAGGATCGTCCAAGACTGGCAATGTGATGGGAAGGGCAGTCACTCTTGGCTGAAACTAGGGCTTCAGGGGTGGAAGCATTGGGAGCTGGTGTTTGCCCCGCCCCCCCACTTAGAACTGTGCCAGGCTGATGTCACCAGGTGTGAGTCCCATCACCCAGGACAGGGAAGTCTTTCGAGGCCAGGCAGCCATTGTCGGCCGGCTTATATGGATTAGGCTTTTCAAGTGAAGGGAAGAAAGGAACCTGCTTTGTTGCAGACGGGTGTCAGGCTAGAAATGTAGTTGGTGCTCCTGGCAATCCCCAACACTCTCCAAAGTGTATTTGTTGCTCTTTGGAGAGGCGTCCAGGTGCTCTCTGTTATGATAGCAAGTGGTGACACAGAGTTAGCTTGAAATGGGATACACAAACAGGCTAAAAATAACTGGATTCAGGGCAACTTGGCATCAGCTAGCAAGCTGGCTGGCTGCTCAGCAACGGGTGAGGGTAGGCACCATCAAAGGCCCTGCTTCAGCCGCAGGGTATGGGTTGGGTGTGGTGGTGGTGGCCATCTTTCCTGGTCCTGCTTCCCACCACTATGTAGCTATGGGCTGCCTGAGGGTGGAGATGCCAGATGGCTCCTGAAGCTTAGGGGCGGGGGTGTGGTGGGCCCGGATGTGATTGAGGCAGTTTATGTCTGTTTGGGAGAAGCTGGGCCAATGTTTGGACATCTTTATGGTTTGGGAAGTTTCTTGGCCTAATCCAGAGGAGCCATGGTTGCATCAGAGCCTGTGGTCCTCTCCTCGGTGGCCCATGTGGAGGGAGAGACCAGAGGGAACTGATCTAGTCTTGAAGAAGGCTGAAGAAATGATTATCTCTTGATCTTGGCCACTGCAGCAGAGAATTTCAGTGCACCTTTGGAGGCCCATCTAGACAGGGAGAAAAGTCACGGGACCTGAGTCTGATATGGGGGTGCTCATCAGTGGGGGGTGCTGGCTGCTTGAGTGTTTGTTATAGCAGATGATCTAGCAAAGCACATGTGGGGTGGGAGGAGCGAAGAGTAGAGGTCTCAGGCCTGTGCTCACATTGCTGGGTGGAGCCAGGACGGAGGAGCTCAGCACTGCCTGCAGGTGAGATGTCTCTCGGAGTACCACTAATTACTTCCAGAGGCATTCAGCCAACACGCTTCTGCTGCCCTGTTCCTAGGTCCTGCCTCTCAGACGTGTTCGGTTTCCTCCCGGCTGCAGGGTAGGGATCCACTTCCCTTCTCCTTGCTCTTCAGGGTGGCTAAGTGCTTTGCTTAGGTCTGGGCCCCAGAGTTAGGACAGGGAGAGCAGGCAGCCCAGTGAGGTTTAGAGTGTGATTGTTCTCGACTCCATGGTGCTAGAGGCAAGCACAAGGCCCCTTGCCTGATGTGAGGGCTCAGAGGATCTTGACGACTCAATCTTAAGTGTCCTGCGTTATCATCCCTCTGTTGAATCGCAAGATTTTATTTCCGTGGTAGCATGCATTCTGTTGGTTGGGTGGGTGGGGTTCCTTAAAGTCCCTCTTTCCTCTATAAAGAGTCAGCTTGGTGTGACAGCTCAAACAGTTGTAGGCCAGTCTGTAAAGCCAGTGTGCAGAGCAGGACGGGCTGGTGACAGAAGACCCGTAAATATCCAATGAACACAGGATCGGGAGGTTTTTATGGCAGTCACCTAAGGATAGAAGTTTTGAAATATGCTCATGTCAGTGCCAACAATGAATGGGAAGCTTGGTTGAGTGAGCTCTGGGAAGGGAGCGTGGAGGTACTCACCACCTCAGTATTTGGAGGATGACTAGACTCTTCCCCAAGGGTTGGCACCATGATGCCCTATTTTCTTCTTGACTACCAGGTCTGTATGTATCCAGAGTAGGGGCTATGCCATGGTTTCTCAAGGATAGACCCCCCCATGACTCCATTACAGTATATCTGCTGTCAGGGTCTAGTGAGCTGAGAGGAGACATGAATGTATGGATTAGCTTCTAACGCTGCCGGGCAGAACCCAGAGAGTTCCAGGAGGCAAAAGAGAGATGGGGATTGTGTGTGTATGTGTGTGTGTGTGTTCAGTGTCTATGGGAGTACTTCTCTCACTAACCCCAGTGATTGGGCATGGCCTTGCCCCACTGGCCCATGAGAGCAGGAGCCTTATCTTCTTTCTGTCTGACTCCTTATACACTGCCAGAGACATGGGCTATGTCCAGTCAGTGATCATAGAGTGTGTGTGTGTGTGTGTGTGTGTGTGTGTGTGTGTGTGTGTGTAGGCAGAAAGCCAAAGGACTCTCAGCCTAAAGAGGAAGGCCTGGACCTCAGGGGCAGAACTTAAATTGTGCCTTGGGGGCTACCTTACATTTCCTGGGGTATATGAGCAAAGGTAGTTTGTCTATCCCCTTCCATTCCAGGATGGCTGAACACATTAGATTTTTTAGATCATGGTGAGAGGTTTTTTTTTTTGTCCCTGAAGATTACGGTTTGAAGTTGTTGTGACCCAACTGTTAAAATGTAGGACTCCGGGTGCTTGCCAGATGACAAGGGTGAGTTCCAAGAGTTCCAACCCCGATGGTGCTCCTTGCCTGTCCCTGTCACAGTAGGCTCTACATCATTGAGAGATGAGGCCAAGCATCTCTGTCAAAATGCCTGGAGCCCTGAGCTTGGTGAGGAAGGGTGCTCGACTTAGGCCGGTGTGAAAACACCTGTTGAATGCTTTGGGAAGCAGATTGGGCAACCTGGGAAGGGCCATGCCACTCCCTGCTCTACAGCCTTCCTGTGCTCCTCTCTGTGCCCCATTAGCCCCACAGCACTGGGGGCTCCCTGGCAAGTGGCTGGCCCTCTTCCAGATTCTGAGTGATTCCTGAGCAGGGGGAGGGAGAGGCATCTTAAAAGCAGTGGTGTTGGTACAAATTGGCACCCTTTGGCTTACTACCTCCACATGCCCCAGACTCCAGGAGCAGGCTGTTCTTCTCCACCTTGGGACATACAACTACCTGTGGCTTCAGGAAAGGCCTTGCTGTCTCTCTGTGCTAGCTCTGCAGGCACACCCTGATTCGTTGTCTGATGGCTGCTTTCTAATCCTACTCAAATGTAGCCCCTTTCAGCATCTTCGGGGCTTGGCTGCAGGGTCTCCTGATGCGACCTGCTGATGGTTCTCCTCCTTCCTGTTCGCCATCTACTCTGGACTCCTGTCCCTTAAACAAATCTCTCTCCCTCTCTCTGTGTGGGCTTGCTTGCTGCAAAGCCTCGCCATTCATGATTCCTTGCAGAGTGAGGACCCTGTAATCCTTAGGTAGGATGTGTGCTGTGGACACTGACAGATGAGTCCCCATCTCCCCCAGCCCCTGATGGTGGGGTGATACTGCTTTAACTCCACACCAACCATACTTCTCAGCCTGGGCCAGTCAACATGCTTTGCTCCATAGGGACCACCTGGCCCCTCAGAGCCAGACACAGATGTGTCAAGACTTCCCTTTGGGACAAGGTGCACATAGGTGTACCTCATCAGTAACCTGGGCTACCTCTGTCCCATCAGGTGCTAAAGGAGAGGGGGGAGGGGAGGAGAGAGAGGGGGGAGGGGAGGAGGAGGGCGAGGGGAAAGGGTAGGGGGAGGGGGAGGGGAAGTGGAGGAGGGAAGGAAGGAGGAGGGATAAGGGAGGGGGAGGGGGAGGGGGAGGGGTAGCTCATTAGCCTTGTGGGAGATGAGCTTGAAGCTGAGCCTCAGTTGCCATGAGCAATGTTTCTTGCCCTGTAGGGCTGTCATTGTCAATTTGCACAAAGGACAAAAATGAGGCCCCTTCCGCACCTACACACTGCAGCTCTGTTTTGGAGGCTGAACTAGCAGATTCCTGGCTGCTCCTCTGCTGATCTCAAGTACCTACTGTGTGCTGGTCATGGAGCAGGATTTGGTTTTCCAGACTGCTGTTGATGGGAGGTTAGGCGTCAGGAGACTCCCCCTGAGGAGGGAGCAGGAGGACTCAGCTGTAGGAGTGCCATGGCCTGTCTCTAGGAGCCATTCCAAAGCAGTCTTAGTAAGGCTCCATGGATTCCATCCATTCCCACCGTGCTGTGATGGGAGGTGCCCCTTGCCACACAGCCATGAAAATGTGGCTACAGAGTGGTCTCTCCCCTCGAAGGAGTGCTCGTTCGTATGGATCATCTGCCCTCCCTCTTGACCCATCATGGCTCCCGCAGCTCTGACGGGTTACACTTCCTCATCTAACTGCCAGCTATCTCCCTGTGCCTGTTTCTTACTGTCTCTCTCGAGCATGGACACACGGAGAAAGCATGGGCTTGCCAACCGAAGTTCCGAAGTCCTGTGCTTCAGCTAATGACCCGGCAGGCGTTTGTTCATCCACTGAATGAATGGATAAAATGGAAAGTGAGTTTTACATTAGTTTGATGACTGAGCTGTGGTTGTGGTGGGTGCTCCAGGAGGCTATGGTGGGTGCTCCAGGAGGCTATGGTGGGTGCTCCAGGAGGCCATGGTGGGTGCTCCAGGAGGCTATGGTGGGTGCTCTAGGAGGCTATGATGGATGCTCCAGGAGGCTATGGTGGGTGCTCCAGGAGGCTATGGTGGGTGCTCCAGGAGGCCATGGTGGGTGCTCCAGGAGGCCATGGTGGGTGCTCTAGGAGGCTATGATGGATGCTCCAGGAGGCTATGGTGGGTGCTCCAGGAGGTTATGGTGAGTGCTCCATCTTATTCAATGAGATGAAGTGACAGACCCAGGTTAGGTTCCAGGGCTCGGACTGAGACCCCCACCCCCAGGCACACCTTCTTAGTCAGGTGGGTGCAGGTGACACAGGTGGTGAGCATGTGTGCAGACCCTGTCAGGCATGAGGGCTGTGGGCATACAGCAGCATTTTACTGCATGTAGCATGTTGAAATGGGAAGGCTTCGCAGGAATTTTGCTTTATAGGCACATAAAGGCCTTTATGACCCATAATATGGACACGGATCCAAAGAGGATTCTATTCTGGCTTCTACCAAGGGTTTATTGAGAGTCCCGTAGAGGCTGTGCTTCTTGGCCCTTCTCTGAGCAGGCTGTGCCCAGGGAGGAGGGAGAGCCTGTGCAGGCAAGACCGGGAGCAGCTTGGGGAAAGGTAGGATGAGGTGGTGTCCTAGGTAGAAGGCAGGTTTCAGTGGCTTCAGTGGGCACTGGGATGTTGTTTAGCTCCTTAAATCCCACCAAAGCTGGGGCCAGAGATGCTGCTTACAGTCACCAGGAGGAAAACAAGCAGGAGAAACGTCTAGCAGGTCTAGAACTGGCTGGAGCAGGAACTGCCAGGAAGTGTTTGGGGGCAATCAGGTTAAGAGGCTGGAGAGGCCTGGGTGGGTAGGTGGGGTAGGAAGGGCCCTTAGTTGATTGCCTTTTTCATGGAGGGAGGGAAATGGAACTTAGCTGACAGAATGTGACTTGGTTCTTCGATGCAGGAGGAGGGCTCCCTGCTGAGCCCTGGACAAGTTCAGGTTGGTAGAGATACTGGGCTTGGTCTCCTGCACAGGTGGCTGTGGGGCTTTGGGCTGCTTGTGAGCTTCAGAAGCCAGCAAGGCTGAGATGGGCTAGGGAGGCTCACTCTGATGTTTCCCTGGAAACCTTGTCCTCAGAGTAGAGGGGCCTGGCTCCTGTTTTTGCCATGGATTCAAAGAGCAGGTTTGGAGAACTGTGGTCTTGTATGTCTGCTATGGGCTTCTGATAGGGGTTGGGGGGAGGGTGAACCAGAGGCTCATTTGAGTATAGGAATGCCCCTGGGTCATGCCTGCCTTCTCCCAGCCCTGAGCACTCTCTGCCACCAGCCAGCTGGCATGCATGGAAGGACTGCATTGTTTGCCAGGTAGATGGTCCACTCTCAGGTACCCTCAATCTGACTGCTCTGTAGACTGGAGAGTAAAAAACTCAGCACCTAGTAATTATTAGTAGCTAGAAGATTGATAAAACAGAATATCACTCCATCATCTTAAAGAACATGAAACTCAGAGAGGTCAGGCACTTACCCAAGGATGCACAGGCAGACATGGTCGTAACGGAAGGACCAGGGTTCCAAGGTGTTGTATCTTTTCCCATTCTTGGGTGGGGGAAAGGCTTCTTTCTTCTCTCACACTATTCTTTAGAGGTGGGGAGGATCAGGCATTCTTCCTCACTCGGCCAGTGAGGAAGCTAAAGGGCCAGGTGGCATTCATGGCTCCTATTGGATATAACGTGGGCTTGTCTACGGAGCAGACACCAGAAACACAGGCTTGCTTTGGTTGCCAGTGGCGAATCACAGGGGCTCTGTGCTTGCTCTCAGGGGGTGGGGCAATGCTTAGGCTCCAAGGAGACCTTAGTAGTTTCTGGGGCTCGTGACCAAGTGCAGATTCTTTTCTTGCTGCACTTGCTCATTGTCACCCAGAGTGTTAGAGGGCAGGGTGCTTAGTCTCAATCAGACTGGCGCAGAGAGGGCAGTGGGGCGCTCGAGAGTCTATTAGCCAAAGCACACGGTTTCCTTGGGTTGTTGTGTTGCGGTTTCCCATCCATCTATGCTAGCCACTATTTCTGCAACACATTGAACTAGTAAATCTACTACATTAGAGCTTGCCGTAATTAACTATTTTGGAGAGAAGTAGAGCAAAGAGACCTTGGGTAGCTACGTAGTCAGAACTGCACCCTCTGTTCCGAGGCTTACCCAGGTGTAACTTGGTGACATTAAGCAAACGCTGGTGGCCTTCCTTGGTGCGGGGTTTGCGCACCCGGCTGGTTGAAAACCGGATGCTTCACTATGTGGATGCTGGCTGGCATTGTGGCTCTTCCATCTAAGGATCCCCGAGGAGAAGCCGCTGATTCCATCACTGACGTGCCAGGGCCCCGGATGCCGGGGCAGGGGAATGCTACAATATAAACATTTACATTCTAAAAAATGGGAAATCATCTGCTTCCATATAAATTAGCCGGGGCTTGACGGGTTTATTACATCCTGGAATGCTTTCATGAGGCTCTCAGAGGGTCCGTGGCGCAGGCCCGGGTCTCAACCTAGGAAGGCCTGTTCCCCCAGTACTTCTTCATATTCTCATGCACCCCAAAAAAGTATTTCAAGTGGAGCAAAACAAGTGCAATTCCACCCTTCCACCCCCAGTAGTGGAGCACCTGACCTTCAGCGAGGGCAAGCTAATGGAAGAGGCTGGTCTGGGGAAGAAGTGGGAGGAGCCAGACATAGAGGTCCAATCAGAGGCTGCGATGGAAGGAGAGGCAGAGCTGAGCTGATGGTTCCAGATTTCACAATGTGTCATGAAGAAGGAAGAGGGGAAGTGAGGAAGGGGTAGGAACAGTAAGCAGTACGCAGGAGGGAGAGCTGTGTATCCTTCCAACCTCAGAGGGAGTTTGCAGAAACTGCTTGTGATGTAACCCCAGAGCAGGCGCTGGGTGTGAAGTAGGGCAGAGTGGTGGCCAGCTCAGCTCTCACTAGCTTCAGATGGGCTGAATCTTCCTGCAGGAGTCGTGAGGTGGGCTGGACATTTACAAGATCTGGGGGAGTAAGTGAGCAACGCGCGGGCGCACACATACACACATAACTGTAAAAAGTTGTGACCCTGCCCCCAATTGTGTGTTATCTACACTCATCTGATCAGGTCTGCAGAGATACATGGAGACAAATGGATGTCGGAAGATTGTGATTTGATGCTCACAAGCCACCCTTGATGACTTTTTTTTTTTTTTTTTTTTTTAAATAAAGGAAGTAATTTTGGATCAGAAATGTTTCTTGGGGGCATTTATTCAAAACAGCGGTTTGCAAGCTAGCCTGCATTGCCACCGCCTGCCGGGCGTCTTTAAGCAGATTGCCTCGCAGTTCTTACACAGAGTTCCTGATGAATTATGTCTGGGGTGTGCTCTGGAAACTTGCCTTTCTCATACGTACCCAGCAACCCTGGTGCAATTGGTTCGGGGACTATGCTTTGAAGATCACTGCTCTGGAGGAGAATGGTCTAGGTCGGCCATTTATTAGCTGAATTTTATTAGCTTTGAAAATATCATTTATGCCTTTGATTGAATGGGAGACATCTCCTGGGTATCTGGAAACATTTTCTTATTCTGTGAAAGAAGCCAGAGCCTCCAATTTGGACAGAGCCAGAAGCCAAATAATGGCAGATGGCTTTGTGGGCCCACAGTCACCTACAAGGCATCCACCAGTGTCCATACTGTGCCCTGCCTTGGGTGTGACTTGTCAGCATCAGGAAAGCCTCTTGGGCACAATAGTTCAGTAGAATTTAATCTAACAAGTGGTGGGGACACGCCCTGGTGTCCTCTGGGCTGTGAGGGTGGCTTTGCTCTGGGGGTACTGCTCATCTCTGCCTTCCTCAGCCCTGGCACCATCCAGATGCCTGGAATGGCTCTCCTCAAATGCTGTGACTCACAGAGGACCCTAGAAGCTGCAGGAGGCAGTTGGACCTCCGCTTAGCCACCTGGGGACAGGTCGTACTGCATCCTACTGCTCTGTACCATTTAAATTGAAGAATGAACACAAGCTTGCCTTTTGGAACCTGTGGGTAGTAGTTCTTGCAAATAGGCCAATCACAGAGCTTGGATGGGGACCAGAAGGGTACCTGGATCTGGGGTGTCAATAAAGCAATGCCAGAAGGTGACTCTGGTCCTCCTAGGTTGCTGCTGTGTGATTTCAGGCCAGCCCTTTCTCTCTCTGTTCTGTGCTGTCCTTTCTCAAGGGAAGAAGAGACACTGGCTGGCATGTGTGTCTTGCACCTCTTCTCTCAGTGGAGAGGCTACAGTGGGACATTGCCCTTCTGTCTGTGTGAGCACATATAAGTCAATAATGGCATTTGGCCAGAGGGGCAGGAGCCTTCACTGCCGAGGAAAGCAGATGACCCATTGAGAGTCAGAGAGAAAAGGGAGAAACTTAATGAAGAATGGGGAGGGATTTGTAAGGGGGCGGGGATAGGAGAGGAGAGAGGGGCTGTGATTGGGATGTAGTGTGAATAAAAAAATAAATTATGTAAAAAAAATAAAAAAGAAACTCAGGAAGAGAGATGGCTGATGTAGGGCTGGTGTTGGAGCACAACACAAATTTGAGAGACAGCTCTGAGATTCAAATCTCCACTGTCACCAATCCTCCCAAGGAGGCCACCCTTCTCATCTCGGAGAGCAGGGGCTTTCTGTGGAAGAGATGCCAAGTGATGGTATGGGACTCGCTAGGGAACACATTCTCAGAGATGCTTAGGGAGATCCCGGTGTCAAAAGTGCAAATGATGTGAGGACTCACTAGAGCAGCAACAGGTAGCACTCCAAGGAGACAGCATTTCGATAGGGATCTGAACTTCCTGCCCTGGACCACAGTCATGGCGTGCTCTCACGCAGAACCGGATGGCTCTGAATCTGAAGAAGCAGCAATAAATAAAAAAAAAAACCTAAGGAATGTTTGTCAGGTCAGGGCTTGGAATAGTGGAGACTGTTCTTTGGTGCCTAGAGTTTTTAAACATAGTTTTTACTTTTAATAAGGAAGACTTTCATCCAAACGTCAGCCAGTGTAGTGACATCTACAACCACGGCTACATGCCTCTTCCTGGTTCCTAGTCTCTAGAGGTAACTGCACTCCTAGCTGTTTCTTTGGCTATTTGCTGTATTTCAAATGTGTGTCTACCTTTAGTTTTTTAATGGTACTTGTATGCCGACTTTCAGGTATGGAAGATGGGGAAGGGAGGGAGTTTTTCCATTAAAATGTCTCTTCTCATCACATGGCCATGCTACTTACTTTTCTGCCTTTGTGAAGCAATGGTGAGCAGCCTGGCTGTAGGTAAGTGTGCAGACTTCCTCCTCTCTCCCTCTGCCCCGCCCTCTTCCTTCTTTCCTGCTGGATCTTCTGAACTATCTTTACTATTCTGAACTGATCTTTACTATTATTTTCCACTTTTTTGGGTCATTTTTTCTTTCTATACCAAGAATTCTCTTAAGTTTTTGGTTTTAGACCACATTTTTGCCTCAGGACTTTGTTTTACACTCTTGAAAAATCACTGAAAAACCCAAAGAGTTTATGTTCATTTTGTCTGTTAATATCATTTACCATATGAGAAATTAATGCAGAAAAACTTAAAAATACTTAATGGTTAAAAAGTGAAATTTTGTAACCTGCTAACATAATGTTTTGTGAAAACTACTCACCCAAACAAGAGTGCTGAAAAGCTATTTCATATTTTTGTCTTTTTTATAATGTGTGTGTTTGAAAATATTTACCTTATTTATGTGTATGTGCCTAGTGTGTGTATATACATACTTACATATATGTATGTGTATATACCATGTCTGTATGTGTATATACCAGGGCATCAGATACCCTGGAACTGGCATTATTATAGTTATGAGCTGGGTTGTGGTGTGGAGCTGGGAATCAGACCTGGGTCCTCTGTGAGAGAAGTTAGTACGTTTAACCACTGAGCCATCTTTCCAGCCACCGAATGCATATTTTGATAGAAGACAGGTATGTTCTCAGTTCTTTCTGTGTTCAGTCTGTTGCTTGCTGTTTCGACTTGAAGTATATAAAGAAAGAATGGTTTCATTCCAATGCGTAGTTAGAAAAGGTGTGAAGGGTAGGTCTTCCAATAGCTTTTCTAGAAAATTCTGAATGTCTTTCAGTCTCAAGGTAGAACTTGGCAAAGGCCGGTTCGTCGTCACTTGGAGGGTTTGGTACATCTGCTTTATGTTTCATGGACCAGCCATTTGGAAAATCGTGGGCTCACTAAGCCACAAATCTTTCGAATGTTGACATGTTTCTTTTTAGACTGTCAGTCAATTGGATTCATAACTATTGATCTCAACTGGACAGGATTCACTCAAGGACTCTCAAGTACACAGTACTTTTACCCAAACTCAGATCTCATCACTAGTAACAAATACTACGAGCCATTTTCCTTGACTTGACAGACTCATGTTCATTTTTCAGGAAATATCTGCCCAATACCTACATCTAAATAGCTGTAAATTCTATTTTCCCCCCTGGAAAAAATGCCATTGCATGATTAAAGTGGTTGGTGAATCTTACAGCTATGCAGGTCACACAAGCGAACGCTTGTCTCTAAGGCAGCCATTAAGTGTATGTGGCGTGAAAAGTGCCTCTGATTGTGCTACACAGAAGATGTGTGCTGGGAGTGTGAGACTTTAATGATCAGCTTACAGGTTCATCAAATATGCAGCTCCGTCCCTAGCTCTGTACTCAGGGATGCTTCAAGCTGCCCTTTCTGTCTTACAGCGTAGTTGTCTCTTGCCTTTGAGACTTGTCTTAAAGGTTGACCCAGTACAGTCCTAGTAGGCTGGAGAGCGCTGGGACCCGGATCAGTATCTGTCACTCATGAGTGATGTAAACACACCTCACTGCTACTGTTCCCTTCATTTCTCTTGGTTGTTTTGGACGTGGACAATAAAAACTTTGTTATTCGTGTGCTTGATACTCTAGAATTCTCCCTACTGTTCCTCCTCTGGGCACTTATGCCATCCAGTGTGGGGAAGAACCTGTAATTATTTGTGGACTGGGTAAAAGATGACAAGATGTCAACTCCCAGGTCTGTTATGTAGGGTTGTAGCATCAGCCTTGCTGGGGAATCCTTGTAGGCTTGGATGAGTCTTTGGGAAAGGGCTGAGAGAAGTCTCCAGCAATCAGCTCAGAACTCCATGCAAAAGCCAAGGAGAAAGCTCAGTCCACTGGGCATCGTGGAACAGAGTTATGCCAACAGCCACATGTAACAGAAAGGGAGAGTCTTTCCCCATCTCCAGGCCTCAGATGAGAACATATCCTGGCTCATGCATCTTCTGTAGTTTGCAGAGAAGACCCTAAATACAAAGCAGTTGCAAATCCTAGACTACCTATCTAAAGAAACCGTGAGATAACAGTGCATTTAAAAATTACATTTATGTATTGTGTGCATGAGTGTGCATGTGCACGGTGTGTGTGCAGTGTGTGTGTGGTGTGCTCACATGTGTGTGCATGTGTGGTGTGTGAGTGTGGTATGTGTGTGTGCACATGTGTGTGTATTAGGGTTCTCTAGAGTCACAGAACTTATGGGTAGTCTCATTATAGTAAAAGAATTTGTTGATGACTTACAGTCTGTAGTCTAACTCCCCAACAATGGTGAGCAGCAGCTGTGAATGAAAGTCCGAGGAGCTAGCAGTTGCTCACTCCCACAAGGCAAGCAGGAGAAGAAGAGGGAATCTTCCTTCTCCCAATGCCCTTATGTAGGTCTCCAGCAGAAGGTGTAACCCAGATGAAAGGTGTGTGCCACCACGCCTGGCTCTGGGACTTGCTTTGTCCCAGATGACCTTGAACTCAGATCTCCTTGCCTTAGTCTCCTGGGATTCATGGCCACTGAGCCTCAAGATCTCCATGCCAAGGTCCAGGTCAGAAACTTGTGTCTTCCAGCCTCAGGATCTGGATCGCAGGTGAGCCTTCTAATTTTGGATTGTAGTGCATTCCAGATATAGTCAAGTTCTCAATCAGGAATAATAACCACTACAGTGTGTGTTTGTGTTTGCACTTGTGGAGGTCAGGGGACAACTTGAAGGACTTGCTTATCTCCGGCCATGTGAGTCCCAGGAATTGAACTCAGGTCACCGGCTTTGGTGGCAAGTATCTTTACCCGTCGAGCCATCTAGCCTGACCATAAGCATACACTTTTAAGTTTGCAGTAATATTTCTCTCTGCCAACAGGCAGCTAGCACCTGACATAATAGAACTGCTCTGTTGAGTTGCAAGTGTAGCCTCTTGGGCTTGTAGCTATGGGAGGAAGTCTCCTGCTCCAGTACACCCAGCACAAATCTATGGGTATCTGTTTATATCATGGTGGCTTTATAGTCCAGAAGTCTGGACAAGAAGCTCTGGGCTCAGGAAGGGCCTGCTCCTCCCAGGGGCCATTCTTCTTGCATTTCGGGAGTTTCTGGGGCACTCAACTTTTATCTGCTACTGAGGTAGGAAATGCTTTGCAAACTTTAAATGGAAGCATTGGAATTTAAAGCTCCAACTGTGACTCAGAGAATACTTAGACAGTAGTGGGGCAGGTATACTGAGACAGGGGGATTGCTCATGCCTGCTGGTGCTCATTCATTGGGCGGTGCACAGGAAGTTCGTCAGGAAGATGCTCAGGTGATCTTCCTCCGTCTGCTCACTTGTCATCTAGCCAGGGCTTCAGGAGAGTCTGCTGTGTGCTAAGCCCTGTGCTAGATTCTGGGATCCCAGAGATAAAACACCGTGTGAGAGCTCACTTTTGAGATGGGAGCAGAGGGCCCTGAAGACTGAAGAACCCAGGGCAGAGGCCTGTAAACTGAACGTTTTTACACGCTAGTTTGGTTTTTCCTGTATTTTGAATTATTGGAATTAGGCGATGATATTAAACAGTCTGGAGATTCTCTTTTCAAAAGTGTGTGTGGTTTGTGTGCATGTGCATGTGTGTATGAACGTGTGTATGTGTGTATATGTATAGTGTGTGTGTATGAGTGTGTATGTGCAGTGTGTGTGAGTGTGCATGCATATATGTGCGTGTGTGCCTGCACTGAAGCCAGAAAAAAAAGTTGAGTATAAAGCTGTACCACTCTTCTCCTTGGAACAGGAAACCTCATGAACCTGGAGCTAGCAAGCCTCATGGACCCTCTTGTCTCTGTCCTTGGCACCCCCAGCCCCAGTGCTATGGTTATAGGTACAAGAGAGGTCATATGACCCATTTTTATAGGGGTGCTAAGGATTTGAACTCAGGTCTTCGTGCTTGTGTAATAAGTGCTCTTACATACTGAGCTGTTTCCCCAGCCCCAGGAGACCCTCTTAAAACAGGTGTGAAGTCATTTCTCTATAGAGACAGTAGGGCGGATGGACGCTGAGAGGCCTGTCTGTTTTAGGCTAACGTACACATGGGGATTCATTTTGCCTGTGCCAGTATGGAGACACTCCGGGTTGGCTTCACTTCTGCCCATCACTGCTGGACCCAGGAGCCTCTGGGTCCAAGTACTCAATGGAGGATCATGGAGTCCACGGGATAAGGTCCAAGTCATAGGTCCTGGGTCATCAGAGTCCCATCTGCATTTTGTAGATTGTACAAAGAGCGCAGACACTGACAACCCTGGGAGGTCTCTTTGCAGCTGGCTGCAGGTGGGTCATCGCTCTTCAGTTTTGAAGTTCCAGCATTATACTGATCAGATGCATGACTCCTGAGTGCAGGAAGTACAGCTTGAGAGTGACTGGAGTATGCTTGTGGCTGTGGGTCCAGGTAGCATGTGGCTTATCTGTTCTAGCTCCCTTCAGAGTCTGGAATCTTCCTTCTCTGGTACCATAAGATAGCCCTAGGGACCGCATTGTCCTGTGCAGACTGCTTCTTCGTGGAGGGTCCTGTCAAAGGAACTTTTTAGGAATGGCATCCTGGTGGGCTTGTTGACTGGGTGTCCCCATCCTAGGCCTGCCTGAGGCGCACTGGGGAGGACTGGGAGTCTGGCCACTTACCTCACCCCATTAGGCTTACAGCAGAACTGCTAACAGACAAAGGCTCGAAAGGGATTAGGGGCAATTACCAGGCCAGCTCTTTATTCCAAGATTTAATGGGCCTAGCCACTGTAATTGTACCTGCCCTATTGAGCTGCTCCCTCCAGGCTCGGCTGGGGTGTGGGCATTGGAGGGACCCATACTGTTGCTTGCCCACCTGCCCACTTTGCGGCAAAGTGGAGCAGCAATTGGAGTGTCTTGGGGCCTCGGGTGAGTTCAGGGTGGCACAGTTGCCTGTCAGGTGCTGATAGTGGCCCAACCTGGAAGCATACACCCTGAGCCCAATGAATGCTGAGGCCTCTCCATTTTCTCAGGGTCTGAGCTATTTAAGATATCTTAGTCATCACTGTGTGTTTCTCTTTGGGGCCTATGGGCTCCATGGTCGTGTCTAGAAGCTAGGCCAACTGGTGTGGGGAGAAGAGTGTGGCCAGAGTAGTGAGGTAGGAAGTCCTTGGGGGGGAGGGAGAGAGGGAGGGAGGGAGGGAGGGGGCTCTTTGTAGATAAGCACTTGGCTGTGCACTCTGGTGCCCTGGGGACACACAGAGCCCAGGCAGTCTCAGCCATAGCTCTTTGGAAGTAATGGAACTCAGCCTAGAGCCACAGGGCACTGCGCTCCACTCCAGGGAATGTTGGTTTGGTCCTGTTCCCTCTGAGGCACTTTCTTATCAGAGAGGCTCCGGGAGGGTTCAGCAGAGGGCATCTGATGGTTCAAGGTATGTGTCCTTTTTAATCCTTTCAGGGAGCTGGTAAGGTGATCCTGACGGCCATGTTTTTATTTCTTAGAATTATTTTCCAGTCATTCATGTGAGCTTGGGAGCACCATATCAGTTTTCCGCCTTAAGTAAGAGGATTAAAAACGTTGCATAATGCAGGGCCTGAGTTAAGTGCCCCAGCTCCAGCACCTTGTCACATCATGTAATTAGGAGTAATTGCCAGTGTGGGGTTCTGTGAAGGTGCCTGTGGGGGGGTGGGGAGTGCCAAAGCCTTGTTGGAACCCTTGTTAGCCAGGGAGGGCAGGTGAAGTTGTGTGGGACTCTGAGGCGGACGTGGTCCTTGTCCATCTTCCTGACACGGACTTGACCTTCCTTTGAGGGTCATCTAAGGGCTATACTGAAGGTCTATGTAGAGGACAAACCATCATTCTGGGATTGGCTGGGTCCGCTCTACTCTTTGGTTGCATTTTGGAGACAGATACAGGGTAGGGGCATCTAGGGTCTGGCCTGAAACCATCAGTCTCTGTCCATTGTCATATCTTTGATCAAGGAAGATCAAGGTTATCTCTTGGGGGAAGAGGTAGGTGAGACACCTCACTTTCTTTGGAGGGGAACCCTCTTCTCACTAGCATTTCTTGGCCTTAAATTAAATCTGAGCTTTCAGTCTTTCAAAATAGATGAGCCTTGCATATGGTAGAGATGCCTTTTGTAGCTCAAGCTGTGCCTACTGGTGGGGTCTATGACAGAGGGAGATACCCTCAGCCTTACAAGAAGTAACCAAGCATCAGGGGAGTGGAAATGTTTGGAATCACTTGCTCTGTGTGGCACAGTTGTGACGACTGAGGTAAAAAGTTACTTTGATGTCAGTTTCCTGTGTGGTCACCTTTTGGCCACTTCTGTCATCTGCTGCCCTTGGCTTTTGATAACCACCTCTGTTAATGTTTGAATGCAAAACCGTTTCCCACAGGCGTGCATATATAAATACAGGTCTTTTATGTGTATCTTTTATGTGTATGGCTGTGGTGCCTGCATGTGCACTGGTGGTTGGTACTATTATAGACCACCACGTGGGTGCTAGAAACCCAGGTCCTCTGCAAGAGTGTGTTTTAATAGTTGGCAGTCTGGACCCTTTTAGAGTGGGGACAAGCTGAAAGAAGTGGGCTGCTGTTGGTGGGCCTTGAGGTTTATAGTCTGGTCCCACTTCCTGTCCCAGCTTTGCTTCTTGGTCTGCTGACATGTGGGCAAGTAGCTGTTACAGTCTCCTGCAGCCACAGACATCCCCATCTGCCCCCATGATAGACTGTGTACCTTAAAACTGTGAGCCAAAATAGACCTTTCCTCCCTACAGTGGCTTCTTGTCTGGAATTTGGTCACAGGGATGAAACAAAACATATCTAGGCTTCCCCAAGTAGAAGTGAGAGACCAGGAAGAGGGCATGGCTATTCTTTGAGACTTCTTGAGAGGAGGGGAAGGTGGCTAAGGAGAGGAGATCCCCAGAATGAGCAGTGACATATTTTCTAGAAGTTGCTCACAATATCCCAGAATTCTTGGCATCCCCAGGAAGCTGGGAAGCCAGAGGGTGTCTTGTGACCACTTTCAAACTGTCCTCAGTCTTGTAGCTGTTCTCCATAGCTACCCTATCCCAGGGAAGGAGAGAGGAGATCAGAGCTCCCCATAGCCAGAACCACTCTGCCTACCTGAGCCTCAGAGAAGGTTCCTCTTGGGTATAGAAGCAGTTTTTAATGGTGACAGAAATGACCATTATGCTGTATGTCAGAGTAGATCTTGAGTGCTTGGTTCCAGGCACAAGGGACTTGTATTTATATATCTTCTTCACCCTCATCAAGGTAGGGTGGCTACTGTACCCCACCACATGTTTGCCAAGCAGGAGTTCTCCCTAGGAATGAGAGATAAGACTCACCCACAATTTCTCGGTGGTTATGCCAAGGACCATCATAAAGGTAAAGGGTGCTGGGCTGGTGAGATGGCTTCAGCCCCCTCAAACACTTTAATACCAATAACAAGGTCTCCAAGTGTCATGGGCCGCTCAAAACTAAAATAGTTTTGCCCTTAGTGTTTGTTCCTGGCTTCTAGGTAGGTATTCTAAGACATTCAATATAAGGGTATGACTGGTGAGTGGCCAAAGGTACCTCAAGGGCCACGCATCTGAGCCTGTTTCTGAGGACCACCTGAAAAAGAGTTGTGAATTTCCTAGAGAGTTCAGAATTCTTCGAATAATTGGGTTGATTTCTTTCAATTAATTAGAAGTTAGAAATCTAGCTAGGAACCAGATGGTCTCTTTCTGAAAATCAAGACCTACTATCTACAAAGTACACACACACACACACACACACACACACACACACACACACACACACACACTCACACACACACACACTCACACTCACTCACTCACTCACTCACTCACTCACTCACTCATATAAGAGTTTAACTGGATTTTTGTCTTCCCCAAGCCATAGGCTGTGAAGTAAAAAGCTTAGTGCCAGGTGGGATCACTCTCTTTGAGTTGTTGGTCAGAGGTATCCTAGAGACCCTCAAAATAATACAATACCGTTGTTCTTGGTCACCAACTGGAGTTAATGGCAAGACCCTATTGCTGAAGGTACCACGTATATTGGTCACAGGGTATGGAGAAATCGAATTGGTGCTGCTCAGAGAGCTTCCTTCATGCTGGCTAGCTTTCCTAGCACCAGAAGGTGGGGTGTAGTTTGTGGGCCGGGAGACATCAACAGTCTTACCCATTTGTGAACTTTGTGAGCTGCAATAGTTACTGGTATGGGAATATATGCCCATGGGCACAATGGTGGCATAAATATTATGGGGTAATCTACACTTTCTGGATTTAAGGCCTGCTCCACAAGAGGAAACACATCTAATACTGAAATCTGTCATGGTTGGGGGGCTCAAAGGCTCAAGGGGTGAACCTTTTACTATTAGAATATTCTAAAGGTTCTATTAGAAGATACTGAATTGACACTGTATCAAACTGTCCTCTCAATTCCTATCTCTATAGTCTTGACTGGTATAGCTTTCAGACTTCCTCAGGGAAGTTTCTTTGTGTAGTGGACAGGGTTGAACACAGAAACAACTCGATAAAGGCAGAAAATATGTGACTTCGAGAGTGTTCACCACAATGGTAAATCTTTATCACCTCTCCTGAGGTTCAGAGACCATTGTAGAAGCAGAGGGGCAGGGGAGGGACTAAGAGCTAGAGGTCAAGGAAGACCAGAGCAAGACAATGTCTCCTTCACATGACAGGACCACTGCACTCAAGAACATAAAGTAGCTACAGTTGACTGTGCAAGACCTAGACAGGATAAAAGCAGCCACATTCTAGCAGGGCAGAAGGCTCATGAGCAGGCACCCCTGACTGAAGAGCTATTGACAGCTGCTGGCTTCTCTGGAGGGGAAAGTTAGTTTTCTGTAAGGATGTAGCTCCAGGTAGGTCAACCATTCTTCAGTGGATGACCCTGTGTTTACAAGAACATTAGGCAGTATATATGTGAAATCAATGGGCTCCAAAAAATACTCCTAGTTGGAGCCGCTGGGGAGGGAGGAGTTGGAGGTGAATATGAGAAAAATATATTGATTAGAATTATCAAGGAAGTAATAGATGATATACAGCTTTAAAAGATGGAATAGCCACAGAAATTGAGACCATTAAAGTCTTCAACACCCAAAGAAATTTGGTGTAATGATGGAATGAAGGCTGCATAGTAGGTGTCAGGAGAGCCATTTAGGGTGAGGAATGGAGCAGGCTTTCAACTCTCCAGGTTACGTCCAGGTCAGACCATCCCTAGTCTACGGGCAGTGACCTTGTTGCAGGTGAATCACAGGAGGAATGCCTCCTGCTCCAACCATGTCCCATTGCTGGCATCGAGCAGGATTAAGAAGTGTGTTGAGTTGTGTCATCCTGGCCTTTGCCTGTGGTAGGAGGGTGACTAACTCTCTGTCCAGGCTGGGGCTATTTTCTCAGGCTCTGGCCCAGTCAGGAGAGCTGGACATGAGGACAGATATGAGGAGGCTCCCCCTTCCTAGGAAGGGACCCTGGCCTCTTGTTCCTCTCCTCTGTGGGAACAACTAAATAATTGTGATAAGAACATCCCAACCATGAAGCTAGGTTTTCTTCCTGCTGGTGCTTGGCAAGGCCTAGCAAAGCTCCTTTTATCCCCACTATTCAGATGGAAAGCCGAGGCCTGGAGAGTGAGTACCGCTTGCACGACTGAGCTAGGGGCTGTACCTGTCATCTACCGGCCATGCTCTGGTCTCTTGGCAGCTGGTGTGTCTTCTTTAGACTGGCCTTAGAGGCAGTTGCGGTCATTGGGAAGAGTTGAGGCTATGGGGCTGGAGGCTGACACACCCGAGCAAGGGCTTCATTTCTTCTCTTCCCAGTGGAAACCCTTCATCTGCCTTTACTGTCTAGAAGTCTAATTCCAGGGCACACCAGAAGAATTTCTTTCAACATGCAGATGGTGTTTGAAGATAGTTTCAAACGTGATTCAGCTGCCCAGTGTACATGGAACCTGAATCCTGACTCACAGATAATGCATACGAGCTGTACATTTTGATGCACTGTAAAACATTTCCATTGATTCAGGAAATAAACATTGTCCCCTGGGGCATATTATAGTGGGACCTGCCATTGCTGCATCAGAGAATATATACCAGCCCTGGAAAGCCAAGGACATCTTGGCTTTCTCGGTCTCCCTGTCCCAAAGAGCAAATCTGGACACAGAAGAAGCTGGCTTTCTAGAATGTTCTTCAGTGCATCTCTTCTTTCCTCTGGCAGTCTCCTTGGTCTTAGACTAATAGCATGAGGAAGGTGGGCACGGGAGGGGAGAGACTAGTCCTCCAAAGGATCTCCTAGTTCAAAGGGTAGGGGGGGCCTCATCGCTGTAGCTTTCTGTGTTTCTTCTGTGGCTTCTTGCAAGGCCTGTTGGGACATCTATTTCTGTTAGTGAAAAAGAAAGAATTTTGCTTTCTCAGGCCCTGGGTCACTCATTGACTTGTCTCAGCATCTGACTGATTTTTTTTACACCTCTATCTAAAAATCGTCCCACTATTTTGCTACATAGACAGGTTGATTCAATAAATTGTTTTTATGTAGCTCGTTTGGTTTTGGGGTTTCTAGCTTAAATTCTTTTAGTTAGAAGTTTTCTAGTTAACTCATTATGCAAAAGGTACAAGTAATTTAGTAAGTAATTCAATGGCAACAGAGGTTCACTTCATGATGCCCTTGTGTGCCAGGTACCATATGAGACTTAGCAGGAGTGGGCTTTGAACACTACCCAGGGGGTTTCCATGCACCTTCATTCCTTACGCGACTCTTTCTCAGGGCAGAACACCAGGGAGTGCCAGTTCCCACCTTACCGATGGCTGCAGAGTGGGACTTTCGAACCAGCCCTCAAGGTTATGAGGACAGGGGAGACTGCTTGCCACACACTAGGTCTGTGCTCAAGGTATCAACTCATCAGACACAGATCTGGATTTATCTGAAAGATGTTTCAAAAGTGAACAAGATTTCAAAATAGTTATTTCATAGACATTTCAAAATTAGGAGATCTAAAATCTTAGCTTGTCAACCTGCTGCCTGGCTTCTGCCCCCTCTCTCGAACCCCTTGCCTGTGGGATTGGCCTCTGGGTAGGAAATCTGGCCTGATCTTGGGAAGGAATCATTAGCCATGTATAACAGCATGTTCTGAGAAAGAGCCCTGGGCATCATCTCCTGGTCTAAAGAATGTTCTGTCACGTTGGCTGGAACACTGGCCTCACAACCAAACCTTGGGCCTCGGTCCTCACTTGACTGGTCTGACAGAAGTCCTTTTCCCAGCAGGCCTTGCTTTACTTACTTGAACAATAGTGGTGATGGTGGGTGACACCAGGAAGCCTCAGTGGTCTGTGGTGTCAGCTTTCACACACTTCCATAGCCCTGCGCTCATTCCCACCTCAGGTTAAGTCACTGCTCCCCCTAGACACTAGCTGGGAAGCCTGACTCTCTGCTGACTAGAGCACATGCTGCTTTTCTTTCCCTGGGGATGTCTCATGACATGTTTGCTAGGTTATAGTCTCGGGGCCTATGCATATTGTAATATAGCATACATGACCCACCCAACACCGTCCCTTCTCATGTCTCTCCTACAGACTCAGCCATGGTTGGTAGACATTTTTGGAGACTCAGATTAAGACTTTGAGCTCAGATGGATTGTGGTGGCATACGGAGGTACGTTCCCACAGGACCGTGTGCTTTCGTGTGAGCTGTATCAGGTTTCCTTACAACTAGAAATCAGTAAATTTTGGGCCTTGCTCCTAATCTGGGACTCACGTAGTCTCGACCTTCTGGTAATTGTCATAGGGGAGAGGATAACCCCTACCTTGAGGTATACTGGGACTCACAATGATAACAGTGGAAATGAGACCATTGGGTGTCCCTGTCCAGATTCCCAATATGCCTGCTTCTCCCTGGCTAGAGGCAGATCTGAGGTAGATGTGAAAGGAACAGGAGCAGGCTGCCCAGGACCATGATCGTAGCCTGATTGCTGGGCCTACATATGCCTAGATCATGGAAATGTGGCCTCTCTTTTTTTTTTTTTTTTTTTTTCCCATCCTAGGAATGGGCCCAGGAAGCTACCACCTGCCACTTTGGTGGGAGGGTGGGAGGAGGCACGCACTGTGAAGCCTACAGGTTTCACTTGGTTGGGATTTGTCACCTGGCAAATAGTCAAGTATCTGCCATGCCTGTTGGAGTCAGCTGCAGCCTCCGTGGCCCAATCCACATGATGAAGTATCCAGTCAAGTTTTGGCAATTCCGAAGGTGTGGTAATGTGTGGTTCTTGCAAGGGGCCGGTGAGGAGCGTTGCGACAGAGGCCCTTGTGCTGGGCCTGCAGGATGCCCTAGGAGGGAGTTGGAGGGTGGAGGGCACCCTTGACAGTTGACATCTGTGTCAACAGCACCCAGTGACACATCGGGGGAGGACGAGCCTGCACTTGGCAGGCCAACAATGGGCTGATTGACAAAATGAACTTTCCCCTTGAAGGCTCCACCATCGCCGGAGAAGGAGCCTGGGTGGATAGGTGGTCTTCCTGCTCTCTGCCTGGGGCTTCTCTGGTGGGCACAAAGCATGGGTCAGAAGCGGGTAGGAGCTCCTGATGGGGTCATGACCTATGTATAATGCTATGGGAGTCTGCCTCAGACTGAGGGACAGGCTGGCAGATCCTTGGCGTGCAGGAACAAAGGCCTGGCAGCTTGGGGGTGACGAACACTGGGTGGGTGATGTGTCCCTATTGCCTCCAACCCAGCATGAGATGGGAGGAGCTTCACACACCACTGAGGTAGTGTATCTGCCCTCCGACAAAGGGAGCATGCTTTGGCATTGTTCGCATCCCCTGGAAACAGCCCTGCTGAGCTTAGGTCAGCGCTGGGGTGGAAATCTTGTCTTTTTTTAAAGCACCACTCAAACTCTAATGCACACATGTGTGCATGTACACAGGCTACCTTGCCCTGCAAGGCTGCAACTCTCATGTAGACTGCCGGAACCTTCTTTACTGATTTTTGTCTATGCTGTCCCCAGTGGAAATGAACCAAGCAGGTTTCCATCAGGACTCTTAAGACAAGCCATTGACTCTGACTCAGTGTTACCATTAATGGATCAGTGCCATTGTCTCAGTATCGATTGCATGATTTTTAGGTGAATTCTCCCAGAACAAGAGAAGGCTCCTTCGGAGCCGAGTGGGAGACTAAAACGCTCTTCCAAGACTCACTTCTTTAGCCTATCTCCTGCTTAAAACCTGCTTTGAGGTTGCTTTCAGTGGTGGTTCTCAGGGCGGGTATGAAAATGCTGAACGAACCCCGGTCTCTGCTCGGCCCCTCACACGCACCCCACGCTCCGGCCCCTGTTCTCTGCCAGTTCTTTGGTGGGATAAAATACAAACAGTACTTCTTTGCAGGAAACACCTTTTTCTCCTATGCCCTCTCTGTTCTTTCTGTGTAGTGAACTCCTGTTAATCCTTCAGTTCTTAGGGTGGTTGTTCCTATACATGCCTTCTGTTTTGTTTCTTTAGACCTTCTTGTTCTATAGATGGAGAGAAGATTCTGTGGTCTGCAGTGTTGTGGACAGGTTTTGATGTTTTGGCTCATGAAGTCTTTTTTCATCGTGGGTCTGATTATTTTTCACTGTTCGTTAGTCATTGATATTAAATGATTATTTTATCAATGAGTTTTTATTTTAATAGGTCAATTATTTTTTAAGACAGGGTCTCACTATATAGTCCTGGCTAATGTAGAAAATTCTATGTAGATCAGGCTGGCCCAGAACTAGCCTGCCTCCCCAGTGCTAGAATTAAAGATATACCACTTGGCAGTATTTTAGAGGTTTCCTGTGCTACTCAAGGTGAGCTGCAGGCTCATAGCAGCCCTTGTTCCTCAGTTCCCCTGCCCCTCGGCTCTGAGACCGTAGCCCGTCATGGGCGTATTTTCCATAAATGGAATTTAGGTTTAAATTCTTGTGGCCCTCGTCCTAGGAGGCTGTGACTGACTCGTTATCTTCTCCTCCTGAACAGGAGAAATTAGCTTCGGATGCTTGGTTTCCAATCTTGCATTCCTTCCTCTTTTTTTGGAGCCTTTTGGTCTGGCAATTCTTCAGAATTTTATAAGAGCCTTTTGATTGATTTTAAAAGATTAAAAATGTCTCATTTAGGGATTTCATGATATCCTTTGCAGGCAGTTGATTCAAGTTAGGCAGCTATTTTTAAGGGAGTGAGTTATCGAGTTCCAATGGTAACTTCTCCCTGTCACCTTCTCCGACTTCCTGAGTGTCCCCCGATGGCCTTACTCTTACTGAACCCTTCAGTTCATTTGCATTCAATATGGTGAGCATCTCTGTCTACTCAGACCATGAAGGCAGAGCCAGGGCTGGGAACACTAGGACCCAAACACCTAAGGCAGAATTTGGCATGTACCTAAGGTTTATTTAGAATTGGGACGGGCTCCATCTTGTTAACTCGCTACAGCAAGTTTTGCTTGTACATGTGTAGTTTTGCAAGCACGGGACACCAGCACCATCTCTCATGTGCAGTGATTTAAACTTAAGGTTTTTTCCTCTTTCTTCTTAGCTGAAGGATCTTTCTGAGTGCCATAACCTTTCTACAGTCCGATTTCCCTGTCTATGAACTAGGAAGACATTAGTGTTAGTTTAATAGGTTGTGTGGGGGATTACGCGGAAGGATAGACCACAGTGACTGTGGCGCATGAACGGGGTCAGCACGTGACGTCATCCCTGCCCTCCTCTTCATAGGTGTGTGTGTGTAAGCATTAAGCTTTTCTTCATAGTTGAAGTCCTGTATGCAGAAGGACCCCATACTTTGATACATTTGTGCAAGGTTTAGAAGGCAGAGATGAAGTGGAGTCTACCTCCCCGTTAGCCTGGCAACAAACATGAAAGCGGGAATCGGAACACTGGAGATGCTAACTTCTACATGCATTTATTTATTTGCCTTATATATGAGTATATATAAGAGTGTGTGTGTCTGTGTATGTGTGTGTATGTATATGTGTCTGTCTGTGTGTCTCTGTGTATGGATGTGAGTGTATGTGTGTGTGTGTTTCTGTATGTGTGTGGGTATTTGTATGTGTATATGTGTTTGTATGTATGTGTATATGTGTGTGTGTGTCTGTGTGTGTGTGATCTATCAAGTTGTATGAGTATTTTGCATGCATGAATGTTTCTGCAGCATATATATGCAGTGCCCAAGTCCAGTAGAGGTCGGTATAGCCTCCAGGACTGGAGTCAGAGGTTGTGAGCTGCCATGTTGATGCTTGGAATTGAACCTGGGTCTTCTGGAAGAGCAGCCAGTGCTCTTAACTGCGGGGCATCTTTCCAGTCCCAGTTTGTTTGTTTGTTTGTTTGCTTTTGATTGCCTACTAAGTTGGATACAGATCTTCGAGCATAGCCCATTCACTCGGCACAATTGAGCTTTCCCTGGCAATCTGTAAACTTCAATAAACACTTCTTTTTCTCCCCAGCCACAAGGATGACAAGATAAAGGACAATAGTTCTAGAATTTGTGTTTAAAAGGGGACAAAATTGGAAGAGAAAGGAAGGTCACTCATCAAAACCATTTTCCTTGCTTTTCTCCTCTCTTTCTAGCTTTCGTGTGTGTGTGTGTGTGTGTGTGTGTGTGTGTGTGTGTGTGTGTGTGTGTGTATGGGGAGTGTGCTTGCCTGTGCACACGTGTACAGAGGCCAGAGGTTGACCTCAAGTATTTTCCTCTATTGTTCTTCAACTTAAAAGAACAAAACCAAAAACAAACAAGAAAATCTCCTTGGTCGTGTGTGTGTGTGTGTGTGTGTGTGTGTGTGTGCGCGCATGTGTGTGAGTATGTGCAAATATGTGGGCATGCATGTGTGTGTGCATATTTATATGTGCGTGTGTGCGTGCGTGTGTGTGTGTGTGTGTGTGTGTGTGTGTGTGTGCTCGCATGTGTATAGAGAGGTCAGAGGCCAACCTCAAGAGACAGTCTTCCCCTTCCACCTTGTTTGAAGCAGGGTCTCTTGTCTGTTGCTACTCACGTTGAGCCCACTGGCCCTCATGCCTCTAGAGATTCTCCTGTTGGTGGCTCCCACCTCATTGTAGCAGTGCAGAATGACAAGAGTGCCTGTGTGTCTCTGTCTGGGTTTATGTGGGCTCTGAACTCACTTGTGCTTCACTTGCTGAGACATCTCCCCAACCCAAAGTGCTGTCAAGGCACCTGAAGTCCATGGCTTCCTACTCCCTCTGTAACACTAAGGATCGAACCTAGGACCTTATGCACACTAGCCAGGTGCTGTACCGCTGAATTACATCCTCAGCCCCACCTTATTTTTCTAAGACACGTTCTCTCACAGGATGTTAACCCCAGAATTGGGGTTACACCCACCTTGCTTTCTACTTAGCCACCAGGAATCCAAGCTTAGGTCCTCAGGCCTGTGCCACAAGCCCTCACCCACGGAGCCATCCTCCAGCCTCCCTACCGCCATCACTCTGCATGCTGTGTAGACTCAGTTTAGTTTTAAGGTTTCCCTTGTGATTCTTGGCTCTACCATGTGGACTCAGTGTCTACACCGAGTCATCCTGATTCATTCAGGAAGTGCGTGCTCAAAGCAGAAGAGTTTTTATCAGTCTGTTGATTGTTTGGAGAACCTTGACGTTAGTTCTGCAGTTTCCTTTCATCTGTCTGCTCTATGGCCTCATCAGGATAACCTGGCAGGGTTTCTGCCAGGGTACTAGTCTTAAGAAGTTTGTAGGTCTCCCCCGCAGGTCTTCCCAGCTCATTCCTGGATTATCCATTCCTACTTCAGGTTTTGGTGTTTTTGTTTGTTTCTTTTCCTGAGATGATCAAAGGAATCCAGGATTTACACAATCTTTCCCTTAAAACTTTTTTTAAAAAATTGCATTTGTGGAGTAAGTGTGTGTGTGCGTGTGTGTGTGGCAGGGGTGGGGAGAGAGAAGGGGTCATGTGCCACAGTATGCATGTAAAGGCAGGGGCGACCTGCAGAAGTCTGTTCTATTTTTCCACCGTGTGGGTTCTAGACATTAAATTTGGGCCATCAGGCCTGGTGACAATCACCTTTACCCTTGAGCCATCTTACTGCCCTCAAAGTGCCTTTTATGTGGCTCAATACTCTGACCGCTCTGAGATTCAAGCTAAAGGCCAATCACAACTATGTGTGTGTGTTTTTCCTGCCAAATCTCTTTGCTGTTTTCGCCATCTCAATAGGCCGAAAGATTCCCTAAATCACCACCTCGCATCATTTCTATCCAGCAAAACTTCCTGTAAGTTCTGTTGTCTCTCATATCTTGTTTTATTCCAAAGAGCAAGAATAGCATTCTTACATATTGCTGCTACGTCATACCTGCTTAGCTAACTATCCAGCTACATACATCGCTAGTGTTACTTCACAGAGGCCCGCATGACTCCAGGGAGCTCGCCTGCTGGTTCTGTCTCTGTGATAACAGGATCCCCCTCTTCCAGTTTCCAATAACATTTCCCCCTTGTCTTCTGAGCCTCTCTCAGAAGTGCACCCATATCCATTACAGTTCGTTTACAATAACTCACATCATCTTCAAAGTGGCTTAGGCTTTCTCTACCATGTTCTTCATATTGAGCCCACCCTTAGCCGAGTTCCTAAGGATTAGTTCATAAAATAATCTGTTCCAGGGAAATTTGTTTTTCTACTATACTCTTTAAAATTTCCCCAGACTATGCAATAACTTGATAATAAAGCTACATTTCCCAAGTCTAGGTGTTTGTTATGTTACCACCCCACTTCTGGTACCAAAACCAGTATTAAATTTTTGGGGCTGGAAAGATGGCTCAGCGATTAAGAGCACTGACTGTTCTTCCAGAGGTTCTGAGTTCAATTCCCAGCAACCACATGGTGGCTCACAACCATCTATAATAAGATCCGATGCCCTCTTCTGGTGTGTTTGAAGACAGCTACAGTGTACACACATACATAAAATTAAAAAAAATTAAATTTCTGTGGCTTCTCTAATGAGTTATCACAACAAAAATTCATTATCTTATAGGTTTATGGTCAAAAGTCCAAAATGAGTGCAGATCAAAGTGTCAGCAGAACAGCTCTCTTCTGAAGGATCTGGAAGAGGAATGACTTCCATGTGTTTCCCAGCTTCTAAAGGCTACCACCCTCCTTTTCTGCCCCACTCACCTGTCCTTCCAGGCCACTCATAACTAGCTGTGTCTTTTTCACCTTGAGTCTCTCTGAAACTGACTTTTTCATCTTGTACCTTTAAGGAGCCTGTGACTAGCTGGCCCCATCTAGGACATCCATGATGACCTAGGACATCCATGATGACCTCCTATCTTGGAGTAAGCCAATTTACAGACTTGATTATTGCTTTTCAGTGAAATGTAAATATTCATCGGTTCTAGTATTTAGGACATGGCTGTCTTTGGGAAGCCATTATTCTGCCTGCCGTGTCTACTTTCCAGGTTGGCCTGTCAGTTGAGAGCTGTTCTGGAATTCAGTCCTGGATGTCTACTTGGTGTCTATTTCAAAGTTCCTTCAGTGGTTTTGAGAAGCATCCAGTTTACTAATTGTGTGTGTGTGTGTGTGTGTGTGTGTGTGTGTGTGTAAATCTTCATTTCTTAGTGTTATTATTTATCTGTATAATGGGATCATGCCAGATAAGTATGTGGAGTCAAGCATCTACTGACCAAGAGAGCTTCCAGGAGGTATCGGGAGGAGCCAGAGGACTGACTGGAGCTTATAGGAAGGACAGAGGGTGTTAAACACAAACCGTTTGCTAGGCACTGCCCTGGGCTTTCTCACAGTAGCTGTCCATGATGAAGGAAAGGTCCTGTCTTGTCCTGTCCACTAGACTCATGGCTTTGATCGCTTAAAATATGGCTGTGTGGCTCAAGAAACAGCTTGTTTAGGCTTTTTCCCCGTTTAATTTTCATTTAAACAGTCAATGTGGCCAGTAGCCACTATCCTGAGGCACGGTTCTGACAGGCCAAGTGGCCTGAGGTTTACCATAGCCCCTGGAAGGGTTAGGACCGTGTTGGGGCTGAGCATATGTCTGCTTCTCCCTGACTTTCAGTTCCCCCTTGACCATGTTCATTCCTTTGCCACCTGACCTTCATCTGCTCTACTTTCATAGGCCTCTAAAACTTCTTGATGGCCAAACCTCTGAGATTGGGGTCTTTAGAGTTTGTGTGTGATTTTAAGGGGACTTAGCTGGGGTTCTTAATTGGACCTCAGAAGCATCCATGCTGGGTATAGGTTCAGGCGCTGGCATCTGAGTGGCAGGTAGCACTGGTATCCCATGCGGGCTGTAGCACAGTCCCACAACTTGCTTCCCCAGGTGCTACTGCGTGTCACTTGCCAGTTGGGAACCCCTAGAGTTTGTCCTCTTGGGGTCCCTTTCCCACTGTGTGCATATAATCACTTTCTTGGCACAGGAAAGAACAGATGGTGTTGTGGAGGTGGAGGTTGGCAGGGCTACACAGGGGGGACTCATGGCACTGAAGACGCCACAGCCTGTGGAGCAAGCTACTCATCTCCAAATCCCTAGCTATGCCCCCATGGCTGGCTTGTCAGAGCCAAGGGACTGTGTGTGTTGGGGAAGGACCTGTGGTTGGTGAGGGTAGAGATCCTGGCAGAGTCTGGCCAAACATTTGCCCAGGTAGAGGTTTCAAGCTTACGGTTTAGGGGATGTGCCTGAACTAATCCTATTATTAACTGGATTATCTCTTCACACTGTACTAGCTTCTGTGGGTCCCTGTGAAATGCTCAGTCTGGAGCCAGCATGACAGGTCCTACTGTGGGCGGTGCTTGCTGTCAGTGAGCCTACCACCTGCATGGAGTCAGGCGGGCTTCTGCTCCTCACTGGGCCATTGGTTGGCTTGCTGGCTCATATGACAAGCAGTCACTGGCACTAGCTGGAGACTCAAAAGTGAATGGAACCAGATGGAATCTCATGGGCCTCACGTTGTAGAAAGGGAGGCAGAGAGCAGGGGAAGTCTGTGAATGGTAAAGAGAGGAGGGGTGGGGCCGCTCACAAAGTTTTCCCAGAGTGCCTAGCATTGGGGTCAGATTTGGGCAGCGGTGGCTTGGTTGAGTTGATTATGCATTCTGCACTAACAATCCTTTACCTAGCTGTCTCACATTAGAGGGACAACGTCCCTAGGACCCACACTGTAGGTCTACTTCATAAGGCAGCGAAATGCTGGAGGTGGGAGGTGCATACATTTCTCTAGCTCTTAGCCTGGGTGCTAGGAGGAACCGATTTGCTATTGAGTGCTGTCAAACAGGGAGAAGGGCGGGCAGAAGATGCTCAGTGATTTTAAACCCCCTGGAGGAATGGCTGTGCTGAGGAGAAGGGGGAGGCTTCCTCTAGCGGCTTAGTTCTCTGGTAAGCTGGAGGACTGATTGATGGCGGTGGTTTTAATAACTCTGTAAACCAGGGCTACTCAATGCAGGATGAATTTGGTTGAGATGTAAATATTTTATATCAGAGTATTAACTGCTTATTAAAAGTATATTGAGATTTAGACGTTATGTGGATGAATTTATAACCATCATAGTGGGGTCACGGGCTGACTGGAAACATCTCTAACAGAGCTGTTAATCCGGAAATGTGTGTCCTGCAGTCAACCGGCCCTTAGGTAGAGTGCTTTTCTCGTCTTATTAAGCAGAAATTAAACATAGGTATAAATGTTACTGAAAGTGAAGCTTCATTTTCTGGCCTACCACATGCAGGTCACATGGGATGATCAAGCTGTGCCATGGCTCTTGAGACAAAAGAGGCTGTTCTGAGGCTGTGAAGTTTTATTGGCCTGTGGTGACTGGGTACCCGGGTAGGAAGGGTGGGTGCTTGGCTCCTGTGGTGCAGAAGAACCAGATTGCCTGGGTGTGGTGTATTTGGGGGACACCCTTGCTGACTGCCACACTGGGGACACTCAGGATTTTGAGCCTGGCATGTGACCAACATATGATTTCTTTTAAGTCTGCGTATCTATTAAAACGTGTTAGTACAAAACATGGGGCAGGTGACACAGGAAAACAAATACTTCTTGGATGATGAAAGGACAGCATGAATTTAGGAGACATCTCAGAGTCCATCTGTCTATCCGTCTGTCTGTCATTCTGTCTACCCTTCCCTTTTCTCCGTCCATCCATCCCTTTATCCCTCCATCCCTCCCAGGGACTGAGTGCTAGACATCATTGCTAGGCACCAGGGATTTAGCAGCTTAGTACAAGAGAAGCCCTGCCCGCATGGCACTTCTGTGACACCAAGGAAGTCAGATGGCACAAAACAGGCACACAGTGTGTCCACAGTCCAGGCAGCACAGAACTAGACATAAGCGAATGACGTCTGTTTCCATGTTTGACAATTCTGCTGTTGGTTTTTAAATCCATATAGAATGTATCATAAGAGTCACATTTTAGTTTTCTGAGGGATTCCAAGAGAAATATGGTTCCTGGCTGTGTCTTGCTGTCTTATGTGGACACTTTCCATGGTAATTTGCTGCACTATGGTTTTCTGTTTCAGAAGTCAATAAAGTATATGGCCCACTTCTATGGCAATACCAAATCGTCTCTAAAATTTCTAGTCTGTGATTGAAGCCAGGGAACTGAGATCAGGGAACACTGTCTGACACTAGATGGTTGGGGATGTAACTTTTGGGTCCTGAGATCTGCTCTCTGTAGTCCTTCCTATAGTCCTCCCTGGTAGCAAGCTGCACCTCCTTTCCCCGAATTTTGTACCTACGTAAATCTGGCATGCATGCGGAAATGATCAAACACCAAGTCCTGTTCTTAACGAAGGCCGTTTAGCAAAGATAAACATTGCCCTCCCCTTGGTATTGATGTCCCAAGCTCTGCTGTTGTCTGTGAGCGAGGTCTTGGGCTGTGAGTGGAGGTTCTCCCATGAACAGTGCTAGGGAGCCTCTCCCAGTCCCGGCAGCCTCATTATGTGGCTTGGGACATTCTAGACTGGAGCTGGAGAAACAGAAGGGACTGTGAGAGAAGTGGCTTGCATGGAGTTAGTGACTTTGTTCCTTTCCCCACAGAAGAGGCACGATTCTTTGTTAAGACTTACTTTACTATGTGTGTGTTTGCTTGCATGTATATATTGTACTATATGTGTGCCTAGTGCCTGCAGAGGTAAGAAGAAGGCATTGGATCCCCTGAATGAAGCTGGAGTCACAGATGATTGTGAACTACCATATGGATGCTGGGAATGGAGCCCAGGCCCTCTGCAAGAGCAGCCAGTGCTCTTAACGGTTGGGCCATTTCTTCTGCCCCAAAGAGGTGCATTTCCGCCATGGGGGTAAAGAGCAATATGGAGCACCTCCAGATGTTTCACGTCCATCCTGGGACATCTTAACCTATACTGTCCTGAATGGTCACCACTGGTCACTTGAGGCGTTTGCACACATAAAATATGACAAATCGCTACTGAAGAATTAAAGTTTAATATTTAAAGATACTAGTTGTGGCTTGGTGGTGGTAGCATACGCCTTTAATCCAAGCACTTGGGAAGCAGAGGCAGTCAGATCTCTGAGTTTGAGGCTAGCCTGGGGAGTTTCAGGACAGCCAGGGCTATACAGAGAAACTCTTGTCTCAAAAACCAAAAACCAAACAAAAATATTCTAGTTGATTCAGGTTTAAAAGGATTGTTACAACCTGCCAACAGGGCCAAGGGGAGAAAAAATATTTAAAAGACCGAAAGATCCAAAGATTATTGGAAAACTTCTAAGACACTGAGACCGGCTTGGATAAGTGAGCTTACTTGAACAATTGTATGTTTTATGAGATTCTAATCAAGGAGCTGGGGAAAGTCTGGGGCTTGAGTTGAGATGAATTTTAAGGATAAAGTATACACTAATGTGAAGACATAGCTCCAAAGGAATGTAAAATATCTCGTTAATAACTTGGAAACATTTATTATGGATTAGAGTAATATTTGGATATATTAAGTTAAAATTCACTTGCTAGGGTCAGATTCACCTGTTTACTTTCGGAACCATAGCTTCTAAAATGCCTGAAAGCACACGCATGGCTGACACCATGCTTCTGCTGGACGAGTGGATCTAAGCCGGCCTCTGACCCTTGCACAGGCTTGAGGCTGTTTATGACTGGGTAACTGAGCTCACCTGGTAATCTCCATCAGTTATTTTGTCCTATCCCTTTTCCCCTGGGGCTTCATTTTGGAGAGGTGGTGACTCTGGGGGCAGGTACACAGAGAGCACATCACCTTGTACAAAGGGACACAGTTTTCAATTCCCCTATGGTCTTGTCTCTGTGGCTGCTCTGACATCAGTGACACGAGCCAATGAAGTCGGCAGGGTTGTCATTTCACAAGAGAACAAACAGCCTCAGAAGGAAGGGCAGATTGACCTTCACTGAGTTCATGGCCACGACTCAAACTAGAACCCGGGACTCTGTTGACTCTTCAGTCTTTCCCTCGGTTGATCTGGCAGCACATGCCAGGGAATGTAGCAGGCATCGTAGGCTTGTCGATGGAAAAGTATCACCTTCATGGTGCTTGTTGGCTGCCTCCCGCACTCTCCTTGGTATGTGAAGGACAGTGGCCACGTAGCAAAGTGGGACAGCAGGCGGTATTGAGTGTGTGACGCCGACTCCTCAGAATATGGAAGGATGTAATGTGGTGGTGGAACGGGTCACGTGCTACCAGTGTTTAGCTTTAACGGCACAATTCCTTACCTGTAATGTTCTCTCTCAAGGGCCTTGTCTACAGTCTTAAGTAACTTTGGAAGCCTTGGGGTGTGTCTTGTGCTCCCAGTTACCACCAATGTGATCTACGACAGCTGTTTATGTAAAATGGGCCTCTGCCTTGCAGGGAGAGGGCTAGCCAGAGCAAGAGTGTAAAACATTGGGCTCCTAGCCTAGCACCTGGTGTTGTGAAACACAGTGGCTCAGATTCCCCCAGACACCTGCAGCTTTTCTGAGACCCCCTTGATTTCCCCCAGACTCCCGCAGCTTTTCTGGGCCCTTCCCTTGACTCTTCATGGACAGTGATGGCCCAGCAGAAGAGGGAACACGTTGGGTGCTGAGCATGGGAGGAAGGACCCTGGGTGGTGGAATGTTCTCTGGGTTCTTGGGTGTCTACACTCAGCCTTTAGCAGTTCATCCAGCATGCTAGGAAGGAGTGGGCAGAGCTGCAAAGCTCCAAGGCTTCAGAGACTGTCCCTGTCACATTGCAAGACAAAGATCTATGACTCCTGTAAAATCATGAGCCCGGGGCGGCCTTGAAGAAAATGAGTTCCTCCGGGGGATGACAGCTCTCCCTGATATTCTCTCGAAAGTGTTAGTCAAGTCAAAGGGATTCCTTTTTCTTTCTTTCTTTCTTTCTTTCTTTCTTTCTTTCTTTCTTTCTTTCTTTCTTTCTTTCTTTCTTTCTTTCTTTCTTTCTTTTTTTAGATCCACTCAAAGTCCCTAAGGGCAACCCTGTCTTCCAGAAGGGATTACAAATTCTGGATTGTGTAAACACTATCTGCCCAGGAAACATCTAGGGTGATGTTCGGTACTCTAACCAGCCTTCCAGGGAGAGAACCCAGACAGTCCTGGCAGTGAGGGCCCTGAGGTGGCCCTGGAGACTTAGAGTGGCCCAAACCTTTCTCTCTGTCCCTTATTCTGCCTGTCTGAGAGGCTGCCTGCTCATTGAGCCTAGTTGCTGTTAAGCGATGCTTTGAGTAGTTTCTGTCTCCCTTTCCCTCTTCTCCATGGCACCAGTGACCCTTCCTGGCACAAAGCAGGAATCAGCAGGGCTAGGAGGCACGTCCTAAACCATTTGCACCCCAAATGCTGTTAGGGTTTTTTATTTCCCTCAACCAAGCAGAAGGGCCCCCTATGTGTCCCTCTGCCCTGGGGCTAGACAAAAGGGCCAGAGGGCAGGTTGACAGCCAATGGCATGAGATCTTTTCTGAAACTGGAATCTCTGGCTGTCCTGGATTCATTAAGCCCAGGCTTTTCTCCACTCCGCTGACGGTCACCGTGTGATAAGCAGTTGTGTCTGGCCCTTCTGTCTTTGAACTGAGAGCTCTGTCTCCCCCCCCACCTGGGATCTGTTTTGAACTGTCAGTTTCCAGGGATTAGATGCATGTTTAGGCTGGATGAACTCATGAATGAAAATATTTTGCTTCGTGGTTTCGGCAACAGAGACCTGCACTGTGCAGTCCCCCTTTCTCTTCTCTCTCCCCCAGTACCCGCCCATCAAGGCCCACCCTAATGGCAGGGCTAAGCTGCCCCATGACTGATGGGAGAAAGCCTTTGTGCCTTGGTGAAGCAGGCGACCCAGCGGCTTCAGGGACAGGTGAGGAAGTTTTGTTTGTTTGTTTGTATGTGTGCATGCATGCATGTATGTTTTTTCCTGGTCCCAAGGAAGCTCCTTAGCACAGAATGGTAGCAGGGTTACTGCCAGCTCATTGTGTGGAAGCAAGGGAAGTCAGGGCACATGGCTACCCAGGCTCATGAGCTGTATCCATCTGGATCCCAGGGCCACCGGTTTCTTGAGCTTCAAGGGGTGCAGGACACAAGGCTGAGGAGCCGGTAGGTCTTATTCTCTTAAAGGTGTTGCTCAGAGTTCAACTCTCAGCTCCCCCCTCCTTTAAGTTTCAGGCCCCTCAGAAGGTTAAGTGTAACCGTTCCCCCCTCCTCACTACAGATGAGGAGGATAAGGTCAAACATTGCTCGCCCTAAGCCACTCCGAGGGCTGTCGGCGTGTGTGTGAGGTGCCTGCCAATCACGGCATCTGGCACGGTGTTGACCTTACATTACCCTTTCCTGCCTTGATCTCTGGCTTGGCCGGGCATCCTGAGCAGTTCCGGCGGCACTCCATGCTCCTTCTTCCTTATGCCCAAAGGACACGGAAGACTTGGTGGTACTTCCAGAGCCTCTGTGCGGAAACATCACCAGCTACCAAGGGAATATGTGTGATAAATAGATTGGTGCTGTAGTAAGCCCTGGCTGGCTCCTACCAACGTGTGGCTCTGGTGTGCTCCACAATTGTGAGGTCATTGGCCACCTTCCACAGGTCAGCTGGCTGTCATTCTCTCCCAAAGGGAGCCACTGAAGCCTTGCTGTAGGTGACATAGTCTGGTGAACACTAGAACCTGACTGGATAAAATGGACTAGCTTGCTTAGTGGTGAATAGGGTAGTTGAAAATCAAAACAAGTCTTGCGTTGGTGGCTGTTGTCTAGCTTGGCTAGGTGGACAAATGAGGGAGCTCTGTGTGTGCATGTGTGTGATAAATTTTTGGGCGTTTCCTACCTTAACTCCTGATTCGTGGCTTTTTTAGTTATTTTTCTTGGGGCTGTGTCAAAATTCCTGACCAGTGCAGTGGAAGGAAAGAAGGACTTATTTTGGCTCACAGCTTAAGGACATACAGCCTACGATGGCGGGTGATGGGGCATGCTAGAAAGAACTGATCAGGGGACAGAGGGAAGGAGGGAGAGAGGGGGAGAGAAAGATGGAGAGAGGGAGAAGAAGAGTGAGGTGGGGAGATGAGGAAATGGGGAGAGGGAGACAGACGGGGAGATGGAGACACACACACACACACACACACACACACACACACACACACACACACACACACACACACACACCCTCAGAAACCTGAAGAGGATGTATCTCCTGCTGCTGGAGTTACAGGCTGTTCCGAGCTACCTGATGTGAGTTCTGGAGCCAGAATTTGAGTTCTCTGCAGGAGTAATGCATGCTCTTAATCACTCAGTCCCCGGATGGTCCTTTTTAGTCACTCGTGTCCTCACTAGAGACATGTCATTCACCACTGACATAAGTGAAGAGAGCTGCCTGGTGGGAAATGTATCCAACGGTCAGAATGTTCTGTAACCACTCTCATGTTAGGATATGGAGCTGGTTTCTGAATCTGGCCTTGTGATGGCTATCAACTTGGCACAAGCTAGAGTCACCTGAGAGGAGGAAACCTGGATTGAGAAAATGCCTCAGGAGATCAGGCTGTAGGCAAGCCTGCAGAGCATTTTCTTAATCAGTGACTGCTGGGGGAGGCCCAGAATATTGTAGATAGGGCCAGTCCTGGGCTGGTGGCCATGGCTTCTATAAGAAAGCAGGCTGAGCAAGCCATGGGGGGCAAGCCAATAAGCCACACCTCTCCATGGCCCCTGCATCAGCTCCTGCCTCCAGGTTCCTGCCCTGTGTGAGTTCCTGTCCTGACTTCCTTCATGATGAACAGTGATGTGGAAGTGTAAGCCAGATAAACTCTTTCCTCCCTGAGTTGTTTACGGTCATGGTGTTTCATCCCAGCAGTAGTAACCTGACTAGGGCAGGCCTCACGGAATATTCTGTGATGAGAATAACCATGCCTAGCACTTTGGTGTACTAGAAAACTGTCCTTTTGTGAGGAATCCTGAGGGTTGCAGTTTTGGCTCAAAAGGTGTCCAATTTTAGGCTTTTGATGTCATCTACTTTCAGAAGTTCCTTCCCAAGTCTCTTTCCTCTCTTCGAAGGCTCCCTAGGTTTGATAAGTTGTTGGAAGGTAGAGAGCACAGGTGTGTGTCCCTGGGAGGGGGCTGAGTTTATTGTGCAGATGGACCCTGAGACCAGGCAAAGGGAGAGTGTGGGAGCCCAGGCCTGAGAGATGTGGGCTAGCAGACCAAAGGCATCTCGGGGAGAAGAAAAGAGCTGCCAGCCTAGTGAGCCGATTCTCAAAGGTAAAGGCCCCTTCTGTGACGTTGGGGAGGGTATCTGAGCATTCAACCCTTGCTGGGTTTCCTCCTCAGGGGCCAGGGAGAAGAGTCAGATAGGAGTGGGACTGGTGTCTGGGTGACATGGGTATTTGGTTTGGTGGCAGTCGTGTCAGGCCCAGGTGCATGCTCAAACCAGGTACTGATCACTAGAGGCCAATGTCAGGTTGGGAGGTGGGTCCTGGAACCTGCAGATGGAGTTTCGGGATCTTTCGTTTGGCTCATGTTTATCAGACAGTAGCTGTGGGCTAGGGCCTGGCCCAAGAGCTGGGGAGACAGCTTGAGTGAAGAGGGTGAGCTGCCTTTTGCCCTCGGACAGTCACGGCCCGTGTGCCTGACTGGTGAGCACTGGCTGCACTATGGGCTGTGTGAGCACAGAGGAGGGCAGTTGGGAAGACTTCCTGGAGGAAGGTATGTGTGAGCGGAGGCCTGAGGAAGCAGGGATGAGGAAACACATGGGGTCTGGGGTGTTGTCAGGCAGGGTTGATAACCAGCCACTGATGGGGGGGGGGTGTCTGTAGAAGGCTGAGTGGGCTTCCCAGGGAAAGCAGCAGCCTACTCCCATGGATGGAAGCTGCCCCCCCTCCCCCGATGGAGACGGTGGGGTTACAAGAAGCTAGGATGTTGTCTCCATGAGCCCTGCCTATTGTGGAGCTATCTGTATAGACCAGATGTGGCAGGCAGGGCTCGGGCTGGGGAGGTGGCCAGGTGGCGGTCCAGGAGCCTCCTGGACCTTCTCTGTTCTGCAGTATGCCGTCCCTCCAACCTGGGAATTTGACATTTTCCACATCTACCCTCCAGGGTCTAGAAACTCCGGCTGGGTTGGGAGCCAGGCACACGATAAGACACGAGACTATCTGAGGGAAGGCTGGTCTCTGCCTGGCTCTGCTCTTCTGACTGCTGCATTGTGAAGGTGTTTTGTGAAGGCACCACTCACTGTCTGTCCCCTTCCTAGGCCCCTGCAACACTGACCTGACATCTCTGTAATGTATTCAGGCCCTTGAACTTGCCTGTCCTAATATGGCCAACCACATGCTTGGTGTGTCAGCTGACCCCACCCTCTTCCTCCCAGCACAAGTCCTGCCTGCCCGGCCTCCTCCCGATGGACAGCAGTACCTTCTTGATTCTGCAAACATGCTTATTTTACTCCTTTCCTGGGACCCAGGCCCATTTGCTAAATCCTGATCATCCTTGCTTACAGATGGCACAAATCATTTACCCCGAGGAGATGACATCCCAGAGTCTCTCTTACAGCTATCTCAGTCCTCTGAGACGGTTTTCCCTGCTCTGGGTACCACCCTTGTGCCTGGTGCTTCCTACCCCACCATGGCCCTTGTGTTTAATCTGGTTCTCTCAATGCAGGACTGGTGAGCAAGAGGTCCCTCACCAGCCAGCCTGTCTCTCCTTGATGGATCCCCACAAGGCTGAGCATGCTGGCATTCATTCTCTAGTGGCTCAGTACCCTTTACCTAGGTGGTATTTTGGTTGGAGAGAGGTATAGTCATACACAGTGTACCTCTCCTAGCCCGTGTTAGAGAACCAGGCCCTGGGCACCATCACTTAGGACAAGGCGACAGGGAGGCCAGGCGCCAGTGCTTCCTTACTGTGTAACCTTCAGTAAGGAATTTTAGTGTGTGTGTGTTTACCTGTGTGTGCCTGTGTGTACAGAGGTTGTTGTCAGCAGCCTTCCTCTTTTGATTGCACCTTATCTTTACCAGATGGGATCCCTTGCTAAACCCAAAGCTGGCCACATTTGGCCAACCCGCCTAGTCTACAAGCCCCCTGCGATCTACCCACCTCTCCCCTCCCTGGGTTCAGAGGTGCATTGCTGTACTCAGCTCTTAGAAATGAATTTCTTAAGGGAGCGTTTACTTATGCCCCCTTTGCTCCTGATAGCTGCGGGTCATTTTTATGCCTGCTTTAGCTCATTTTAGCTCCCAAATAAATAACCTGGTATTTTCATTAATAAGCTGCAGGCACTAAGCAGGGCAGGTTCTGGGCCATTCTGACCCTCCATGGCTATTCCCAGCCTCTTCCCTGTCCTGTGACATTACACTGGTTTGCTCTGATCCACATGTGTCCTTATGGCTGCTCTCTCACTTTGACTTCATGGTGAGCCCTCCTGGTCCATCCACATGGTATCCCACATCTCCCGCTTCTTCCTCTTGTTTCTTGTGATCCCCCAGGCTGGGATCAGGAAGTCCTGCCCAGCTCTTGGCTGAGTCAGCTTTTTATTAACCAGTCAGAGATGATGGAAGACAGTGTTTACAAAACACTGAGACCCGAGATGCTTGACCATGCTGTGTAGTTGCTGACTGCAACTAAATGTCTGGGCATAGAAATAAGCATCTGGATACACAATGCACAAACCATCTTCTAACAGCTTTTATGTGGGTGCTAGGGACCAAACCTGGGTATATAATAAGCACCTTACTTGCTAAACTGTCTCCCCAATCCTCCTTTTGAACCCCGGACCTCTTCTTCCTCAAGTGTCTGGCAGGGACAAAAATATGCCTTCCAAGGGGTTTTGAGTACTTAGAAAAATACTGGGCATGGAATTCTCATAGCTTTGGGGCCCACAGGCCTTCCCATCTCTGCATAGGCAGCTAGAGGTAACCAGAAATCTGTCTATATTGTCTTCTGAAGGACTGCCATCTGAAGGTCCTTGTCCTGTGTTTTCAGCAGCACGATAGCCCTAGTGGCAGTCCTGGACCACCCCATCTGCTGTGCTCCCTTTCTCTTGTGTGTGCTTATTTCAGCCCTCTACTGTTTGTGAAGATGGGCCCTGCCTTCAGCTAAGTCCTTTTCCAGCTTGGTTCTTCTCCACGTTGCCTCCTGGGCTTGTGTACCACAGAGGCAACCAGGATGGGCTAGCAGACACAAGACTTTCCTTAGAGTAGGGAGGGTAGGGGAGGCAGGGACTGTGGCAATGCTAAGAGCCAGTGTGTGGCTCGCAGTTCAGGTCCTCAGTGCCGATAGAGTCCCTTTCATATGCTAGGCACCACACTGGATTTTATATCCAAAAATCTGTGTGAGGTAGACACTCCCAAGATCTGTATCCTAGGTAAGGAAACCAGGCCTCAGAGCACACAGAGATTTCAGTTGCACAACTGCTAAGACTGGGACATTTGTCACCCCTGAGACCAGTTCTGGACAGTCAGCTGGGCGTAGGTCATGGGAAGAGCTCTGATCTGGAGGGAGCCCCTCAGAGTCCTAGCCTTGCCTCTAGGCCTGGCAGGAAGCCCATCTGGGTGAGGAGGGACTAGCTGACAGGCAGATCCGAAATGTATAGGATTAAATATTTACATTAGAAAGGATAAGGGCTAAATGTCTCAGGTGCAGCAAGCAAAGGGGGAGTGTACGGTTCTGTGGGGTGATCCCCAAAGGGTGTCCTAAAGAAGGACTTCTTTGGGGACAGCAGAGCTCCCAAGGGGTGGGCTGGAACAGAGACCCGGTATGCCTCCTGCATGGGAATATGAGGTGGTCAGGATGTGTAAGAGCCACAGCAGCTGCAGTTAGCTGCAGGCAGGGAAGACAAAAATTCCCATGGCCAAGGCCACTTCTGCACCTGGGCTGGCTTACCTGGGCTCCTGCTATCCAGGCATGGCCTCATGTATTTCCGCTTCTGGCAAGGGCAGCCCAAAAGCACGTGGGCCAAGTGGGATGCCAGAGTCTCTGGTGGAAGAGGACTTGTCCTAGCCTCCTCCTGCTGCTCAGCCCAGTGGTCCAGCTGGCAGGGAAGTCCATTGCTACTTCTCTGACACAGACATCACTCACTATCTGGAGTAAAGATGTCTGCCTCTTCTTCCTAGAGCAGTGGATCTCAACCCCTTTGGGGGTCCTATATCCGATATCCTGCATAAAAGATATTTACATGACAATTCATAACAGCAGCAAAATTACAGTTATGAAGTAGCAACAGAATAATTTTATGGTTGGGGATCACCAGGACATGAGGAGCTGTGTTAAAGGGTCGCAGGGTTAGGAAGATTGAGAGGCACCATCATGACCCATGACCGTCACTGAGGGTCTTGTATGTCTCCTGCCATAGGGAGCTCAGATCAGGGGTGAGAATATTCAAAGAAATTGGCCTTTTGAGGAGTTCAGCCTATCCTGCCCTTAGTGGGATATATTGAGAGCAGGGGTGGATTAATTCTGCTTGTTTTAATTTTGAAAAATATTTTTATTATGAGCATATATGTGTATCTTTGGATGGATTATACATAGGACCGTAGGTGCCCACAGAGTCCAGAAGAGGCCAATGGATCCCCGAGAGCTAAGTTACAGGCAGCTGTAATCTGTCAGATGGGGGTGCTGGGAACCGAATGAATGAGCACCCTCCTCAAAAGCAGTATGTGTTCTCAACTGCTGAGCCATCTCTCCAGCCCCTACGCTTTGCTTGTCGTGATTGAAAATGTTATCTGATTCATCTACTTCTATCCTGACCCAGCAATTGCTGTCTGCATTTGTGCTCAGTGGCCCTGCCTTACCTTAAAGTGAAACAGATAGGAAAAGGTGGAAGCAGGAATATAATTATTTACATCTTACAGACGGGACAAAGCAAGCCTGCTAGAGACATGAGATGCTTGCTCAAAACACCTGGGGTAGTTGACAGTATCCCAACTCTCCGTCCACATCCTGCCACCACCCCCACCCCAGACCCCGTGTACCAAGTACCTGCATGCCTGACCTTTACCCCAGCTGGGACACTGCCATCCCCATCACACCGAGCCAGCAACGAGCAGATTGCCAGTAGCAAGCGCATACAAGGCAAGTCACTGGGATCCCTGCCACAGTCAGCAAAGCAATGGTCCTGCCCTGCACTGGGCGAAGCTCAGAGGTTCCAGGCTGGCTGCCCACCCTCTCAGACTCTTATCAAGGCTTGTGCTCCAGAGTGCTGCCCAGTGCTCCCAGAGCCGGCAAATGCCCCCAACAACCCTTAGAGCAGTCACTTTCCCAGCTGTTACAGGCTGACCCTGCTGAAGAGAAGGGAGGGGGGGATGCTGGTGCAACAGAGAGGCCCAAAGCTCCCCTGTTTCAAGGGGTTTGAGTAGGCAGTGTATGCCAAGTACTGTGTGCGCTTGACTGAGTAAAGAGTCAGTAGTGTGAGGGGCCGTTGAGGGTATGGTGTCTTAAGGGAAAAATGTTCCCAGTTCTTGTGCATTTGAATGCTTGGTCCCAAGTTGCTGGTAGTGTTTGTTGGGGGTGAGGGGTGGGGCTTCAGAGATGTGACCTTGAATGTCACTTTGAGAGTAAGAAGGTTGGTGCCATTTGTCATCTACTTTCTGCTTCGTGCTTTTTGCTTTAAGATGAGAGCCCTCAGTTCTTTCGGCCACCTCTTTGCTCTGCCAGCATGGACTCTGACCCCCTGAAACCATAAGCCCAAGCAAACTCCTCCTCCCATAAGTTACCTTGGTCACGGTTGTCACTTATATAATGGCATCACAACAAAACCCACAAGAACGCAAAGCCGAAGTGCTGGGAAGGACACTTATTTAGAATAGGAGCCGAAACAGGAGGGTAGGCCCTCTGCCTCCCCCGGCCTCAGTCTGCACTGGCATGTTGAGCAGCTTAGAGGGTTTTCACTCCTCACCCATGTCTCCAGATGCTCAGGAATACAGTATCAGCACAGACTCACAGATTACAAATGACACAAGGTGGGTATGCAAATTTGCAAATATGATATCTGTAAATAATAAGGATCAGGTTGCCTTTGGCAGACGAATCAAGCTTGCTCGCCTAGTCCAGCTGCCTGGGGGGCTACGAAAGGTTGGAGGGTGATTGAAAGTACCTATGAGTCACAGGTCACCAGGGAGCAGCAGGAAGGTTCTTGAAAGTCACAGGGCCAGCTGTTAGCCCTGCGTACAGGGGTCTAGTGGCCATGAGGCCCTAGGCTGAGCTTTGCTGGTCTGGATGGCTGTGTCTCCTGTGGTCCTGTTGGGTTTTCTATACCTAGCAAGCATAGCAGCTGTTTGTGGCAGCGTGTTACGTAGGTGGAGGCACTCGTTTAGTGTCTTTGGACATATTTTGAACCCACCAATGAGAAGAAGTTTATCTTTACAGGCTTTCCTGTTTCACTGTCCCTTGTGAGTCCTGCCCTAGTGGGTTGGCTTCCAGGGCATCAGCAGAGATGGGCACATGCCACATGCAGTGTGGGTTGACTGTATGTGGAGATGGCGCCTGAGTAGGCATTCAGAGGAAGGGGTACTCATACCTGCACATACCACCCAGGCTTTGGCTCCAGGGGGAGATGTGGCTAGGGAAGAGCAGAGCCTGTACCTCAGGCTTCTAAGCCTCCTGATAGACTTATGCGGGCGGGTGCTGTGAGTCCTCTCTGGGTGGAATATGAGACCATGGTGGGAACTGTCCCTGGACTGCAGCCACATCGGGTTCCAGGTGCGAGGGGCAAAGAAGAGCCTTGCTTCACCCATTACCCTGTGTACACGGGTAGTTCTCAGTGGATGTCGTGAGGGGTTGTGGCATTCCTTTGTTAAGAACTTCGCTCAGCTCTATGAATAGATTGGAAATGTGGACTTTGGAGCAAGAGGGACGGTGTTAGAATCTTAATAGTGACATGATGTCACCTGGAGCACATAACTTAGCCCACTTCTGACTCAGTTTATTCATTTTAAGTTGAAAAAAAATCATTCTAAAATTAATGAAAGATGCATTAAACATTATAGTTCATACTTTAGAGTTTTAGTATATTGCCTAGTATACATTAAAAGCTACACGATTATTTTTTAAATTAGCAATATTTATGCTAATGTTGTGGCAAATTCTAGGGCAGCTTACTCTGACTGAGCCTCAGTCTTGTGATCCAGTCACAGGGACAAATCAGATAATGATGCCTACCACAGAGGATTGCCTGCGATGGTTCTGTATGACAGACGGACAAGAAGAAGACACTTGGCACGGAGGAAGCCCGCCCCTGGTTTTTATTGTCATTATTGGTGTCTCTCAGCCTCTTTCTCATTCTGTCTTCTGCTGAGGTACAGTGAGAAAAAGCACAAAGACCGAGCCAGGAGGAAGTCTGGATTCAGAGGATGCTAGCAGTGACCTCCCCACCCCCATCCCAAGAAAGACCCCGGAAACAACCAGGGCTGATCTCCAGGACTAAGTTAGGGGCTTCTGTCTGTTCTCCAAGCCTCCCTGCAGGAAGCCTGCCTGTTGGTCACAGCTGCTCCTCACATCGAGCTCTTGCTTGGGCACAGGATGCTGTGTGGTCATAGGCACTGCCAAAGCCGGGAACGCTCTTTAGAAGAACCGGGCGCATGTGGGAAATCCCCTCCTTCACCTCCTCTGGAAGGCTGGGTCTCTATTTCTCAGGAAGCATCAGCACAATTTTCTAATCAAGTTGAAGTCTGTGGCCCGTAGTTAGAAACAATAAATGAAATGCAATTTGAGCTAGCACTTTGCCTGGGTCTCGGTTTCTGGAAGTGGGTGGGGGGTGAGAAGCTGGTCTTGCTGAGAGAAGAACTTGACCCCCCCTGACCTAGACCATTTTAGCCCCCAGCCCCACTGTGAGCTTGAGGGGGTGGGACCCTGGGCTTTATTTCAGGTAATCATGGCAAATCCTGATTTTGATCTGTCAGGTCAAAGTGCACGCTGCTCTGTAAATCAATGTGCACTATTAAGTCCGCTCTTTGTTTTTTCCCCTTCCAGCGCCTTCTACCTACCGTGCTTAGAGTTTAGACCTGGAGATCATTGTTTAATCAATATTAAACCATTCGCATAGCTTAAGTGTTTACTTATGTGCTTGGAATCGTTGCTTGCACAGAGAAGAAGTGATGTCCTAATCTGCCTTCACTAAGATCCCCAACACCCCAATTATGTAATTTAGAGAAGGACACTTCCTGACAGCAGTTCTCAGCGTGCAGCAGCAAATGCTGGCTGGGGACAGCCCAAACAACCCTGTAATAGCTAGCACATGGACCGGCTGCCTGGGTCCGGGCTCTGGCTTGGGACGGGCGCCGTCCACTTGGGGTAAGGCTTTCAAATGATGGCATATTAGTGCCAGTAGGAGTAATTTCACATGAAAGGGGCTGAGGCTAATAGCCCATCTCCAGTCTCTCCGAGTTTGCAGAATAGGTCCTCACTGCAAATTGTTACCGACCCAGACAGTCAGGAATAGCTATCACCTAACTCGTGAGACTGACGCAGCCAAAGGCGTGTCCAAGAGGCCAAATTTTAGGCCAAGTTTCTCCATGGTTTTGCCAAGTCTCACCTCGGTGGGCCAGAGGCTGGGCCCGGGTGTCCCAAAGATCTCCACATTTTGGGAAATGTTGAGGAAGAAGTGTGCCTGTTCTCTCTCACGCTGCCTCACCGGGGCTGATGAGTGGCAGAACCTTCACTATCTAGTTGGTGTGGTTAATTCGGGCAGCACCTTTGTCCTTACCAGGCCTCGAGTGTTAACACTGACCAGTATCTTGATCCCATTGCCTCTGTGCTCAGAGGCCAGCTTGATGTTTTCTGGCTAAATGAGGCCTCCATGCTCACTGAGCAGGCTGCTTCCACACAAGAGCGCTAGACTGTTTTTCCTGCTTCCTCTCCTCTAGAGACCACAGTCTGACAGCTATTCTCTTGTCGTGGAAGCCCAAGGGAAGCCTTCGGGGCTCACCTGCCTCAGCTGGGGTGGTGAGTTGGCATCTGGAGCATGGATCTGCAGGCAGAGAGTTCAGCTGTGAAAACTACCCAGCTGCTTCAAGACTGGGCTCTTGAAGATCCCCGAGGAAAGGCAGAGACTTGTGAGGAGCAGACGGAGCTGTGGAAATGCTCATTTGGCTGTGAATCTCAAACCAATGCCTTAGCCTTTCTAGAAGCCAGTTGCTATGGTGATGGAAGCAGTGCCAATGGCACGAGTTGTTTTTGTGGTTAGAGTGCCTGCCTGAGACAAAAGAGATCAGGGCTAACCCAACAGCACACGCACGCACGCAAGTTCTCTCCCTCTTCCAGGGGTTGGGTGTTGCTGGCCTAGTTTGGGAAAGGTAGGGGGTGGGGGTGGCAGCCTTCTGAGAGGAACCATTTTGCTCTGGCTTTATTCTGGGGATCTGAGAGCCTGCCCAGAAATGAGAGGTCATCTCACGTTCCCAGGAGGCAGGAGTGTCATAGGGCTTACCCAGGGTGAAGGGCTGCTCAGTTACAGCAAAAAAAAAAACAAAAAAAAAAAAAAACAAAAATAAAAACCGAGGCTAAAAACTCCTTGCTCTCTAGGCAAACTCACTCACGATAGAGTGCTCTTTATGGCGCCTCTGCCACCCAGAGTCTGGCCATAGCCCACAGGGGTCTGCTCCTTTAGGCCACATTTTGTCTTGGGTCTCAAATATCAACTCTCCCCTTAACATTTCCTAAGCAACAGAATGGGGGCCTTTTCTGTAGCTGGGGTGCTCACGTAGCTTGTTAATTTTTCAAAATGTTTTGCAAATATTTATCTACCTTAGGTCATTTGTAAACCTAACCCCTGTCATCTCACCCCAAGGTTGTCCCCCTCCAGCCTGGTTGCCCAAAATGAAGTCAGAAGCCGAGGGACTGGGAATTCTATCTTGGCGGACTTTGAAACGCTGTCCCGAATGGTTTGTTTATTTCTCTAGTCTGCCCTTCTTAGAGCTCCTGAATGTGTCAGGATTGCCCAGTCCAGACATGCAAAAGCCCTTTGCCCTCCCCGCTAGAGGTGAGAGGATTTTATTTATGGATTCATCTGAAATCACTTTTAATCAAATTAAGACGCTTTCTCTGGGATTATGCTAAAGCACCAGAATAAAGAGGCTGTTAGTAGATGGTATTCAAGGACAGGTGAGCATCTGGTGTGGCTAAGTCAAGAAAGCCTACGTCATGTTACGCTCTGAGGTCTCTAACGTGTGATTGCTTCCTTGTAAAAAGGAAAATTCTTGTAGGTGGAGGTCTGGGTCCTTCCTGAACTCAAGTCTCTCCCTCTTCCCAGAAGTCCATGGGTCTGTGTTGTAACAGGGCTACTGGCTCACAGTGGCCAAACCTGATTCTGCCTGACTTCTGGTCTGAAGTCTGACCCCTGGTGAATTTTCAGAAGCTGTGGTCTGCCGGCAACAGGCTCCTTCTGATAAGATATGCTTTTGTGTAGAGCGAGAAGGAGGGAGAAGTTTCAGTAGGGTCTAGATCCTGATCACGGTGATACCAGTCCTTGGGACTGATGTTTGCCAAATAATAGCCTCATTAGGAAAGGCTATAAAAGTCTGATAAGATTCTTATAATTATTCCCCAAAGCACAAATTCTTGGAGTTTCGGTTTGTAAGACCAGGAGGCCTGGAGAAGAAGGTTCACTGTGAGTATGCCCGACCAGCAGTGTCTGCTTACCAGCCACACAGCTAACATTACATATTTTGTTTTTGCAAAAGCACCAAATTGCCAAACAAAGGGGGCAGGGGGAAGACAGTGACATATTTTAGGGTACAATTTCACCTTTGCAAATCAATATACAAGCCATTAAAACTACATTTTTCCATGAATGATAAGTGTAATTACCTCTCTCTTTCCATAAAAACTTGTCCTTATTAAATGTAAATATTTAAAAATGATTGAAATATATTTGAAGGGCACTTTATAGCCTGATTTTATATGCTGACATCTGGGTTGCCTTTCCTAAAACACTCTATTTCTTGGAGAGTTATTAAATTAGTATTTTGAAAGGAGTAACACTGGACTTGTTCCTCATTCCAGTTTTAATTTCGTACATATTTAGATTTACTGGGAACCCAAGAGTTTTTACATGGGGCTAATGCATCGTTATATTTGCGGTGCTTGCACACGTAGAAGCCATGATGTTATTGACAGAGGGAATCTTTGAACAATTGGAAATCCCCCCCCCCCCCCGTTGACTGTGTACCCCACAGGGTACAGGAATGGGGACTCCAAGATTCCTGCCTGTAAATGTTTAATTTTCCAATTCTTCTTTAGATCAGGATGATTTTAAACAATATTTGCTTACCTTTAACTTGTCAGCTTTCTAGATAGTGAGCCACCCAGTAGTTCTCCCCGGGAAAACATGTTGGAAACTTGATTTAACCAAGTTGGAGACTATGTGAATATTTTTTTTTCAGCTTTACTTTTTGGAAGAATTTTTTTTCCTTAAAAGTTCTTAATTTTGGTTGATTCACAGCACCTTTGTGTATAGAAAGTATGCTTGTTCACGTCTGTGCTTTGAAAGAGTCCCAGACAAGGACAGAAAAATCTAATATTTTGAAAATATAAACTTTGCTAACATGTCTCATTCCGGATGGTAAAAAGATTTAAGCCCCTGAATGTGCAAGAATCCAATGTGAGTAGATCAAATGTTTTTTTTTTTTTCATGATAAACAAATAATTCTCGGTTGGATGTATCCCTGAGCTCTGCATAGGAAAGCAGCCATCCGTGCGAGCCGTGCTGGGCTCGCTCTCATGCCCTCTTTGCTTTCTTTCTTTCACTATGCTAAATCCTTGAGGTGTGTAAAGATGTTATGATAGGCAGTGGGTCAAGTAATCTGAACATGTAGCTTCTTATAAATTTTTCTTTGCAGAGGAAAAATTTTCTTCAAATCAACTCCCCCCCCCAAATAAATGGTTTGTAAAAACAAAAGTCTATTTGTTTTGAAATTGCACACAAGAAGTCATGTGATACCAACATGTCTATTTGCCTTCTGCCTGAGAAAAGAAATTTTCGTGTAGCTAGTGATTTCCCTCATAATAAACTTTTAAAAATTCAAGTTGTCTCTGGGGAGAAAAACCATCAGCGAAGTGTAGATATTTGTAAAGGGTTTTTTTCACTTGTCCGGTAGAACGGCTTAACCTTTATTAGCTGCTTTGTGTATCTTTTTTTTTCTTTATAGTTCTGTACATGTATATTCCCAAAGTTATAAAGGTTTTAATATTTGTTTTTTTAATTACATAGATTCCTCTTAAATGAGCAAATGTGCCATCATAGCATGTAGAGATTTAGACAAGTCTTAAAATAATAATTCTTCTTCTTCTTCTTCTTCTTCTTCTTCTTCTTCTTCTTCTTCTTCTTCTTCTTCTTCTTCTTCTTCTTCTTCTCCTCCTCCTCCTCCTCCTCCTCCTCCTCCTCCTCCTCCTCCTCCTCCTCCTCCTCCTCCTCCTCCTCCTCCTCACATTTTACTAGAACCGTTGACAAACCATCCAGCATCTGAGCATGTTCTCAGTGCCACTGGAGGAGAGCAAACGTACAGAGGCTCACACCGGTCACAGGCAGTGGCTCAGAATTTTTTTAGGAGGCATATTTTCTTACGTTAATGCCTTTGTAGATTCCATCCACGTTCGGACATCAAAGGGCATGCAATTAATAATGAGCATCTGGAGGGCGGGTCACATGCTTCCGATGTTAAAGTGGGGAGAGACAGGAAAATCAGCGTGGTCAGGTATTAGCCGTAATCATTTTTAAACAACAGCATAGAAGGCTTCTCCTTTGTACCTCTGCTCTCTGAGAAATGCAGAGGCGCATACATGCAAAAAGTTCCCTGGGATGCCTGCCTTCTGCTGGGCCAGTAGAGCGTGATCTGACCTCAGTCGCCAGTGCTGACTCAGATAACCTTAATTTCTTGAATAAAAGCAAACTTAGTGTTGTGTGAACGCTTTCCCTAACCTCACATGGACACATGGCAACAGACAGTTGTATTATTAGAGTCTTGGTTAATTCCAAAATGAATGTTTTCAAACACTAGGCTAATAGCAACTTTCCTCTTGCTGGAATCAAAGGTGCTCTTAGGCATTACTTATTTCTTCTCTTTTATGGTAGTCTGTGTGTCTTTTTCAGAGTGATATATGTCAGCAAGCCCCACATATGAGATAGTCAGACTATATGTATGTACAACAAAACTATGCCAGCTTTGGGCTTTGTGCTCTAAACATTCTAGCAGATACAAAAACCTGCAACGTTTAAACAATGGTTTTCATCTCGGTCCGTCGCAGAAAATAAAGAGATGCTGTTTCTGGGAAATTAAAAAACTGACGTGGGGGAAATATTTATTTGCTTTCTACATTGGCTAAATGACTAGTAGATATTAAAAAACAAATCTGTGAATAGACAAATGCAACCAATTCCCATTCATTAACAAACACTGCGATTTCATAATAAAGCAAATTCATTAAAAAATGTCTGTAGTCTTAAAACTCAAGCTGCCACTTTCAGCCTATTTTGAAATACTAAAAAAAAAAAATTGATATGCTAATTGGTTGAGGGAGAAAAAAAAATCTTGTAAATCGCTAAAAACTAGCTTGAATTTTAAGGGCTCTTCTGGCAGGTTCAGGTAGGAAAACCCCTGTCCGTTCTGAATAAGTTCTAAGGATCACCGATCGCCTCTCGCCTCTCGCCTCTCTGAGTCTGCCCAGCAGCCAGCGTTGTTTTCCCTGTCGGCATAAGCAGGACCGGCAGCATGCTTTAAAGTTAATTAGAAGCAGGGTCTATATCGCCGTCAGCAAACATGTTATAAGCTTACTATTTAATAGTGATTCTGGGTAAGGCCATCATCCCCTTCCTAAATCCAAATATAAAAGCTGAAATCGTATTTGTTAAAACTGTCATGTTGAATTTGTGACCCAGATTGCTTTCCTGAGGCGTGCTGGGCCAGAGTGGAGCACTGCTCCCAGCTGCAGACACCCAGAGCCCAGCAACCTCCTGCGAGTGACTGAGTCGCTGGCTCCATGCTGCTCAAGCCGCCGGCCTCCCCCCAACCAGGACTTCAACTTAGTCGGCTCTCGGCTTTTCCACATTGTAAAACCATTTGATTTATTTGTTTGGTTTGGTTTGGTTTTTAGAAGCTCTGCAGAAATTATTTCCTACTGGCAGAGAGGGCACTTGGAGTTACACCACATTAGTTTCACATCATTAGTTTAGCCTTCTCAAACTTAAAATTGGAAAGTATAGGAACTGCTTCTAGAGACCTCAGTTCTGACCAGAGCAGAACAAATTAAAGTTGATGGATTCCTTTTGCTGTCTAACACGTGGGGTGATACATCATAAAGTACTGCGGCCATGCTGAGGGGTTCCCTCTGTCAGCTCTGGAATTTGGTGGTAGGAAATGTTAGTTATTTATAAAACACGGGGGAAAGTCCACTGTTGCCATTTGCATTAAAAACAAAAAACAAAACACAAAAACCATAATTTTATGTCAGGGACTGTAGCAAGCAGTCAAGAAGGGGTGCCTGATGACGGTCCGGACCCCATATCATTGTCCTGTCTCACCTCCAGCCACCTCCATTCAGACTCTGGATCTTTAGAAATAATTTAAAACCCTCGGCCCAGGGAGGAGAAGCTGGATGCTCTACTGGGCTAGAGCTCCAGAGGTTGGCTGGGTGGACGCAGCTGGGATGAGTCAGGGTCCCCGCTCTCCATCCCTGGTACCCAGTCAGGGAGACCATGCACTGCCAGTGTATGATGGGGATAGAGCGAAGGCCCTGACTCCACAGCGGCTCTCTGCATCTCTCCCCGGCTGTTCCAGCCCCTGGTGGCTCCAGTCCTCCTCAAGCTCAGCGAAAGCCAGACCTTGGTTTCTTCCGGCTGTAGTGAGGGGACCAGCATGGCCCTCAGGTGAGCGCTCCCCGAAGCTCTCCTGCCACCTGTTGGCCGCTGATGGTGCTGACTCGATGGGAGGAGCACATCCAAAGATCCTTTAAGACTGGGTTGGCTTCTTAGTCGGCCCAAGGTCACAGGGCCCAGTGACCAACACCTGTCTCCTAATGACCCCTCAGGCACATCCTGGGTTTCCCGGGCCCTCATCTGACCAGACCACGGCAACAGCGCTATGGAGCACTCTCAGTCAGCATGCCCAGACATATGATATCCTTTGCAGAAAAGATTTCTGTCAGCTGTAGAAAAGATTTCTGACATCCCGACTCCTCTTTTGGCTTCCTCCGGCCACCCTCCAGATCCGACATGTAAGAACGCTTCTAGGGGATCTAGAGAAGGCTTCTCTTCTGATGGTTTAGCCCTCTTGACGTGGTGGCGCTTATGCTGCCTGCGAAGTTTGGGGTTTCTTGAGGTGGAGCAGAGGCTCTGCATGGGCCTCTCCCTTTTCTTTGTATAGGGCCTCTCAGGGTCTGGATGGAAGGGCTGTGCAGGGCACTTCAGCCAGAGGTCCAAAAGAAGTGTGTATTGGAACTTCTGGTGCAAAGAGAGAGCCACACCTTCTCCCCTTTAGATGTCAGCGATCACCTCCAAATAGAACAGAAGAGCCATGGCTTTCTGAAGGGCTGTACTTCTAGCTAACAACCATGTATGAGCTTGGGTACACTCATGGAATCTTTCTGCAGGCAGCTTCTAGCAAAATGTGGCTCTTGGTGTAGCCGTTTGGCGATTAGGAGTATAAGATAGGGCGGCAGGCATGCTTGGGACCCCCGCCTCCCCCCCCCAGGACAAATCAACAAATCTCCCTCGGTTATCTGTGGCTCCAGGTATGGGACCAATGGATCCAGCTTGACTTTGAGAATATCTGCCATGTTTCCACGTTTCTGGGGCTAGAGGCCACGCCTGAGGCCATGGTGGTGCCGTATTCCTATTTTGTGTGTGGGAAGGTCTGAAGCCAGGGTTTTCTCCTAGGTTCCATGAGAGAGGTGAGACCCCCAGCCACTGTTGGCCCACAGGTGATCCTTGGCCCCACTGAAGATATGGTTTCTTCATTTTGTGGGCTTTATGCACACATATGGCCTATGCTGTTGTCAGCTCAGCCACCTGCACCACCCCTGAGCGTTGACCGTGAAGAACAGTTGGCCCACACTTGCACCCTGCCTCATTTACCTAGTCTTTAATGGGGAGTAACTGGTCATCGCAGACACCTTTTCTTTGCCCCAGATAGGAAGCTGGCTGTGAAAGCCCATGGTTTTCTTCATGAATGAATTTCTCCTGAATTATCTGAGGGCAAAATGGTTCTAATGGTTCATCTCAAAAATCAGATACTCTGATAGTTGACCTAATATCTGTTGCTAATTTGGCCATGAAAAATAATTTTCTTAGTTTAGGGCCTTGTGAAACTCTGAAAGGGAATGCTATAATTGAGTTTAACACCCCCCCCCCCCCCAGCTCCTGTTACCTTTTAAGGTAGAAGGAACCCTTTG
>CM052714.1:6999885-7079337 GCA_028551405.1 Uromys caudimaculatus | reverse complement strand
AGAGTCAGTAAATGTCTACCCTCCTGGCCCCATGAACATGAATAGAAGAAAGAGTCTGAGCAACTGGCTATTTACCTCAGCATAAAAGCTGCCTCCCACCCAGCACCTCCTTTTTTATTTCTAGCCTTTCTGACAGAAATACACAGTGGACTGAATGTACCTCCCTACGATACTGTCCATCATGAAATATGGAGGGACCAAAGGTAAGACAAACTTTAAACACACCTGGCACAGCTGGTCTCTCTCCGCCTTTGTTCTCAGAATGGCCTCCAGCCAACTGGCTGCCCTGTCTCCATTCATGAGCCCTCCAGAAGAATTCCAACAGGTTGACATTCTCTTTGTGGCAACATAGCTTTCTAAAAATCAGGCCATTGAGCTGCCTTGGGAGAGTTCAGGACACCTGCCTGATAAGCAATCCTACTAGGCCCAAGGGACTCACAAGAGCTCCATGCTGCTCTGCTGGGCCAAGGGAATGAATGACTTCAGAGAGGAACAGATCTGTGGGGCCCCCACTCTGATCACCTTCAAGACAAACAGCAGGTTCAGTGCCCCAGCTGATCCCATGGAGCAAGCTGCTGGCTCTGCTGAAGTGCTCTGACCAGACCTCACATGGACTCCTCAGGAGGAGGAACGGGTGGCTGAGTGTGGGCCACTTTCCTCTTTGTACACAACTGAAGCCCAGAACTCTTTTCTAGAGTTGTGGCAAACTAAAACAGCATGCCATTCATAGAAACATCATCTTTACCATGGTCAAAGTGGCTATTCTGTTCCCTCCCCCTGGCAGCCCTGATGGGTGACTCAGTCTTCCACCTCGACCGTGCCTGGCCTGTGTGGAGGAGAAAAGGCCTGAACCATCTTTTTCCAACTGCCCCAATTCATTTATTTTAACTTTCTCTCTCCTGAGATAACAGATTCCAGAGGCCAGGGAGGCCAGGGAGGCGGTGTGTGGAAAAGGCTTTTAAGTGGGGCCATTCTCGGTTATTTGGCTGTCTCTCACAGAGCCAAGACGTGATGCGGCTGCAACTGCACTTTGGATTTGAGGCTGATAAGACATCTCTTTCTTTTTTCCCCCCCCTTCCTTTGTAAAGCACTGGAATCCTCAGCAATTATCAGCTGGGGAGTCCATGCTGGTGTTTATCTGCAGAGGGAGGAGAAGACAGAATGGACTTTAGGACAGTCAATTGGGTGACTCGTCAAACAATCACTTAGAGAGCATTGCTCCAGAGTGTCATTACCGTTAGCCACTTAATCCCTGAGAGAGGCCATGCTCTGGGTCACCCCCATTTTAGAGATAAAGGGCAGCCGTGTGTTTCTTCTGTGTGACCGTAGTGGGGCTACAAAGCCTTGCCCTCTGCCCTCAGGCCCTTGTTATTTGCTTCCTGTGAAATTCAGGCACGTAGGAACAAGTATTTCTAGAAGAACTAAAGGAGATGACCCAGCCATCATTGTGGGTGTCTGTCAGGCTCCTCTGTCTGAATCTCCACAGCCTCTCTTTCTTGCTCCCCCTCACCCCTGCCAACCTCACAGGAGATGTTTGTATTCACCTGGCATGAGGGAATATTATGAAATTCTGGTACCACTGCCTAGAACTGAACACATAGCAAACATGAGCTCCTCCTCTGGTCTGGTCTTTTGTGTCCTGCCAACATAATTTACAAGAGCTGTAGGCACCCTGAGGCCAGATAGACTCCAGCTAAATAAGTCTGCATTATAAAATGAAGCCTCACACATTTGCCCTTTGTTTTCTGAATAAAAGCCATTCGACCTGTGACAGAGTCAGGTGTCATCATCCAGAATTAGCCTCCTGGAAGAGAGGTGTATCTCAATGGCACCAATCTCGCCCCCCTGTCCTGTGAGTCACTGAGGTGGCTGCCGACAGCGGCTGTTGGTTGGCCAGGATTTGGGGGGAAGCGGTTCTCGGATGCTTTCTGCAGCCTGGGCCTGCTGTCAGATCCTGCAGATGAGTGAGCTCCAGCTGGGGAGAGTTTTGGGCTTTTGCCCTCTGGGCTGTGTCCGTCCTGGCTAAGGGTCAGAGAGATTCTAGGCCTCTGCCCTGCCAAGGCCTTCTCTGGTGATCCTAGTGGGGGTGATCTGTTCTTGCCAAGTGTGTTCTCTGTGGAAGTGCGGAAGCCCTTAAATGAGATGTGCTCTCCGGGTGGATTAAACTTGATGATTCTGGAAATGCCCTTCCAGGCCGCCTTCTCATTGCTCCGGCTTAGAATTTGTGTTCCTTCACTGATGAAGGACAGTGTAACCTCACTATGGGAGAAGAAGACATCGGCATTTGCTGAACCAAGATTTCTCTCTCTCTCTCTCTCTCTCTCTCTCTCTCTCTCTCTCTCTCTCTCTCTCTCTCTCTCTCCCTCTCTCAGCATTTTTATTGGTTATTTAATTTATTTACATTTCAAATGTTATCTCCTTCCCAGTTTCCTCTTCACAAACCCTGTCCCTCCCCCCTCTATGCTGGTGCTCCCCCACCCGCCCACCCACTCCCACCCAGCGCCCTAGCATTCCCCTACCCTGGGCTGTGTTGTCGAGCCTCCACAGGACCAAGGGGCTCCCTTTCAAACTCTCTTCAGAACCGGAAGATGCTGCTGAGGCGCGGCCAGTTTTAACCCTGTGTCTATGGTTTGCTCTGACTGGTCCCTCTCCGTTTGCGTGCTAGTCTGCCTCTACATTTTACACTCCTGACCACAAACGGCACCGTGTCTGAAAAGCTCTTCACTGGAAACTTCACGGCTCCCTTTTGTCAACCACTGCTTGGTTTTTGCTCAAGGAGAGGCCAGAGCCTTTCATCTGTGCTGTCCCTAGGTTCAGATTGAACACCCCTGGCTGGACCTCGTCTCACAGGGCACTCCCCTCTATAAATCCCTTTGGGATTCTTGCCCGTCAGTCTTTGCGGCCATGGGATTCTTGCGCGTCAGTCTTTGCGGCCATGACCGCAAGCGAGGGGTTTTCTGGTTCTTCTGTGTACCCAGCATTACCTGATAAATTCTATGTTCCTCTTTCTTGTCTCCTCCCCTTCTCTTTGGTCCCTTCATTAATATAGAAGCACGGCTTTCTATCCAACTCGCTGGGTTACAGTGCGATCACTATTTATTTTCTGTTCAGGCTGCCCAGATTTATGCAGTGAGGTCCCCTTTGGGTTTCATGCCTGCATGCCACCATTGTTATTGTACTTCCTGGCTTTCTGACTCTGATGAGATGTCCTATTACCCGTTACCGTCTCTGCCCAGTCTCTGGATCGCACTAGCTCCTATACTAGGTTCTAGGCTGTTGGTCTGCCCACTGCGACTGGACGGTCCTTGCTTCTGGCTGCTTCAAATCTAAGGTGGACACAGAACACAGTCTCCATCTATCCCAGCTTTGAAATATATAAATTATGCATGTACAGATGCACACACATTTCAGTAGGAGTTTAAACTGCTACCCCTAAGTCTAATCAATCCGTGGACTCTTTACCTCAGTTCTTCCACAGTGAGAGTCTTGGCTCTTAACACTATTATATGTTTATACTCTCAAACCTGCATCAGAAGGAGGTGGATATACCTTGCCCTTCCCCTCTATTGACAGCATATAATCAATGCATTTTGTTAGAAGAATTATTCGGGTCAGTTCTTTGTTTCTTCCTTAGCTTACCCTTCAGTTTGAGCCTGCTGGTGTTTTCTCTTTGTTAGACACATTTGAAGTACGGTGTGGCTTACTCCAGTTTGCTTTCGATTTTAATTTGTTTGTTTTCATTCTTGTTAATTTAATTTTTGATCCTATAGTCTACAAATAAGCTTCTAACAGCAATGCAAAGGCATATGCTTGTGTGGAATTCTGTAAAAAAAAAAAAAAAAAAGCCACAGGAAGAAAAGGGCCAGAGTGGAACAAGCTGGTTATCTCTGGAGCGAGGGACAAAAGATACAGGCAGGGATTCAAAAGACAAGATTCCCCCCACTCCGAGGCTAGTTTCTTTTTTTAACTTTTAGGCAAAATATGTTGGCCAGTTTTAATTACTATGCTTTTCTTTTTGCAAAAACAAGCAAACAGGTATATTTTTGCTCTTTTTTGTTTTTTGTTTTTTTACAAAAGGTGGCATAGGAAGCATACCTATACACATATCTTTATCTATCTCTACCTCTATCCATCTATATACATATACATACCTAGACATACATCCCTTTCAGCCTTGACTGATATGATGTGTTGCACAGTAAGCAATACACTCTATAAATTATTCCAGATCAATTCAGATTTTTTTCCTTTATTTTTAAACCATGGGATGTTACTTCTCCTCACATACAGCACAGTTGGATTTTGTTGTTCCCAACCAGTGTTTTCCTGTCTCTGAGGACTTAGGGAGTTTCTAATACTAGTCTGCAATGAAGGAGCTTGAGTGTGATACTCTCCTTTATTGTGGTTTTTGTTTGCTTGTTTTCACACAACGTCCTGCTACGTAGCCCAGTTTGGCCTCAGACCAGAATCCTCCTGCCTCAGCCCCGTGAGTGCTGAGAGTATGAGAGTCTGCCACTTTCTCTGTCTTGCATGTGGCATGTTCTCTGTGGTGGTGTATCTTTAGGGTGATTTCTTCAAGTGGGGTTATGGAGTCATGGCCAGTGACTATGTAGTTATGTTAGCCTTGCCAACCTCTTCCTAGAGCTGTATAACTTCCATTCTCCCTGGCAATGTGTGGGAAGAGCTGGGTCCTCAGAGTTTTGCCAGGCCTGTGTGTGGTTAAGACTTTGGAGTTTTGCCAACCTGATGGGTTAGAAATAATTAGGTCAGGGAAGTCTTAGTTTGCATCTCTCTGATTCCACGTGGGTGTCTCTGTGGACATTTTCTTCATAGATTTCTTACATCTTCCTGTTGGAATGTCTCTCTATGTCTCTGCCCACTTCTATACAGTTTTAAAGAGAGTCCATTAAAGCTTCTTACCTGTGACACACAGAGATAGCAAACACTTCCTCCCACTTAGACTTCTACTCTTTCTTGTTCTATTTCTGATTTCCAAAAAAATTTAATGCCAGTTATCAATCTGATTCTTTAATGTCAGAATCAACCTGATTTCCTTTTGATATGGATTTATAATTATAAAGCATTGCTTGAGTTACAGCAGGAATTGTGTTCTATACTGATCTCGCTGGTTCATCTGCAGGATCTGTAGGCTCTTGTGTAGGACGTGAGGAGAGGATCTGGTTTAAACGGGTCTGGCTGATCTTCAGGAGCCACTTGTCAGAAGGTCTCTGTCTTCATTGCTTTTCTGTGACTCTGATAAAATAACACCATCAGAAATAACTTGGTGAAGAAAGGGCTTATTTTCGCTTACAGTTCCAGATAGCTAGAGTCCACCGTGGCATGGAAGACATGGAACAGAGAGCTGACCAATCACTGCTTTGAGGAGCAGAGCCCACTTCAAAGCCCACACCCCACTGATGTACTCTGTCCAGCACGGATCTGCCTTCTGATAGGTTCACAACCTTCTCAAACCAACTGGGATTAACTATTCAAACATACGAACCTATGGGGACATTTCCCATTCAAACTCCGCATTCTTCACCAGTCACCCATAGCCACCTCAGGAGACTGTCTTTAGCAGTCTCAAATCTGCTCAAAGCCCCAAACTCGCTTTGGGAGACTCAAGACAATATCTTAGCTGTTACTCCAGATTAATGTATACTTGTAATATATAATGGTACAGAATATACGTCCCCGTTCCATATGGGAGGAATACAGGCACAGCAAGAAAAGCCCGGACCAAAGACAGACAGAGCACCGTGGGTGAGCCATCAAACTCTGCCCCATGTCCAGGATCTGTGACGTAGGTGTCAAAGGCTTGGATGGCTCTGATTCTCCATCTTTGTTGGCTGACCCCCCCCCCCCAAGCTGGTTCTACTCCTTGTCTCCTGACATCCAGACTCTTCTCTTTCACAGCTTCATGCAATGGCTTCATATCGGCAACTCCAAATTTTAAAAAGTACTGGTGGGCTCAATTCCAGCTGTGTAGCTCTTTTCTGTTTCCATGCCAATGCATGCATGCTAATTTTCTGTGTGAACCTTAGCATCAACTTATCTAGTTCCAAAAAGCTACTGTGAATTTAAAAAAAAAAAAAAAAAAAAGAAGTGTGTGTGTGTGTGTGTGTGTGTGTGTGTATGTGTGTGTGTGTGAGGGTAGGTGCCTATGAGTACAGTACTTATAGAGACCAGCAGAGGGCATCGGACCCCTGAAGCCAAAGTTACAAACGGTTGTGAGCCTGGTGTGTGTTGGAAACTAAGCTAGGGTCTCTGCAAGAGTACTAAATACTGTTAACTGCTCAGTCATCTCCCCAGACCAGGCCCTTTGAACTTTTAAAAGATCTTAATAAATTTGCAAATTAACTGAGGAAAAATACATTGATTTAACTGTTCAGGAGTGTATTATTGTTTTCTTCATGTAAAAGTAATTCAACATTTCTTGTTTAATTTATTTCAAAAAATTCAATTTTTTACTGCTTCTGTAAATGGGCAAATGGGAATTTTTCTTCTATTATATTGTGTCAGGAATTACTTGTACCTACATGGGCTACTGTGCTTTGGTATTCATTTTATGCCCCAATGTCCACCTCTTACGTTGAATTATTTTGTGTGGGTTGGTTCAGTATGAGTTCTAGGTACCCATGGCAATTCCTGAGATACTTTTAGTGGATTCAAAAGGCCAGAGCTATTTCCATAATGACACTAAGACCGAATCTGTTCTCTTAACTTTCTCTTCAGCATACAGTGGAGGTTTTCCAGAGGTTGCAGGATGTGATATGACAAGCTCTCTGGATGGCAAAACATATTCATGAAAATAGAAAACCTTTACCATAATTTTTATTTATAGTTATTTGAAAATATGTTCTTTACATTGGCATATTTATTGTTACTTTTAAACGAATAAAATTTCCTGTTTTGAGTTCTCATACAGAAAATATGAAGAGTTATAAACTACACAAAAATATGAGTATATAAGAGTTTGGTCATCAAAAATTTGAAGACTTTCTGAGTTTTAAAATTTTTCGGTAACATTTTCCAGATATACCTCAGCAAGTCTCTGCCTGCCTTTTCTGGTTCCTCTCTGCTTCCTCATGGTTTCTTCTCATCTGACTACACTAAAGACCTGTCTATTGTTGGTGGGGTGATGTGTCTGTCTGGGTCCTGTTTTCCTTTGTCTGTGGAGTGCACCTATCAGCTAAGATGCCGGCTCAGGGCTGTGTATCAGGCTTTGCTTGTGGCTTATTCTCATGGTCAGAATCTTCTAGCCTTCAAGAATGCTTGTGGCTTTGATCTTGTTGCTACCATTTTATATATATATATATATATATATTTTTTTTTTTTTAAAAGAAAGATGTTTATTTTTATTTTAGGTGTGTGTGTGCCTACATCTATGCATTCGTGCATGCATTACCCACAGAGGCCAGAAGGGGGCATCGGACTTCTTGAACCCTGAGTTACTGATAAACAGACTTGAGCCACCGTGTGGGCGCTGGGAACTGAAGCCAGAGCCTCTGCAAACCAGCAAGTGCTCTTAAACTCTGAGCCACTTCTCCGGCTTCCCGTACTTTTTAATAGTAATATCAGCCTTTCCCATTTCTTACTAAACCTTTACCGTACACGCTGACAGTTGGTGTGGTGTCTTCTAGCTCTTACCTGTACCCTCAATAAGAATGAGTAATTAAAACCATGTTTTACGTTTCTTCTTCATTTTGCTACCGTTTTTAAGGTTACACTTTTGTATTCTCAGAATGTATTATGTTGATGGAATCTTTCGATACCATCCCCACATAATCGGTCACGTGTCTGTCACGTGAGCTGTCCTCACCAGGCTTTATCTGAAGTCCCAGTCCTCTCTTGCAGATGGGGGCAGATAGGCGTGAAAGCCGCGATGTGTGCGCCATCTCCCCTGCGCCTTCAGAGCATGCGTACACTCCTGCTCGGGCCCACTTGTATGCGTTGTTCTTAGGAAATCCTATCAGCCTGGTTTCCCTTTTATACTATTTTATGCATATGAGTGTTTGGCCTGCATGTATGTCTGTGTGCCATGTGTGTTCCTGACACCTGAAGAAACTGCAGAGGGTATCAGATCCCCTGGAGCTGCAGTGTGAGAGGGTTGTGAGCCACCACGCAGGTGCTGGGACCGTAACTCAGGTGTCTGGAAGAGCAGCCAATTCTCTTAATGCTGAGCCGCCTCTCCACAGCCTGAGTTTCTTACCTGAATAAGAATTTTAACATTCTTCCTATATGACTTGGTGCTATTTTTTTTTTCTATTATTAATATCTCCTGGTCTTACTAGAGTATATTTCAGATGTGGGCCCTGCAACTCAGTTTCCTAAGTAACACAGTGGGCTTTCTCCCTACATCAATTAGCACCTGTCTTAGGTAAGGAAATAGTATTCCTAGAACTTTTTTTTCTGGATGTTCTCCACTTATTCCTAGTTTATATCTTCATTGCTTGTCTTGTGTCTCAGCAGTTTGGTTCCTGTTGCTTTATGATTCTCTTACTACCTCTCAAAAATGTTCTTTAGCAGAATTTAATCAGAGCCCACCTGTTTTGAACATTCTGTAGTTTGTGCTTTATTTCCTGGGCAGTTTTGACTTTTTATTCAATATTTTTCCCAAATATACCAACCCCAGTCCCATTTCTTCCTTATCAAAATCCCTTTCATTCTTACTTTTAAATATGTGATTCTAGTTGTTGATTTTGGGGGGGCTTGTTTGATAATTTCCCCTGAGGAGTGCACTGTTACTACCAGGTGGTGTGGAGTGGGTGGAGCCAGCAAGTCTCTTCTCCACACCCTGCTCCAGAGAGGGGAGAGAAACTGCACAGAGCAGGAAGTGCCTACTGGGAACAGGAAGTGCCTACTGAGAACAGGAAGTACCTACTGAGAACAGGAAGTACCTACTGGGAGCAGGAAGTACCTATTGAGACAGGAAGTATCTACTGAGAGCAGAAAAAGTACCTACTGAGAGCAGAAAATGTACCTACTGAGAGCAGAAAAAGTACCTACCGAGAACAGGAAGTACCTACTGGGAGCAGGAAGTACCTATTGAGATAGGAAGTACCTACTGAGAGCAGAAAAAGTACCTACTGAGAACAGAAAAGGTACCTACTGAGAGCAGAAAAAGTACCTACTGAGAACAGGAAGTACCTACTGAGACAGGAAGTACCTGCTGAAGGCAGGAAATGCCTGGATCTTAGCTGAAAGGCCACGGAGTAAATTTTGTTGCGTTTCCTAAACTTCAAATCTGTGCTTTATAATGTTACATTTTGTTTCATCTTCATTTGATTTCTGGGTGCAGTGTTTTCACCAGGCAAAATGGTAGCCCCACATTTTTTCTCTGTTTCTTATTGCAGCAGCTTCTGACAGAGCTAGTCTTGAGATCCCACCACCACCACCATTCCCAGGTGGTTTGCAGGGTGTTTCAAGACTGCCCCCTTTTGTTAGTGTACTGAAGTGCAATCTGTTCAGGACCTAGTGGAGTGGGGCAGGGACTCAGTGTGCCCCTACCCCTACCCTACTCTTTATGGCTACATCCCTAAGCTGACGGGAAATAGCTTTTCCAATTAATATTTTCTCCAAAGCAATGATGCTCTCCTGTTGCTGGGCCTGGCCCTGCTGTTGTTCAAATAACAGAACTGAAACAGTAAGCTGAGACTTACGTTCATAATTTAGTTCAGTATTGGGTTTTCCCCTTCTGGATGGTTCTGGATGGTTCTGTGTTGCTCCAACCCCCATCCCCACGGACGTGTGTTTGTTTTTTGAGGCAAGGACTTACTGTGTAGCCTAGAGGGTCCTTGAACTCCAGACCCCAGGGCTGGGTTACAGACATGTGCCACCAAGCCTGGCTTTCCTGGAACGTCCTTGGGAATCCCTGTCATTGCCCTCCATGGTCCCAGGCGTGCAGTTGTGTGGGTATTTGGTACTTAATTCTTACATGTAATTTAAAGTTTCTAGTCATATATGAATCCTGCAAACGCCGAAGGCATGAGTCACGTGCAGTTATGTGCCTTGTTCGTCTCAGTTTTGTTTTACTAAGATGCAAGGAGGGGTGTGGACTTAAGAGGCCGCCATGACCTTCCAGACTTACTGCTGTTTAAACAGTGCAAACACTGGCTTTCAAAAAAAAGTTTGTCATTTCAACAAATACTTTGAAAATTACTTGGGATAATATATTCAGTGCTGATGAGGCCAGGGTATGCATTATTCTTAGTGGCCTGCAGGCCCCCTGGTGGGGCATTTGGAAAACTTCCCTTGCAGGGTGAGAAGCTGACCTCTCCAGGAGGGGAGGCCCTGCTCCGACAGCTCCCAAAGTCTGTCTATGTGGATGTGACATTGGCTGAGTGTTTTTAAGGCTCTGTTGTTGGCATTCTGTTAAGTATTTGGTAATTTTTTTAAGTGCTAAAAAAAATTCTCTGAGTCGTTTGAGGTTTCTCTGGGTGGAAATGACCTTGGGTAGAGCCCCCTTCTGCTCTCACTGTGTGGGTGAAGAGCCTTGGTTCTCGGAAGGAGTACCAGCAAGGATGTCACTCACGGATGGCAGGAGGTGGTCTTGCTCATGGCTGCCACACACTTACTGCTTCTTGTGTGTTACTGTCCCCACCAGTGATTTCTATGGGCTCTTATCACTCCATTTCTTATAAATAATTTTATATTAAAAGAATGTTTTAAAGCCAGAGGTGTAGGTAAATACCTCTTCTTTTTTTTTTAACGTAAACATTTTTATTTTTAAAATGCATATATGAGTACTGCATTATCTCATTGCCATTCCTCCTCTCCTCTTCCCATACCCTCTCTCAAATTATTGACCTCTTCTTCATTAATGTTGTTTAGGTGCGTGCACGTATGCGTGTGCACACACACATACACGAACATGCATGCCCATACGCACACACAGTCTTGTCAGCCTGGGCTCTCTCTAGTAAGTTAAAATGCGTCTCAGAAAACCAAGTAAGTAAGTAAGGGTTTGGGGGCTGGCTTAGTCAATAGAGTATTTTCCTGTAGGCATGCTGGTCTGAGTTTCGATTCCTAATATCAGGAGCAGTGTCGTGTGCTTGTAGTGCTGGCATTTAGGAGGTGGACACATGTCGATTGCCGGAGCTTCAGGTTTAGTTGCTGGAGAGGTGGCTTGGTGGTTGAGCACGCTGGCTGATCTAGAGGGGGCCTGGGTTTGATCGTCAGCATTCTCCTGGCAGCTCACAACCATTCATCCCTCCAGTACTGGGGGATCCGATGCCCTCTTCTGGCCTCTTCAGACACCTGGCATGCAGGTGGTGCCCAGGTGTATGTATAAACGAAACATAGGGACATTTTTTTTTTAAGGGTAGGTAGGAAACAATTGAAGAAGACACCCAATATTGATTTCTAGCCCCCCCATACCTGTGTGCACACATGCACATACACCAATAGCCACACGTATACATGTCCACACCCTGTCCCACACAAATAAGTAACAGAGTCAGTAAATGAATAAAATTCTAAACTCAAGGGAAGCCTGTCATAGGCTGAGCAAAGCCCCAAAGTGATGTGAGGTACATCAATGACTTCTGTTTTCCATTCAGATAGCCTGGTAGAGAGCCAGCCCACTACAGGGATAGCTCAAGCTACACAGTCAGTCTCTGGGCCCAGCCAAAGGTCAGGGTCAGGGTCAGGGAAAAGCTGTGAACTTGTTCAAACTAGATCCCTTAGTTTTCTTTTAAATTTTAATTTCTTGGGCAATATAGAAATACAGTTTCTTTGTAAGTTTAAAACATGAGCCAGATGTGGAGGCACCACGTACCTATAATTCAAGCATACAGGAAGCTGAGGCAGCTGAAGGCCAGCCTGGGATACTTAGTAAGACTCTGTCTTACACACACACACACACACACACACACACACACACACACACACACATACACACCCCATCATCATCATCATCACCATCACCTTCATCATCATCTCAAGGTGCTGTAAAATGACCTTAGGGTGGGGTTTAGGGGCTATGTTGTGCACTGTGCCCTGAGTTGTTGGTTGAAGCTGGGCAGTGGGCACCTGGGACCTTGAAGCTGAGGGGTGGATACCTGGGATCTTGATAAGCCTGTCTGTCTAATTCGTGTTTGAAGTTTTACGTACAGAAGGAGGGGTTAGCTGGTCTCAGTAGTGGAGAGGCTCAGGTTGGAGTCATCCAGGAGACTGCACTTCCTGGTGTTTCTACACACTGGTCACTGTGCAAGTGTACTCACTGGTCAGCTGTTCATAAACACCTGTACTTGGACCAGAGGGAGCCTTTACCATGCTCTGAGCCTTGCTGGGGGGTGGGGAGGGGAGACTTTGCCTGTTCCTATGGTGTCTGGGGCACTGGTCCTTGTCAGTCACACATAACCCACCCAGGACTTCAGCCCACTTCTCACACATTCACCCAGAGCTCCCTTTTGTGTTCTTAAAAACTCGTGTGTGGTCCCTATCCCGACACCTCCATCTTCACTTTGGGAGTGGATTTCACTCTTGCTGTATGAATCTTTTGCTCCCACAGTGTCTCGTGCTTTGTTGAATGCTTTTATGTGTGTCATATATATCCTCTATCTGTCTAAACAGCCCTAGGTTTTGGCAGTTTGCACCGCAGGGAAGACAGCCGGGTGGGAAAGGCAGCGAGGACTGGCTTAGGCATATCGTAGGTTAAGGTTCCAGCCTTGCCGCCATCTTGCTGTGTGACCATGGACAAGGAACTTGCCCTTTCTGAGCCTCAATTTCTCTGCAAACACATGCCTACTGCTGCCCACAGGGATGCTGGGGATGTGCCAGGGAGGGTATACCCTGTGCCTGGAGATACTCCCTGTGCACTCTGGCTATCATTTGTTCAGGAAAGGTGCATCTTAGATGCAGGAATCAGCACTGGTCCCTCTAAGAGCAGACAACATGATCTTCCCCTCTTGTATCCCACCACCTTCTCCCTGAGTCTATTAAAACTGGACCTTTGCCGGGCAGTGGTGGCGCATACCTTTAATCCCAGCACTTGGGAGGCAGAGGCAGGCAGATTTCTGAGTTCGAGGCCAGCCTGGTCTACAGAGTGAGTTCCAGGACAGCCAGGGCTACACAGAGAAACCCTGTTTTGAAAAAACAAAAACAAAAACAAAAGAGAGAGAGCGAGAGAGCGAGAGAGTGAGAGAGAGAGAGAGAGCGAGTTGGACCTTCAACAAGAAGCAAACCATCTTCCTGGAATGGTCCCTGGGTCCTGCCCCACAGATATGCTCAGACTCAGTTTCCCTAAGTAATAGTGCTGCCCGATAGCAAGGACATGCCGAGGCTGGACTTTGGAGAAGTCTTTCCCATGAGGCTAATTCACTATGGGGTTTCCATTCCGGGGTTTGGAAAGACCAAGGGGCTCTCAGGGGTGAGCTTCTCCACTCTTGGGAATGGCTGGAGCCTGGCATTGGTCTCTCTTCCTCTGACTCTGGATCAAAAGGCAGTCTTCAGGAGGTGACAGGCTAGAAACTGGCCATGTCACCACTCCTTGTAGAGCCTCCACACTTGCCTTTTCTAGACAGCTCGTGAGCACCCACCATGGTGGATATGCCACCATGGTCTGTCACTATGGTGAGTATAGTCCATGCACCATCTCTTCTCATTTAGGCCTCATCCCCACAACCAGAGGACGCTCAACCCTAGAGCTTTAAGCCAGAAGTCTGTTGGCCACTAGGGTCATAGATGCCCTTGGCTCACGTGCCATCCCTGATGACCCTGCCTTTGTATTCCTGAGTCTTTGTGTGGTTTGGCCTGTGCCTGTTCTCTCGGGGTCATGATTACACTTTCTGCTTTCTTTCCTCCTCTCCCTTCCCCTCCCTGACAGAATCATATCAGCAGCAAAAGTCAATTTCTTGTGAAAATCATGCCGGGATGCTGTTGGCAAGCCTTGCATACCGAAAAGGCAGTCTTGGCCCTTTATGGAAGTTATCAGGAAGATGAATAAGGTCTGCAACCCAAGAGAGCCAGCAGATTGACTCAGACCTCACAGAATGGCTGGCCCTGGCCTTTGAAGAGCAAGCACTATTTACACCCTGCTAATGGAGCTCAGCCTCCTGACTGCACAGCTCTATAAATACCCTCTGGCAAGCGCAGGGCAGCAGGGCACAGTGCAGGAAAGGCCTGTGTCGTCCACAGCCCCTCCTTTGATTGAGACAGTGGCGTGAGAAGACTTCAGACAAGCAGTGGCTCTAGCAGGAAGCCACAACACGTACAGGTCTGTACATGGCCATAGTTGCCTCTTAGCTGGTGAGCAGGCAAACAGAGATTTCTCCTGGCCGAGGTACATGGAGCGCAGCTGTTAGTCATCCCGTTAGTATGACCATCCATCACAGTGTGTTTCAAATAGAAGCCTGGGAGGGAGACTCGTGGGCTCCCATGGAAGGCAAATGCTCTGTGATTCTGGCAGCTGTCTGCCTCCAGAAACTCAAAAGCTGGAAACCGAAACAGGGTGAGGTCTGTCCTCACAGAGTCTGAGGCTCCCTGTGGCTGCTCACCACCCATGGAGCCATGACAGGCTGTGGTAAGGTACAGGTAGACTTGGAGGGAAATTTTCTCTTAGGGCTCAACCCCAGCCTGCACACAGTGGTCAACCTCTGTCTCTTGGAGATACCCTGGTCTGCCGGAGCTGATGGCAGGCAGGCAGAGTGAATGTTACTACCAATCCTATGGTACCAAGCTCTTCAGTGCTACCCACTGCCTGCCTTGGCCAGTCTCTGTATGGGAGGCTGGAGCCTGCTCACCCACCTGCACCCTCCTCTCCCCTCAGTGTGAATGCTGCCACCTTCTTTGCTTTTTCATGATAGTGATGGCTGGTTTGCTGTCCCTCCTCTGAAAACTCTTCACTGATTGATTCATGCAAATTCATCCAACGGTTGGCCCTCTCTGTAGTTATTTATCTCACACAGAGAGTGTTCGAGGCACTGGAAATAAGTGGGTAAAAAGGTGGTCCCCACCTGTTGGGGCTGACGTTTCACTGGATGAGAGAGAATACTCTGGTGAAACCCGAGTAAAGAGACAAAAAGATAAGCGTGGGTTGTCAGGAGAGTAGGAGGCAGGGGGCAGCAAGAAAAAAAAAAAGAGAGAAGCAGGGAAAGCGCTTCTCTGGGGACATGGTTTTGAGTTGAGGTTTCCTCCTTTAGACCAAGGAGGAAGTCCCCCAGGAGAAGGGCATGTCTGAAGGGGGCTGACAGATACAAAGTCCCCGAGGCAAACTGAGGCAGAGCACCTTAGTGACCTTTCTTTGACCATGACAAGTCACCACCACTGAGGCAACTTAGAAAGATTTTAATTTGGGACTTATGGTTCTAGAGAGGTAGAGTCTGTGACCCTCGGGGTGAGGAGCGTGGCATCGGGCAAATAGGCACGGAACTGGCACTGGAGCAGTAGCTAAGAGCTTACACTTTGATCTGTAAGCGCAAGGTAGAGGCAGAGAGAACTTCCTGGGAATGGTATGGACTGTCGAGCCCTAAAACCCTTCCTCCCCTCCCCCCACATGATCTCTAACTAAGCCACACCTCCTAACCCTTACCAAATAGTCCCACTAACTAGAATCCAAATCTTCAAACATATGAACCAATGGACGCTGTTCTCATCCAAACCACCCAGAGCATGCTCTCCTGGGTAGTTAAAATCATCAACATGGGCAGCCTGTGCTGAGGGTAGGCAAAGCAGGGCTGCAGGCTCCGGGCAGCCCGGCATGGCTCTGATGAGGTAAGTGGTCAGATTTTAAGTGGGGACTGCAGCAAGCTAAGCAGCTGACTGTGTCATGTGTCTTGTTATGTAGACAATCATTTGGAACCTGGTTCTTGCCAGGAGGAGGCCTGAGGCAGACTCAGCTTAACCAGGAGAACTTCAACTGTAGAGGACATGACCAGGCAGAGGCAGAACAGCATCCGCACTGGCTTTGAGTTCCCTGCGAAATGTCCACGCACGTCTGTGTTCTCTTCTCGGCAGCCTGGGGCTTGGGCTGGCTGGGCTCTTGCTGCAGTGATGGTTAAGGCTTGGGAGAGATGGGGGTGCCCTGGTGCAGCTGGGGAAGGGAAGAAAGCCCTTCTGCCTGGGTGACTAGCAGAGCATCATCTCACGTTTGGAAAGTTCTCAGCGGGATCGATGTACAGGGCAAAGATTCCTGAGAGTGCGGAGACACCTGGGTGCTCCTGACAGTGTGCCCCACTGGCTCCTTTGTTCCTCAGGAGCCTTTTGCTGCCACAGAGGCTCTGAAGCTTAAGTGTTTGGAGGGCTAATGGCTCTCCCCAGTCATACTGCCCTCCACTTAGCCTCATGGGAAGGTCTGTGCATGCTTCACCTTACGATCTGAGCTTTAAAGGCAGACAGCGCAGCTCAGAGGGAAGGTTGTACCTCTGGGTGGAGCTTTTTGGACTGGAGAAGTGACTTGGTCTTCATGAGTTTAGGGGTCATCAGGGAGTAGAGAAAGGGTCAGGTGGCAGTTCCTATCATGTGCAACCTGCTTACAGGACATTTGTCCCTTGTTCCTTGATACCTGCCACTTGAGGAAAACGATTTTCACACTAGCAGGATTTCCTGAGACCCCTGGTTGGAAAGGAAACGTGGACACCACCAGAGCCCTATCTCAGATACTCCCACAGTGGGTCTAAGGAGAAGACTTCTCACAAGCTCCTAGGAGACATAGATGGAGCTGGCCCTGGGACTCACTTTGGCAGTTGCTATGTGAGTTCATGTACTCTGGTCACCATGGCTGACCCATTGACCTGGTGGCTCCTGTCACTTTGTGAATGAGACTTCAAGGATGAAATCACTTGCTTAGGGTCACGCAGCCAGCCACTAGGTAGTAAAGCAGCAATCCCTGTCCAGGTCAGTGTAATCCTAAGCAGTTGTCTCCCAACTGTGTGGGTCCCCACTTTGTCTCCCGGGACCTGCCAGCTGCTGTCCCTCTGTGTCTTTAGAGTCAAACGAGCCTTTGGCCAAGATTATGGTTGATGCCAATGGGTTTTGTTACTGTTTTGTAGTTAAACAGAACCAAATAACACTGAGAAAACTTAAATGAGGAAACCCAGATTGAAAGCTGGAGAGGTGTTGACTCATCTGGCAGCTCGAAGTCGTTGTGGCTGGGGAGATGATCGTCTGAAGCCCCTTGGTGTCCTACGATGTCCCTAGTAAGGGGTCTTAGGGCCTTACCATCCAGGGGCAGCAGGGGCTGAAGCCCCTCCCCTGTCACTAGGACAGAGAAAGGACTCCCCCTAACCTCACCGCCCCTCCCTTCTAACTTCCTTTCTCTCTTCACACCCGCTTTCCAATTGCCTGGTACAGAGGATTTCTAACGTTTCAACATGGAGAAATGGTAACTGTAGAAAGTGGGCGTGATCCAACCATTACACGTTGTACGTGTGTGCATCCCATAAGTGTGTGCTATTGCATCAGCTGGAAACAGGAAAACTAGAAAGAGATTGCATTTTTAAAGAGCTAGCCTAGTAGGCAGCGCGGGGCGGGGGGTCTCTACCTTCTGCCTTCCAGTAGCTTTCTCTCTACCTGATGGGAGATCCAAAGCCCAGAGGAGACTACGACTTGTGAACCTCGAAAGTCTTGCAGGCCCATGCGCGCGCGCGCGCGCACACACACACACACACACACACACACACACACACACACACGCACACACGCATTTCGTACAGAGACCAGCTGGGCCTGACAGGGAGGGGAGGGACAGGCAAACGAATAATTTGGGACCTCTGGGGAGGTGGGAATGTGCGGCTGAAAGACATCATTTGACTTCTGCTTCCAAACTCAGCCCTGGCTTCTGATCACTTTCCCCTAAGAGACTGTAGTTTCTACTCTGGTCAGGTCATAGGTTACCTCCAATGCCAAAGGTTTTGAATGGAGGGGTCCTCACCCTGAGTTCTGGGTTCTTATGGGGCCAAATTGCCTTTATGCCTGCCTTCTTACTCTCAACATCACAAGCATCCTGTGTGGCTTCTCTGCAAGCCATACTTCCTATAGCATCCGTAGCAGTCTCTTCTTTTACTCCCCCCGCCCCCGCCCTTTGCAGCAAGAAGGGACACATTTGGAGAGAGATGTGATCTTGTGTTCCAGCCCCCCAGCCCAGCGCAGGCTCTGCCTAAGCTGGTATCTTCATCTCCGTGAGCTCAGCCCTAAACTCTCTGGGTCTTAGCTGGATTAAAGGCCTCGATTGTTGCTGAGGAGGAAGGAGGTCCCTCCGTAATTGCTGTTTAAATACGCCTAACAATAGCCATATGTGGAGCCAGATTTGAGGGTTATTAAATATGAGCACCCTTCTCCCAGACATGCCTTTGTTTGAATAACTGGGCAACATGGGAAGAGAGGCCAGATTGCTGCAGAGGCAAAGGAAGCTTCAGACTCCCTCTTTCCAGGGAGGACTGGGCCTTAGCTTACAGAGAGGTCTAGGATGAGAGCACTCCAGCTTTGGCCTGAGTAGGTGACACTCTAGGGCACCGGAACTCACTGCCCACTAACCTTCACTAGCTTAACCCTAACCCACACCTAGCAGTCAGCAGCTGCCGTTCTGGGTGAGCCCCGGGGCTTGACGCAGGACTATTGCCCTTGGAGGATTCGCTCTTGTCAATCACCAGACAGTGCAGCTTCCTTACCCTTGGGAATGGAGTTAAGAGGCAGCAGAGAGAGAGCTGTCTTCACAGACAAGCAGCCTTTGATCTCTTCTCTAGACGGCAAATTGTAATAACTTTGTGAACTAGGTTATTAGAGTTTCCAGTAAAGAATGTAAAGAATAATAAAGAACAGATAGAAATTATGCCTGGTCCACATGATAGGCAGGGAACGCAACACCTGAGTTATACATCATGCGTGTTTTGCTCGTTCGTAAGGTCAGGGAAAGACGGAACCTCAGCTATCGCTGGGTGAAAGTGCTTATAACATTTCTACAAGGCATTTTGAAACACACACACAGACACACACAGACACACACACAGACACACACACAGACACACACAGACTCACACACACAGACACCCACAGACACACACACACAGACACACACACAGACACACACACACACAAGCTTTATCTTTGTGTCTATGTCTGGAAAACTCGATTCCTTACAGACTTTATTCCTCATTCTTTTTTCCCTTTGGAGAGAAGCCGTTGGCTTTCCTGCAGGAGATAGGTCACATACACATTTGCTATAACTTTTATTGTATTTATGTTACAGTTTGCACCGTGAGGTGACTTGCAGGTTGTCTCTCTGCTGCCTCAGGTCTGTGATATTAAGAGCACCTTAGCATCATGCTCTTCTCAGAATTAAATCTCAGAGGAGAAGGGAGAGTATTTGGGCATTGGTCTGAGTTAGGGCCTGCACCCCACTTGACTCTGTGTGGGTTCAGCTAAGGTACCTTCCTCTCCCTCCTGCCTCTGCGCCGTCCCATAGGGCCAATGCTTCCAGGGAGGATCAGATAATAGCATGTGGTCCAGTCCCGTCCTCCCCACACACTTGGTGAAATTTCCTTTCACGTTATTACTGAGAGTGTAGAATGCCTTCAGCTAGGGCTTAGTCACCTAGGCCCAGGGAGCCCCATTGGCCTCCAGTGTAAACCCCTGACTTCTGGAAGGACGGTATCCCAGGCATCTGAAGGACAGTCCTCACTCTGTCTGAGACCTTAGGGTGAGGAGAGCACAAATGCCACACCCTGAGACCCAGGAAGTTCTCCCGAGTGTCCCTGTAATCCCTAATGCCAGATGTGAAGTGCGTTCTCCTTGCCTGTCCTCTGGGGAAAGATAGTGAGGATTTCCTGTGTGCAGAGGTGTCTGACCTCTGCGGCCAGCCGCACACTCTTGCCGTCACCCTGTGAAAGGTAGTTACCTTGCAGGCAGAATCCAGAGCAAGGTGTTGGGTGTTTCATGGTGTGAATAGGGTTCTATGTCTTTTCCTGGTGAGCCACTCTTGAAAGAGGAACCCCAGGGCTACCCATGTCTCTCATGGGACCCTCAGCGTCTTCCCCTCAGGCTATCTCCTGGAATCTAACCTAAGCCTTGTCTAAGGCCCTCACCTGACCCCATCTGCCTCCCCCATCCACACAGCTGGGTGCTAGGTGGTATTCTGACTCTTCTGCCCACTTCCAGTTCACCCCAAGGTTTCTCAGTCTTGAAAACTCTGGCTCTTCCTTCCTGCCCCTGTCTCCTGTCTCTCTCTTACAATGGCCCAGTCCCCCCTCTCCCAAATCTCACTTGAATAGCAAGATGACTGTCCACCCCTACCTTGGCCCTACAGTCATTGCTTAAACCTTTTAAACCCAAGGCTGGGTGTGGCTCATCTGCCTAACCCCTCCCCCACCCCAGTGGCTGTCTCTTGTTCTCTACATAAAACCTGGACCAGCAAACCCTCACTGGCCCACTTGTTCCTTGGTATCTGCTCCTTAACCTCTTTGGATGCCTGTTCCCTCCCTTAAATATTTTATGTCCCCTCCCAGTTCAGCACCTTAGCATAGCCTCTGGTCACTCCCTGGACCGCTGGTCACTCCCTGGACCACTGCTTGCACATCTTTCCCTTGCCTGTCACTTTAGCTTCCACTTCACTGGCCGCTTCCAGTCACACTTCTGTGCTTGAATAACCCCCCGTATGCAGCAGGCGCTCCATCCACGTGTGCATAATGAGTGTTTACCTCTGAGGTTCGGCAAGGCCCTCCAGCTCCCCCAGCTTGTCCTCTGCGGATTATCTCGGAGTCCAGGCATCTTTTCTGTGGTCCTATTCACTCAGTCCTTACCCAGGAGCCCTCAGCACTCAGACTAGCTAAGGGGCATGCTATTCTGTGGACACTTTACCCAGGAGAGCCATCAAGTTCCGCTGTGGCTAGCAGCTTTCTGCTTCTGAGGGGCTGGGTGTATGCCAGTCTTTGTAAATGAGATTATTCCCAAATGCTAGAAGGGCTTCTGCTATTTATAAGGACTCAGGAGGATCGCCAACAATCTTTTGGTGAGGTGAATAATTTGCAGTAAACAGCAGCTAATCTGTTTTTTGTGACTTAGTTGATTGCAGGCACTAAAAGAGCTTTGTCTCTGAGACCAGAGTGGTGTTGACTGGCTGGAAGTCTTCCCTGGAAGCAGGTTCAGCAGCTGGTATCTTGCTGTTCCTTCCAGCTTTCAGCAGTGAAGTAACGGCCATGTGATAGAGCTTACGGACACCCCATCACTGCCCTCAGCTCTCTCTCTGGCATGGGAGCTGGCTCATCTTTCTCTGCATCCTCTCCCCTCTGGGATGCAGTGCACCCCCAGCTCCAGCTCCTGGATATTGATACTATTGTGACTGATGAGGCAGGGTCTAGTAGAGAGGGGCTCCCCACATCTCCTTTAGACTTTGTTACTGGCTTAGTGTGGGAGTTAGTGTCACTTCCTCTGTCTCCCCCAGACCTCATGGATAGGGCTGGCTCTAGATCAAGGGCTTTGAAAAGGGCATCATGACTTAAATTCAGAGATCACCAAGGACTAAATTGACCAGTTGACAAATGGCTGGCTCCCTGTGTAGGATAGTTCATTTGAAGCTTGGTTCCTAAGGTGTGTCCTTACCTGGTTCACTGAACTTCTCTTGGCCTCAATCTCCCCACTGTGTGTTGTTGGCAAATGGTGCTGTTATCTCTCTCATACCACAACTATGGCAGACACCACAAGGAAACTCCAAGATCAGGGCTCTCAGCAGACAACGTGGCGGCCAGTCAGTGCTCCTCGGTACAGACTTGCTGATTACTCACGAATCATCTGGGATGTACAGGTAAGAGGACCAGGTCCCAGAGTGCTAGACCTGACTCAGAGTTGGGGAATGGGTAGACACATTGCTGGACCGCCTCAGGCAGGTTGTTTAGACGGATTCTCACATTTGGGACAATGGTCCAACCGAAGCCCAAATGGAGTGTCCGTCTTTGTTCCTTTCTCATGTACTCCAAAGTCGGTGGGAGCCTTTAAGAGAGGCCTCTGCCCTCTTGAGGAATTTTCTAGTCCCCATGGATGCCTGGTCATCCTGAAGTTGATGGATCCTGTTTGGGCCTGTATACTGGCTTCTCAGTTTTGAGGTGAGAGATGCCCTGGGAGAGGGCTGGGTACAGAGAGTTCTTAGGGGAGCAGAAGGAAGGAAGGGAGGGTAACTGTCTCCCTAGGAGTCTCAGGAAGCTTGGGGTGACCCTGTGAGAGTCTTTACCATGAGGGGTGTGTCTAAGCTCAGCTGTAATTTGGGGTGGACCAGCGATACAGATTACCCACCTAAGCACGCGACTCTGTGGAGTCTGGGAGCTGGGTTTGAGGGCAGGGCCTGCTTGCTTGCATGGTCAGAGGTCCAAGGAGGTTGATAAGAAGCGTTTTGTGTCTCTGTCCCTCTCTCTTCCCCTCCTCTTTTTTCTTTACATTTTGCTTAGGCAATTTAATAAAGACATTGTATAGCCAAACAGGCCAGACCTCAAATGTGAGCAAATCCAAACCCAGGCACCTTCCCCAAGCCTGCCCTAAGAGGTCAAGTGCCCCTGATTGTGAATTCTGGGCATCTCAAACAGGCTCTTTGCTCTGCCCTGGTTACACCATTTAACAAATTCATTTGGGACAGTGAAGATGGAGAAGAGAAACAACTGCCTTTTCTTCTTAAGTGTCCCCGGGACACCGTTCCGGCTTGGAGGATTCTCACTAACCTAATCCCTGTCAGAAAAGGAAGGGTAAAGCAGCACAGGCTTTAGAAGCAAATCCCCTTCCCGCGCTCTGGCTAGCTGGGTTTCTGCGATCCCCACTACTGAAGCAGTTGCTGCCAACCAGGCTTCTTCCTCTTGAGAGGGCTGGGGCAGGAGGATTTCACATTACACTCCTGCACTTTTCATATTTAAATTTGCTTGACTCTCTGGTTTGACTTTCCACTGACCCTTGAAGAACTAGAACTATTTTAAGGAGGGAGGGGGACCGATCTCATTATAGGAAATGAGAAAAATGGGGCAGAGTTTGAAAACTTTTAATGACTGAAACACGATGTTCCAAGTCGCTCTTGTATCAGGGTTGAAGTCACTGTTTGGTTACAAGTCTGTTAGGTCTAAACGGGGTTGATGACATCTGTTTAATTTTAGATGTCTGGAATACATTCTGAAAATAATGAAACCCAAATGTATGACCAAATTAGAGAACAATTTTATCTGCGACAGAGAAAGTTTTAAAATCAGAGCAAACATTACAACTGAACAAAGCTTTAAAAGACCCATCAAGCCTTTGGCCATCTTGCCTTGACTTTTTCCCGTGGGTCTCCACGGTTGGGAGAACGTTCCTTGTGGTTTTTGTCTGTGCGCCTCAGACATTATTATGTAATTTGATACCCATTTCTTGAACTTTCTCTGGGTGCATGCTCCGTACTGTATGGTCCACTCAAAAGAGACCATATTTATGTCTGCCAGGCAACTGTAGGAATGGAGCAAAGAGCTCCTGCCACAAGACTCAAGGCCACTGTCAACCCTCACATACCGGGCTGACTTGTACCAGGCTATCAGAGCTACCTCATCCCGTTTTCTCTGAGCCCCGTCTATATGAGGAGCTTGGGCATTCAGGGATGCTGGGTGGGGTAGGGTAGGGTGGGGTTCTCCTTTTCCCCCAGAAGGTTCTGTTATGGTAAACTCTTCTCGCCTTTGGGTGATGAATGCATGGTCCCCAGAGAGCCAACGCAAAGGACAATGGAGGTCTCCTTTACTGTTCCCATTCTGGGAAGCCCCACAAGAGTGGGGTCAGCAGATTGACAGTCTCATGTCCCCTCTCTACTGCCAGAGTGGCCCCAGGGTCTAACACTCTCCTCGGTCCATGGTGAGACCTGCGTGTGGAGACAGGACCAAATGATGAAGGAGGTTTTGTGGATGCTTTTGACGTCCTCCTGCCAGGCCAGGTGAGTCTGGCCCTGATAGGTGTCTCCATCTTCCAGTTATTTGTCTGGGTATCTCCTCATCTACTCCTCTGGTACTGGCTCATGTCCGCTTTAGAGATCTCCTTCTCTGTGAGCCCCTCCAACCCCACCCTCTGCTTCATCAGGCCTCAATGCCCCCGGTATTTATACCCTGGGCCATTAGACCATTGGTTACTAGCCAGTTCTTTTGCCTGGAGCTTTGGGTTTGCTTGTTGGATCTTATAAGGTGAAAGAAAGTATGTCAGTTGTTGCCCTAGAGTAACGGTCAAGGTGACCCTGGTTTGCAGGGGATGAACTGCATATCTGGGGTAGGTCTTAGGCCTGGAGAAGCCTCTGCAGAAAAGCGTAGGGGCGCTGATAGATGCTATTGATAGGCTGACAGGTGGGTAATGTTGATCTGCCCAAACCTGAGTTGGGGTCTGTGTGTTTTGCATGGCAGCTTCTGGGTCAGATCTTCCCACATCTGGGCTTGTAGTTACTGACCCCATAGCTGAGAGGTATCAGTGGCTGTGTGCTGCATGCGTCAGAAGGGATGGGCTCATTATTGAGCTATTTCACAGGTATAGTCGCTTCCAGGGGCTTCTACTGTATCTTCATGACAGTAAGCTAAGATCAGAAAGGAAAGGGGGTAGTTGCCAAGGAACTGTGTGTCTCCAGGGCGCTGGGATGCTGTTAGGTACTCGCTTGAAGGTTGTGGAGGGAGCCTGGGCTAGCAGTCAGAACATCTGGCCCCTGACTCGAATGTTTCACAAGAATATCGGCAAGTCAGAACTCAAATGGGCCTCAGTTTGAAATCTGTAAAAGCTAAATGTCCAAAACAGACAATAACATGGATTTGAAAACCGTCGGGGAGGCCTGGACAAGTTAGAGGATCTTTAGTTTTTGTTCTTCTCTCTGGGGGGTTTTCACCTGTCCAAAACGGAGGTGATGGAAGAACATGGCCTCCGGAGACAGGTGCTGGCTCTCTACATGCCTCCTACTTACTTTGAGGTGTGGTCATGGGCAAAGTCTGCATGTCTCTTGGTCACCAGCTGTAAACAGAAACCAGAGTTCCCCTCTGCCTTCCTCACTGGGCTGCCCAAATGCTTGCTGGGGCGGGGTAGGGGCGGTGACAATTGTATAGGAGGTGGGAAAGCTGCATAGAGCAGCCTGGGCTGCCAGTGATGCTACTGGCTCTAGGAAGACTGTTCTGGCCAGGATAACGTGACACTAGGTGGACCCTGAGGACTCTGTACTTTGCACACTGTTCTGAGCTGGGCATTTTCCTGTGGCTCAGGATTAACATGCAGGTGACCTGTCTATGGGAGTCGGTCTCTAGTCGGTCTATAGGAGAGGGGCTGGGTGGACCAGCTTTGTCCGTGGCAGGAATTCACATTATTTGCAGGGGTCAACACAGTTCTATGTCCTGACTATGGCTTGTAGACTTATGGCATGTGGGGCAAGGCCCACTGGATGGCATCAGGGGCCCTTAATAGACACATGTCAGAAGGGGCACTGGGAAAAGGTAAGGCTTGGTGCCACGTTTGTTCTAGGATACCATCCCTTCTTGGGGCCACATGTCCAACTTGCGCATGCGCAGCTCATGCCCTATGCGCTATGGTAGGCGGTGCCCAAAATGCTGGCGTCCGTACATAGACAGTCATCTTCTCTGTGGCACAGTGTCAAGTTGGCACCGTCACTTGCTTTCTAGCCAAGGAGGGCTCAGAGTGTGATGGCCCCATTTATGGGCTTTAACATTTGTAATGTCACCTTGTCATGAGTTAATGTCAGATCTCTTCGCTTTGCGAAGAGAAAGGCGGAGGACAGGGGGTGGGGCTGTTTGCACCTGTTGGTGGGATTGGAGCATTTCTTCACTGAGATGCCACAGGGGCTGCCAGCGCTCTTCCTAGCTGAGGTACAGGGCTAGAATAGTGTCTCTCTTAGAGAGTTTAATAAGTAGAGGCATGCAAAGAGTTATTACAACTGTTGGCACATAGTAGGTGTTCAAGAGACCTGCTGCTAGTGATGCTGGCGACAACAATGGCAATTATTTCTAGATGTCTCGGTTGCCCTGCTGCCCTATTCCTGTGACGGCCAGGACAGTAAGGCTGAGTGACTAGCGTCTCTTCCTTTGCCACGCTCAGCAGAGATGGCCCTCACCTCTTCCCATATTGCTTCTCAACTTTCCCACGAACCCTTCATCCCAGGCCATGAGGTTAGAAGACTTTGGAAATTAATTTTTTAAATTATGCTCTCTGACCCTTTAAACTTTATTTCAAATCCCTCCTCGTGCCTTAATGAAGCGTGGGCTATTTTGGGTACTTTGGGAAGTGTGGCTGGCGATGTGGCCTTTTAATTGACATAGGAGCTCACACGGCCCCAAATATGTATCTCTATAATTAAGAATAAAAATCAGCACCCCTAAGGCAGGCTGTGTTAGTGAACATCACATTTAATAGAGGATTAGGAGGTGGAATTAAAGTCGCCCAAGGGGACTTTGAGAGACTTCAAACACCTTTTTGGAAAACAAATTAATGTGGTTTTTCAGAGAGCATTTTCCAGAGATGATGGAGGCCTTTCCCCAGGCTTCCTTGCTTTCTTTTGAAATGTATTTTTAACACTTGTGTAAACAGTTTGGGCCCGTGACATGGGGCTTCCTGCACCCCCTTATTAGTTGGTGTCTCTGGGAGAAGAATTTGGCTCATTATCTGGACGTTTTGATCTCCCAGCGGCCACCACTTTCTTCTTTCCTGCTGCCTACTGGTATGGGACCACTTGGTTTGTGGCTCAGTGGCTTCCCCATCTCCCTGCCAAGCCTGTGTTCTTTAGGTTTCCTGGCGCGCGGGTCCTTCCCTGTGGGGCAGGGCTTGGATGGATGCCCTGCTGCGGGCTCAGCTGAGAAGTGGGCAGAAACATCCGTGACTCCTCTTCCTTCTTCAGGTGCGTGGGTGTGTGTGAGGCCCCACAGTGCTCTGTCCCCCATTTCCCTTGCAGATGCTTTGGCAGTCTCTGCCAAGCTGTGAGTGAACCTGAGATTCTGCAGGGGACACTTGCTACGTCCCAACAGGCCCCACAGTCTTCATTGGTGTAGGCTGGGTAGAGGATGCCAGTTCCCTTAGGGAGCCCTCGGGGTCATGCTTAGCCAGGGAGACCCCTTTAGAGGTTTAACCCTTCAAGTACATGGGACAGAAACTCTAAATTATGCCTGTTGGGTTTGCCTTTTAAAGTGAATTCTTCCCAAGTAAAATGAGGGCAATTAGTAGCTAGCACTTATTAGGCACTTACTGTGTGCGAAACCTGCTGGAAGTGTTGATTTTTTTTATTTGTTTAACTTTTAAGTATGAAGTTCATTGTTGTCTCCATTTCTCAGAGAAGGGGAAACTGAGGCCTTGGGAGATTGACTTAGGTAATGCTGCAGTTGAGAGATAAATAATGCCATCTACCCATTTCTGGTACCTGCTGAAGCTGGCTCAGAAGCTGGCTCAGCCCAGCCCTGGCTGTGGGCATCGTAGGGGGCAGAAATCGCATCCACTCCTTGTGACTTGATCCCATCCATCTGCTGGTTTCCAGACTGGCAGGAGGCCTGTGGAAGTGTGGTACTCACTTCATTTCTCAGTAAGCGTCACTCCTGTGTGACAGTGGCCAGTCTGGCTGATATGTGCGGTTCATTCAGCAAGGGGCGTGGGTGTTGGAAGCCTGTCACTTAATCCACTGACACATCTGTTCTTGTTGCTACCTGGCAGAGAGGGCAAGGGGCTCATGAAGCATAAAGGAGAGTGTGTGGTCTACTGGCCTGGGGGTGGGAACATGACAGGCCCTGGTGACTTGTCTCTGAAGGCTCTTCTTGCACACCTACAGAGGGGACTCTGGTTTTAGGTCACCAGACCCCAGTCACCAGGACTGTCTTTTAGTAGGGCAGTTTCCCCCTAGATAATGGTATTGTTGGAGGTCGGCCTCAGGATGGGCACTGTGCTGAGACTGTTTTGGGGACTGTGTGGCAGGTAGGTGACTGGCCATGGTCACATAGCCGGGTCTAAACAGAAGAACCTGCTCACACTTACCCTCCGGTGCCTGGGAAGGAAGAACTGAGGCAGGAGGCTGAGGCAGAGACCTGGGGTATGGTGAGAGGTTGGGAAGGAAGTAGACAATTGTGGAGGATGTAGGAAGTGGTAAGGCAGGAGGCTGGGAGCGGTGGGAGGCAGACCACGTCCAGAGTGTCGAAGACTTCATCCAGGAGTATTTGGTGTGATTTAACAAACAGTTCTCCAGGGAAAAACGGGAGAGAGGGAGAAACAAAGCAGGGTGAAATACAACACCCCAAATTTGAAGCACTTGCTTTCCGTGTGTGATGTTACTATTCGTACCGGTGGCTGACCGGAAGTATCCTGAAGTGGGCGGGTCCTGATTGCCAGGTGTCTGGAGCTGCAGTGCACCGTTCAGATGGCCCCTGATCTGGCTGCCCAGACTCTGGACTGCAAGGTGGTGCACTCTTCACAGAGGACAGGGGTGTCAGGAGGGAGGTGGAGTTATCTGTCTACTCTTGGGGAACAAGCCTCGAGGACAAAGACAGCGAGGCCACAGTTGACGCAAGGCCAGGGCTCCCTGTACTCGGTAACATGAACATCTTTCTGTCTGCAGTTTCTAAAAGCACATTTCTCAGTGAAAAGCTTTTGGAGGCAAAGACCTTGGAGTTCCCAGCCTACCTCACCCTCTGAGGTCAGGCTGGACCTAGATTGGTTTCAGATGGGAGCCTTCCCTTGTGTGTGTCCAGTCAACGAGTTAAAAACAGCATATATTCCCCTAAGAAATAACCTAGGGATATTTAGTTGGAGATATTTTTTTTTCTTGGAAAGAAATGTGGTTGGGAATTTAGGACAAAGAGGTTCATAGAGCATACCAGAGTGTGTTCATTCATCCGCCCTTCTAGGACAGCTTTGGACCTTTGGGGAAGCAGCCTGGGCTTCTTGCCCTGCTCAACCGGGAACATCAGCCTGGCTCTGTGGCTCTGCTGGCCCACACTAAGCACACAATGGGTGACTTTAGCTCTCATTCCTCCTCTTAATTTTAATGCCAGTGAGCCTTGGCACACCACTGTCACTGTAGCTTTTGGGACGTTGTACTTGGTGCATCATGCTAAATTACAGGACATGAGCTCTGGGCTATTTTCCCACCTGGGTCCTGGCTGAGAATGGACAAGGGCTACTCCCCTCTCTTAAGCACCTTCTGGCTGTCTAGCTCAACCTCAGCCTGCCTGGGCCCAAGGCTTCTGTGGCTTTGGTGACTTCTAAAACTCTGCCTGCCTCACCCCCCCAGCACTTGACTGAGGCCCAAGATCACCTATGATGCACTTCTCTCCCTATAGGGGTAGGGCCTGCTCCTGAGTCTCTGCCAGTGCCCACAGGTTGATTGGTGGCTTTCACACTTGTCTGGCCTCGTTTGCCTCACCCTGCCCTGCCCAGGGAGAAGGCTCATTGATTTGGGCAAGGTCTCTCCTTCTGGAGCTTCCTGGAAGGCCCTGAGTGGGAAGAAGGGTGAGGTGAAGTCTGAGTTCTGTCTTAAGAAGGAAAACACTTGCCCAGGTCCTGTGGGTCTCCTGGTCCCTAGAAGCCACAGACAAGTTTATGCTGAGGAACATGGTAATGAAGGGTCCCAGAAAAAACCTAAAAATTCAGTTTGCAAGAACAAAATTGGGACGTCACCCATGTTCTCTTATGTGTTGACACCAAATGTGTGTAGTCATCAGAGAAGAACAGGGACTTCCCTAACTCACTGTGAGTCTGTGGCAGAGAGGAAATTCAAGTCTTAATCTCCTAGTCAGTGTGTTCAGGTCCCAGGACTTTCTGTGGGCTGGACAGAGGCCTACAGATAGGACAGCAGATGAAAGCCACACTGTCCTACTGTCAGGCCCGTGTCCCTTTCAGGAACACGAAGCCACTAATATTCAGGTACAAGGCATGTGCTTGTGTGGAGACCTGCCCTGGGTGGGGCTCACAGAAAAATCCTGAGTCCACTCCAGACCCAGTGCCAAGTTGTACAAGAGCCATGTGGCTGTGGTTGTACTAATATTGTCTTCCTTCATGAGGCAGAATGACTCAGCGGGAAGAGTTGCCAAGGGAGGCCAAGATGGCAGGCCCTAGGCCAGAAGGTGGTTGTGTCTGCTACACCAACTGAGGTACTCATAGGAGAGAGGGGAAGAGTGGACAGAATATGCCTGTGTAGCTAGAGCCAGAGTTGGGGTGGGGCAAGGTGGGATTGGGTCGGCCGAGTCTACATGATTTCTAATATCCTGGAGAGAGGGCTGGCTTGGAACAGTGGCCCCAGGAAGGACCACCAGGCTTAGTCAGTGTCCCTTTATGGGCTCCTCACATCTGTAGAGAGCTGTCTGCTTTACTACAGAGGATGTGGAGCACCCTGCTGACTGAGTGGGGGCATGTGCTTGGCCTCCCTCTGAGTCTCATGGCTGCCCGTTTGCCAGTTGGGAATGGTGTCTTCTAATTGGTGACCTTGTCAGAGGAGGGGGGGAATGAAGGAGGCTGCTTGATGGGGGGTACCCAATGTGAGGTCACTTGTTCCTACGCTAGTGAGTCCCATATCCAATCTCTAACCTTCCCCACAGTCTCCAGGCCAAAGCCTCATCCCTCACCTGACTGAGGCCCTATGCGGTCAGGGATGCAGTTTAAGAGCTAGATGGCATGTCTCCTCTCTCAGCCTTCTGGTCTAGGGTCCTGGGAACACAGGGCAGGCGCCTAAGTGGCCTGCTCACACCTCTCACTTCTGAACCCTTCTTGCTAGTGACAGTAACTATCAGTCTGCTTCTCAAAGAAAAGAAAAGATATGAAAAGAACATGGCAATTAGCCAAGATGTAGATGGCTGCTGACCCTGCTTCTCTGTCAGGAGTGGGGCCATACTGGGGAGGATGTGGAAAAGCCCCTCTTCCCCTGGGGACTCAGGCTTTTGGTATCCTAGAGCTGGAAGTCAGGCCTGCCATTAACCACTGACCCCGTGCAACACAGAAGACTCCTGGACTCTGGCAAGGCACATGCATGCATGCCAGGAGCCATGTCCTGCAGGCCTGTGGAAGGGGTCACTCTCTACCTACTCTCACCCTGAGGAAGTAGGTAACTCTGTGACTGGTTCATGATCTAGTTCCAGCCTGTTTCTCCCTCTGTGAGCCAGGTCCTGGACTGACCTGTCTGCTGCCCCCGGCTTGCCTGGGTGTCCATAATTCTGTCCTAGAACTTTTTTTACCTGAGTGCTGAATACAGATGGACAGACAGTGCTTTCCCAGCATACCTGGCTCCCTTCCTTGGAGATGATCCTGTGCAGAAGGGATTGTGCCAGGTTAGAGTGTGTGTGTGTGTGTGTGTGTGTGTGTGTGTGTGTGTGTGTGTGTGTATGTGTGTGTGTGTGTGTTTACATATGTATGCATGTGTGTGCACCCTTGAAGGGTAAAGGCTACCTCCAAGTCCACATGGGGAGATGTCTTTGCTTCATTTTCCTAGCTGGAGCTTCAGAGAGAACTCAGTGTATAGAACAGATGTAGAAGATTCTTCCTCTCCTCAACTACCTGTGCTAGGAACATGCAGAAAAAGGCTGGGGGAGGAGACACAAGAGTAAAGAAGCCACAGGGTCTCTAGCCTGGGCAACTGATCTCAGAGAGTCCATTAAACCTATGGTTTTGCCAGAGATCTACTTGTAGGTAGGTGATGGGAGATGACCAGCCCAAACCTTTGCCAACCCAAATGAGGCACTGGTCTCACAGGGGAGATTTTGCTGTCACCCCTAGCATGGGGCCAGTACAGGATGAGTGCTTGGGCAAGATGCCCAGGCCAGCCCTGCTGCAGAATTCTCTACCCTCTGGCAGTCACCCAGCTGAGTGGCCCAAGGTTTAGAGGTTCCCCATAAAACAGAAAGCATGGCACTCTTGTCCATATTTACAAGGAAAATAAACCCCAAACTGAAGAGAGTGGATCTAATGTTCTTAAGTGTAAGTTTTTCACCCGTAAATGTTTTAATTAAACCTCTGGCACCTATTCTGCCTGGAGGAGCCAGGGTAGATGGCAGGAATTACAGGACCATTTGAAACGTGTGAATCTAGCGAGATGATCCACGAACCCATGTGGGCATGGCGGCAATTGGAACTTTAATGACTCTGTGGTGGCTTAACAGTTGTGCTTGGCTGGTAGGGCTGTGCCTGGTCCATGCAATGTTTTTTGGCATGTCACAGATTTGCTTTGGTAACAAACGGCCAGGCCCTGGGACAGGCAGGGAAACCGGTGGCCCTGCCTTGCGCTTCCATTTTGGTAACTATCTGGAAACTTGTGTAATCATCTTGCAGAGTGACCTGGGAAGCCAGCTGTAACCTGACTTGTAGACAAACTCCTTCTAGGTCTTCGTGGAGGTTATTTGTGTATCCAGTTGCCTTGTTTGCTCCAAGGTGACCAACCCCAACCTACTGAACAAAGGAGGCTCAATTTGGTTGCATCATTTCTGATAGAGAAGCAAAGGCATATTAGGGTGTGTGATGCAGGAGCCAAGGCATTGTTTCATGGTGGCCTGGGTTACGTGCAGATAGCAAATGGATCTTGAATCTGCCCATGGTAGCATGTTAGAAGAACACGTTGCTGGCATCACAAAGACATAGAGTGTCTGTGGAAGCAGACTTTATTGTAGTACCACCATGAGGTGAACAAGACAGCTTTACAGTTGCCAAGCAATCCCTCATTAACATGGGTGCCTTGGGGTTATTGTGTGTAGGGTTTTGGTTTTGTACCAAGGATGGTTATCCTGAACTTGAAAACAAAGCCTTCAAGTTATTAATACCGCTCTGTGTGTCGGTGTACAATCGTTCATAGCCATTTGCACCCCATGTTGGTATTAATTAAATTAAAACAGAGAAGGAGATGTGGCCCGAGGTATCGCCTTCGTATTATTAAACCCATTCTTGGCCATGTGGCTTTAGCAAAGCTCACCAGCTGATTTTGTTGTTAGTTTTTATTTGTATTTAATTTCTAATTTTGCTTTTTTAAAAAAAAATATGTTCTAGGGTGATAAATATGGATTGCTATGTTAGGCTGGCTCTAATTTGTGTTACCATATTTACATGCACTCATTTGCCTGTCATCTTCTTTGAATTCTTGCCGTGTGACTGGCAGGTACAGCACAGATAAAGAAGGTGAAACCTTTGTCCTTATAGAGTTTATAATGTAGTCACAAAAGCAGTAACAACAGAGCGCACACAGGTGCCCGCACGTGTGCACACAAACACACACATGCTCACTCATTCGCTCACCCACTCACCCACAATTGAATAACCTGTAGCACAGAATCAGGCAGAGATAGATAGAAGAAAGATAAATTAGCTGGGCCAGAGGACAGAGCAGGTGAGTTTGGTTCAAGTAGAATGGTCCAGGCGGGCCTGTCTGAGGGATAACAATTGCTCAGAGAGCCCAGGATGCAGAGCAGTGGAGCCTACTGCCTGGGTGAAGAGTTCTACATCAGGAAACAGCCAAGTATGACGCCCCTGAAAGAAGGATATGGTCTGTTTGTGGTCTAATATTTAAATTATGTGTTAAATAAAATTTGGGGTCCACTGGCACGCAGCAAGATTACCCATTCACTTAGGGCTGGGGAATCTGCAGCATAAAGCAGGTCCCAGCATCAGCCAGTAGGACAAACCTGGGGGGAAGAAGGTCCCGGAAGCAGGGCAGGGGCTGAATGGGACCCCTCCCTGCCCTGAAGTCTGTGTCTCCCCGAGACTCTAGAGAAGTGGTGTCAACGTGACTACCTTACAATCATCAACAGGAACACAAAAGTACACTACTCCACCCAGCTCCACTCCCAGGGGTTCTGATTCAGGAGGTGGGTGGGGCCTGAGAACGAAGATCCCTGAAGTTCCCAGGTGATGTCCACGGTGCTGGGCCAGGGCCACACCTTGAAAACCACTGCTGTAGTGAAAACTGCACACAGCACTAGGGGGATCTGTCTATAGGGACTGCAGAGATGACGAGGCAGGGAGACGGTGGCTGGAGGACCTCAGGTCAGCCAAGGGGAGGGTCGTCTGTCTGGAGAGTACAACTCTGATTCGGAGGCTTCAAGGGATGTGTCTAGCACTGAATACCAGAATGTGTGTGACATACGTTGTCCATGGGTCAGTAAGTCCATGCCAGCTACTGTGGTCCCTCTTGTCAGAAGCCTCAGGATCAAGAAGGACCCACAGCCCATTATGGACTGTGGGTCAGGGCACAGCACTGGCACACAACCCTGGGAAGCCAATGCTTACTATGCGTAGCTCGACCCTGATAAGCAGTGATCTCTATAATTCTGCCCAAAGGCTCACTTCCGTGCCCTGCCAAGCTGGGGTTCAGCAGCTCTTTGGTCCTTCCTTTTTCATCCTCTGACCCTGCCTTTGGTTTTGCGTCTTTCATGGGGGTACCTGTGAGGGATTTTAGCTGAAGGGACTTAGTTCTTCAGAAGTGCAAGGTGCCACTAAAGGTGAGCACCTTGTAGCTCAGCCTGGTTTTCCTGACCGTGGCCCTGTGCCCTTCCTGGTGGTACACCGTGGGATGTGGCCTTGGACTTTGAGGGAAGAGAAAGGAAAGGGAGGGGAGCATGCAGGAAGCTGAGCCAGTGGCTTGGAATTTAGGTCCTGGCCCACAAAGAAGCTGCAGAAAACTGAAATGGTCCACCTAAAGGATCTGGTGGGAGTGAAACTCAGACCCATCCGTCATCTCTATATTCTGTGTTCACTGGCTGGTTCTCAAGGGCAGAGAGTGGCCTGGGGCTATCACACGTTCTGCACCCCCCCTTATGCTGTAAGGATGGTACAGGGTCCATCTGCCTCTGCTTACCCTTAGTGTTCAGCTGCTGCTGGCCTGGCACTGGCCTTTGGGGCCATCGGCATAGCCAGTAGAGGCGGCACACTTGCAGCTGAGCTGGGGTTAGGACATTTGTTCAAAGATGTGGCTGAGGGTCTTAGGAGCTGAGACATAATGGGGGCCAAGGCTAGGGGTAGGTACCTTTTAGAGTTCACCCTCTCAATGGCTGTCTGGTCTCTCAGTGAATGCTATTATTGACTATTAGAAAGACTGCAACCAGATAGGATGGGGCCAAGCACAGCCATTCCCAGAGGTATTGGGCAGGCCTCATCTGAACTACCCAGATCTTCCCCCAACACATGGAAGCAGACTTCAGCCTCAAGGGACCTAAGAGTTCCTGAAGCTAGGAAGGAAGACACGTAAGCAACAGTTGCCAAGTCCCTGTTGACTTTAGAATGATTGACAGATAGCTTGCCTCAGGGGCTGTGCAGCATAGCCATGTGTGGGGAGAAGTTTAGTCTTGTAGAGAAATGCAGCATGGGATTGCTGCAGCCTTTCCCACCCTTGGTCCACTCTGTTATATGCATAAGCAGAGTAAGCATGCCCTCACTCTAATTACTTGCCAGGCTGTTCTGAAAATCCAGGAGAACCTGGCTTGAAGTGCCTCTCTGTGGAGGTAGGAATGAGATCCAGAAAGAGTCTGAGACACTTGGGGTCGCTGGTGCTGAGGCCTGGAACTCGGAAGTGGATCATCTTTCCCGGTGGGACTTGCCGGAGTAGCCTCCTGGGACCCTTTCCAGAGAAGAGCCACCTTGCATCTCTCGAGCATTTCCATCTTGCCTGGCTTACAGGAAGGATCGATAAAGGAACACCCTGCCAAAAGTACAAAGAATTTCTTTTTCCTTATCTTGTTTGCCAATGTCAGGGTCTGTCGCTCATTCCTAGAGCCCTGGGGACTGAGCTGGGGGACACACTGGGGACACAGGGAAGGAGGAAAGTGGAAGGGAAGGGAAGCAGGGGACAGTTTATCAAGATGCAAAGGAAAGATTCTTTCTTAGGTATCATGTCAGACATGAACAGGATAATTGTTATGGGCCATGATCTCCAGGGCTCAATGTGCTGACGTCTCACATAGAATCTGTCCCTGTCACAGCTCTGTGAAGAGCTCCAGTTATGGAGAAGCAGGCAATGGAACCGATTCTTATATGCTCATAGTGTTTGGTTGTCCCTTCCTTTGATTACGGGTGACTGGCTTGCTCTGTTTTCTATGGGTATAAATCACCATAGATTGGGTAAGCCCCATTTGATAGTGATTTATTTGACTTGAAGTTCTGCAGGCTGGCAAGTCCAAGATCGAGATGCCATATCTGGTGAGGAAGGACCTTCATGTGTTCCAATGTGACAAAAGCCATCACAGCTCGGAAGAACAACAGATCCTGTCTTAGTTACCTTCCTACTTACTGCACTGATAAAACAGTGTGACCAGGGTAACTTACAGGAGGAACAATTTATTTGGGGTTTATGTTTCCAGAGGGATGAGTCCATCAGCCTCATGGCAGGGATCATGGCAGCAGGCAAGCAGGCAGGCATAGCTCTGGAGCAGAGCTAAGCCCCCTCATCCTGATTTAAAAACAAGAAGCAGGGCTTGAGAGATGGCCCAGTGTTTAAGAGCACCAACTGCTCTTCCAGAGGTCCTGAGTTTAATTCCTAGGAAGGTGGTGGCTCATAACCATCTGTAATGGGATCTGATATTCTCTTCTGGTTGTCTGAAGACAGCTACAGTATATGTATATGTATATATAATAAATTAAAAAAAACAGTAAGCAAAGAGAGTACAGGGGAGGTGTCCAGCAGCTCTTGAAATCTCAAAGTCTGTTCTTAGTGATAGACCCTCAAGCAAGACCACACCTTTTCGTTCTCTCCAGACAGCCACCAACTGGGGACCAAATGCCTGAGACTTAGGAGGGACATCTCATTCAAACCACCACAGATCCACCTTTATGATAAAGGCACCCTCCCAAGTGACTAGCCATCTCTCAAAGGTTCCCAGTATCTTAGTACCAATGCCATGAAGATCGAGCTTTGAACTTGTGAGCTTTGAGGGCTACACGCCCCAGCAACAGAGGTCACTGCTAATGGAAAGGGGGGAGAGCAGAAGACCCAGGAAGACTAGAAATTGTGTGAGAACTTGTTTGAGTCCCGTTGGGGAAAGACAGCTAGGACCTTGAGGTCTGGGCTCAGACCCTGGCTTTACACTGAATACCATTTCCAAGGTGTCTGCTCTGGCATCCTCACTGGGACAGAGAAATGGCAGCTCATATACTTTCATCATGCAGAACCTGTCCCTGTCATGACACTCAGAGGTGAGGAAAACAGAAACGGCAACAAAAGGCCGAGGCTCTAGAGCTGGATTACCTGAGTCCAAATCCCCAAGACCCAGCTGGGCAGCTTTGGACCACCACATTCGTTTCCTTATCTGTGTAACTGGATCCGTGGTGGTGCCTTACTCAGGATGGCTGAGCCTACTTGAAAGGCCCAGGAGAAGCCATCTGTGCGTGATGATTGTTGCTGTGGTCCCACCACACATTCTCCTGGTCCACACACTGCCATACGTGAGGTTTGTATGGTGAGGCTATTACGGTGAAACTGGTATGTAATGGATGCCCAATAAATATTAGTGGAATGAAGGACTGGAATTTACCAGGTGCCCTTGAAGGCTCCTAGAGTCATTAATCTTCTCTTAAAAGGATTCTTCCCACAACTTCCTGCCGGAGACTAACCTTCGAGCAGGGAGCCTGCTCAGCATACCTTTCCTGGGTCTGCTTGACATGATGGCCCCATTCCTGGTATACCCCAGTTCCTGGCTGGAGACAAGGGTTTCTCCAGAGACAGACACCAGCCTTCTTGGTGGGGATGCTAGGAAAGGCACTGTCTGCTAACGAGCATCTCCAGGGGTGTGTGTGAGCCAGAACCTTCCCCCAGCCTCTGGGGAGGGGGTCTAGCTAGCCCGCAAAGGAGGCGGGGCCTGTCAAGGTTAACAGATAGTCCTTGGCTTTCCCCTAGGAAGTAATTCAACTTCTTCCCCGACTTAGGCTACATTGTTTCAAAGCATGTGGAATAAACTACTGACCACTGGGGAATTGCTTGAATTAACAAACTCATCCCCCCTCCCCCACCTGAGGTTGAAGTTGAGTAAGGAGTTCAGGGGACTCTTTTGCAGAAATCCAGTAGGTGGGCAGAACTTGGGTTACATCACGTGTTCAACCTTTCACATGGTAGGACTTCTCCTTGCCTGCATTGTCTCAGCTGCCCTGGGTTTCTAGGAGCTGTGACAAGTCAGGGAAGTGGCTGGCACTGGAGCTGGTACCTTGGAAAGGCTTGGGTTAGAGGAGTCCCACAGAGTTCTTCCCTCCTCTCGTTCCCTTCCACAGTGACCCAAACCCACCCTTCCAGAGGACTTTGCCTAAGAAATGCTTGAATCTAAGTACTGGGGAGTCAGAGGCAGGGGGATTGATGCAAGATTAAGACCATCCTGTCCGCTAACTAGCTACTTCAGGGGTGTGTATGAGCCAGAACCTTGATAGTGAGTTCTAAGCTAGTCAAGTGTATAATGTCAGACCATGTTGAAAAACAAGGGAGGGAGAAAGCAAGAGGCGGGGAGGTAAGGAGAGACAAAGAGAAACAGAGAGAGACATGGAAAGAGAGAGACACAGAGAGATGAAGAAACACAGAGAGAGAGACAAACAGAGACACACAGAGACATGGAAAGAGAGAAACAGAGAGATGGAGAAACACAGAGAGAGAGAGACAGAAACAGAGACATGGAAAGAGAGAGAGACACAGAAAGAGAAATAGAAAGACACCCAGAGACATAGAGAGACAGAGAGATACAGAGAGATACAGAGACATAGAGAGACAGAGAGACACACACAGACACATACACAGAGACACAGAGGGAGATGGAGAGAGAAATGGGGTGGGGAGACAGAGAGACAGAGACAGAGGGACATAGAGAGAGACCCAGACAGACAGAAGCAGATGACAGAGGAGGTAGTTAAACACTGATCGCAGATTGAGAACTTCTAGAAAGTACTATCAGAGACTCTTACAGAGGCAAGGATACATGGTCCAAACTAGTGGCTCCTAATCCTGGCCCAGCCTCCTGGTCACCTGGGCACTTGTAAAACATTAGCTGGACCTCTGCAGCCTGAACGTATTCAGCAGCAAGGAGTGGTAGAGAGGGAATCTCAAACCTTCCTGTGGCCATAGATGTGACTCTCTCTCTCTCTGTGTCACAGGGGTAGGTGATGGCTGGCCGTCTTGGTCATTTTCTTTTGAGGAATTCTGTTGACAGATACCTCGCCACTCAAACCTGGACATGCTGGAGAAGGCATCAGGGCTTTGCACATACTAGGCAAGACTCTTAACTCTGAGTTATATCCTGGTCCTTGATGGCAAGAACTTGAGGCTTTCGACAGTTGTGGTTCCTTTGACACTGGGTGAGAAGCAGTGTCTTATGAGTCTCCCCGTGGGGAGAGCTCCACACCTCTGCTAGATCCAGTCACTGAAAAGCCCACAGCTCCCTGGAGCTGTTTAAACCAGTTTCCTGTGTCCTCAACTTGTGAGACCTATGGAGCAGGGGGCTCTGTTGGCCCATTAAAGGAACATGGAGGCTTTTCAGAATCTGTCCTTCCCCCCATGTTCCTGGTGGCTGCTGCTGTAACAGTATAGTCCAGTACAGTTGTTACCCAGGAAACGGAGGGTGAGATTTAAGAAGGGAGGCTGTGTTTCCCGCGTGTCTCTTCTGCTGCGCTGGGCCCTGACTTGGAAATGCGTCTGTTTCCCTCTTCCCATCACTCCACAGGAGTCCCCACTGCATCAGGAGACCATAAGCTTCTGGAAGTGTGTCTCTTTGAGATAACAAATCTCCCCAGTGTCTTGGCCCTTTGCAGAAGTAGGAATGTAGGGATCCTGCATCCAGCCAGCTTGGGTATGCGTCTCTAGTATTCTGCTGGTGAATTCTGTCTAGGCCAAGGCCAGGCTTCTAGGGTTCTGAGAGCCCCTCTTAAGAGACCAGGCTGTCCGTGACGGCATCCTCAGCAGCTGCCATGCATGGTGTTGGTTATAAGCCGAAGGGGACTGGTTGCCCCTGGTTGGAATGCCATCTCCTGGTGGTAGATCTGGTGCTGACTGTGGGTGCCGTCTTCCTCCCGCAGTCTGTAGGCATGTGCGTGCTATTTATGTGTCTAATAGGCTTCCTTACTGAGGCGACATTTACATGCTATAAAAAGTCCATTAGCTGAATTTAAGCTTCTCCAGAGATCATGGAGCCTAATCTGCATCTGGCATTTGACACATGGGCTTGAAAAGTCCCATGGACTCTTTCTCTGGATCAAACCTGAGACAGAAACAATAAGCCCTGTGGAACAAGCAGGTGGGTGAATGAATGCATGAGGGGAGGGAGGAGGGAGGGAGGAGGGAGGGAGGAGGGAGGGAGGAGGGAGGGAGGAGGGAGGGAGGAAGGAGGGAGGGAGGAGGATGGGAGGAACTGAAGAGGGAAGAGGGCAGGAGGAGGGCGGGAGGAGAGACGGAGGAGGGAAGGCTATCTAAGGCCAAGCGTATTTCTTACAAAATAAGGGAGACTGGTATGTATGTATGTATGTATGTATGTACGTACGTATGTATGATGTATGTATGTATGCATGTATGTATGCATGCATGTAGTATGTATGTATGCATATGTGTATGATGTATGTATGTATGATGTATGTGTGTATGATGTATGTACTTGTTTGTGTGTGTGAGTATAGTAAATAGCCTTTGATTTCTAATGCCAATAACACAGTCAATGTTCACTGTTGTGAACACCACCAAAGCAGTTCTGTTAGTTTTACAGATTGTGGTGTTTTCAAACCATTCCCCATGTTAAAAACCAATATCTGGAAATTTTGCTTTCACTTTTGGCTAAAGACTTCACCGGGTTAAGAATTGATACGAGGTTAGCTTTCCCAGGCTATACCCCAAGCCTGAATTCTGGATCGAGGCTGGTCCCGGTGGCCCAGCTGTAGATGGACCAGTTCTGCGGTCCCTTTACTGCCCTGGGAAGGTCGTCTGAGTCCTAGAACCAGTGTAGGCACTTTGTATACGAAGCAAGGTCTCTGCTACATGGCTGGGCCATGGTAGAATTCCCCTTGAGTCCTTGGTGTCCTTCTAGGCCTGGCTTATAGAGCAGGCTTGCCTACATGCCCTCCATGCAGACTCTCCCAGGAGAGAGTCAGAGGTGGTGTTTGACCCCAAAATAACACCTGGATTAAGGGTGTGTGTGTGTGTGTGTGTGTGAGAAATACAGAAAGAAAAAGCTGGGCTCACAATTAAATCTGTGCTTATATTTCAGCTCTGCTCAGCTACGCCCTGCTGTCCTGCTATGTGAACCTGACTGAGCCGCTCTGATTCTTCTGAGCCTTGGTGTGCTTACTTTAAAATAGGAGTGAGCTCCATCTCTCCCAGGTTGCTCTGAGGGCTTCGTGAACATGGCGGCTGTAAACTGTCAGTGTATTATAGAAGCAGGAGAGTTAGAGGCCAACAGCCTGGGTTTGGGTCCTGTCCACCACCGTGGGAACCTGAAGAGGAGTGGCTTGATTATTTTCCTTTGTAAACTATGTGTGCTTTTGCCCCCTTTCTGGTGATACCCAAAGTCCCAGGTACTGAGCTGAACCTGTCACCAGCTGGGCCAGTCAGCAAAGGGTTGCCACCCCATGGGCTGTGACCCCTGACTAACTCCTGTCACGAATTTCAACACCTTCTCCCCCACCCTAGGTTTGGGGAATTCGGAGCAGAAAGGCGTCATAGCAGTCCTTGGGGGTATGCCCAACCTCCTGACAGCTAGCAGACCCCAGGACTAACCAGCCTCTGGAACTCAACCTGGCCATGACCTCGGGCCCCCAAACCTGCTGGTGGTGCCCTGCTTGTCATCTGCAGCCTTGTCAGGGCCAGTTCTATGCTCCTCTGAGTCCCTGATGGAACGCATTGACTTATGTAATGCTGCTGAGCCAACATTTATGAGTCACAGCCAATTTGCCGACCTCGAGTTACACTGCGCAGATGCTCCACGTCACGGTTTGCTTTTGTCTCAGAGGCCGTAAGCAGATAGCATAACCCCGCTTACCATTAGACATTTTGCAAATCATCTGGGTTCGAGCGTGCGGCAGCCAGACAGTTCATTTATGCTGCGGATGGTATGATTTGTAAAGCAATAAATTTCCCATCTCTCTGCCAGCAATAAAGTACAGCGAGCAGGCGAGGCCGAAGCCCTCAGACACACACGGGCTCCCTGTGAGACCTGGGGAGTGTTCTGTCAGGTTTTGCTTTTCTGTCCCTGAGTTTGCTGGAGTCTGAGAAATCAGGTTTGGGCCATAAATCCCCTCTTCCATCTGGGTGACTCCTGGCCCAGCACGAATTTGTTATTAGCATGTGTAATCGGCCCCCACCATGACCTGTTCCTTACTTCCTGGGCCCATCTTGTTCTTTCATTAGAGGGAGAGCCTAGGCAGACATCACTGGGTTATGGAAAGTCATTGACCATCCTGCCTCTTTGTAGTTGCATGTCTGTGTCTGGGGTGGAGTCACAGTGTGTGAGGCTTGGGGGAGGGGCATAGAGAGGGGAGAGTGGCAGGCGCTTTTCTTATTGTTCATGAGACAAGAGATTTGTTGCCTGAAAGGAGTTCTCTGTTGCCAGAGGTGGTCAAGGTCAGACTCAGAGTAAACCTGAGGAGGGCCAGGTCTCAGTTCTGTTCTCAGTGGGTCAGACAGGTGTCTGGAGGGGACACCTGTCATCAGCAGATAAGTCCATAGAAGCAGGAGTTGTCAAGGGGACCTGAGAGCTCCAGCCTTTAATGTGCCAGCTGGGGTCTGGGACTCTGAAGGTAGTTAGGTGGCTGGCTGTCCATTTCTGGTTCGACTTTCCTCACTCTGGATGGTAGCTTGTGTTAGAGGGGTCTGTCCCTGTCCTGGTCTCTGACTTAGATGGTAGTGAGGCCCTAGGTGCTTCAGACCCTGCCAGTCAATAAGGTTACAGCTCTTCTGTGGAGGATGTGAGCCAGAGATACCCCTCAGGAGGTGAGCATCCTATAGCACCTACGGTCCCTCCTAACCCCATCTTCCTTACTGTCTAAGTTTCCTCTCCCGTTGCCTCCTCTCTCTCCTTTAAAAGTTTTCCTCTCTTTTGTACACTTTTGATATTTGCTCTCTTGGCCCATTTTAAAGTTAAATCACATTTGACAGACAGAAGGAGGGCAAACAAATTACCTATAGTATGGTCACCCGAACTTTGTCCCTGTGGCTTGTGTGTGCTATTTCCTCTAGGTAGAAGGGTTCCATCAGGGCTTGTGAGTGTTCAGAAAAGGACATCCCTCCAGTTAGGCAGCTCTGCTGTCACCTGCTGGCATGTGGGGGCTCACTGCTGCCCTCCCCCCTTGGGCTTATATTCATTAATTGGTTTCCAGCATTAGAGATAAAACTGGAGCCGGGGGATCTTGGAATGTGGGGGTGGAATTCCAGGGACACTGCTCTGTTCTGTCCCTTACACCCAGCTCCTCCCAAGCCTCAGCAGGGGTCCCTCAGCCCCTCCCTCTACAACAAGTTGACCTCTGTCTGCCCTGAGGTGGGGTTTGCCCAATAGAATCGTGGTGTAGACCAAAGGAGATGATGCGGCATGCCCAGGCTTTCAGTAAATGTTCAACAATACAGATCTGAGGCATGTACTGGGCACACAGCCGTCCTGTTGCTCAGTTTGAGCAGAATGCCTATAGCTTCTGGCCCAGCTCTGATTCTGCAGGAGGCATCTCTGGAGGTGACAGAAGACTTCTGAGAGAGAAGTTTGTTAGGGAATTAGGAGAGTCTAGCCTGGGACATTCTTAGACCTTATCCTCAGGGAATATGGGATGAGTGGTTGGGACAATTTAGGCCATAGGGAAGAAGCTATTTCTTGCAATTGTTAGCTCTTTGGAGAAAGAGAAGGGCCAGAGGTTGGAAGCATGTTCAGGACATATAGGTCAAAGAACCTGAAGGGAGCGGCTCTGGAGAAAGATACTGCTAGGAACGTCCAGGGAGGAGCCCTGAAGCTGCTGCTGGAAGTCTAGGTGGGTGAGAGGCCCAGGGTGGGGGCCTGGGATCAAGTTGCCTACTGCTGTGGCACAGGGATGTTCACATTCCCAGTGTCTGGGTAAGGACTGACAGAAGGCTCCCTGGGCTCAGCAGGGCATCAGCGATCACTCTCTGAGCAGACACACAGTGCTGGACTCTCTGGGGGACGCCATTACTAACTTTTCACTTAATACTGTAGCTCATGGAGTATGTATCAGTAGAAGAAACCCCAGGTAAATTAATCACTCCAAACTTCCCAGTGAGGAAAGAAAGAATTACAGAGATAACAACTCCTTTATGGACTTCTAGAAGGCTGTAAGCAGCATGTGGCCAGAGATCCGTGTGCCCAGGTGTACATGACCCCCCCCCGCTGTGACACCCCTGGTTTGTGTGCAGATGCCTGGTGCCCATCAACACTGAGTGTGTTATGCGCCAGTCCATGTCTGAGTCTCCAATGTCCAGCAGCCCCTGGCCTTGTCCAGGCATCCTGTTGGTTGACAAAATCTTGTTAGTTCTCCAGCTCCTCCAGGCCCTGAAGAAATGACTGAGCCATGCACTTTCATGATTTGATTCTTGATAATGCTAAGGAAGGAGGCAAGGGGGTAACTCACACCAGTCTAATAAAGTCACATGCATTCTTGGGAGTGACAGTTGGATCACCAGTTGGCAGGCCACTTGCCCATGGCTGCAGGTACCACATGCTCAGAAAACACCATGTTCAATGATTATACAGAACGTTTAGTCTCCTGGTATTATTTTTATTTGGGCTAATGTGTGAGGCTTCCTCCTCCTGCCACTCTGGGTACTTCATAAGTCTGCCATCTTGGCTAGGAAGAAGCCATTAAGCTCTAGAGATTTAGTTCCTGTGACCAGAGTGACTGAAGCTTTCAGAGCTGACTTCAACCCCCCCCCCCCCCAAGCCCCAATGCTGGAATGGGGGTGGTGTGAGTTAAGTGACTCTTCTCTTCTCTGGTGTGAAGGGCAGGGCCAGGCACAGCCATCCTGTTCTCTGCAGCTGGGTCTGTACATCTACCAGACCTTCTTCTTTGGGCTTCAGGGATCAGGTTGCTTACAATAGCAAGTGACAATGAAATGGAGTCACCTAGGTAATCAGCCGAGGAAGAAGAGAGTGATCACTCCAGAAGACTCATGAGGGACCCAGTGGCTCCCTGACATCTAGCCAGTGTTGACATTGGGGTTAGTGCTGTTGGCCCTGTGGCTCATGACTTCCCCATATGCTTTGGCTACAGAGTGCTCAGGCAAGAGAACAGAAGATTAGGCGCCCTGGTGTGGGGGATTGGTATCTGTACCCTGGCCTGCTTATGGCTGGTGGCCCTTAGATGTAGAACTCTGATTCCTTTCAAAAGTTGCGGGCCGAGGAGGGTCCCATTCAAATCTAAAGACCTTCTAAACATGGCGTCCTCTTCTCAGCTCTCTGACGTCCTCGCCCTACGTTTGCTGTGCTGTGGAGATATGCTAAGGTCAGTGTTGGGTGTGGCCAGGAGGATGGGCTTCCTCGAGTCTGGTGCTTGGCTAGAAGGCATCCTCTCTTGTCTGCCCCTGAGCATCAGTTTGGTGTGATCTTTCCTGTAAAGCATTTAACATCCGTGAGCTGCTCTGTAATTGCCAGTTTGTGATATTGTCGCCATTACTAATGACATTGCTTAGCATGCCACAGGGAAGGGATGAATAGTGCAGAACAGGGAACTTGCCTCACAAGAGTTTGATCACAGCCCTCCTTTGTCATTCTGAAGGTGGGGATACTGAGGCTGGGGGGGGGAGTTCTGGATGGGGGTGGGGGATGTCTCGCACAGAGCAAGCCTAGAACTCAAGGTCATTGCCCTGTCCTGAGGCTATCCCACTGGATGGATGGTCTGAGGAGATTCCTGAAGGAGGTCGGTTTTGAGGTGAATCTTGGAGTAAGAATTGGAAAGAGGCCAGCAGGAGAGGGAAAAGAGGTGTCACATACATGCTAGTAAGGACGGTGTACAGGAGGGGGTCATGGTGAGCCAAGGGCCTTGGGGAGCTGAGGTGAGATACTCTATGCTTTAGAGCCTAGTCTGTAGAGGTTACAGCCTCCTCTATGGCATAGCGGGGGGCGGGGCACAGAAAGCCCCATAGTGCCCAGGCTATCCCTTCTGTCACTCCTCACAGGTGCTTCCTCTTGGCACACGCTGATCAGGTATGGTAGTTAAGGGTGGGCGCCAGGACGCACCCACTGCCTGCTTCTGTGCTCATACCGTGAACCCTAGAGCCAGGGCCAGGCAAGATGCAGAACCCGTCTGTATGGGAAGAGGAAACTCATTTGCTCCTCATTTACCGTTAACTTCTTATAGGGGTTTCCTAGGACTCGTCACAAGGAATTGTCACAAAAACAAAGATCTCTTATCCCCTTGTCCGGAGCCAAAAGTCAAAAGTTGAGGTGTTGGTAAGCACTTTGCTTTATAGAAGCTCTGGGCAATGATCTGTCCCAAGCTCACTGTGGCTGCTGCCATCATTCCTTGGCTCCGAGCTGCCTCGCTCCAGGTGTTGGAGCCTCTTGCTCATGCTTGGTCTGTGCCTCTCCCTCTTCTGAAGACACTTGTCATTGGAATTAACAACTGTGTATAACAGACCTAGGACAACGGTGTGCATCAGCAGAGCCTAGATCTTACAGCTAGAACAACTATACACATCAGCATAATCTGGATCTCAAGACCTGGGACACCTGTATACATCAGCATGGTCTAGGTCTAAGACCTGGGACACCTGTATACAGTAGCATGGTCTAGGTCTAAGACCTGGGACAACTGTATACAGCAGCATGGTCTAGGTCTCAAGACCTGGGACAACTGTATACAGCAGCATGGTCTAGGTCTCAAGACCTGGGACAACTGTATACATCAGCATGGGCTAGGTCTCAAGACCTGGGACAACTGTATACATCAACATGGCCTAGGTCTAAGACCTGGGACAACTGTATACATCAGCATGGCCTAGGTCTAAGACCTGGGACAACTGTATACATCGTGGCCTAGGTCTAAGACCTGGGACAACTGTATACATCGTGGCCTAGGTCTCAAGACCTGGGACAACTGTGTGCAGCAGCATGGTCTAGATCTCATGAGCTTTAGTGAACTACTTCTGTAAAGATTTTTTTCTGAGTATATTCTCGTTCTCAAGCCCTGGGGAAGCATACTTTTACTGGGGGGAGGTGGGGCATTCTGCTCACTGTGCCACAAAGAAGCGTGGGACTATTTTTTCTTCAGAGAGAGAGGTCATAGGTTCTTTCTCATTTCAGAACGAGAGAATTAATGATGGGACAAGTTCCAGAATAGCGTGGGCCCCAGCTATAGAGTTTTTCTTAAACTGAAGACTTGGCCCAGGTTAGAACAATGGTCAGGGACATGTGGGCATCCAACAGGGCCTGTCACCAGGACACTGTGACTCCAGCCCATTCACGGAATGTTCCAGAATAGTCCAGCCAGCAGAACCTTATACATTTCTGGTGTGATAATCACTAGCCTGGCGGGGCGCTTCAGGTTTTGAAATAGTCACTCCGCAGCTGGTGAACTAAAAGGGTTTGAAATTCTATTTGAGTTTAATTAAATTTCAATATAATCAGATCTAAGTGACTAGCAGGGGCCACGTTGGACAGCAGAGCTCCAGAGTTTTCTTGATTTGACCTTCTCTCCTTGTCTGGTCTTCATTTTATTATTGAAAATAGATTTCATCATAAAGAGCTAAAATGACTCCTTAGCTTTTTATGTGCGTAATGTTTAGAGTTTTAACTTTTGGCTGGGAGACAGAGGCCAGATGGCGTTGGCTAGCTTTAGGCTGAGCACGAGAGAGAACAGCGCCTCCTCCAGGTGACAGGAGGAAAGACGCTTTCCTTTTGAGGCCTTAGTCTCCTCCAAAATTGCCCAAGTTAATCTGGAGGGTGCCGGGTGGGGCAGGGTGAACCTGGAGTCCTGGCAGCCAGATGGTAACCTGGCAAACTTCTTACTCGAAAAGGCATTAGCAAGAGCGTGTCTACACCTGGGTCTGCTCTATAGAACTGGGGTTCTCCCCTTAGCCCCCCACAGCTCCTTGAGATTCGCAGGTGAAATCTGCATTTTGCAAAGCTCGCTCCCCCATACAGCTTCTTGTCTCTGCTTCCACAGATGGGTAACACTGTCCTGTTTTAGAATACCGTGTCTATTTTCCCTACCGTTGAGATGCTGTCTTAAGTAAGCTTCCATTTATTTACAGGCTGCCTTGTTTTTGACCCTTCTGAGTGACACACTGCCTGAATAAGGTGGCGGGTGCTGGAATGGCTGTTTGGGGTTCGAGCTTTAGCTACCCTCTTTTCTCTCTTTGCTGTCTCCCCCCAGCACATGCTCCCGGAGCTTCAGAGTGTCTGCTTGCCCATCTCTGCTTATGCTCAACAGCCTGGAGTCTTGGTCAGGAAGAGAGCAGGGCCTGGCCCCGGGTTTCTACCTGCCCAGACATGAGGCTCAGCCCTGCTCTACAGAGAGTTGTGTGGGAGGGCAGGCTGCTGCCCAGGGTCAGGGAAGAGTGTGCTGCTTGCATGTAAGACACGAATGAGGGATTTAGAAGTGCAAAGCTGGCAGGTGTTGCTAGGCAGCCTTGCCATGGGGCCTGGAGGTAACACGATCTAGGGAACAGCCTGGTAGCAAGGTTTCTTAAGGACAAACTGGACCTTCACCACCAGTATCTTCCTGGAGGTGGATGGGGCAGGAAAGGTCAGCAGAGCCTTCCACCACTGAGGCTGTGGAAAAGTTGCTTCCATGGTTCCTTCACAGGCCAGGCTCTCCTCTCTCTCCTTATATGCGCTCCATTTCACACAAAATAGGATCAGAAGTGGTCTGAGAAACACGCGCGCTGTAGTAGGTCAGACACTGAATAAGAAAACACCAGGGTGAGGAAAAAAGAAAGCTAAGCTGCCGGGCAGTGACGGCGCACGCCTTTAATCCCAGCATTTGGGAGGCAGAGGCAGGCGGATTTCTGAGTTCAAAGCCAGCCTGGTCTACAGAGTGAGTTCCAGGACAGCCAGGGCTACACAGAGAAACCCTGTCTCGAAAACAAAACAAAACAAAACAAAAAAAACAAAACAAAAAAAAAAGAAAGAAAGAAAGCTAAGCCAAGGGCTGGCTGCCACAGAAGCAATCGGCATGTGTCTGTCTGTCTGTCTGTGGGCACGGTGGGGAAGGGTAATACCAAGGCAGCCATGCATCCTGCCCTGCGGTATGGTAAACGCTGAGGACCCATGCTCCTGGTGGAACAAGACTGTAGTAAGACTCTGAGCCTCCTAGCAGCCTGCAAGAGGGAGTGCAATTATGAGAGGCTAGGTGAGTCAACAATGCTATATTAGGAATGACACAACAGTGGCCTTGTCCTCTTGTCTCAACGTACACCCTCTACATAGAGTTCCCCAGGTCTCCACCAGCCTCGTTTCCAGGATTAGTCTCTTGACTCAAGTCATGGTGTCAACCCAAATATCCAGATGGGCTGCCTACTGTGAGGAGCTTCAGCCCCCTTTGGTGTAGTCCACACACCTTGTGTTTTAGACGAGAGCATTTTCAGCACTTAGAATGCAATTTATTCCCACATTTAACTGTCAGAGTCCTGGGTATATTTTAATGTGACTTCTTTATTGACAGCATCTCATTTGATTATTTCAGCTACACTGTGAGCTTGCCTTCTCTTAGCCATTGTCCCAGTTAACTGTCAACCTGACACAGACTGGAGTCACCTTAGAAGGGAGTCTTAATTCCCTAACTGATTGCCTAAATCAGACTGCCCTGTGGGCATGTCTGTGGGGAATTGTCTTGATTGTTGTTGACATAGGAAGACTCGGTCCACTGTGGGTGGCACCATTCCCTGGGCAAGTGGTCCTGAGAAGTAGGCTGGGCTGAGGGTGAGCCTATGATAAAGTTAGGGAGCCGGCAAGGAGGCAGTGTTCCTCTGTGGTTTCTACCTCATGTTCTTCCTTGAGTTCCCACCCCAATTCCCCTCAGTGATGAACTGTGGCTTGAAATGAGCCAAATGAATTCATTCCTCCCCCCAAGTTGCTTTCTGTCAGAGTGTTTCATCACAGCAAGAGAAAGGAAGCAAGAATAGACATGTGACAGCGAAAGGAAGTAGAGGTAGAGGTGGAGGCCGCTGAGCAGTTTATTCAGGCCCCACAGCACCACACCCCACTGTTGCTCCCTCATTATCAGGCATTCTGGATGGGATCCTGCCTTGCTAGCAGGCCCATAAAGTATTTGATCCTCAAGCTGCTGGCACCCCAGTGGGAGGCACGTTGTAATTATTGTTACTTCAGGGGAAGGGGTAGGACCACCCCTTCACCCTGTGGAGATGGGGTGAGCAGACACTGGCATCTGGGAGTCCCCTCCCAGGGTTACCCTTGTGATTACTTCCTGATTGACTCATTCAACCAATATTTTCTGGGTATATTGGTTGCTAAGTGGTACCCTCAGCATGTCTGACCTCAGAAGACTCAGTTAAAGCTGAGGAGGGTAAGAGTACCAGTTAGCAACAGCAAAAATAAGGGTACCAGCAGGTCACTTAAATCCAGACCCTACGCCATGTCACTTGTCCTGGATTCCCAAGTCCTTCCTCTCAGCACTCACCAATGGGCTTACCTTAAGTGTTTCAAGCCCACCAAGAACCCAGAATGCAATGTTCCTTTGCAGAAGTTATCCTAACACAAGCAAGAAAAACCTCCTTTCTCTTGTTCCTAGAGGTGAACTTCTATTCATATGACCTAAGTTTGTAATCCTGGAAGGGCTAGCCTGTGATACAAGCCTTTCTATCAAAGGAGGGGCTTACAGCTAATGGGCGCGCTTCTCCCTGAGGAAATGTTGAGGGAATCTTAAGAACACGAGAGTAAGTGCCTTGTGCATTTCCTGTTAATGAGCATCGTCTGCTCTCGGGTTACACGGCAGAGCTCTTGGATGAATTTCAATGTTTTGATTCCTCTTTAAAGCAAGTAACCGCAGCTATCCCAGGGATGAATTCCGAAATAGCCTGTGGCGGCCATCAGAGCAGGAGCTGATTGGCCTGTTGGTTATCTTCCCACACATCTGCCTGAGATAGAGACTTGTGTAAGTAAAAACACATTTCTGCTTCTCCAGGATCTCAGGTACCCAAGGAAGGGATGGCCAGGCCAACCAAGAAACAGCACAAGGCGTATTCTCAGACTCGAAGTAGCTGCCTGCTGATAGAGGAGATTAAGGTATGTTTGATCTCCTGTCCCCTAACTTTGTGTTTGTCTGTTTACAGATGATAGAAGGGCATTCTGCTTTGAACAGTTAGAATTGTTTTAAGAAGGCTGAGCTCCATTCTAGACCACACATCTGGGAAATGCTGCTGCTAAATTCCAAGTGTAGTCAGGTGATGTTTTCTTCTCAAGACCACAGGCTTGTTCTGCAGGTCTGTTAGCTGATGGCCCATGGTGCACTGCAGCTTTCCTGCAGACTGGAACTTGGGGACTCTTCTGGACAGTCTTTCAGCTCAGTTTAAGGAAAGATTTAATGCCACCACTCCACTCACCTCCTCAAGATGTAAGGGTTGAATATGGTTTCCAGCATCCAGCCTGTTGAGGCTCAAGTCTTATATTCCCCACAGGTAGTAGCGCTGTGGCTTAGGCAAGTCATTTAATTTCTCCCAGCATAAATTTCTTCGCCTCATAGCCAGTATGTAGTTCACTGCATTGTGAGAAACAAAATCACACGCGTATAAAACACTACTTGCTTTGCGTGCCATGTGTCCAGCACACGGTGGCTGTTACTTCATAATTATGATTCTGATGTTGATAGTGCATGACCTCCTTCCATCATGTGAATGGCTCCATGTGCAAACAGGAGACTCATAGGGAAGGGAAAGATTTCAGTAAATTAAAAGTAATGTGTGAAAAATAAACATATTAAAAATCCTGACATATAAACTCAAGACAAATAATTATTAATACTCATACTTGGGACTTCCACCTAGAATGTAAAATCTACAAGAGAATAGTACTCCTACCCTAATAACTAAAAAAATCCAAAAAAGTCAGACAGTTTACAAAATCATGTCTAGTCTATTACAGAACAGCTTTGAAGACACGAGGTAACGGGACTGGAGAGATGGCTCAGTTGTTAAGAGCACTGACTGCTTTTCCAGAGGTCCTCAGTTCAATTCCCAGCAACCACATGGTGGCTCACAACCATCTGTAATGGGATCTGCTGCCCTCTTCTGGTGTGTCTGAAGACAGCGACAGTGTACTCACATACATAAAATAAATAAATAAATCTAAAAAAAAAATGAAGAGGATATGAGGTAGCATAATGAATTAAAACTGAAAAGCTGGCCCTCCAATGAGACTTGGTTATCTTCTGTAGAGCAATGAGAGGAAGAGGAGGAAGAAGGAAGGGGAAAAAAAGAAGAGACAGGAAGTAGAGGAGGAAGTGGAGAAGGAGGAAGTGAGGGAGGAAGTGGAGGAGGAAATGGAGAAGGAGGAAGTGGAGGAGGAAGAAGTGGAGGAGGAGGAAGTGAGAGAGGAAGTGGAGGAGGAGGAATTGAAGGAGGAGGAAGAAGAGAAGGAGGAAGTGAGGGAGGAAGTAGAGGAGGAAGTGGAGAAGGAGGAAGTGAGAGAGGAAGTAGAGGAGGAGGAATTGAAGGAGGAGGAAGTGGAGGAGGAAGAAGAGAAGGAGGAAGTGAGGGAGGAAGTAGAAGAGGAAGTGGAAGAGGAGGAAGTGAGTAGCCAATATCTGAAAGTGTGATGGCTTTATGAGAGCCACAGCACAATTTAGAGCTCATGGGAACTTCAGGCACAGGAAGGCTGTGTTCTCTTGTCTCAGTCTAGTCCATGGGCCTCTCTGACCTAAAAAAAGAGTTGGGGAAGACCAGGGGACAAAGGATGCCTGTGCTAAAGGAGCATTCTAGGGCGTGGTTAAGCAGGAAAACAACAGAACCACCCATCACTCCTGATCTTTGAGAGTAAGAGGTAAGGTTGTCTGCTAGTGGCAAGGGCACTGGTACTGAGGTCCCACCTGCAGCTAGAGCAGAAGAACAATAGAAACCATCTTGAGCCATGCCTGGGGAACAGTGGAGAGTCAGGTGTTGCTGGAGGATGGGCAGTGACTAGTTCTCACTTAGAAATTTCACAGAGTATGGGGCAGTCTGTCTCCTGCTGGATGAGAGCCAGAGACCTGCCCCTCATTGAACGTGACAGCACAGTTATCTGCTCCTGCTGCTGAGAGAAAGGTGGAGATCAGTGATCCTTTCTAAGGTCCAGAGATCGGGCTGCCTAAATAAATTCTGACTGAGAGGACACACACTGGGCATCAGGCAGCAGTCAGCTATTAGATGGGCAGTAATGCTGAGATAGACCTGTCTATCTGTAGTGTTTACCAAAGAGCAAGATGTGGTAGATATTTTTCTGTTGTTTGTGTGAAGGAGAGAGGGGGAGGGGAGAGGAGAGGGAGAGAGAGAGAGAGAGAGAGAGAGAGAGAGAGAGAGAGAGAGAATATGAGGATGAACAGTAAGCGAGGTCAGAGTATAAAATTTTACACCCATTCCCTCAGGACATTCTCCAACAAGGCTCCACCTTCCAAAGTTTCCACAACAGTCCCAAATAGCATAATCAACTGGGGACCAAGTGTTCAAACATATGAGCCTATGGGGGCCATTTCTCATCCAAGCCACCACAGTGGTATAGGAGAATCGAGAGAAACTGTCATATTAGGCTTAACAGTGAACATGGGGGTGTAACTGCCACTGAATGCAGCTAATACAACCAAGTTCAAATCCAGCTCAGTACAAACCAGACACTAAGTTATCTTCATGCATGAACAGACTGAAAGAGTTCTTCATTTTAAAATGCATTTTGCCTCTTCTCTACTATATTTTATAAACATAATGTGTGACATTCAGTATAAACTTACCAAGCACACACACACCACAAGCGATGATATGGTTGGTAAGATGTAAAATAATCACACAAAAGTTGTCTAAAATACTGGAATTATCAGACACTGGACATGGAATATGTATATGTGTGTATGTGTATATGTATATTAATACATATGCACTTATATATGTAAGCCGAAAGATCTAATGAAAAGACAGGCAACAGCAGAGTTGTGAAACTAGACAAAATACAAAGTAAGAATACTAGGATTACCAGACAGAATAACATACATGAACATTTTTTACTTATGAACTTGAGAGACTGGGACTCAATAGTTGAAAGGATCAATAGAAATGATCAGAGCTGGAACAAAAAGTAAAACCAAACTGTGATGGAGAATATTGGTTGTCAATCTGACACTTCTGAGAAGAGGAAACCTCAATTGAGGATTTGGATTCATCAGAATGACCTCTAGGGCATTTTCTTAATTGCTAATTGATACATAAGGTTCAGCCTACTATGGGTGGTACATTCCCTAGGCCAGTGGGACTGGGCTATATAGGAAAAGTATCTGAGCAAGCCAATAAGCAATATTCCTTCATGTTGTCTGCTTCAGTCCTTGCCACCAGGTTCCTGCCTGAAGTTCCTGCTCCAAACTCCTCCAGTGATGGATGATGACCAGGGAGTTGTAAGATAAAGTAAATCCTCTTCGCTTTTGGTTATGATGTTTATCATAGCAACACAAAGCAAATTAGGACACAAACAAAACCTCAAAACACTATCTGAGATCTGGGAGGTCTAACAAATGTGTCATCAGAGTTCTGGAGGAAGATGAGAGAAAATGGCAGAAGAGCTAGGTGGTGAGATTGGGAGTGGGGAAGGGGTGGAGGGGGTTGAAGTGGGGAAAGGGTGGAGGGGGTTGAAGTGGGGTGTAAAACTAAGGAAAAACCAAAACCACTTGGCTCAAAAAGCACAGAGAATCCCTAAGAGGATCATGGCTAAATTGATGAAAACAAAGATTGAAGGAGAAAAAGTCCTATTTTTCTTTAAATTAAAAAAAAAAAAAAATATATATATACATATATATATATATATATATATATATATATATATATATACACACACATATACATATACACATATATATCAGCCTGAAAGAGAAGAAAAGTCAGAGGTGAACAATTCCAATGATAAAAGTAACATTTTATCATATATAGCAGAAGTTAGTAGGCAATGACACACCAGCTTTAACATGCCGGGAAAGATAAACAGGGAAAACCCTAGCAAGCTGATCTTTGAGATCCAGTGAAGATACCAGGAAATGAATGTAGAAGACATCTTAAGGAGACAAGAGCTACAGTAATGTCTCTAGTGGTCGAGGCAACATACTTCTAGCAGCAGACAGGAGATGGTGTCAGAGGGAAACCTGCTCTGCTAGGAAGTAGTTGAATACTTGGTCCCCAGCTGCTGGCGCTGCCTTTGAGAGCTGTGGGGTTGAGCTGGAGGTAGGTCTTACGGTTTATACCCTGGTACACTTTCTGTCATCTCTCTGGTTTTGGTCTGCTGAGCTTTGAGGCAGCAGCTGCCATGTGCTTCTGCCTCCAGCAAGCTGCTGCCACCAAGCCTTTGAAGCTGTGATGAACTTTTTTTTTTTTTCCAAGCTTTCCTTAAAGTTGTTTCTGTCTGGTGGCAGATGTGAAAAAAGTAGTCAGATGATTAAAGATGAGTTAAAGGCAGCTTTGGAAACTCTTTAAAGGCAACTGGTCTTGCAAAGTAAAAATAACAAAGAAACATGTCAGTTTCCAGTCTTTGAGAACATACATAAATAACAGGACACACATCTTTGTCACAACTTTGTGACATTCTTTATGTTCACAAAGTTTCTAAACGGCTAGTGTGGTAATGGAATATTTTTGAAGTCATGATGAGTAAAGATAGAGTAGAGTCTCTAGAGAAATTTCTAAAAGTACTACACAGAGATGTAGGGCTACAATGTTAATATAGATGATGAAACAAAGTCTCCAGGATGCAGGTTAGGAAAAGAAATCAGGGAGTAAAAAGAATAGGTAGGGGGGGGCTTGGGGCTGGGTTGATCAAAACACATTATATGCATATATAGAATTCTTAAACAGTAAAAAAGACATGTAAAATAGATCTCAAATTTGGATCTATGAATGGAATATGATTTATATGGATGGAATATGATATATATGATTTCACACACATATATATGAGATATGTGATATATGTATATATAGATAGATTATATATAAATATGAGTAAATTCATCAATAGTAAATAGACTAACCAGCCCAATTAAAAGCAAAGATTAAAGATGCAAGACCCAACTGTATGTGCCTTATAAGAAACTAATACATCAAACATGAAGATACAGAGTCAAAAGTAAAAGATTTTTTAAAATGCATATCAAATACTGTGCACAAGAGAATAAATAGTGTAGAGTATCAAGTGCAGACTTCAAGATGATAAAAAAGACAAGAGGCACTTTATGATATTTAATGTTTAATCAGTGAAAAAGATCTATTTATCCCTAAGAACCAGAATGCATGAACCAAAAATTGGCAGTGCTGTGCAGACACATCTTCCCTGCTCACAGCTAAAGAACTTAATACTTCTCTTTTAGCGACTGACAAGCGGGAAAATTAGCATGTGGGAGTGTGACGGAGAGAGACACCTGGGGCTTAGCAGGGAAACTTCTGGGTGCCTCTGAGACCACAGGTCACGGACCTCTGACCTAATCAATGGTTTGATCCACTATGAATCCAGTCTTGGAATGACAGTTATAAGGCGCTGGAACCGTGGTAACTGGGACCTAACCGTAGGAAGGAGATGATGAGCAGTGTGACTTTGAAAGGTTTCTCTCGTTCTTTCCCTTTCTCCCTCCCCTTCTCTCCTCCCTCCCCACTCCCCTTTCCCCCTCCCCTCCCCCTCCTCTCCTTCCTGGCCACCTTGGCACATACTATCAAGACTCTGACCTTCTTCCTGGCTTCAGACTCAAAGCAATGGATCCAAGTCAGTCTTGGACTGAGATCTTTGAGACCACGAGCCAAACCCTGACTTGGTAATGTTGGACCAGCACTTGCCAATAGCTTGAGCTATTTGACAAGATGAAGCCATACCACCCAATCGATGAATAGCACACATTTCTCCAGTGAACATGGGGTGTTACTGAAGACCATGGAATAGCCCATAAATAAATCTCAGCATGTCTAAGGATTCAACCCTCAAATATGTTTTTCTGAACACAATAGCAATAAAATACCTAGGAAATTATTCTAATGCTTAGAAATGAAATAACACACACTAAAGTCAACATCACGGGTCAAAGAAGAAATCACAGAGGGCATTAGGGAAGAATTTAAAAATCAATAAAAATGAAAAGATGGCATACCAGCTATAATTTGGTATATTTGCAACAAACATTTAACAATGTGAAGTCTAAAATATGTATTAAAATCTAAAAATTAAAGTGCTTCGGGATCAAATTTGATAGAAGATATGTGACTAGAAATAGAAAATGCTTCTGAAAGTGAAGAAAACCAGAGAAATGAGAAAGCTACACAGAGTTCCGGAGTCAGAGGCTCAGCTTAGTTAAGCTGTTGTTCTGGGCGGTTTTTATCAATTCTATATAAGCCTAGACGTATCTGTGAGGGAGAAGGAATCTCAGTTTAAGAATTAGCTCTGTCAGATCGCCCTGTGAGCAAGTCTCTGCTGGATTGTTTTCTTGATTAATAATTGACATGGGAGGGCTTAGCCCTCTAGTCAAGGTGCTACCTCTGGGCAGCAGGTCCTAGATGATTTAAGCAGGCTGAGTAAGCCTAGGGAGTAAACCAGTAAGGACTGTGTTCTTCATGGTCCCTGCTTCAGTTCCTGCCATGTTTTAGATCCTGCCTTGGCTTCTCTCAGCTTGACCAAGGACCTGTGACTTGGAAGTGTAAACCCTTGCCTCCCCAAGGGGTGTTTCAGCCAGTGCTTTATCACAGCAGTAGAAAAGCAAACAAGGTCGCATATGTCAATTGTCACAAGCTACTCAGTCTTAAATGAGATTCCAAGGATTTTTCTTTGACAATGATTTTAAATATTGTTTTCTAAAGGCAAAGATACCCGAGTGGCTTACGTGGTACTGAAACAGTAGAACAAATACAGAAGACGTGTCCACGGGAACTACACAACTGTAGCCATCAAGATAGCGTGGTGCTGGTGACAGGGCACGTAAATAGATGAAAGAATAAAACAATTTACACACAGACTCACAAATACATGGGCATGTGATTTTGATAAGAACATCCAGTGAATCCAATAGAGAAAGAATAACTTAATAAATGGTATAAATACAACTGAATATTTATTAAATAATATATATGTGCTCCTACTTCGAACTATATATAAAGTCACTTTAGTGTGAGCCATTGTCTTGACATAAAATAATAAAATAATTGGAAAAGACAGAATCATTTTGAACCTCGGGGTAGTGGAAGACTTCCTAAAGAGGTTATAGAAAGTTCCGGCCAACCAAAACAGTCTGATAAACTGGGCTTTGCCATGATTAGACATGTCAGCTCAACTGACACTCTGGAGGATGTTCATAGGTAAGCCACAATTTGCCAATGGGAATGGCTGGCAAAAGACTTCCATTTAGAATACATGAAAGATTTTAAAAATTAAACCACAAATGACGAGCGTCCAGCTAAAAGTGAGGGAAACATCTTGAATAGAAACTCTATCAAAGAAGAGTGGCTAGTGAGCACACATAGCTAGTGAGCACACATGACTAGTGAGCACATGTGGCTAGGGTGCATGTGTGGCTAGGGAACACGTCTAGCTAGGGAGCACACATGTAGCTAGGGGGCATACATGTAACTAGGGAGCACATGTGGCCAGGAAGCATGTGTGGCCAGGGAGCACATGTGGCCAGGGAGCACACGTGGCTAGGGAGCACACATAGCTAAGGAGCACACGTAGCTAGCGAGCATGTGTGGCTAGCGAGCACCTGTGGCTAGGGAGCACACGTGGCTAGGGAGCACACATGGCTAGGGTGCACACATGACTAGTGAGCACCTGTGGCTAGGGAGCACGTGTGGCCAGGGAGCATGTGTGGCCAGGGAGCACCTGTGGCAAGGGAGCACACGTGGCTAGGGAACACACGTGGCTAGGGTGCATGTGTGGCTAGGGAGCACGTCTAGCTAGGGGGCACACATGTAGCTAGGGAGCACACATGTAACTAGGGAGCACGTGTGGCTAGGGAGCATGTGTGGCCAGGGAGCACATGTGGCCAGGGAGCACACATGGCTAGGGAGCACACGTGGCTAACAAGCATACATATAAAGCCAGGTGCTTCTGAGGAAAGGAGGCTTTAGCCGCTCACAGTCCTGGAGACTGGAAGATACAAGATGGACATCCCGACTGCTTCCGTGTCTGGCAAGGCTCCTTCCATTATGTCAGATAATGAGAGAATTATCATGGCGTGCACACACACACACGCTGGGAGAGTGCCTATGGGAAGGCGGGAAGACAGAGACAAAGTAAGACTTGGGCCAAAACCCCCACTCCCAGAGCACAGCTCACTCACCCAGTAAGGCCAAACCCATCTGAGGACAGGCCTTTCAGCGACTTAGCTATGTCCCACACACCCTACCTCTAACAGGGTTCACCACCTCTCACACCGCCGCCCTGAAGGCCAGGCTTCCACACATGGACTCTTCTGAACAAGCATAAACTGTATCTAAGCAGAGCAGCACATGAAGAAGGGTTTGACATCGTTGGATCGGGGAAGCAGGAAGTCTAATTCCAGTGAGTCACCATTGGACACTGGCAAGACCTTGGCTGAGGTGAGAACACTTGACCCTGGCTGTGGGGCAGAGTATGGAAGAACTGAATGCTAATGTGTGAAGCAGTATGACAACCTAGCAAGGCTGGGCATTTTCTTCAAAGTTAAAAATACATATATCCTGTGACCCAGAAATTCTAATCCTAGCTATTAACCCCAGAGAAATAAAAACACGTTACCATAATAAATCCTTGAATAAGAGCATTCACGACATTCTAAAAGTGGGTCAAGGATGGTGCTATGTACGCGCCTGTCATTCAAGCACTTAGAAGGCAGGGGGGAGTTGAGAGTTCAAGGACAGCCTGAGGCTTCACAGTAAGTTCCAGGCTAGCCTGGACTACACAACAAAACCTTATCTCCAAAAATCAACGGGCTGGGGATGAATGAAATTCAGCAATAGAGCAATTGCCTAGCATAGACAAGGCTTTGTGTTTGATCCCTAGGAGAGTAAATAAAAACAATAAAAATGACTCCTCCGGGGCGTGCGACAGCGTGGCGGGGCAGATGGTAGAGTATTCAGGATGAATACATTGGTGAATGCCATGCATGTGAATGAATGGAGCTGGGCTTTAAAAGCTGCGTGGTTAAGTTACCCATAGGAAAGGGTAAAACAGGAAACATAAATATGTGGGGGCGGAAATCAAATCAAGGCTGATTCTAGGGGGAGAGACTGGGACGTGTGACGATCTTCCCAGGCGTGAGTGTCTGTCTGGTGTTTTCCTATGTTCATCAAAACCAAACAGAGGATCGGAGACATAGGTCAGTGTCGGAGCCCTTGCCTAGCGTATGCAAGGTCGCACACCCCATCTCCAGCACTGCAAAAGCAAGCACACAGACAAAACCACTGCATTCATCTTATTGTGTAAATCCCCACAATAAACATGTGATGTAAAGCCATTTCCTTTACCGACCTTTAAATCACAGATAGTAATGGTATAGCATTTAAGATAACTCAATGATATAACATTATCTTTTTTAAAAAGGTTTATTTATGTTTATTTTATATGTATGAGTGTCAACCTACATCTATGTACATGTATACACTACATGCATGCAGGGCCCGTGGAGGCCAGAAGATGACGTCAGATCCCCTGGAACTGTAGTGACAGGTGGTTGGGAATTGCTACGTGGATGCTGGGAACTGAACCCCAGTCTTCTGCAAGAATACCAATGCTCTTAACTGCTGAGCCATCTCTCCATCCCCAAAATTATCTTACAGTGGGGCGGGGATGCCAAGATACATCTATTGGAGGAAACCAAACCTAAACCGTTCAGCAGGCACCATGCGCTCCTAATCTGTTGTGCAGTAGCACCTGCTTTTGAGCTCACATCAGCTCCTTAAGCGTAAGCCTTCAAGGGAAGCCACTGGACAAGAGAGATTTGAGCCACCCCTGCCCTGGGCTTTGGAGCAGCTATCATAGTGATGTCCAGAAAAACAAGCACCATTGTCTCTTTGCTGTGTCTTCTGAAGCTGGAGCCTACGAAACAATCACCAGCAGACTTCAAAAGCTGGGAGTCATCCTGGTTATCTCTCCCAGAAGCCCAGCTTAGCCTTGCCCCTGGTCTGTGACATCAAAGATGCTTTCATTGCACAAACATCTGCCACGATGGTGTGCCACAGGCTCCCTCTGGAAGGTTTGCAAGGGATCTGACCCAGTGGTGAGTCAGCCTTTCTCTGGACTCTCTTGTCCACCCCCTCTCGTCCTGGCTTGGCCCAAGGATCCCTGGATATGGTGGCCTGAGGTCTCTGGCTTTGTCTGGATGTGAATCTGGCTTGGCTCTGCTGGGCTGAGACTTGAATGGAAGCTCCCAGCCTTCCTGTTGGAGCAGCTCCATCAGACTAGGCCTGGAAGGGAGGGGCTATCCATGTGTTTATATTTGGTGGGGGGCACTGGTGGTGATTTTCACTGACTGCGGAGCAAATCTGCACTCCTTTCTCAAAATGACAGAGCATGACCAGTAACGGTCAGCCTGGATTCTAGTCTTCCATGTGTCTGTTCTTTTACTGGCATGTCCTGTTTGCCACTCTGAGGTTTTAGATCAGAACCTGCTTCTGTTTGTTCTCTTTCCCTTGGAAAGCACTGCGTCCTAAAACAGTATAAAAAAGTGGCGTACACCTGCGTTTGTTTTTTTAAAATGAGGACAGAGGAATCAAATGGTAGACAAAAGTGGAATGACTTGTTGCTCCCAGTTCTGTGGCTCCTTCCTGGTGCTCACGTGGTGCCTTCCAGCTGTCCCGTCTCTGCACTCATGCGTAGATGCGAATCTTCAGACTAGTTTGGATTCTGGAGTTAGGCTTGCGGACGGAGTTGAAGACCCTAGCTTTTTTGTAAGACTGTTTTGTTGGTTTTTTTTTTTTTTTTCACTTTTATTTTTAAATGTAACGAGGTCCAAAGTTTACGTCCATTTAGCTGACCTTCTCAATGGTAAGAGCTATTTTATAAGGCAACTGAAGGAGTGAAAGTTATCAGCAGAGCTGGGTAATGTAAAGTATTTATGAATGGATGTGTATAACCGAACCTGGGGGTGTGAGCCGTGGGGCTGTGCTCAGGGAGAGCTGCTGCTGATTCCAGCCTTCTTTGCAGTAAAGCATAAGTCATGCTGCTGTTAGCCCTTAAAACAGGAAATAATATACCCATTTAACTCAATCACAATTTATGTTACATGTGCATATTTCTAAACAAATGATGTAGAGGAGAGCTTGGTAGCAATAATATTTATGAATTACACTTTTAGTTAGCAAAGGAAATGTGTGACCTCTTACATTTGGTTTGACATTTGAATTTGGTGTCCAGTGTATTTGACAGACATGATGGATACTCATTAGCTCCGTGTATAAACAGGAAATGCTTCCTCGATGAGCAGTTATTAATGCAGAGCATCCTGAAGATGAATGGCCGGCTGCTTGTTCAGCTCTAGGCTGTGACATTTAATTTCTCTCTTAAAAAAATAAAATCAAGCCTTTAATTTTGTAGACCGCAAACCTGAGCAACTCGGAGGCCATGCTCGGAGTCCAGGAAGTGGCAGATGAGCCGTTGCAGGCCAGGCGGCTGCTGGAAGTGCACAGAACGGCTTGGTTGCCGACAGCCCCACGTGGACCTGCAGTGGCCCGCCTCCATCTTCAAGTCAGATAACCTATAGGAATTAGAACGAGCCGTGGAGTAAGCCCACACTTAACCTTGACCCACAGTGGGGATTAAAGCGGTTTCAGCAAAACGGGAATCAGCACAGATTTGCGTACGGTGGAAAGCAGTGGTTGGATTTTGGGTATTGAGCTCTAACTTGGCCCTGAGCAAGTATCACACAGAAGCCAGAACCGGGAGTGTGTGACTTCTCTCCAGAAAAAGGGCCTCCGGGCTAAGTGTCCATCACAGGCCTGACCTACCCCAGCCGGCTTTGAGCTAGGATGCTTAGAAATCAGGGACCCAGAAAGTGAAGCTAGCAGGCCCTTCATCCGAATTTCAGATCTTCAGAGAGGGAAAGTTGCATTTTTATTGTTAGAGGTCAAAGTTTAAATTTAGTTTATATCGGATTACCCAAATATGCTTTTGTTGAAGTTGGAGTCTCATGTGCAGAGAGAGTGGGGCTGTAATAAAATCGAACAGGGTGAGAAATAACCCCATTACAGCTGAACTCTTCACTCAGGCCCCAACATTTAAGAGCTATAACCATCCCTCAGGGAGGAGCAGGGAGGGAACCTCATAGAATATCCTGTCAACCCCACTCCTACCTATCCTGGCCCTCCACAGCCCTGCCAGGCCTTACAGTGCTTAAACTAGGTATTTATGAATTACCTTGATTTTTGCCTGTTATGCTAAAAATTAAATACCACCAGGGCACAGCTCTGCCTATCCCCCCATCCCCACATGCACTGCTGTAGCCAGTCCCTGGCTTGTAAGGGGTGCTCACTGAAAGTCTATGGAACAAATGTAGGGTCTTCAGCTCTCTTGAGGGGAAAGCACAGATTTTATAAAACCAAGGGATTTTGATGCTAAGCAAGCCAAGCTTTCTTCCGGCTTTGAGAATTGCTCCAGAAGAGAGAGATGACTCAGTGGTTAAGAGCACTGACTGCTCTTCTGAAGGTCCTGAGTTCAAACCCCAGCAACTACATGGTGGCTCACAACCATCTGTAATGGGATCTGATGCCCTCTTCTGGGGTGTCTGAAGACAGCTACAGTGTACTTACATATACTAAATAAATAAATCTTTAAAAAAAAAAAAAAAAAGAAGCACCTGTGGTGATTTCAGGGTTCTGGGGGTCAAGGTAGATATGAGGGGGCAGCTGTGAGACCACGAAGCAGGTCACACACACCTGCTTTGTAGAGACTGAGCCGAGTTAGGTTTGCAGCTACAGTAAAGGTTGGGTTGGAAGGGCCCTGATGTGTGTCTGTGGTGCACACACTCTGATGTGCGTCTGTGAGGTCTGGTGCACACATCCTTCTAGAACACGGACTCTGTGTAAACTAAGCAGAGGAAAGTGAATCCTTGCAGGTGTGTGCCGAAAGTGGGCAGGAGAAGGGGCCTGAATCTCCTGGGAGTTCTTGTGAGCCACACCAAGAATGCCTGTCTGCTTTCTCAGTAAGAATGACCGCTATGAGGGATAGGAGAGGGGACCTAAAGGCAAGGGTGCGCCTCTCTTCGTGGCTGGCTTTACTGGGTTCACGCAGTCTGGACCACGAGCCTTATGAAGACCTGTCTGAGCTCTAGACACACACAGTGCCACCTGACTAAGGAAGGGTCTTCTGCCCACTCTCCGTCCACAGCTGAGCCATCCTCCTAGCCACCACCCCCCATCGTTTTTTTTAGTACTGTGTCCAGCCCACGGTCCTGTCCTGACATTGCTCTCTGACACTGTATCACAGGACGAAATGAGTATGCGACTTTCTGAAGAAACCCTTCTCCGTCAGCAATGTGGGCGGGTTCCAATCATACGACCATAGCCGTGCTGCTGAGATACTGTGATATGAAAGACACTCGAGGCATGCTGAGGGTATGGGTTCTAAGACAGGAGTAACTTAAAGTGGGACAATCCACTGGCGGAATAGGCTAGTCAGTATAAATCACGATCCGTTTTTCTTTCTTGACAGCCGTATCATTTGTACCCAGTAGCACAAAGACTACAGTTTACACGTCAATTAGTGGATATCATTTGAGTTTAGTGTTTTTCGTTTGTGGTGCCTAAAAGGGGCAAACAACGCAGGGGATTTTATCTCTCTTTTTTTTTCTGTCATAATGAAAATGTTATTCGATTATAGAAACACAGGCAAGATGTCATCCTTGCCGGGCACACGGTCCAGTAGGAGTCTGGAACATTTTCAATTAAAGCCTTCATTTTCCCTACGTACTTCAATATATGTGGGCCAAACAGGGCCAGCTCTGAGGTGTCCTCTGACTCTGGCCTTTGCCAAGAGCTGGGCAGGAGGAATGGCAAATGGTTTTAGAACTCATGGGACGTGGCCCAATGGTTAGCGCGGCCACGAAGGGTTTGCCTCGGACAGGCACAGCCCAAGGACTTCATGCTGTTCCGGAGTTCTGCTCTGCTTGCTGCCTTCACTCCCTCTGAATCTATCAGTTGTATGAAAATGCTAAGGGGGCCTCCAGCCCCTCGCCGGGCAGTATCTCTGGCACTCGAAATAACAGTGCTCGATCTCTTTCAGGCATTGCTGCTGGAGCAGATTAATGAATCAGTCACCACCCTAGGAAAGAACTTAGTGGCGTAGATTGTCAGCTATGACCACCACCCTTAGAAAACATTTGGAAAGGTAAATTGTTAGTGAAGCCAGGTTAGGATGTTTCTGCTGCTGGCTCTGGTGTAGAAAACCTTAGGGAACAGTTTGAAGTTGAGAAAGGCCCACTCGTATTGCTTAAGCTAGGGACCTCTTATGGTCAGGGGACAAGAACAAGGGCAGCACTGGCTGGCGTGACTCTCACCGAGGCTGGACTGGTGATGATTGATTTCTTGTACCCATTTTTGCCCTCAGCTTCCTGATATGATTTAATAAGAATTGCTGGATGAATGGATACATAATCTGGGGGTTTAAAATGCATATGATTGATTTTTATATAAAGTTTAGATTTGTGATTCTTTTAAGATTCTTATAAGACTACTTTTGAAGATAAACAATAAAATAATTAATCCTATCTTTGTAACCGCAAATTGCTGCCTGCCAGTAAGAGAGCCTGGCTGAGAAAACTGCCTTGCTTGCTTACCCTCTGTTAATCTATAACAAGTTGCTTAGTTACGAATGTATGTGGGTTCTCAGGAATAATTTGTACTATGTAATGCTATTATATATATATATATATATATATATATATATATATATATATATATACACACACACACATATGTGATATGCTTGGAGCCTATTTGCTGGAACTTTGTTCCATCCATTCTATGTGTGAATGTATATCTGTCTGTCTGTCTGTCTGTCTGTCTATATGCATGTATGCATGCATGTATGTACATATATATTTGTATATATGAAGTTACTGGAGTCTGCCTTTTGCTTCATCCACTCAATGTGTGTATGTCTGTGTGCCCATGGATTTTCTTTCTCTCCTCTTCTTTCTCTCTGTCTCCTAAGAGTTAAAGAGTTCAGAGCTTTTCACTGCCCACAGGGAGTGCCAGCCCCAGTGAATCAAGCTTTGTTTTCCCAGAGAAAACTCTGCTGAGTAATTTCTCTAATTGCTGGCTGCCATAAGCAGCAGCCCCCGTCGGTCAATATCTAGACCAACCCGCCAGCCCCTCTCGGCGCTGACCCCTGTCAGCTGCTCTCAGTACTAACCCAGAGCACTGATGCCACACCTCCCTGCCTGCCTCGGCTTACCTCCTGGATGTCAAAGCTGACTTTCGATGGGGCCTTGGAGTTCCTCTTTCCACTTTACCTTGGCTACTGTGCGGATGTCCAGGAGCAAGCTTCTTTTCCTGAGCCTCTGCTTTGAGAGCGGCAGGGTCAGTAGTATCCAGTGGCCTGGCTTTCCATCTTTTTCTGGCCTCTGGACCAATCATGGCTTCACACCGTTCATATCTTTAAGGATCTCCAGATTTGACACATCAGGGCTGCTTGAGTGTCTCTTAGTCCAAGTCTTTTTAGCATTGAGGTTTTGCTCTCTTTGATTCGTAATCAGATCAAGAACAGACATACTTGGTGGAACACCAGTGGAGGAGGAGGGAAAGTGGGAGGTGAGGGTGGGGAGGAGGTGGGCACTCTACAGTAACAGATGTGGAAGAACCTCTGCTAGACTCTGTTGTCCTTGCAGGGTCACTATCTTGGCAGTCTGAGCTCTAAGGGCTGCAAACTCTTTGGTAAGGCCCTCTTACCAGCCAGTGTGGCCTTTGGAGGAGGCTTGTCTTGAGACAAGTTTGGGAAGGAAATGTGCCTGCTTGCAGCCTTCTCAAAGCAAGGAAGGGGAGGCCTGGACCTGACCTTGCCCTGAATCTTACTGAACAGTCTTCTTCTGTGGCTACCCATTCAACATAAAAAAAAAAAAAATGCCACCATGTCCTCCGCTGGGTAAGTGGGACTCCATTCTGTCACATGGCTGGTAAGCTGGAGTTGTACTCTTGGACACGACATCAGACAAGTTAGTTACCAAGTTTCCTTACAGTACTTCGAGACAAGCCATGTGGTTTTCCAGACCAAAGTGCCAACTGCATGCTGACCCCCACTGAAACACTATCCTCATGAGGCACTGAATCCAGCCCTGCAGTTCAAGTCTTCCCAACCTGCAGTTTACACGGAGTTCAGGCACCTTAGAGCAGCTTGTGGTCCATAGAGCACACTGCTGCTCAGCAGCCCGCACCCTCCCCAGTCTCTCCGGGGTTTTATCTTTTAATAGATGCTACCAGCCACATTTTTTCACTCTTTAGCCATCAGTGAGAGCTCTTTGCCCCACATCCTCAACAGAGTGAGGAGCTCATCTCTTTCAATGCTATTAAATCTGCCCTTTTCCCCGGCTACCAGTGGTAGTCTGCATTTTCATTGCTGACAATGTCCATTTGCTCATTTAAACCGCCTCTCCGTACCTCTTGTCTATTTCTTCTGATATTTTTCTTTGTGATTTTTTTTTCTTTGCACAGATTTTTTTTTTAACCACAGCAGAATACAAAACCTTCGGTGTACCTATGGCAAGTATTTTTCTCTCATATCTTGTTTAATCTTGTGTGTGAACAAAGATGGCTTCTTAAAAATTTAAGACCAAGTAAAATTTAAAGCACTGCAACCCTTTTCTTTTAAGGACTTCTCGTTTTTTATGATTCAGAGAGCGGCATCCTTTCTCTGCTTATAGACACGCTCACTTGATTTTCTCCTAATGTTTTGCATAGTTGTGATTTGTGTAATTGTAAAAATTGTTATATTTGTATACTATAAATATATGATTATTATATCATATCATTATATGATTATTTTACGCAGCTTGCAGAGGGCCTATTTTTATTTTCTAGATGGTACCCTTTTCCCACTGGCTGCCTGTGTAGTACATGGCTAGGTCCCTGGGCCTGGCTCTCGGAGTATTCCCTGTGAGATAGGAGACAGAGCCACTGTTCCAACAGACAGTAGGTGTCGGCAGCACCTGCCCAGCTTAGTGTCTCTGCTTCTTTTGCCGTTTACTGGGGAAGGGGAAGGTTTTGGATCACACATGCTCAATTCAGGCCTTTTCTAAGTTCTCAAAGCAGCAAATATGTTTTAGTTTACACACACACACACACACACACACACACACACACACACACACACACACCAAGCTAAGAACCAAATTTGAATTTTGACAATTGTAGTCGGTCTCCTAAATCAATGTCCTAAAGGAGGACCGTAGAGCCCTCCTTAAGAGGCCCTGGTGGCAGCCACCCCTTTCCTGAGAGGCTTAAGGGCAGTGTCACCTGGCTTTCTTTTCAGAACCTAGTCCTGGGCTGAGATTTCCTATAGGCCAAGCTTTAGCCTGGAGCAGACTTTTTTTTAGGGCTGTGAGCTGATCCCTAGCAAACCTGGGCCTCTATAAGAATGCTGACCTGGAACTTGCTTTGGTGACTCAGTGGGGCCACTGTGCCAATGGGGGATAATTCAGGTTTAGTGAATTTGGTTTCTGTTGGGACAGGGGTCCCACTTTTTTCCCTAGGGGGGCTTTGCAACCTCTTGCCTAAAATCTGAGCCAGTTGGGGGGCTGGGCTTAGAGGGGGGCCTGCCTTGGAACAGCTGGACCACAGTAAGTTACAACCAAGGTGGGCTTTTCATCTAGGATTGCAAGGGCCTTAGAAACAAGTATTTTCATCTCCCATAAGTGAGCCCGAAAGGTGCCTTAGTTCTACTCTGTGAAACTGTGGAGAAAAGCTAAGGGTGACTTAATCCTCCCGTCTCCTCATCCACATTTCTGCACTTACAGTGTTGTCTAGGGATGCTGTTAGAGGTGGGGGAGGGGAAGGGTCTTGAGCTGCTCCGTGTAGTCATGAGTCAGGCAAAACTGGATTCCAGGGCTTCTGTGAGACAGGACAATGAGTGTGACAGACACCTTTGGGGGCGCTACTGCCTGTGCTTAGTATATTCAGCATCTAGATAAGGGGTGATGTGTCATAGGACTGGACTGGGGCTGGCAGGAGGTGACCAGCTCTTGGCTTGTGCTTCATTTCAGCCAAAGCCCGGGAAAAGGTCGAATGCCTTCTCTCCTTACTCTTGACATTTTGCTTAAGGTGGGGATGGACTCTGACATCAAAAGAGCACAGAGATAACTTATCCCTAATGTAAACGTACCTTTTCCACCAGTTTAAATATACTATACAGTGAGATTAAGCACATTTACATGAAAATATGTATGGCTATGCAGTCAGATTTTCCAACTCCAGAACCTTCTCATCTTCCTAACAGAGCCCCATGTCTGCTAAATAATAGCTGCCCACTCTCTTGGGACAGACTTTTTGTCACTACAGGAGAGGGGTCTGGAGGCTAAACCCTGATGGTCTCTGGATGGCCAGAGGTTGGAAGCTGTGATCAATTGACCCCTTTACCAAGTGTCGGACTAGGACATGAGCCGGCGCTGCTTGGCTCCAGAGCCCATGCTCATAACCATTTCTGTGTATTTACTGGTGAGCTTGAGGGTCCCTGCACTGATCCCCAGGCCAACAGGGTCGCCCTGGGAGCACCAAACAATGCTCTGAACTCAGCCACAGCAGCCAGACTGGCCCCACCTAATTTGAGGCCTTTGAAGTCAGTGATGTCAAAACCAGGCAGCTGTGTCTTTTACCAGCTTTTATGAGGCCTGTCAGGGTGATGGAAGCACTTAGAGAGGCAGGCAGATAGAGGATGGCTGGACCCGCCTTGATAAGGTGGCCTGAGATGGGGTGACACTGAACCCCAGGTCTGCGGTTTCTGTGGGGGAGTGGGCGGGATTTCTGGCAGATTGGAGAAGCTATGAAGACAGGCTGGCGGCCCTGGGATTTAGTGGTTTAGCTTTGTGGAAATCTCCAACTTCAAGGACTTCCCTGTGATGACTGAACTTTGCCAGGCTAATAAGATGGAGCTTAGGGGAGCTCTGGAAGGAGGGTGGAGTGAGCATGGGCGAGGGGTGCCCAGGAACCGTTGTCACTCCCGACAGACAGGTGAAGCCCACTGGGGACCAACAGGACAGACAGCAGAGGAAGGTGCTTGGGTGGGGGGTGAGCCACCGTCACATAGCACCTTGCTCATGGCTCCCCTTCTCAGTGGTCAAGTAGGCATGGGAGCAGTGTCTGAATTGAGCTGTCCTTGAGGTTAGGGCTTGGTTGGGGACAAGCACTTACCTCATAAAGGCATGTGGGCCATAGGAGCAAGCCTGGAGGAGTTGTGTGGACAGGCTTCTGGGGGAGGGTGCAGTGTGCTTCCTCAGTACCACCCCACAGAGTAGGCATGCATGATGGTAGGCACTCATTGGTGTCTGGCAGCAGCACAGGTTTAGAAAAATAACGTATGCACAGTCAAGCTCTTGGATGTGGGAAAGATGGCCTTATTATCCCTGTTTTATAGCGAAGGAAGTATCTGTATGATCTAACGTCATACAGATACTGTGTTTGAGTTCATATCTGTATAGGGCCAGGGGAAGTGCCTGCCTGCACTCTGAAGAACCTGAGGCGTGTATAGGGCGCTGGGGGCCGAGCTTGGAAGGCTGGCTCTGTGTCAAGGAACTGAATAACAAGGCCCGACCATCACTGTTGTGGCAAACCCAACAGAACAAAGACCAGTCTGGTAGAGGGACCCCAAGAACCATGGACGGGGAAGGAGTTGAGAGCTGGGAGCAGGGTAGGTTCCACACTGTCATGCCCACGTACAGATTGCGTACTGGTCCTAAATGCTCAGTGATCTGGGTTAAAATCCTGGCTCTGCTGTTTTGCCCTCGAATGGCTTTTTAACCCCTCTGGGCCTTTTTTTTTTTTTTTAAATCATCTGTGGAGACAGTAACAGTGCATACGGCATATAGCTGTGCTGGGAGGCAGATGAGTGAATTCCTCGGGGTGGCGTGCCGAGGACTGAGTAGAATGTTTCCCAGGGTTCATAGACTTTCTCCCAGGTGACTGGGCTGACGACGAGGAGAAGAGAGGTTTGGCTGGAGAGGGGCATACTGCACCCAACACCCAGCACTGGCACCGTTGTCCTCTGAGTGACAACATGAGTTGGTCCTGGAAGGTCAAGCCTGGTGCGGGCCTTTGAGGAGGAACTCAGGGTCCAGTGGGAAGACGCGTGTCCATTCTTCACACAGCCGCCATTTATTGAATACCTGCTTTGTGCCGGGGACCTTCCTAGATACTGGGAGCAGAACAGACGCTGAGTAATAAGGTCTTCAACTCCTCCTGTCCTTGGGGCCCATGTACCGGGCTGTGGGTTTGCATTACCAGAGTATCAGGATACATTTGATTTGGAGTGACCAACCTGACCTTCAGGTCCTTCTTGCCAGTCCCTGGGAACTAAATGGCATCCTTCTCAGACTCTGAAATCAGATGAGCCTGTCTGTATCTTAGCTCTGCTAGGTAAGCCTAGGCAGACAACTTTACCTCCTAGGTCAAGGTAGGGACCTAAGAACAAGCGGCTCACGAGGCTCGTGTCATTGGTCACTATAGTTGATGGCACTACCACTCTTACTGTGTTCATTCCTACTTACAGGTGGATGCCCTTCCGTGTGGCTGTAGAACAGTCGAGCACATCGTTTGGTTCAAAATGTATTAAGTTCCTGAGTTTTTAAGTAACCTGTAATGATCAAGTTTAAAAAACAAAGCCCAGTGGAGAAATACGTGCAGATTTGAGTAACGAGGCTCACAGAAAAAGAAGTTTTTACAAGCCAATGAACAGCTCATGGCAAACAAGAAGCAACTCAAGCCAATATTTTCAAAGTTTCCCTTAACATGGAAAGATACAAGTTTTGCCTTGCAGGCTGATGAATGCTTTTTTACTTGCTGGTGTATTTTATCAGAAAGAGTCCAGCACAGTCATACAATGAGACTGGGCCACTGTTGTTCTTGGTGTAGGAAAAAAAAAAAGGTCACTAGACTAAAAGATGAAGGCCAAGTGCAGATCTGTGCTTTGGGTGACAATAGCCTCAACACTGACCCATAGAGGGGCAAAGCCACCATGGAGTACATCCCCACCACATCATGAGTCTGAAGCAGCCATAACACAGACAGTGGGCTCAGGCCGTTTGACAACCTCGTGTTCGTAGATGGCACCTCCGGAATCAGATCCTCTGGTACATACTGTGGGTGATCTAGCCAATGTGAACAAGTCACTCCAAAGGGGCTGCTCAGGTGACAAACATACATTGAACTTGTCATGAGGTGAGATCAATCTCAGGATTTTAAATAATGGGGAAATTGAGAAAGAGGTTGTTCAAACTGAAAAAGAAAAGGAAGAATCAAAAAAAGAAAACATTATGACGAAGTAAATCTTGGATCGAAGCATCTTTTAAGCTGCACTGTGCGTGAATCTCAGTGACATGCAGGTCTCCCTCCAGCCACTTGATCACCTTCAAAGTACCCAACAAACATCTGTAGTTTTTAACCTTTAAAAATGACTTTCAGGATTAGTCTCAAATCATGGTAATTCATCCCAACTGTCAACATGATAAAATCCAGAATCATATGGAAGATGAGCCACTGGGCATTGCCTATGGGGGGATTATCTTGATTAGATTAACTGTACTGGGAAGACTGTCCACTGTGGGTAGCACCATTCCCTGGGCTGGGATTTAGTCAGCTGAACTTAAGCATTCATTGTTTTCTGCTTTCTGATTGTAAATGCAAGTGACCAGCCAGTTCAGGCTTCAGCCACCCAAATTCAGCTCCCCCCCAACCCCAGTGCCAAGATGAATGGCCCTTGATCTGTGAGCCAATACAATCCCTTACTTTCTTAAAATTGCTTTTATAACAAGGAAAGTAACTAATAATAAATACATCAGTTTAGACGGTCCCAGCAAGAACTAGGGCCCTGTGTGCTTTGATCAACTTGAGGTAGAATTAATAGATTTGGTCTGAGCTGGCCAGTGAGTCAGGGGACCTTGTCTTCCCAGAGCTAGAAAAATAGACATCCAATTCTGTGTTCTTGATTCCTCTGTAGAATCATAATGTATGATCCACAGCACGAGAGAGCCAAACTTATCCCAATGCAGAGCAGCAGGAGTCCTGAAAAGAGGGACCAGGTTGGCCTGGGGTAAACTTGCTTAAAGCAAGCCCTGTACGCAGGTGAGCAGGCCTACAGGTCAATGAGCGCTATCCAGAAATTTCACATGCAATGTGTATTTTATGTATGCTGCGTCTTCAGAAGGGACAGGATCTCCTGCCAGGGCTGGAGTCAGAGAGGTGGAAGCCTTTAGAACAAGCGGCTTGTGCAGTGGAGTGACCTTCCTGAGGGCTCTAGTAACTGCTCCTCAGAGATTTCCAAGCTGCTGTCTTTCAGCTCTTCTTCCTCTTAGCATTTTTATGTTGGATTTTATTTTAAAAATAAGTTACCTTTATACCTCAAGAGTCTAATAGTTCAAAAAGCGATCTTTCTTTCTCTGTCTCTCTCGGTCTCTCTATCTCTGTCTCTGTGTGTGTGTGTGTCTGTCTGTCTGTCTGTCTCTGTCTCTGTGTCTGTATGTCTGTCTCTGTCTCTGTCTCTCTCTCTCTCTCTCACACACACACACACACACACACACACACACACACACACACACACACACACTCACACGGTATATCTTTTGCCTTTCTCCCCCTCCCGGCTTCCCAGAGGCAACTACTTTAGTAATGTAACCTTTTAAATACTGCCCCCAACCCCCTTATCCATAACACACATGTGGATTTGTCTATCTGAGTTTCTCATCTTCATACCGGTAGTCTGTTGACTTCTCACTAGGGAAGATGGAGTTAGAATGAGCTGCCTCTCTTCTCTGTCTGTCAACACCACGCTTCTCATCTCATTCTCAGACCCTACAGCGACCATCTATCAGGTCAGCACAAAGGTCTGCGATTACATTGTGTTTATCTTCCAAACCCTTCCCAGTGGGTCTGTAGTGACGTCCTTCCCTGACCCACATTTCCTCCCAGGAGGTAGACTTTTTTCAGCTCTGCTTAGATTATTTATGTGTGTCACTAATTCAACACCAAACACTTGGGAGAATCAAATTCATTTCAAGATTCTATTTACAGTCTTTGTTCTACCAATCCTTAAGGAGGAAGGCCTCCCTCCTAAGACCTTCTCAATCTGACTGGTGTTTCCGAGATCCTTCCTCAGCTGTCTGGAGATCATTCTTTATCAAGATGGCTTGACATTCTGGTTGCTGGGAGTCCGGGATGGAGGCTCCAGTGTGATTGGTCTGAGGTAAGGCCTCTCTTCTTGCCTTGGAGAGAGCACATGCTGTCACTGTCCTGCTGTGGCCTTGCTCCTTGAGCACGTAGACAGATCCCTCACTTCTGTGGTTACTTTCTCCTATAAGGAGATAAACTTTATCTCAGAGGGCTCCTTCTCCACAGCATCCTTTCATCTTGACCACTCCTTTGAAGGCTCTATCTCTACACATAATCCTATTCAGGGTAGCTCTTTGATATATTTTGGGAAGGAACGTGACACAGTTAATTCCACAACAGTGTACTGTGTTACTCATAGTCTTTCTCATCTGTTCTGTTTGTTTTTTTTTTTTTTTTTTTTTTTTCCTACCTTTAGCTGGGCTTGGTGATCCTTTTTTTTTTTTTTTTTTTTTTCTGATTCTCCAGAACATACTCTCCAGGCCTCCTGCAGTGGTGGCCTTAGGGAGGAAGATGGTGGCTGATGGCTGGGCTGTCTTCAGCAGTCTACAGCAACCTTCTTCGCTGTAGATATACACAGCAGAGATGTTGCAGGTTCTGACCCCTGATTTGTCAACCTCCATTACTGTTGGTTTAGAACTTAGTTTTACAGATCTGCTTTATCTGTTACCAATTGTCCAGCTTCTGGTGTTCTTGCTGTTGAATTCTCTCTGTCCCTGGGGACTGCGGGAGAGTGGTGTCTTTGGATGGAGTGGAGTTTTGTGCATGTTAGCTCATTCCCTGTCTACCTGGAGGCTAATAGCTCCTTCCCTGAGACCCATCACTCCCTTCAGCTTGGTGTTTCACAGAATGCCCCACCTCCAAGGGTGTGTATAGTGCTGATGTTCTGCTTGGTCTCTGGGGACAGCGGACTGCTCCTATTTGACCACAAGATGGACAGCTCAACCAGTATCCATCGCAAGGACGCTTTGGGAACTCCAACAATGGTTTGTGCTTGGAGATGAATCAAGAACCCCTCCTTTTGCTGAGCACAATTTGCCTACATTTAGAAACCTAATTTATTGTCAGTAGAGTGGAGCCCATCTCTGTGCCAGTCTCCTCTGTTGCTTTTGAAACTTGCTTCATGGTGTATTGTTTAAATCCGTTCTGATTAGCTCTTCTCCTGCATAAGTCTTTTCCTTAAGATCTTATTTATAAGTACATTTTTTTAAAACACAAAGTTGAACTGATCCTCCACAATCTGAATTTTATTTGAAACTTGGATGTTCAAGAATTCTAATGAAGGTAGACTTACATGGTCTAAGATCTTGTGGGCTTTGGTGGTGCTTTCCAGCTGAGCAAATCGGCACAAACAACCCCCTCTGCGCAGTATTTTACCTCATGGCATTTTTTTTTAACCAAAAAGAAAGAAGGTATTTTGTAAGTACCTGTAGTATAGCAGGTGGTGTTCTATTTAGAATTAGGAATAAGTAATATTTCCTTTATACCATAAAAACCATAGTCCCCATAAAAACCTTCTAGGAGCTAGAGGCCGATGTAGATATAACTAGCACGTGGAAGAAGGCAGCTTAGAACCGAGGCAAGATGCCATCTTATTAAAAACCACCTCTCAGAGGAGAAGATGGTTAGTGACCTGGTGCAGGGTGAGCACTCAACCATCTTTGTGCTGCAGTTATTGTAATGGAGCCAGTGGTACACACCGGAAGCCATAGGAGAAGACTGGTGATGTCACCCTAAGAGAAGATGTCCTAGAAGGGACTACAATTTAAATGTGAATCAGACTACACTGTGGTCCACATAATGTCGGCTCTTCCCTGCCACAGCTCCAGCGGCTTCGTCATACCCATGCTCCCATCTTGTCTCCACTCGGCAGCCAGCATGAGAGTTTTCTTTCGAATTTTAGGTCAAGGTTATCCACATATGTACTCTTAAGTGTGAAGCCTGATGAATCTTGAGAAAAACATACACCCAGGACCAACCCCAACACCAAACACAAGCAGGTCCATAGCCACCGGAAGTTGCCTTGACCACCGGAAGTTACCTCAACCACCGGAAGTTGGCTTGAGCTTCTTCCTCACCCACCGGGAGCCAGTAACTATTTTTATTTCTTCCATCATGGATTAGTTTGTTTGTTTGTTTGTTTTTTGAGCCTTCAGTTTCATTTCTCCCATATCTACACCAGCCATTTCAGCACCATTAAAGTGGCCTAGCAGTATTTTCCTTTAAAATAAGGCTTTGTTCTACTAAATGGGTTGGCTTGGCTCTTTTACTTGTCTGTGTGAGTGTATTTCTGGATCAAGCATTCTGATCTGCTCTTCTATTCGATGATCTTCACATCAGAGCTGAATCATCCTGGTTATTAGAGCTTTAAAATAAATCTTCAAGCCAGGTAGTGCTGTTCTCTAAACGTGTTGGCAGTGTTGTGTTTTCAGTTCGGTAAAAATATTTACGGTGGACCCCATGAAGACTTGATATGTTTATGCATGGTAAAGAGTCGGTCCTGTGAAGGCTTGATGCCCCAGTGTAAAGGAATGCTAGGGCGGTGAGGCGGGAGTGGGTAGGTGGGTAGAAGAGCACACACATAGAAGCAGGGTAAGGGGGGATGGGATAGGGGGTTTACAGAGGGGAAACCAGAAAAGGGGATAACATTTGAAATGTAAATAAATAAAATTAAATTTAAAAATGTCAAAAAAGAATTAAACTGTTCAAGAGCAAAAAAAAAAAATTAGTATAAGCCAGCAAGCTACCAAATTTCACATGACATTATGTCCTCTTTTGAATGAAGAGGAGTGGGGTCATGCATGGGGCTTACTTCAGCTCCTACAATGTCCTCCAAATTGATCTGAGTTGTGGCAGATGACAATATTTGTGGGCGTGGCAGGGGATGCGTGCTCCCATACACAGGCTTTCGGAGCTCCAAGGCAGATGTCGTGTGCTGTCTTGCATTGCTCTCCACCTTCTCTTTTGAGACGGGGTTTCTTATTAAAACTGGAGCTCATTGGTTTACCATGCTAGCTAGCCAGTGAGCCCCGGGAGCCTCCTGTCTCTGTCTTCCAGTGCTGGTATTAAAGGCACATTCCAGGTCATTGTATGTTTACACAGTAAGCACTGTGCCCACTGAGCCATCCCCTAGCCCTGGAGTCTTTTTAAAGGTGGAATAATTCTCTGTCTCTCTGTCTTTATCTTTGTCTCTCTCTCTCTCTCTGTCTCTCTCTCTTTCTCATGCACACACACACACACATCACATCATAGTCGTTTATTGGTGAATATTCAGCTTTTTCCATTCCATGCTTATTGTAATATTACAGTAACCACAGGACTGTTAATTGGGGGCTCGTTCATTCCTTTACTACTGTTAATGTCCTTAGGAACTTCCCACGGTGTTCTCCATAGCAGCTGCTCCAATGTTTGTCCCCACCCAGAGTAGTTGAGAGTTCCTTTTCCTCTACACCTCTGCCAACACTACTTATTACCTCTCTGCTTATGAGAACCTCCCTATTGGGCATAAGGTGCCATCTCATCATAGCCGGGCATAAGGCGCCATCTCGTCATGGCTTGAATTTCCCATCTCCATGACGATTAGTGATGTTGAGCATCTTTTTATGTGGGTCTTTGACTTATTTGGGGCTGGTTTTGTGGTCTACGAAGAGTCCGCTTTGATTCTTTCACACGTGGGTACCCCTCTCCCCATCACCCCTTACATCCCATACTGTGCCTCTCTGGCATCACCAGTTTAGATACCAAAAGTTAGTTAAGAATATGTTTAGGTTATTTCTGGAGTCTGGGGTCCTGCCATCTGTGGCTGGTTTGTGTCAGTCATGCTGTTGATGGTCTTGCTGTGGACTGCCATCTCTGTAGTACACCTTGAAACCAGAATATGTGGGGCCTCCAACTTTGTTTTTGTTTCTCAAAATCGTTCGGGCTGCTCGGGGTCTTTTACGGTCCCGTGCAAACTTAGAATTTTTGTTGCTATTCCTATGAAGTATATCAAAGCAAGTTTGGCGGGTACCACTATGAATGTATATGTTGCTTTTGGCTGTGTGGACATTTAAGCAGTGCTCTAAAGTATGAATATAGGATATATATGCATTCTTCAGTTCCTTTCATCAGAAATGCACAGTTCCTAGTGTGCAGCTCTTTGGCCTTCTTGGATACCTTTATTAAAGTATTCTATTAGGTTATGAAGCCTTTGAAAGTAGCCTCCCTGCCCCTACTCCTGAGCTGCCTTGTTTCCTCTAGGTAGTTCTGATGAACAGAGAACTAATCTGAAGATTTTGATTCTCTGAACACAGAGCTTTGCTGAATTCACTTATTCTCCTACTGTGCATCTCTGGGGTCTTGGTAGCTACAAGTAGGGATGATTTTGTCCCCCCTTCCCCATTGATATGCCTTTCAGTTCTTTTTTCCATTGAACGTGTTCATGCTACAGTGGACAGAAGAGGCCTGAGCAGCATCCTTGTCTCGTGCCCACTCTTAGAGTTCAAGTGGTCGTCTCCACTGACGACGGTGTTAGCCTCAGGCTTTGTCATGAAGGGCTTTTATTGTGGTGAGGAAGTTTCCTTCCATATCTAAATCCTGTTAAGAATGACAAAATGCTTCTTCTGCATCGAGTGAGCAGCCAGGTGTCTTGTGTTTTACTCCTTCATGCAGTGTACCACATCTGTTGGGTTGCATGTGTGAAGCATGCTTGCATGCCAGGAGAACATTGCACTTGTGTTAGTGTATTTGCTTTGCTTATATTTGTTGGAAATGTTGTGCATCTGTGTTTGCCACAGAGACTGACCTATAGTTTTCTTTCCCTGTGGTATCTTTGGTCTGGCTTTGGTATCAAAGTGATAGTAGCCTCATCGTTTTTAAAACATGTTTTAAAATTGTATGTACAGGTAGGTTTTGCCTGTCTTTATGTCTGTGCACCACATACATGCAGTGCCAAGAGAGGCCAGAAGAGGCCGTTGGAGTCCCCAGAACTGGAACTGGATGGAATGCCTACTGTGTGTGCTTGTGAACATGGGTGAAATGCCTACTGTGTGTGCTTGTGAACATGGATGGAATGCATACTGTTTATGCTTGTGAACATGGAAGGAATGCCTACTGTGTGTACTTGTAAACATGGATGGAATGCCTACTGTGTATGCTTGTGAACATGGAAGGAATGCCTACTGTGT
>CM052714.1:6918962-6999785 GCA_028551405.1 Uromys caudimaculatus | reverse complement strand
ATTCACATCCTTTGAATTTTCAGATAATATAATCAGTTTGCCAATTTCCACAAAAGAGCTTGCTAGTGTTGTGACTGGCACTGGCTCAGTTTGAAGGGAACAGTGTTTTAGGGTTTTACTGCTGTGAACAGACAGCATGACCAAGGCGATTCTTATAAAGGAAAGCATTTAACTGGGGCTGGCTTACTGTTTCAGAGGTCCAGTCCATTATTATGGCGGGAAGCATGGCAGCATCCAGGCAGACGTGGTGCTGGGAAAGGAGCTGAGAATTCCTCATCTTGATTCACAGGCAGCAGAAAGAGATTGTGTGCCACACTGGGTGTAGCTTAAGCATAGAAACTTCAAAGCTCACCCCTACAGTGACACACTTCCTCCTACAAGGCCACACCTCCTGATGCTGCTACTCCCTTTGGGTCAAGCATCCAAACACATGAGTCTATGGGGCCCATTTGTATTCAAACCCCCACATCCGGGTCTTATAATCCATTTATGTGGTAGAACTCTCTGCCTGCCTAAGGCTTCTTTAGTTTTTTGGTATCATATTTCAATTTTCTGTTTGGAGGCCTTTCACATCTTTCGCTAGATATTTTTTTATTTTACGTTGCTGTAAATTGTATTGTTTTTCTCCACTCAGTGTTTATTGTGGTAAAATATACAGAACATAAAGTATTCTATTTTAAGTGTCATCTTTAATTGCTTGATATCAGAATGCAGCAGTGTAACAGATTTTTGCATTTTGATTTTTCTTCTGTGATGGAAAGTCTCCCTTCTTAGTTCTAGGAGTAGAAGGTGGGTTTTTTTGGAGGTGTATTTGTTAGAATTTACCACATAAACCATTGCATCCTCAGGGCAGAGAGAGACAATTCACATTTTGCTTGCTGACCTTCATGGTTTATTTATTGTTTTTTTGCACTGTAAGTCCCTCCAAAATGGAGCTGGTGAGAGTTTATCTTTGTTATTGCTCTCTGCCTCAGAGAGAAAAACTTTCATTATTCAGCTATTAAACATAATATCAGTGCCATTAACTATCATTTTCTGCATGTGCCTATGGTAGTAAGCAGTCTGTAAGGTAGCTCACAAAGATCTAACTTCCCATTTGTTGTGTAAGCTCTTTCCTTTGCTATCGGATGGACTTCCTGTCCTGCCTCAGTGAACAGAACACAGCAAAGGCGATGGGGTATCAATATCAAATTAAAACTCAGTTTACTAAAACATCAGGACTTCCTTCATGGGGCATAGTCTCTCTTGCTAGCTTGCTGTGTAGGAAGCCAGACTCTGGATCATGAGCTGGCTGCATTGCAAAAACCCGAGAGAAGGTTCTTGTGGACTAGAGAGATCCTGAGCTCAGTAGCTTACAAGGAACTAAACCCAAATGACATCATGGAGTGACTCAGAAGGGCAGTCATTGCTACTTTAATCTTCAGAGAAGATTGACAGTAATCTCTGTTCACTGCTACCATGACGCTTGAGCCTCCGCCACTATTGAAGCCACACCCAGATTCCTGACTGGAAACTGTGACGATATTTGCTCCTTGTTTCTTTTCTTTCCAGATGTGTTGTATAGTTGTTTTTTTTTTTTTTCATGGCAACTGGCATTGAATCTTGTTAATATGAATCCAGTAAGATAGATACATAGTTGTTAGTGTGTATCCTGTTGATATGGTAAATTATACAGATTTTCATGTAAACCTCACATGACCTTATTAGCCTTTTTATATAGTATTGTATTCCATTTGCTAATATTTTAAAGCACTTTTACATGTGCTTTTATGGCAAATACCAGTCTGTGGTTTTCATTTTATTATTCAGATATAATTCATATACCATAAAATTTACCACCTTCAAAATCATGTACAAATCCGTGACTTTTAGTGTATTTCCAAGACTGTGAAGTTGTCACCGCTATCTGACTCTAGAACCTTTTCCTCTGGCCCCAAAGAAGCCTCAGAGCTGTGAGCAGTCACCCCCTCCACCCCTCTCTCTTGTGGACCCTCTGGAAACCAGAGCTACTCCCTTCCCCTGGGGATTCTTATTCTGTACATGCCGCGTAAACGGAGTCCTGAGTTACGACTCACTTTGTACCTAATTTCTTTTATTTAGCATATTCTTTTATGATCTGTCCATATTGAAGTCATGGAATAAAATGCATATAACAGTGCCCTGCTTCTCTTTATGGCTGTGTACTACTCCCTAGTACGGATATGCTGTATTTTGCTTATCCATTCATAGCTATACACATTTATATGGGTCCCCACCTCTTTTTTATTTATTTATTTTTTGCTACTCTGAATATTCATGAGCAAATCATGAGTATGCGTTCACTTCTCCTAGGCTATACCTGGGAGTAGAATTTTTGGGTTGTATGGTGATTTCATGTTTAAGCTTCTTAGCAGTACCGAATTGTTCTCACGGGCTCCATTTACATCCCACCAGGAATATATGCAGGTTCCACTGTGCCTACACCCGCCTTAGCATGTGATCTGTCTGCCTTTCTCATTGTATCCAACTCAGTGGGGCTAAGAAGCTCCCTGGAGCTTGGAGTTGCTTTCTCTGTACCTAATTGCAGCTAACATCTTTTCATGTGTGTGTTGGCCATGGGTCCATCTTCTCTGGAGATATTATTTAGATCTTTTGCTTTTAAAAATTGTGTTATTTGTTATTTTATTATTGAGTGGCCATAGCTCCTTGTATGTTCTTCTAAACACAGGTCTCTCTTCAGACAAACGATTTGCAAACTTTCTCCCCAAATCTGTGAGGTGTCCTTCAAGTTTCTTTTTTTTAAAAGGTTTATTTATTTTTTATTTAGAGCTAGGAAGTTAGCGTCGCCCCACTACCATGAACTTAACAGCAGCCTTTATTCTGGCTGCACAGGCTTTCCCACTCATTGTGGCAAACTCAGTGCAGAATATTGCTGTTCTTAGTCCTATCCTGTCTACCTTAGTCCTTACTTGACTTTTGTTTTTGTTTTTGTTTTTGTTTTTGTTTTTGTTTTTGTTTTTGTTTTTTTGAGACAGGGTTTCTCTGTGTAGCCCTGACTGTCCTGGAACTCACTCTGTAGACCAGGCTGGCCTCGAACTCAGAAATCCACCTGCCTCTGCCTCCCAAGTGCTGGGGTTAAAGGTGTGCACCACCACTGCCCGGCTCTTACTTGACTTTTGTGATCTTGACATGTTAGACGGGTTATTCTGTGGTTTGTCTCTTGAGCTAGGCCTCTTTTCTCATGATTAGATCAAGACTGAACTTTTTGGGCACAGATTCCTTCAGAGTGCTGGGCCCTTCAAGTATTCCCTCTGAGTGCTGAGCCTTCTCAGTCATTCACCTGTTAGTCTCATTGCTTGTAGCATTTAACAGGCACCACCCATCTGTGGTCTTGACAGCTTTCTCTGCTGAAAGTTTCCATTTGGAATTAATAAATACCTTGGAGGAGTTATTTTGAGATTGTGCAAACCCCCACTGTTTCTCAGCATTTCTCTAACCTTAGTTTTGTGGATGTTGTCTGCAGAGGTTGTCCACAGTGGTCACCATGCTGGGCCAGCCGTGGGTTGTGTTTACCTTGTCTCTTTTGATTGTAGTGGTCGCAATTATTCTGTAAGGAAGAGCCATCCCTCTGCCTCACTTACCCATGTATTCACTTTATTATGTCAGTATTGACTCACATATATTTATTCTACAGATTATATGTTGCATGTGGTTTGATGTTCAAATTGTATCTGCTTTGACCAATGGGAAGTCTTCGAGGTTGGTTCTTGTGACCCTGCAACCTTTACATAGATCTATCTTTTGGGATTGGGGCTTTTGGGGGTGGTACTGATTGGTCAGTTTTGTCAACTCAATGCAAGCTAGAGTCGTCTGGGAAGGAGAAACCTTCATTGAGAAGATGCCATCATCAGAAGGCCTATAGGCCAGTCTGTGATGATTAATGATTGATGTGGGAGGGCCCCGCCCACTGAGGGCAGTGCCATTCTTGGGCAGGTGGTCCTGGGTGGTATAAAAATGAGCAAGCCAGTAAGCAGTATTCCTCCATGACCTCTGCTTCAGTTCCTGCCTCTAGGTTCCTGCCCTGATTCCTGCCTGACTTTTACTCGTGATAGATTGTGAACTGAGGTGAAATTCATACTTTCAACTGGCGCTTTATCACACCGCAGGAAGCAAGCTAGAGAAGGGATCAAGTGTGGGTCCTTTGGGGTGCCACCGGGCTGCACTCTCAACCTCCAGTCATATTTTAACACTTCTTTGTATTTTGGTTCCACGAAATGCTCCAGGATCCCTTTAAAAACATGTCTTAGCCCTAGAACTCATGACTTCCCTGTTTATCATCTGTTTGCTTATTTTAATTGGAGAAAGGTATTTAGATCTGGGCAGCCTATGTCCTCAGGGTTATTTTAATGTCATTGCCTCCATCCACATTAGTACACAGAGCTTGGAAATACATGTGTGTGCTAACACACATACATGCATTTATATGTTCTTATTTGACTGAGTGAATGTATCGCAGTGTTTGCCTCATGCTGATAATCCCAACCCCCCAGCGCCATTCCTCAGCGTTCACCTTGGCCCTCCCCCACTTCCTCAGCTGCGACTCTGTCTTAGATCCTATGACGCCTAGTGTTCAATATTTACAATCTGCCCAACACTAGGGTAAATATAAAGTTGTTTCAAAACTGCCCCTTTTTTTTTTTACAAAACTTGCATGTGGGAGTGGCAAATTTGCTAACGACGGCATAGTATTTGAATTCCATTTGTTGTCTTTAGTCCTGTAGCCGTTGGTTAGAATGTGACTTTGAGGGACGGAGGGGAGCTCCCTTCTTGCCTGTCTTCATCACTGGACTTCCGATATCATTTTGAACATACTGTCATCTGCCCGTTACAATCTGTGTTCTTTATTGGCTCTCCTTGTGTCCAGGTTGGTGTCAGAGAGGGGGATTCAGATTCCCTTGTGGAAATGGAGCGCACTCATAGGTGGCTCCTGGCCGGGCTCTCAGGCCCCCCCTTGCTCCCTGAAGAGCTAGACATGATACATAGTTGCTCAAGGTGCAGGGAGATTTCTCTAACCTGAGTGGTCCTCACTCCTGTCCATCACTAAACTCTTGTCCAATTACAACTGGACTGTCCTGTTACAATTGGTCACTAGTTCATCCGGCTGGATGTGTGTGTGTGTGTGTGTGTGTGTGTGTGTGTGTGTGTGTGTGTGTGTGTGTGTGTGTTGCTTTGGTCTGTGGTGAGTGGAGACATTTGTTTACATGGCTTCCGGAAAAGTCACACAATAGTGTGGGTTGTTACAGGTTTTTTTGTTTGTTTGGTTTTTGGTTTTTGGTTTTGGTTTTTGGTTTTTGTTGTTGTTTTGCTTTGTTTTTGTATCTTGGTCTCTTTCTAGATGTGGTTTGCAAAGATTTTCTCCCATTCTGTGGGTTATCGAGTTATCTCCTCATTTCGTAAATTGCTTCTTTTGCTGTGTAGGGTTTCTTGTTTGTTTATTTTAGTTTGGTGTTTTCTTGCCCTTGCTTTTGAGATCATATCCAAAGAAATCATCCTGACCACTGCTTCAGGAGCTTCTGCCTGAGTTTTCCTTCCAGCTGTTTTGATATCTGGTATGAGCGATCTTCTTCTGCATGTGGTCATACAGCTTTTTCAACACCATTTATTGAAGAGTCAGTCCTTCCCCACCTGGCAAAAGCCAGTCGAGTGGAAGCACACGGGTTTATAATAATGTTTCCAATATTTGTTCCCGTAGACCATGTGTTGTCTTTCCTACCTGTTGTTAGGGTTTGTTTTTTCTCCTGTATTTTGATCTTGGGCAGTTTGGTTTTTGTGGTTCTGGATGTGATATTCTTTAACTTTACTCAGTTTGAGGTCTGTTTGTCTTGTGATATATATATATCTCAAAGTGTAAGTTTACCCGTTCTAAAATCTGCATTTTATTCTTTATCATAGTTTCTATATATTTACATGTCTGGTTTCCATTCAGTCTGAGACTGTTTATGCTTATTTTATGAAAGGTGATTCTGTAGCTCCACTTAAAAATCTTAGTTTGAGAATTCTGGGATCTGAGTCACCTTGGGGTTGGCACCCATTGATGGTCTTTTCCTTTGACAATTGGTCAGATTTTTCTAGATACGTGCTATGTTGAATAATTTTGAACTCAGGATTATCTGTATTATAATAAGTTGTGAAACGGTGGGCTCTGTGAAATATTCTAGGTAATGTTAATTGCTTAGCAGACCAGTTAGGTTCAAGCTTGCTTTCTGTGGCCATCTCTTGGTCTGAGTAGGTTCTGTGAATGGATGACCTGGGTTGTATGATTAAGGGTTTGTTGGCTTACACATGGGTTGGCTTTTCGTATCTCTCCTGCATCCAGAGTCCCTCCTCCTTCACTGTTTTATGTTTGTGGTACTCTTACATGATGGGTCTAGTCAGCAGCCAGAGAGAGACGATAACCTCTTTCCCAAAGGGTCAGTGTCCTTACTGCTTCTCCTGTACGACCAGCCAGTGCTCAGCATGTGCTCTGTCTTCCTTGGGTGTGGGACTTCCATGGCACATTCCTCATGGTGGAGATGCTCGTTGGCATTGCTGAGGACCGGTGGCAAGAATTTGAAATGTGCCAAACATCTGGCCAAAAGTGCATGTTTTCATTTCTACAGCCACTCAAGTCATGAGCGCATTAAACACGGATGCGTACCAACGCTGGCCAGACACCACAGGCTACGATATCAGGTTCTTTTCCAGGCAGGGCCAGTGTCTTAGTCAGGGTTTCTATTCCTGCACAAACATCATGACCAAGATGCAAGTTGGGGAGGAAAGGGTTTATTCGGCTTACACTTCCAAGCTGCTGTTCATCACCAAAGGAAGTCAGGACTGGAACTCAAGCAGGTCAGGAAGCAGGAGCTGATGCAGAGGCCATGGAGGGATGCTGCTTACTGGCTTGCTTGCTTGCTTCCCCTGGCTTGCTCAGCCTGCTTTCTTATAGAACCCAAGACTACCAGCCCAGGGATGGCACCACCCACAGTACCCCCCCTTGATCACTAATTGAGAAAATGCCTTACCCCTGGATCTCATGGAGGCATTTTCTCAACTGAAGCTCCTTTCTCTGTGATAACTCCAGCTTGTGTCAAGTTGACACAAAACTAGCCAGTCCAGCCAATGTGGGAGAGGTGGGGCTCAGCTTGCAAAGACAGGCCCTAAGTAGAATGCCAGATTTCAAGGCTCTGCAGTTAGCTGCCCTGGTTGCTTTTCTAGAGGACCTCAATTCCCAGCATCCACGTGGCAACTCACAGGCATCTGAAACATCAGTTCCAGGAGATCAGATGGCCACTTCTGGCCTCCATGAGCACCAGCACTCACTGTGGTACAAATGCATGCATGTAGACAAATATCTATAAGCATTTAAAAAAAAAATCTAAGGCCACAAGGAATGCTGAGTGCTTTGTAAAATTTCTGACTTTGGAGCTGGAGAGATGGCTCAGGAGTTAAGAACACTGTGTGCTCTTACAGAGGTCCTCAGTTCAATTCCCGGCAACCACATGGTGGCTCACAATGGGATCGGTGCCCTCTTCTGGCCTACATTCAGGCAGAGCACTGTATACATAATAAATAAATGGTTTTTTAAAATCTGACTTTGTTCTTGTAGCCACCATACTTTTCTACGCTGTACCAGTCTTTGAGTCATCCATGACTCTGTAAGTAACCCCTCCCTCTCTTACTACCTACGTCACCCCAGGAAACCCAGGGGTTCACTAGGCTAAATTTAGGTGGAGCCAAGGACTTGGTCTGTTGCCAGAGCCCTTTCTGGAGTAAACAGATGTTAGGGTTAGAGTTAGGGTTGGGGTGGGGGTGGGGTTAGGGAGGGTTAGGGTTGGGGGGGGTTAAGGTTAGGTTTTATGATGTCTCTCCCAGAAAAGCCACACAAAGAAATTGGAGAAAAGAGACAAGGAGGGCGAAGGGACAGGAAGAGGAGGGAGATGACGGTGCTAACATTTCTGGCAGCAAATGCTTATGTACCACTTGCTGTGTCTGAAGCTGTTTGCACAGTTTCTCGGGAGCAGATGGCCAGGATGAATGTCACTATCCAAACTATTTCAGTGAAGCCCAGTGTCAGGTGGCTGTGGCTGGGGTAGGTCTAGGCTCCATATCATGTCTGGTGTCTTCACTATTCTCTGTGGACTCTGGATGGGCAGAATCAGGGTCCTGTTAGCGGTGTGAGTTCAGCCATCTTCAGAGCGCTATGTGAGCAAATACCATCCAGGAAGGTGCTCAGCCATCTTCCCTCCATGCCGTATCATCTCATTCTGTTTGGGGGCAGAAAAAGGCCCTGTGACACATGACCTCTTAGGCAGTGACATCACCTCACAGAGTCTATGAATCAATAAGTCGGCGAGCATCTGGGAAGGTAATCTGCTGGGTTCTTTGCATCCAGAGACCTGACACAGGATGGGTTGACAGTTTTGATTCTGATTGTTTCTGACTGGTCTGACACTGTGTGCTGAAGTCACTAAGATCCCCACTGCAGTAATATGTTTTGAAGGGGGGGGCATTTTCTCATAACTCTGTTCTCATGGACTGTTTTAATTGCTTCATTTTATTAATAGTTATCATTGTTAACAATTAATTATTGTTAATAATTGAGGCCCATTGTTTACTTGCCTCATTTATAAATTAAATGTCATATACATTTGTATGTATGTATGTATGGGAGAACATAGTGCATGTTTGGTACTATTATGGTTCTGGCATCTAATGAGGATCTTGGTACATTTTCTTCATGGATAAGGCAGGCCCACTGTATCTTCTCCCATTGTGTGCTTGACTGTTTATTTTTTTTTAATCACACGAACAGTACCCTGTATCGGACATCAGAACCTGTAAGCTGAGGAGTGTGGTCAGAGAAAGTTAGGTCCTATACCGCCTGCTAGAAGCCTGGAGACAGCAGGTAGAGCAGCCATGGCTTCAGACTTCTAAAACCATATGCCCAGGTAAACTTTTTCTCTTTTTGTCAAGTTGATATCATCATTCTAATAAACCAATATTTCCCACGGGGTCATTTTGGATACGTAGTCCTCTTTGGAGAGGTTGTGAAAGCCTAAAGAGATAGAGTCTAGCAGAATGCAGTGAGTCACTGGGGGATAGCTTCTCAGGGATAGCTTCCTGTCTTGTTCCCCGTCTTCTGCCTGCCCCCAGGTGAAAAACTCCCTCACCAAATGCTCCTGACGTCATGGTTTTGCCCAGGCAATGTGGGGCCAAGTAGCCATGGACCACACTCTCTAAAACCATCTCCCCTGCTTAAGATGTTCTGTCGGGTATGTGGTCATGCTGATGAAAAAGGCATCTTAAGTTTTTTAAAGTGGCCCAGGAATAGGGGTCACTGCTATGATGGGACCCGACAGTGTGGTTGCTTGGCCTTTGGAACTGATTTGTGGGATCCATTTGAAAACCTTTGGAGCTGCAAACTGGAGAAGTTCTAGAATGCTGCGTGAGAGTTCAGGGCACTAGAATGTTGGTAGGAATACAGATCATAACCATGCAGCTCAGATGGAGCAAGGAATCCTTGGAATCTCCTAGGAATCCTTGTTTACCCAAGGACACTGAAAAAGACTCATATATCCTTACAAGTATTATTTATAACAGTCCCAAGCTGGGAACGGCCCAGCGACCACCCAATGACAAATAGATGAGCAGATTGTGACAGACCTATACTGTCAAATAGTGGTTGATTAAAGAAATATTCCTGCACACAACGAAATGGCTGAATCTCACAAAACACTAAGTGAAGCACCCACTCATTGTATGACCCCCATTTATGTGAAATTCTGGGGAAAGCAGATTATAGCAGATCAGTGGGGGTGGGGCCAAAGGCCTGCGGCCAGCCTGACTGCAGAGAACATGCAGAGGGAACTTTAAGGGGACAGTAGAAAGGTTGACTGTTCATTTGTAGATTAATTGTGGTTATGGTTACATAACTACATACTAGTACTCAAGTTAATCAAACTGTGTTCCTAAAGCCAGCAAATGTTACCGCCTATGATTTATACCTCAATAAATCTAAGGAAGAATAAATTTCAAACGTTAAAAAAAATAAAATAAAGCAAACACCAGTGTTTCCATGTGCCAGTGGGTGGAGTAGTTGGGAGTGTCACACATTGTTTGCTGAAGTGTAAAATTGGGCCGCCCCTCTGGGGGAAGGGGCTGGCCGTTTCCTTCAGAGTAAAACACACACTTGCCAGATCCATTCCGGAGTATTTACTCAAGAGAAATGGAAACATATGTTCACCAAGAGACTTTTACGTGAATATTAATAGCAGCTTCATTCACCAGTGTCTCAAACTTGGAGTGACCTGAGTTTCATCAGTCAGTGAATGGACAGATTGTGGTGCAGTGGCACAGTGAAATAGTACTTGGAAGAAAACATCCTCCCCCCTCCGAAAAATAACCAAAGCAAACAACCCCCACACACCAATGGTGCGCACAGCATCCAGGACGCATCCCACTGCACCTGAATGGAAGAAGGAGGTTCCCATGGGACTCTCCAGAACAGACAGAGCCGTTGTCTAGGGCGAAGGATTTGGCTGTGGAGGGGCTCAAGGAAACTCGTGGAGACGGAATATTCCTACTCTTCTCTGACTGTTGGGCTCCAGGTCTGTCTGTGTCTATCGAGATTCAACAAAAGCTGAAGTCAAAGCTGGAGCATTTCAGTTTACATTTGGAAGACAACCGCGCCAACCAAGACTTCTGTCAGCCTGCAGTCTCGGCACGTTATCAGGATGAATATATAACATGGAATTCTCCTTTTAGATCTGCCGAATCAAGAACTAGAAACATAAGCCAGTTTTTGAAAAGTCTCTACTTTTTTAGAGTTAGTTTTTTAAATTTGCTTTATGTTTATGTTCTCTCTCTCCCTCCCTCCCTCCATCCCCCCACCGTGTGTGTGTGTGTGTGTGTGTGTGTGTGTGTGTGTAAGTGTGAAAGTGTGAAAATGTGTATGCATGCATGTGGTACGTATGCCTGATTCCCACAGAGGCCAGAAGAGAGTGTGGATCTCATGGGACCGGAGTTACAGGTGGTTGTGGGCCACCACGTGGGTGCTGGGAGTCAAAACCGGGTCCTATAGAAGAACAGCCAGGGCTCTTAACTGGAGCCTTGTCTCCAGCCCCGAAGTCTCTCTTTTAAAAGTGAAAGATACAGCATTCTCAGAGGCTTTATGGCTCCTTCCACTTTAACACGAACTTTGCACCGTCCCATCGATTTTTTTACACATGGTTCTCCCCGTGTTGAACAGTTACTTCCAGACAGAAGATCTGAAAAGCAAGAGTGTGGTCCCTCCATCTTCTGGAAATAAGACCAGGGCTTAGGGTTCCTCCAGGCTCAGTAGGCTCTTTGCTTATCTGTCTGTTTATTGCACCTAGAGGAAACCTGAAGCTTATTTAGATAATATCCGTGGAAGTTTTCAAAAAAGAGTCCCTGTTCTCTTAATCTAGTAATCGTCATTTTAAAAATTATTTTGCTCTGTCTACATAATGGATCTGCTGGCCTACTTTGGGGATGAGGGTGGCTCGGATTCGCTGTGTCCTGAAATGGGCACTTGCTGAGGGGAAGGGACAGGCTCAGTTTACTCCCTGCAGCTGGCGGCTCCTCCAGCCCTACCCTGGAGCTGAGGAAACCCCGTGGGTTTTTTCAGTGGTAAAAAATGGGGTCGCTGCTTGGGATCTTCCTGACCCTGGGGTGTTTCCCTTGCCCATCACTGAAGATGCACTGTGATCCAGAAGCAAGCAAGAGCATAGCCTCGTCTCTTAGACCAGAGATGACGTCCAGTCTGTGACCGTGGCACATGAGCGGCTGATGAGCACACCGGAAACCCCCATGCCTCATCCAACACGCCAGCAGGATAGCTTTCAGAAGTCCTGGAGGCTCTGGGTGAATCAGCCCTTGCCCCAGGCACGCGCGCGCGGACGCGCACATACACACACACACACACACACACACACACACACACACACACACGCACGCACGCACGCACGCACACACACACACACACACACGCACGCACACACACACACACTTTGCAAACTATATACCTCCCATCCCACCAGAAAGACCCCACGATTTTCTTGTGAAAAGGCCGACAGAAGGTTCCCAGGGTGTGAGGAGCTTGTGTTACCATCTTCTACGGAGCGTATTTTACACTGGATTGAATTACCCTGCTTCATGTAGGAGTCAGCACTGAGCACAAAAAAACACCACTGCAAGTAATGAATATGAAGAACATGTTGTTTTTTCCTTAAACATGTGAGCCAGGCAGCAACCCCGGGCAGGTGTGGGACTCTGCCAGGATCTATTCGGTCCGTGGGCTCCTGGTGGGGCAGGGAGGTTAGGGCTGAGAGGGGCATTTGTGAGGCAGGGCAATGGCTTTTGTGTGTGTTTGAGGCTGGGGGGGGGGGGTCACGGCCAGGTCACAGTGCCAGCATTCTTTCCTGGGCCACAGCAGCACTGAGACCCGAGCTGGAGCAGCCGGGGCAGGGGTGTGCAGGGCTTGGAAGGCAGGCCTGCAGCTGCTGTGTTTGGTTTCCCCTTGGTCCCGGGGATTTAGATAAAAGGGTTGCTTTTATTGATTGAGGGGACTGGGGGAGGGAGAGGCCTCTGGAATCAGCCTTCACCTTTTTTGTTTTTCTAAGCAAACATTTATTGAGCATTTACTGTGTGCCCGGCACCTTGCCAAATGCGTCTCATGCATTATCAAGTTTAATCCTCACGACAGGCCCACTGTTTCGGTCTCTTTTCAAGTCAGCAGGCTAAAACCTCAGAAAGGTTAAGTATCCTACCCGAGGCCGCACAGCATATAAATTGTACAGAAAGTGGATCCATGAGCTTTTTCCTTCTCCCTCTCCCCCTCCCCCTCTCCCTTCTCTCTCAGATGGATGGCTCCATTCTTTCTGCCAGTCTACCTGTTACTCTGTCACCACAGTGGTCTGAGAACTCAGCCATGTGTCATCTGACATCATAATCTTTAAACTGTTCGTATGTCTTCTGAGTTGAGTCGGTGGGTAGTATCCAGTAATCAAAGTTTGTCCCACTGCTACCCAGGAAAGTTGTGTATGCAATTAGCTTCCATGGTGACACCTGCCTCTTTGCTTACTCTGCCCTCAATGCCAAGCTACTGCCTGACTCTTCTTTGCCACCTCTCCCTCCCCTACCTCATGTGATAGGACAATTTCAGGTCCTCCCCCGTTGAATTGGTCCCCATCCCTACAGGTATGCCTGGCCCAGTTGGTATTCCTTGCCTTCTCATAAAGACACACGAAGAAGCTGGCCATTGGCTAGAGATGAAGGCTCTCCAAAGCCTAAGCAAGCTGAGGCAACAGAAGACCCAGACAGCTACAGCCTGAGAGATGAAGTGGACTAGATCCTGAGCTGAGAGTCTAGATCACGCTCACCCTGGACAGTCCTGCAGAGAGGTTCTGGGGTGCCAAATGGGATATTAGAACCAAATCACACACAAGCAAAGAGGTCACTGTGGCATGCCAGGTGATATTCTGGGCAACGAGAAGCCACCGGAACAAGGATTATCCAATTTGAGATCACAGAGACAGAAACACATTCGATGCCACTTGCCGAAATGAATTAGGGCCCTGGCTAGGTGTTCAGGTTGCAGAAACTCTCAGAGGTATTAGGGGAGATCAGTGCTACCCACTCTAGTTAATGAGCTGACACTGCTGCCATGGAAACCCCTCAGCTGCATCCTAGAGGGAGAGCTCTCTCATTTCCTTGATGAATTCTTCTGGAGCCTCAGTCTCCTGATCTGGGCCGGAAACCCTAGCAGGACATTAAAGCAGCCCAGAGGTAGTGGTATTCAGCACAGTGGTTGCCCCTCCCCCACCCCCAGTATATATGAATCTCTCCAAGGACTGGCTAGAGATCAATTCTCCATCCTACTGGCTAGCTGGTTGCTTCAGATGAATAGAAAATCAATTCTGAGGAATGTAATCTGCATCACAGGCACAGCTTGATCTTATTCTTGGATGCCCTCGGAGAAGATGCCAGGCCGGGGCTTGCGGTGGTGATGGAGCAGCTTGGACGGGCATTAGAATATCATCTGGGCCACAGACAAGGCCCACAGCTGGCTATCTGACTCCCTGGGTCAGCTTAGAGATGACACCGAAGAGGAAGTGGATCACCTTTGCCTGTAGTCTGTCACCTGCAGGGTGCTGACCCCAAGGGACAGGCTCCTCCACTAGGTGAGCTGTGTGCTCTGGAGCCTCTTCTGCATCAGAGACACGTGGAGATCCTGCTAAGACGTCATGTCCATTGTGCAGGAAGGCAGGCAGGCAGGCAGGCTAATCTGCCTGCCCCTCGATAAGGGGAGCGATCGGGTTTCAGGGAGATTTCCCTGGGATTACTTCCAGTAGCCGCTCAGTCTAGACGGGCCTCTCAGTTACAGGGGTGCAGACAAAGGCGAGAACAGGGACCGCATGGGCACCGGGCAGCCACAGATCCCTTTGGACGCCTCTTCCACCCTCTCCTCCTTCCATCTTTATCTTCTCTTCCTGGGAGGCCAGGGCCCAGAGAAAACTGATTCACTACCCTAGGGAATCTAGCTCAATCCAGGCTAAAGACCTTGAACCCCCATAGTGTGCCAGGTCAGGTGCCTAGGAACACCCTAAAATGTCCTGTGGAGCGTGCTTCGTGCAGTGTGTGTGGAAGAGATGGCATGTGCAAACCCACATGTGCACCCTCCGGTTTGGCCACTGGAGGCCTCTTGGGATGGAGATGCTTGCTGTGCCGGTATGCAAATGAGGTTGGTTAGATACACAGTAGTGAAGCCCCATGGCTGGAAGGAGCTAGGTAGTATTGCTCTAGTGCTGAGGGAAAAGGCTGACGGGGCATGCTGACCACCAACATTCTTGATACATACGTGTACACACACACACACACATACACACACACACACACACACAAACACATACACACACACATACACACACATACACACACAAACACATACACACACATACATACACACACATACACACACACACATACACACACACACACACACAAACACATACACACACAAACACACATACACATACATACACTCACATACACACACACACACACACTCACACACACACACATACACATACACACACAAACACAAACACATATACACACATACACACACACTCACACACACACTCACACACATACACACATACACATACACACACATACATACACACACACACTCACATACACACACATACACACAGACACATACACACACATACACACACACACATACACACATATACATACACACACATATATACACACATACACACACATATACACACACAGACATACACACATATACACACACACATACACACACACTCACATACACACACACACACACACACATATATACACAGGATGCGTGCTTCTTTTGTTTGTTGATTTGACTCAGGCTGATGTTGAACTCACAATCCCTCTGCCTTAGCTTCCAGAGTGCTGAGATTATACATATGTGTGGGCATGAAATACGTCTGGTGAGCTGCACTTCAGCACACCTGTCTTGTCACAAGAGGGCCCAGAAAGTCTCTAGATGGCGTGTGTAGTCCATCCACACACCTCCTTTCTCGGTTTTAGCATGACTAGGCCACTTTGCTCAGGATGAGTCCTTTCTGACACCAGTGTGCTCACCTGTGAAATTGGTTGGAAATCCACCCTGCTTCGATGTCATGAGAGTCACTGAAGGGAAGTCATGTGTCAAAGACTTCGGAGGCTGCAGAGTACTGTGCCAATGCTAGTCACTGTTCCTACTGTCACAAAATAGGCTACAAGGGAATGAATGAATGAATGAGGCTGGCTGTCCTAAAATGGGATAGGAGTATCTGTCTACTCCCTTTCTCAGTCACCCAGCCTTGCCTGGCCCTGAAGAATGTGGGGAGTGGTCCTGATTGGCAAATATCCTCAGGGTCACTCATTCCATGATTATTCCATGATTCTGGTTTCCTGAAGCCATGAGCAGAGGGCATATCCTGCCCCTTTCTGGTGTCCTGGAGATATGCAGAGATGGCCGCCCACTTGAGTACTACTATGGCCAGAGAGTGCTAAGTTGGGGAGGTGCCTGCTTTTCCCTGGGTTTGCAACAAAGCTTGCAAAGGGGCCTTGAGACAGTATTGGCTGGGCACTCCAACTCAAGTGCGTGAGGTCTGGGGTCATGAGGAGATGGTCAGACGGACTTGGATCCTCTTATTGGGTTTGGAACAGGGTCTGACATGATTTCACATTGCTTTCCTATTCTCCCCATATCTCCTTTACTCTGTCATGCCCTCTGACAGAGGTAAGAAACTTGGCTCAAGAGAACAAGGTATGGCTCATTTAACGGATTAGATTTCTCCAGAGTAGCAACACCCCAAATCATGACAGAATGAGTGCTCCTTGCTTTTCAAGAGAAGTGACTTCCACTTCAAAGTCAGCTTAGTTTTGAGAGCCTCAAATCAGAGCCTGGGAGGGTAGAGGCTGCCTGCTTCTGCATACCTCCACCCCCACGCCCATGCCCGATGACAGGGCCATCCAGGCTGTGCACTGTACGTTTTAGGCCAAGTGGTGCATAGGAAGGAAGGAAAGGCTTGGGGGGGGGGGTGTCTTCATGGCAAAGGCCACTGTGGGAGAGTATGAGTCTCAGTGACCTGAGTTTAAGATGTGGGTTTTGCTGCCAGCTGTGTGACAGGCAAGCCAGCCCACCTCTGTAGTTTCTGTTTCCTCGTGGTAGGATGGGGAAGACAGACTTGAAGTATGAGGCCATTAAAGACTTTGCTAACTTGTGGGGTGGGGGGAAGGGGAGCAGGCCACTCCTTACAAAGGGTTGGCCTTGGCAAGGTTGAGGACAGGACCCGTTAATCCCCTGGCAGAACCTTCACTGTGGGATGGGAGCAGGAAGCAGGGAGAGGTGTGATTCTCCTTGGATGTCTTGACTCATTTCCATTTTTACAAAAGCATTAAAAATACCAGTGGGTTCAGACCGGATGCCACTTTAGCCTAAGCACGGCTTCCTCTCTGGGATGGAGAATGGGCTCTACCAACCCATGCATGGCTGCACCCCGTAAGATGAACAGGAAGATAATGAGATCTGCATGCTCATGACTGTTGACAACTGCAGCAGCAGCTCTGGATTGGACGAACCATAACCTTTCCACGGTCAGTGGGTAAATAGGACTAAAACCATGCCTGTGGGTGAGATTGGTTGAAAAAGAGGAAACAGGATTTGGGGGACTGGGGAGATGGCTGTTGTTAAAGTACTTGCAAGCATGAAGACCCGAGTTCAAATCCCCAGCAACCACAGAAAAAGCTAGGCATGGCAACACATGCTTAATTAACTACGACACCCGAGTGGTGGAGACAAGAGGGTCCTGGGGTTGGCCTCCAGCATGCATGCACAGGTGCATGGACCCCTGCACACACGAGCATGCACTCACATATTCACATAAAATACAAGAATTCATTAAAATATTAGCAGCAGCCGGTCACTTTCTTTCTGCAGAGCCTTGAGTGAAGCAGTCGGTGACTTTGAGCCTCGGTTTTCTCAGTCTGCCAAGTAGGGTGATTCTCGGTCCATCTTGCGCTGGACTGCCTTGGAGATGGCGGAACTGTGTGCCGAGATGTGGGAAAGGGTACAGTCCTGTCCAGTGGCGTGTGGGTTTTTCTGGCAAGTTGTGATTCTTGGAATTTGGCACTTAGCTTTTAGGTTTCTGCTTTTTAAGAAACAGGCACAGGCAGTGACTTTCTGAATAAGACTCTGGCGGCTCACAAAATAATAGAGACAAGAGGAATTGCAGCCAGTTAAAAAGGAAGGACAGAGGAGTCTTTAAAGGGAGAGGGAGCCTTGCCATCCCACAGAGGACTGGTCCCAGCAGGTATAAGGGACTTCAAACATCAAGCTCCCAAAGAGTGACTACTCTGGCCAACAAATGGGCAAGTGAGCCGAACACGCGCTTTTCAAAAGCGCGCATGGCTCATTCCTACACAAAAGACTCGTGGCATCTTTAGCTGTGAGGAAAATGTATATATCCAAGCAATGGAGAGGTTTGTCTCATCCGGGAATCAAGGAAAGTAACAGCAAACTTTGGGGCATAGGAGAGGAAAGGGTCACCTTTATACTAGGAGTTGGATTATAAACTAGTCCAGACACTGTGGAAACCAGTGCCAACATTCAAAAAAAGAAAGAAAGAAAAAGACAGGAAGGAAGGAAGGAAGAAAAGGAAGAAAGGAAAGACAGAAGGATTGAAGGAAGGAAAGAAGGAAGGAAGAAAAGGAAGGATGGAAGGAAAGAAAGAAGGATGGAAGGAAGGAAAGAAGGAAGGAAGGAAGAAAAGGAAGGAAGGAAGGAAGGAAGAAAAGGAAGGATGGAAGGAGGGAAGGAAGGAAGGAAGGAAGGAAGAGCGAGCATTTGACCCAGCTCTGCCACTCCGGGTACCTTTCCCAAGGCTCCCAGCATACCAGATAGAGAGGCCTGCATCCTTACTGCAACACCACACACCATAGCTAACTTAGGGACTCAGACCCCATGTTCATCAGTGGAAAATGTGAGACATCTACACAATGGGGCATTAGTCTTCCATAATGAAGATTAAACCCTTTTTGTTTCTGAAACTAGATAGAACGGAAAGTGACTGTTAAATGAAATAAACCAGACTGAGAGGGACGGATGGCACATGCTTCTCATGCATGGCTGTAGGTGGCAGGAGAGGGAGAAACATGGGTATAAAACCACGACTTTTTGGATAAAGGATGGGGGGGGGGGGCAAGAGAGAGCCATGGAGGCAAATGGGAGCAAAGTACGTTATGAATGTGCATGATGGGGTCACAATAAAACTCACCATTGTGCAAAATTAATATACAAAGTTTAGATTTCTGAGATCTATGGATGACTCCGGAAACGTGTCAAATGAGACCAGTGTTTAAATGTTTCAAGAACCCAAGCTCTTTGTCACCAGGTCTCCCTCCTCTGTCTCCTTGGGCGGGTCAGAGCAGGCAGAAGTTAGCAGCCTGTTCTCCTAGACCTGCCCATCATGACCGTTATGAAGTTAATTGCTTTAGTACCTGTACTGTCTTATCTCCAGCACAGAGCTAGGAAGCAAATCCTGGGATCCACACTCTTATAGAGAATAATCAGAGGACAGTGAGAAGCTTACTCTCTTGCCTTCTGATAGTGCCTGTGAATCAATAAGAAACATTTGATCTTTCTTGCCATCTTTCCTTCTTCAATAGCTCAGTCAATAAGCCGTTCTGCTCCGGGATGGTGGGTGGTAACCCCTTTCTCCTGAAACTCAATAATAAAACTAACAAAACAGTAAATACGGTTGTCTCAGGGCTCTAGAAAGGACCAAACTCACACTTTCTGGTAAGGTTGTAAAATGGTACAGTCACTTTAAAAAGTTTATTTCTGAAAAAGTTAAGCCTAAATTCACTGTCTAACCCAGTATCCACCCTTCCGTACCTACCTGCACTGGTTTTCTCTCATTTCTCGCTATGAAAGATTACCACCAAGAGGGTGACTTAAGGCAGTAAAAATGAATTATCTTACAATTGTGGGTTGAAAGGTCCAGTAGGGTCTCCTTGGGCTAAAGTCAAGTGTGAGCAAGCAGGCTGCATTGCATTCAGAGGCTTTGGGGAAGATCTTTCTTTCATTTTCTCTGCCAACATCTAGACTGCCAGAGTCCTGTTTGGCTCCTGGCCTCCTTTTCCAACGTCAAGGCCAGGCCTGTTGGGTCAAGGTCTTCTTATCCCTTCATTGACTTTCCCTTCTGTGCTCCTGCTTTAAGGATCCTTGTGATTGCAGCCCTCCGCCCCCTTCCCCCCCAGATAATCCAGTATAATCTCACTTCCTTACAGGCATCTGATTATCAACCTCCAGTCTGTGGAGATCTTAATTCCTCCTTTCCATACAGTTTAATGCTCACGGGTCCTGGGAATAAGAGGATGGGCATAATATCACCCAGTCCCGATCAGCTTGCATCCTTCACATCAGCTGATGAGCAACCCATGCATGCCCATTCTTTTGCCACCGAATTGCCCAAGATAAAGGAGGGGGTGTGGCCATGTAAGAGCTTGTGTGATTGTTCATAGCAAAGCCATGTATATTAGCCACCGACCGGTAACAACCCAAGGGTCCATCAGCTGATTCATGGATGAATGAAGCATGACATCCACTCAGCACAGAGTGACGTCACAGTAAAAAGGAACTACTACTTACATGTGTCCCAGGAGGGAGGAGCTTTGCAAACGTAATGACTGTGTGAATTAAGCCAAACAGAATGCGGGCTGGTACATAGTGTCCTTTATGTGTGCTTTCTTACAAAGGCAGGTCTACAGAGACAGCTGTGACTGCCCTGGGGTGGAGAAGGTTATAGAAGAACACTTGGGTCAGTGAATAGGTGATAGAGGGGTTCCAGGGCTAACCTGGGATAAAGGTTATTCAATTCAATACATTCACCTACAATTTTCAAGTGTGCCGATTTCATTGTAAGCAATTCATAATTCGCCAGAGTTTTAATAAATGCATTTAAGCAATCCCAGCACATAGTATGATTACACAGATGGTGGATGGATGGAACGGCGGCTTCCTCATTTAATAGTTCAGTTATGGAGGTAACTCAGTCAGTAAAGCATTTGCTATGCACGAGAGGGGACCTGAGTTTGGATTGTTAGCATCCAGGTGAAAAGTTGGGTATGGCGCTTTTCTGTAGGCATGGGAGGAGGTAAAACAGAAGAATCCTGGAGCTCACTGGCCAGGTAGCCTTGCTTGAATCAAAAGTTCTAGTTTAGAGAGAGGTTCTGTCTTGAAACCTGGTGCCTGCCTTGGACCCCAATACTTAGAAAGCAGAGGAAGGTTGATCTCTGGGACAACCTGGTCTATGTCTCAAAATGCCAATAAATAGAGTGGAGAACCATAAAGGAAGACGCCTAACACTGACCACTAGCTTACACACACATACACACACACACACACACACACACACACACACGCATATGCACATATATAGACAGCATAAGACATACAGCAAATACACACATATAGAAGGAGAAGGAGACAGAGAGAGAGGGTGTCACCATTTTCCATTAAAGTCAGACTCCTTGGAGAGATTGTGGTTCCAAGGCTGGACCATAACAGTTCAAAATGAGTCCAGAGCATTTCATTAATGTCAGGCAGGAGTGAAGGAAAGGCCTCAAGATGGATGAGGTCTTGTAAAAAGGAGAGTTGAGCGACTTGAAGGGCTTCTCCCTTCAACCTGGGATGTCTGAGCCTCTGAACATGCTGTCATGGTGATGGGTTAAGGAGCCATTAACCAGCACTCACCCCCTTGTGTTGTGCTGGCAGAAACTGATCTAGAAGAGAAAGTTCCTTTTTGTAGAATGTCAGCTGCTCACATGGAAGGGGTGGCAGACGAGGTAAGTCTGCTCTGAAGTTGACCTGGTAATTATTTCATCAAACTAAATTACAACGGTCGGACATAAGTTGACAACTGTATCTGCCTTTTACTATACGCTGGTCTCTGCTGTGCCCTCATCTAGAACCTATGCATCCACGTGGCACTTGGTCCCTTAGGAATGGTTCCAGGCTACATATAGTATTTTTTTCTTTTAAGTTTCCTTTCTGTGTGTTCGGTTGGCTCTGACTGAGGCCAGTCACTGGTTGTCAGCAGTGCTTCACAGGTCCCATCTCCCCTCACTCGCTGCCTCTGTCTGCAGTGGCTCGGATGCCATCTTGGCGAGTTGGTCAGAGTTTTGTGAGGAGTAGCATTAGGCTTTCCAGTTTCATCTACACAGCTATCTCACAGTGGCTGTGTGTCTTTGTGTATAACAGTATTGCTTTTTAAAAACACAGGTACATTACGGACCCAGAGAAGCTAAGTAATATACCCCGAAGCACACGAAGCAAGCATAGAGTTGGAACCCAAGCACAGCGACCACCAACAGGATACTGACAGGATAGTACTAAGGCCGTCCTTCTTGGGACTTGCCCATGGGAGCTGCCCAGAACAGAAGAGCACATGGCTGCCTGTGTGCTCATACCTGCAGCGCCATCCCTGAGGTGTTACCCTGACTCTGACGGGATGGCAGAGTCGAGGTGGAAGGCAGGCTGTATCCTCTCAGATTGCCCCAAGGTAAGCAGTGCCCCCAAGCAGTCTCGCTGTTCTTTCTAGGCAGGCGAGCATCTGTGGAGGTGAACCCCCAACCTGAAGGGCGAGCCAGGGCTACTTAGATTTAAGGGGGTAGGAGGTTCAAAGCCGAAAGGAAGCTCTCTTTAAACGGAAGGGCAGCGTGCGTGTTAGGGCCGAAGGAGGATGGTGGTGAATTCCTAGTAAAACTTTACGGCTTCCTGCTTTCCCTCCTTTCCATCTTTAAGTCACGAAAGCTATGAATCTGGGGGGCCGTCTTGCCGAGTGAGGGCAGGAACCTCTCCCCTCCACCTCTCCCCCCTCTTTAGCCCAGCCAGGGCGGAGCTTTCACCTTCGCCATCTTCCAGCCTGGGGTGACAGAGAGCGGCCTTGAGCTGCCCACAGGAGCTGAGGGCACCTACTGCCCCTGGCCGGCTGGGCCTTGAGTGGGCAGAGGAAGCTCAGCTGTCATCCCTTTTATGTGTATTGACTTAGCAGAGTACAAACATGTCAAAAGTTCACTTTCTCCTTTATAGGAGTCTATAAAAAGGCTCTTAAACTGGAGTCCCAGGGCTTCTGCAAGACAAATGCAGGATGAGGCCTTGGGGAGGTAGGTGCTGTGCCTCCCTCTCTGCCCTCTGTGGAGCTGTGGGCTGCCCCAGTGTGCTGACTCGGGCTGGAGCCTGGGTGCATGCCTGGGCCTCTCCATCACAGTGAGTTCATGCCAGTGGCTGGGGAAGTAAGTCCAGGTAGGGGACTGCTCTGAGGCTGGCAGGCTGTTTCTGGTGAGTCCTTGGTGAACCTCTGAGTGGGAGTGGGAGCTTTTTGGTCCAGGCCTATTTCCTGGACGCATTACAGGGTTAGTGGTTCTGAGTTGCTAAACAAGCCAAGGCCTGTGAGAAAGGAAATGTCCCCTGAGTTATAGCTCTCAGCAGTCATCCTGCTGGGCGACTTGGGTCCCTGGGCAGCCTGCAGTGAGAAGGAACACTCAGAAGTCTGAATGGAAAAGAGGCCTCCTTCTTTGGTCTCAGGAGCCACAGACCACACCAGGGGCCTTGTTTGTGGAGACCATTCTTTGAAAGGACAGGTGAGGGAGCAGGTGACATGGTTTTATGTCGAGCTCCGAGGCGGTGGAGGGTTGGCAAACACCAGGGCTCTCCCAGCCTCAGTTTCTCCACCTGTCATCATGAGTGATCACTTCTCAGAGTGCCAGTTTGCCACAAGGAGATAGTCAGGTCGAGGGAAGGGATTGGGGTAGAAGATAAGTGTTCTGTGGCCCAGAGGAACTGTCCACTAACAGTCTCCTCAGGGCCACCAGGCACACTCAGCCCCTAAGGCCAGTGACTAACACGCCCACTTTGCTCAATAAACAGACGAGGATGGCTAATAGGTGGAAACACTGGGCTCTTGGGGAGTCTGGCCAGTCCTTTGCCCTACTTTCTTCTCTGTCGTGTACCCTGGCTGTGGCTTGGAACAGAAACATGCAGGTACCCCCTACCTCAGATACACACACTGGGCATCATCTGACACTTATGCCCCCTCAGGCTCCATTGACCTGACCCTTGCAGAGGGCTACTCAGTCCACAACCTCTGCATAATGCCTGATCCAGGGGACAGCAGACAAGCAGCTCCTCTTGGGACCTGGTGACCTGGAAGAGCACTGGCTTAGAGTGGTCACTCGAAACTCTATAGCACGAATGATATCTACACTAAGGACTTGAGGAAATCTTGGCCCCCAGAGGAGAAAGATAACTCAGAGACAAAGTACATCCTCACCCTCTGGGCAAACCCACTCAGAATGCCAAGCCTGGTTGGGCCTCTGCACCTGGGTCCTATGGCCTCTCTGGGCCTGGACTATGAATGTATGTCACTAACGGGAACGTCCTTTGCAGAGTTTAACAGGGCAGTGAATGACAGGGGAACACAGAAGTGTTTGTTTTGTGAGCACCCTGGTTCCACTGCTCCCTTGTAGTGGTTAGTGGCTTAGCATCATTTGCTCATGGAAATGCTCTGGCTGGGACATTTGTCCCACATTCTAAATCAAATGACATAAACCACTCAGGACATCTCTCCGTCCGATGGGCTCTCTGGACCCGGCGTTCTAGAACCAAGCTGCTTTAGAATCAATCGCTATAACTTTCCGACACATTGGAGATGTTCTGTCTTTAGTAGCTTCCAACCATTGGCACCTGCTGGCTATGTGCGGCCATCATGTGCTTGAAATGAGGCTAGTGTAGATGAAGAAAATAGATTAGTGACTTCGTTGATTTTTAATTAGCTTAAGTTTACCAATTCGATCAGTGTCTGCCATATCAGCCAACACCATTCTAGAATGTTCTTTCCAAGCTGGCCATTGCCTAGGTGCTCTGAGCCACGACCATGTCATGTTGAGAAGAGCTCTGAAGCCTTCAGTCCCTTCAACCTCATACAATAAAGATGGCTCCTAATCAGCCCATTGTAAACCACACGAGCAAGGCCTGCTCATGGCCAGTCTGGGTGTGAGGCAGGCTGGCACACAGCATCCACCAAATGAGGTGATGAAGGAACGAAAGCAGTTCTTTCTTCTAGGCCAAGACCAGCATTGTGCCAAGCTCCAGAAGAGGGGAGGTGACTTTTCACAAGGTCACATGCTGTGGCTTAAGTTTCCAGCCAGGCTTCCCCTTCGGGAAAGGCAGGACACAGGGGCTGGAGACCATGGGCCACTGTCCTGCTTACATAGGGTTCCTCTGTGTCCATCTACCTCCACAGGCTCCCCAGTGAGGAGGCACATGTCCTTGCCCTGCCATCTGTTCACGGCAGTGTCCCCGGCTAGGAGTGTCCAAGGTAGACAGGAGCTTCCTGTCTGAAGCCATGGCAAGGGTGGCTTTGAGGAGCTGAGTTACCTGTGGAGGAGGCCAACCTCCACAATAGAAGATTTCTATTTCTGAGCCCTGTTCCCTGCCACTGTGCTGTCCCTGACTCTTGGTGACATCCTGTGACATTTGCTGGGAGCACAGGCCACACCCTTGCGCACATCTCTATGAAATGGCTTCTCAAAGTGCTACCTTGAGTTAGGCAGGGTGCAGAGTGGGGTGGTCCTGCCCTCTGGGGCGGGAGCTGAAAAGGCCTTAATAGACACATTGTCCCGGTGTTTCCAGAGTGCCGCCCGGCCACTTCCTCACACGCTGCGTGCTGGGTGAGCTCATGTCTGAGGCTGCGAGCAGCACAGAGAGCTGGGCCTGGCTGCTGGGAGGCCCTATGGCCCGAGAAGCCCTCGCAGGCTGATGCTGGCGGAGTCCTGAAGCGGAACGTTGTAATGAGCGACGCCGACTGGATTTATGGGGCTGTGCACATGGGCCTGGCCTTCCTGCAAGGGCCTCCACATGGGAACAAAAACAAGTGCTGGCCCAAGTGTGGCGCGACTGGGTCTTAACAAGAGTCTACTAATTACGGGACGGCCTCTGCCAGAACCCCAACCTGAGGAGCAGCAGAGCACCAGAGCCATTCCTGTCAGCCTGGGCTCTGCAGGAGTGTCCTGTCTCTACCGGGGTCAAGCAGACCTCGGTGCTTCGTTTTTACTAGCTCTGCAGCCTCAGACATGAGGCTCACTTTCCTCACTTGTCCTCATCTGTAAAATGGGCCAATGGAAGGCGGCGTCCCAGAACAAATAACAGCTAATTTTGGAATTACTCGTTCCTGTCTTGAATTCTAGTTTAGCCAGATCTCTGTTCTGTGGCCTGGGCAAATTGTTTTAGCTTCTCTGATCTAAATATGTCACCCAGGAGACAGGCGTATAAGGGATGGTGCAGTTCCCTACTACAGCTGTGACCCTGTGCCACTGATGTTTACAGTTGGCAACAGCCTGAGTCCTGGCTGCCGTGGTGACAGTGCTCAGGGCTGTGATGGTCAGGAAAGCAGAAGTGGGTCACACTTTCTGCCAGGGGTACAGGAGACCTACCTGGGCAGCCGTGCTATGCAGAGGGCCATAGGCACTTTGTTTTGGATGGGAAGAGGGGGAGCCAGTACCGGGAGCAAGCTGCAGGATTTGGCTCTGTGGGCGTATAGGGTGACCTATGAGGAGCTGCCTGTGACACAAACACGGATACAACCATCAGGACAGACTGCAAGTGGCCCAGCAAGGGCAGCTCTCTGAGGCCAGTACCTTGTCCTGTAAAGTGTATCTTCACAGCTCCTTGTCACATGGGCAAAGGCTCTCCCTGCCACAGTGCCAGGTCCTCTCTGCGAGCAGTCCTCATTGTCCTCCCTAATAGGGCTGTGCTTGCATCCTTTCAAATCTGAGGACAGGTCAGGCAGCGACAGGCACAAGAGGCTGTGAGATCCAGGTTGCAGCCCACACTGTGGCCACAGGGACTAGCCTCCAACATCAGACTGTGCTAAAGCCGTCGTGTGCACACAGGTGTCAACACTGGGCTACAGGGTCAGGAATGGCCTTAGGTGTAAGCCTGAGGGAGTCCCCATTTGCCCGAGCTGCCCTGAGCTTTCCTGAGGCAGGCTCTATGCCCACTGCTGGGCCTTTGTACTTTGGCAGTGAGTCACACAGCCTCCATCAGCTCAGGCCCTTTTGGCAAGGTGAGGAGAGTGTGGGATGCACAGTGCCATGTCTTTGTGAAGGGCATGTCCTTTGCTTACTCAGTGCTGTGTCCCCAGATCCTAGTACGGGGCATGACCCGGAGAGGAAAGGGACAGTGTGCATAGGCACACTCAAGAGTCCATGGAGGAGACAGCTGCTTACGACAGGACAGCTCTCTGGCAAACATGGTGCTCTGGTGGACTAAGAAAAGCCATTCTTCCAGAAGGGAAGCATTCCTGCAGAAGGCAGTGTGTGTGTGTGTGTGTGTGTGTGTGTGTGTGTGTGTGTGTGTGTGTGTGTGTGTGTGTGTACAGGAGTAGAGGCATGCAGGGTTGAGCAGGACTGTAAATATGCAAAGGTGGTAGCTGATACATGCAAAAGGCTAGAGCAAGGCATGTGACCCTGCTAGAGGCAGGTCAGGGGCAGAGCTGCTGCTGGTGAGCGATCTGGGGGGAGAGAGGGTAGCCAGTGTTTTCCCTTCGTAGGCCTCAGGGGACATTGGAAGGCAGCTTCCTACCTGTATGGGTCTCAGTATTTATAAAACAGCCACTGAGTCTGTTGGGATGCTGTGAAGTCTTCAGTGGCAGCGTTGGCAGCGTTGGCAGCGTTGGCAGCGTGTACTGGTGCTCTGTGTGCTGGAATGGGCTAAGAAGGGATGGTGATGGTTTGGGAGGTGATGAAGACACACTGGGAGGCAGAAGAGAGCTGTGGAGAAGGCCCCTGGGAAGTGATGGCCCTCGGGTGCCATGCTGAGGGAATCGTCAGCACCCTCTCTTCTGCTCAGACTTAACACATCATTGGTTTCTTGAGCACTCTTGGGGACAGGGGGACAAACGCAGTGCAAAGACTCGGAGCGGGAAGAAGTTCCTTAGAGTTCACATGGCACTTGTCCCTGTGGGCATTTCCTTTTTAATGTGTGCAGCCAGAGGACCTCAAGGTGAGACCTCATAGCCAGACCCTCTGTGGGACCTAATGAGGAGCTGCCGGGTTTCAATTATGCGAGGGGTCTTGCCTTGCACTGTTTGACTGACAGCTCATTACCCTGCTGCTGGTTTTTGGGGTAGTGGAATTTAATCTCCCAGGTGGGAAGCAAATCAATTTGCCCATCTGCCACAGCTGAGCCTACTTGAACTCGGCTCTAATTTATTCTCCTAAGCTTAGGGAGCCTTGTTGTTTCAAAGTGTAGAAATATTAAGTTTCCCGGTCAGCCTGGGCAGGGGTGCACAGGCAGATGTTCCAGAGCACCTCATCGGGGGCCTGGCCTGAGTAAGCCATGATGGTCAGCTAGGGATGCCCCACCAGCAAGGGTCTGAAGGTGATGGATCTCTTGCCCATTAAGCCCTTATGGTTTGTTGGAGGGGGCTGATGGGACAACATGTCATCTGATGGTGCTGAGATTAAAGTCACCTTCCCAAAGGGCTCAGGGCCAGAAAGGACTCCTTCCAGCAAGGTACACCGACTTCCCATTTTCTGTGTGTTCTAAGCAGTGCTACCCTCTACTGCGTTCAGTACTGTGGCTTCAGGTGCTAAGACACAAGATTTGGAGAACATCATTCTGATACTGTGTTCTTTCCCTCACAACAGTTCGGGTGTAAACCTGAAGCCAAGGTAATGACTTTTAACCTCTGACCCCGGGGTAGCCTCCCTATTCTGCTCAGGAAGGCATTCAGGGGACCTCTTGGCATGTCTGCTTTGGACCGGGGAATCCAGCAGACTCTGTTCAGAGTCTTCAGGAGACCTGTTTGAAGTTCTTCAGAGGATGATGATGGCAGATCTATAGACAGCCGTGGCCACTCCACAGCAAAGTAGTCTAGGAGGGCATCTCAGAAACTGTAGTTTTGTGGGAGGAAGCTCCCACTGCCTTCTTCTCACGTTCTAAAGATGGTTACTTGCATGGCCCTCAATTCTGTCCTTGACCAAATGGAAAGCTCTGGGGCCTCCACGTGTGTGCACACGCACACACGTGGCCATAGGGTAGAGTTACTGGAGTGACTGCAGCAGAAGCGTCTTCTGAGGAGGGAAGCCATGTTTCTGCAGCAGTTCCTGCGTCTGACAGTACAGCGCCTGCTCGGTTGGTTTCCAGAGGTCAGGGAGAGGCCAGTCTGTTTACATGCCTTTGCCAGGAGTACAGGGGGTGTCAGGGCCCCGGGATTAATGAGCAGTGTATTGCCTCACCTGTTGGGAGGGTCATGTGATATGATTTTGATACGAGGGGCCCCAGAAGCAAACATGACAGGTCAAGTTATAAACAGAAGAAAAGCCCAAGAAAAGGTAGCCTTGCCCCTTGCCATTGAGGAGTGGGCGCCAGGCTCCCCCTCACCCCAGAACCTCCAGGCAGATCACACCCCCCTACCCCTGCAAGGAGGCCCCAAGGCCAGCTTCTAAGATAAAGTTCATCGGGGCCTCAGGGAAAATTAAACAGCATGGTTCTTAATGAGAACATGGGCCAGGCTTTGCCCCCAGGCCACAGGGTGACTGCCACGCAGCCTGCATGGCAAACAAGGAATAGACAAGCTTGCTGGGCCCCACCTTCTGAGGAGGGCTGAGCAGACAGCCTAGGAGCCCTGGGACCCTGCATTGTTGGCTTTGGGTGAAGCAGGGAGACTATTGCTCGTGGAACACCCCCCCCCCCTTTAGTGTATAAGCTAATCTGTCTGTCAGGGCTGGCTGCAGCTGTGACCCAATACACACCTGACCCTGAATGGAAAATAAGTTTGTCAAATGCTGGGAGTGGGGTGCAGAAGGCAGGAAGGAGTGGCTGCCATGAGTGGGGGGGGGGGGGTAGGGGAGAGGCCTGGGGCATCAGCAAAAGGGCCCAAGGTGCCTCCAGCCTGCAGCTGAGGGGGCTGTCCATGTTCCATTTGTCACCCATTTTGTCTGAGAAGATCCCGACCTTCCCTACCCAGTCTAGTGCTAGGCTCCATGTTCCATGAACCCTCTAGAGCCTCCCACACCAGGAAGGAAAGCTCACTTCTCCAAGCCATTGCTGGACAGAGGCGCTGCCTGGCTTGTATGTGACCGTCCAACCACCAAAGGCCTGTTACAGGAAGCATTCATAGAATTCATATCAAGCTTAGACACACATTTTCTAGAAATGACTTATTTTTATACGTGTGGATGCTTTGCCTGCCAATATTTGTGTCTGCACCACATGTGTGTCTGGTACCCAAAGGGGCCAGGAGGGTGCTGGATCCCCCGGAACTAGAGCCATGGACAGTTGAGCTACCATATTGGGTGCTGGGAATGAAACCTGGGTCTTCTGGAAGAACATTTGGTGCTTTTAGTCACTGAACATCTCTCCAGCTCCTTCAGTATACATTTTGATTCTTCTTTCCTGCATTGGGTTGTTTATGCCCCCCCCCCCAGGCTGACCACCCAGGTCCTGCCAGTGGACAGACAAGGGTGGTGCAAAGTACTGGACTGATACCAAAGGGGAGTTCGTCCTGGGAAAGCTCTGGTGGTACAGTCATGTGGAGCTGGGTTCGAATCCTAACCCCCTTTATAGTCATGTGGTCTTGTAGGAGTCTGCTTCAGCTGTTTCCTTACATGTAAAGGCCATTAGCATCCTGGTAGGCTTGCCATGAGAAGCAGGGGAAAGGCTGTTTTGTGTGTGTGTGTGTGGGGGGGGATACTTGCAGCTGCTGCTGCTGCTACCTCGGTCCCTGTTGGAGCTGTGGTCTCAGTTGCATCCCAAAGGTCATTGATGGACGGCTCATGGAAGATGCTACTAAGAAAACCATGGACTTACTCAGGGTGGAGCCCTGCTGCTCGGAGCAAGGGTTGCTCTTCAGAAACAGGTCAGGGGAGGGGAGGGGAGGAGTTGGCTCAGTGCTTGCTGTGGGAAATGGTAGGACCTCAGTTCAAACTCCTAGCATTCACAAAATCATTTAAAAAATGGCAGGTGTGGCTTCATGAGGCTATGCCACCAGCCCAGTGGCAGCGCAGACAGATCATGCTGGCTTGCTGGCAGCCAGTCTAGCTCCAGGGTTAGAGACTGTCTTCAGGAGACATTCTGTAGAGCAGGGCACACATGCGCACATATACCACTCATACCAAAAGTGTCTGGGGCCACTGTAGAATCCAAGGGGTGTGGCCCTGGGGTCTGGATGGAGGTGAGGACCCTGTCACTAACCCAGCAGCTTGTGGCTGCAGAACGACACCGGCATGTGTCCCCTCACAGTGCTCAAGTGTGATCTTCCGAGTGGAGGCAGACGCGATCCTAGGAACCATTGTGCATCGGATATTCAAAGTTTAGAGTCATTTAGGTAAATTCTGGAAACCCCAAGAATCGCAACGAATTCTTTTGTGCTGTTGCCAAGAAAGAGCAGAAACTGGCTGCCCCTTTTTTCCAGTTCCTTCCCAATCCTTTGGGCGACATCTAGTGGAAGGTCTTCAAACACTCCGCCAGTTGCTTGATTGGAATTGCTTCAAAGGCGAAGGAACACAAGTCTCAAAGAAGCCATTTAAACCTTGACTCCTTCTACACACTTCAATAGCTGCCTGAGAGGTCTCATTCTCCGAGTTAGAACTCCTACCAAGGTGGGCTGTCAGGGTGATCAGTGTCAGGGTCTGTCCACAGGTGGCAGCATCTTGTCACTAGACAGCTGGCTCACAGGCTAACGATGGGGCCTGCTTTTTTATGTGATAAAAAGGAAGTTTGTGCATCGTTTGCCTGTCAAGTACTCACACAGTGCCTGGCACATGGCAAAGGCCCAGACCACCAGCAAACAGTAGTGTCTCCTCGGGCCCCTGTGGGGCTCCATGTGGAAGCAGTGCTCTTAGGGATCGGGTAAGCTCCTTTAGAAAGTCTGAGGCCTGTTTTAAGCACACCCTCTTGGAGCCCCTTTCTAACCAAGAGATGAGATAATCTAAACCTAGCGGCAATCTGCTTAAGAAAGTGTTCTGGAGCGGGAAGCGTATTGCCAGGTGTGAGCTGGAAGTGGTTGTGGCTACTAAGATTGAGTCCTGACCTGGCTGGACGTCATCAGACTCCCCCGTGGAAAGGGGATCCGTTTGGTTTTCAAGACACGGTTTGCATGGCCCTGGCTGGCTTTTATATCACAGGGCTCCACCAGCCCCAGCCCCCGCCCCCAAGTTTTCATTAAAGGCATGTGCCGGCACAGCTGGCACAGAAGAGATGCTGTACACAGGCCCACGCTCTGAGAGTGCTTCCTACCCTTCCTGGTCCTACCTGCCCTTCTAGACAGACACCTGCCAAGGAAATACGAGAAGGCTTCTGTGCTTCTGGGCAAATTTAGAGGATATCACGAGTGCCCACGAAGCAGAGTGTGTCGTCTCACTAAGGCATCTTGAGTGGCAGACCCTGGGACCTCGGTTGTGGCACAGTATCTTTGGGGACCTTCTTGCTAGGGACCTTCCTGTAGGGGGCTTGACAAATGCAGACCAGCAGAGGGTTCATGGATTGAGTTTTATCTGCAGAACCCAGCCACAAGTCAGAGACAGATGGGGGCCAGGAGGAATCTGGCCCAGAGTCCAAGGCCTTGGTCTCTGTATCAGCTTCTTGTCATTGGTGTGGCTTTGTGTGCATTCTCTCTGAGATGGAACTGACACCCCAACCACACTCAGGAGACCCGAAGCCTCCTACATGAATTCCCTACACAGCCCTGGGACCAGCAGACATCTGACCTACCTGCCGATGTACAGGGACTGGCCGGGAGCTTCCTGGGTGGAAGCTGCCTGCACCTTTGTCCTAGGGATGCTAGCCTGGGGTTCTCAGGCACAGGAATGCAAAACATGGCCAGTCGTAACAGTTTAACATTTTACTAAATCAATTCACACAAATTTCAAATTGCAAATATAATAAGGACAACAGATCCAGTTGTCTTTTTAACATTTTTTTCTTCATTTTCAAATCTATCATTAAGACAAAAAGTAAACAAAAGCTAGGTCTGTTGCAAATTTTATGATTTCTCTTCTGAGGGGGGGGAAAAACCGTTGTAGTAAAAAGAACGCCACTGGGTGTACAGTAAAGCACCACAACACACATTACAAACGGGCTTCCTGCTGCTGGGACACAGGGGAGGGACCGTCTCTCCGCTGCTCTGTGTTAATCAGGACTTCATTAAAGTAAAACTATAAAATCTCCTAGGTTAACTAAGTCAGACACGGTCTGGAACGCAGTGCTCAGCGAGGACGATGCCGGCTATCAGTGCTAACAGAAAACATCTTAGAAAACAATCAAACCGGAAACCAAAACCTTATTTTCCCTAGATGAGCAGAACTGAAGAGGAAAGGAGTCCCACCTCCCAGGAAGAGCTGAGGGGATTTTTTTTTTCTTTTTCTCTCTTTCCGGTTGGAGGTGGGGACGCGGCACGTGCTGGCTCTAGGGATCCCTGGCCTAGTTGGCATCCAGCTTGGCCATTTCCTGCACATAGATGCCTATGCTCTCACTGTCAAAAAGCACAAAGTAGACAGTTTTGATGGAGGAGGACATGGTGGACACAAAGTAGCTGGAGATGGCCTTCAGAATGAGCTGGGCTGCTGTCTGCTTCGGGAACCCGTTCCTGTGGGAGAGAGCACAGAGGTCAGCACTCGGGGCGGCTACCGTGAACTCGCTTCGAGCCTCCCCTGCAGGGTCCTCACACTGGGCATGAAGAAAGCCCTTGCAGGGTAAGCAGCCACATACTGTTGGCACTTGGGAGGGAACTCTGCAACACGACCTCCCTTGTCTCAGAGCACATTCATCTCAGGTGTCCTCCTAGCCTCCTTGTCGTGAGGCAGACTGGCTCTGACACAAGGGGAGAGAAGAGCAGATGACCCACAGGTTCCTGTTATTCCACTGTGTAAAAATGTCTGCTGTGGGAACTCAGAGCTCCAGCCAGACTGCTTTGGTGGGGCTCCCCCAGCAGGTCACTGCTGACTGCTTTGGTATCTATGAGCTGCTTGCTCATTTACATTTGCCCGCCTGCTCGCTCTATTAGGCCTCTAGAGTTGGTTTGTGCTGGATGTTGTAAGTGTAACACAGCCTGGTCTCTCTGCTGCTTACTGTGCTCACTTCTGCTTGCTGCATGCTTGACAAGATCAACTCATTCAAAACCAAAAGTACGGCTAAGGTAGATCACCCAGACAGAACCATGCAGCACTCACAAGATGAGGCACCTGTGAGCACAGGTCCAGAGACTGGCTCCAAACTGCATCAGCTAGTGTTACAGCAAAGGGCGGGGCGGCCACTGTGGGACACAGCAGAATTCTGGAGCAAGTATCGGTAACCTTGACTTCAGGTTATCCCTGAAGTCTCCAAGTCAGCATCCTGCCAATGATGTGTGCAAATCAATGTCACAAGGGGCTCAGAATGTAAACTCAGGATCTGGAAGCTCAGCATTGATTGGTCTCTGTGTGCCCGAGCCAGTTCCTGGTCAATGCTGCATGTGCACTGATAGGAGTGGCCTGGCCTGGCCTGGTGGAAGTACACTATGCTTGGAGCAGTTTTCATAGCTACGCCTCTGCTCACTGCAGTCTACAGCCCTTAGTCTGCCTGCCATTTTGGCTGGTTCTCCCTGGGATGGCAATGTGTTCACAGCACTCCCAGCCTTCTACACTGTGCCTGTGACACCAACCTACCCAGGGAGCCATATTCTCCACAGCTGCTAGTGCTCAAGGTGTCACATGGCCATATAAAAAAAGCTCCTGTGAACTGCTTTCACCTGGGAGACCTGGGCCACCCCACATGCTTTGGGAATGCTGAACATTCTCAGAGGGCCATTGTGGGGTGTGAAACAGGCTCAGGGCCCCTCTACACATAGCTCAGCTTGGAGTTCCAGACAGTCTGGTTTCTTCCCAGAATGAGCCTGGTGCTCTAGCTAAGCTGGAGGACAGCAGAAACATGATGACAGAAGTCAGGGCTACAGCAAGGCACCAGGCAGATGGCATCATGGCCAGGAGCTCCTCAGCTGGCTGGGAACGGCTGGTAAGCTCCATCTGTTGGAGAGAGCACATTCCAGTGGTGCAGCCCACCGCCAGCTGCATGCATCCTGTTGGGGCCCACACCCAGGCCCAGGGAACAGAGAGGGTTGCTAGGGCAGGCAGACCTCAGTCCGTGGGCATAACCTGGATAGATGGGCTCTGGGAAGCTCAAGGAGCTATCCTCTGCATGGGAAGGTGCAGCCCATACTCCACGAGTGCCATGCTCAGCTACTGAAGGCCGGCCTGCCTACTTCACACCTGCTCAGACGAGCAGAGCCGAGGAAGGCCTCCAGCAATTCCCTGTAGCCGGTCACATCCGTGTGCTCCTGTGTGCTCAGCCACCTGGTGAGCTTGGCCCCTGCCTGGCACACACCAAGTGTGTGATGTGACGTAGATACATGCGGTTGCCCCAGCCTCTCCCTCTCCATGTTCAGTCTCTAAGAGCATCAAATGAGCTGCTCACTCCTAGCCGGTTCAGCTGTGGCCCCTGAAAAGGGTACGTGACTGGTGCTGAGGGAAGGAAGCTTCCAGTGTTCTGATGCTGAACCTGAGGCTGGTGCTGACATCATGGACAGCTTGTCTTGCACTCCTGGCTGGGCTCCGCACCTGGAACTTCTGCCCCTCGGGCCTTCAGCCACTCTCGTTGGGAACCGTTCTATGTGTGGGCAGTGGGGCAGGGCTCCATAATCTAGACTCTCAGAGTGCAGAGGTTAGGGAAAGGGAGGGTGAGAGGTTTATACCAGTAGTGCCCGTCTCAGCACATCCTTCTGCTACCACAGCCCGCTGCTGGGTGAATGGGAGCCATGCTCTAAAGTAGCAGGCTCTGGGGAGAAGCAGAAAGCATCTGTGTGCTCCTGTGTGCAGAAAGCGGTACTTTCCTGTACCGCCGGGCAGGGTCCCCTAGCTGCCCTGGTTAGACGCACAGGTGACCAAGTGGGTGCATGGGATGTGATACTCCACAGCCGTTCCTGCTCCCCAAAGGTGAGGGCAGCTGTAGCCACACTGTGCCGTGGCTATACCATCATGTAGCACATGGGTGGCCTGAGTACATGCCCTTCCCCCCAGGGCAGAGACAGGGCAGCTGAAAGCCCAGGCTAGCCCTGTCAAGTCAGAGGGTGGGACAAGAGGATGTGTGCAGAGTGCGGCTCAGGCACACCCGAGATACTCGGACTCCCAGGATCATTCTAAAGATGGTAGACTACACCCCCCACCCTGACCCTCAGACAGCTAGGACTCAATGACTGTTGGCATTGTAGCCACTGCAAGCATTGTAAGCTACGCTGGTCTCAGCTTGCCAGAGAGCTGCCAACCAGTATGCAGTGGCAGCTGCGCTGGAGGGCGCAGACCTGGATGCTGGCACAGACAGCACAGGCTTCCAAGTACTGGCACTGCCTTGGTTCCCATCTGAATGCCACTCCTGTCTTGCCAGGTCTCTGCCATCTTCTCTAACTTGGGCGGACATCAAAGACTCAGGGCTTGGGCTTCTGCTCTGGGGTTTCAATTCGGGTTCCAGCTGCCATGTGCAGGAGTGTATTAGTTTCCTCAAGTGCAAACGGGAACTTCCCAAGTGTATGCTGTGATGAGGAGGTGATGCCACGGCAGCCACCCGTGCTCCCTCCTGGACTCCCCTCCTCTCACCTGTGCTCCCCTCCTGGACTCCCCTCCCAGATTCCCTTCTTCTCACCTGTGCTCCCCTCCCAGACTCCCTTCTCACTGGTGGCTTTTGTTCACAACACATCAAGTTCCTTGTTCAGTGCTGTCCCCTGTTCTACCAGCCTTGGGCCATGCCTGGGACACACTTTCCTAGGCTAGTGCAAAGAGACCTCAGCTCTGGTGGCACATGGAAAGTTGGGTTCACAAGGGCTGTATCTGGGGCAGGCGCCAGCTCCCCTCATCTGCGGTCTTCCCCTGTGGAGGTCTTGCTAAGCCTCATCACCTCTGGGAGTAGAAGGTGATTTCATTGTGAGGAACAGGTCAGCTGGAGACCCCCAGAAGATCAGAGCAACATCCCAGAAATGGAGACATCTAGGCAGCTGTGTTGGAGGGAGAAAAGGGGAGCTTTGGGTAATGTGGGGACACGGCTATCGCCTCCTACATGATCACTTCTGCTAGGATTAGATCTTATGCCAAGCTGGTTAACCCCCCCCCCCCCCGGCCTTCACCATTTTCCCACATTCTCTGTGGCATTAGACCGGCTGCCCCAGGCTAAGGCTACTTCTGGTAAAGAGGCCAAGAGCTCTGGAGTTCAAGGAAACAGTCCAAGAACGGTGGTGGCTGTTTACCACAGCTAGGGGTCAGCAGCAGGGAGCAGTCTCTCCCTCCCAGCCCTGCAAACAGCTGCAGGCCCAGAGGCCTTCAGGGTGGGTTCTGTTCTCTCCTTTCCTTCTAAAGCAAAGCTGGGGTCCATCCAGGTGGCTGCTGTGCTGCCCTGGCAGCTCAGGCAATGCTGAGGTATACCACACTTCCCAGGAAAGTCAGAACACAGTGGGCATGTGGGCGGGGATGCTAGGCAGGGAGAACACATGAGCAGCACGCAGCAGGTCAAGCCTTCCAAGGATGAGCTAGCTGTGCGGCCTCGGTGCAAACCTTAACCCTCTAAACTCGGCTCTTCGACCTCTGGATGAAGTTAACAATGTCACTCCTCAGTACTGGGTGACAGAGATCAAGTGGCTGATGGTGCCTGGGGCTCTCTGAATGCCCATACATGGCGTTGGGGAAGCATGAGTAGCTTTCCTTCTCTGCTCCAAGTCTAAGGTGGGTTTAGTCTGCATGCTGGACCAAGAGGGGCCCCTTCTTCCTGTCTAACAGCACAAGGTGTGTGACAAAGGCCAGGGTTGCATGGAAGGGTCTCCTTTGCCTCTGGTCAAAGCCCTGGGGAGCAGGAGCAGGCCAATGCTCTCGGGGGCCACCAGCGGTCCCTCTGGAGGAGGTGCTCCCACTCTACCTGGACTTCTGTGCCAGAGACACGGGATGCCACAAGCAAGCCACTTCATCCCCTCAGCCCGTGATTTACTGGCTGGCCTGATCGAATCCCACTCTTTCCCCACGAGAGCAAGGGCAGCTGCCTGCAGGGCGGTGAGGCGAGGTCTGCCTGACAGATGTGGCCAGGGAAGCCGCACATGTGCTGCCTTTGGCATTCCGCCCTGTAAAAGCTTCCCACTGATTATTTTTAAAAACTTTTACTCCATGAAAAATGTAAATAAGTTTGTAATAACAGATGTTCTTTTATGAGAATTACTTTTATGCTTCAATTAAGAATTTCCCAATAGCCATATGAAAGAGCGTGAAATTATTACCTCCAATAAAGGTTCTAGGGCCCTGCTCTTCAGAAGCACCTTTCATCAGGGCAGATCAAAGTGCATCCGAAGCATTAATTAACTGAGCTTCAGAACCATCTGTGAAGAAGGGTAGACCCCCATGGCCTCACTTATTAAGGAAGGCCCAGAACAGAGAGACTGATTCATTTACCAGAGGTCACACAGCACAGGAACATAATGCCAGAGGACAGACCACTGTCTATGGGAGGTAGGAGCAGTAAGTCTGGCTGTTTAAGCTCTGATCCAGAAGCACTGTTAAAACAGTCTTGAATCTATAGCCAGAGGAGCCCTGGCACCTGCCTATAGCATATCCAGTTCTGTGACAAGTTCTGTGGCATGACCAGACACTTGTCTTTGCAGATGCTTCCTCAGCAGAAGGAAAGGGCACGGAGAAGGTTCAACTGTTTGTGCTCAGGACATAGGGTAGGGTCTTATGCTGTAGCCAGTCTGGGCTCAGACTCACAGCCATCCTCCTGTTCCATCCTTCCCAGAGGTGGTCTTACAGATCAGTCCTCACACAGCTTTCTGGTCTAGGCATGGTGTTGGTAAGAGGTTAGAGTGGAGACGTGCAGTCAGAGGAGACACCCACCCACTTCACTTCTCCAGGACTCCCAGCTCTCCTGCACTGCTGGGCTCCTGCTGTGGTGTGGCACCTGCAGGGTGTGCTGCGGGCACAGGTGTGATCTCTCATGCCTGCTTAGGAATCCTCGCTCATCTATAGTCACGTGCTTGGGCTAATTTTGGTCTTTCACCCAGAGGAACAACACGGGCGCAAGGGACCTCTGGCGAAGGAGCCCCTGGTGTTCAACACTGTAGGCTGCGGAGAGAGTGAGAGAATTTTCCACAGCTCCTGGCCTGGGAGGATGGGCTCCCTCGGTCATTATAGTCGGGAATAGCAAAAGGCTCCAGAGAAACAGAGTCAGCAACAGCCAGAGACCTGACCATGGAGGGGCCTGAAGGTGTGAGACCTCAGTGCGGCCCAAAAGGGAGCAGGGGCCTCTGTCCTCCATAGTCTTTGTGAGAACAGAAGGGAGTGTTGAGCAAGAGCTGCTTTTAGCCCACAGGCCACAGACTGTCTGAAAGGACAGCGTAATACAGGACAGCCACTCGGTGCCCTTACCCTGTCCTGCCTGGAGGGACAGAAGCCTCCAACTGGGATGGGCTTCCTAGGCAGGTGCCTCATCTGGACACACCACCTGCCAGGACAGACACATGGCTAGGGCTTCTTGGGATGTCAGCTGATGACAGCTGGAGCTTCAGCCCAGCCCTGACTGAGCCTTCCCAAGCTGTGGCCGAGAAGATGCAATCTCCAATGTTCTCTGAGGCAGCAGTGCCCCCACTGCACAGTGGAGCTGAGAGCACTCTCACTGTGAGAACCTCACCTCAATAATGGCCTCAAGATGCTGCACCAGGAATGGCTGTGCCTACTTTTCAGAGTGAGGTTCATTTCTAGGCCATTGATCAGCTGGTGTATCATGGAGTCAAGACTTGACGTCAGCTGAGCTCGGCGTTGCCCAGAGAGACCTGAGGAGTGGTCTATGGCTAGGTCTCACCTGTACACTCAGTTGCAGTACTATACTGTTCTGGTCCTCTGTCTGATTTCAAAGGTGGGTCTCCTAAGTCTACCTAGGGTACATGACAGGCAAGAAGGAGCTGGGGCAGGGCCTAGCCTGAAGTATCCATTCAGCCCCACCTACTATACAGACCTCAGTAACAGACTCTGGTTCACCTACAGCCATGGGATGGGACATAAAGTATTCTAGGGAATAAAAGCAAAAGGGAACGAGGGCTAGTGTGTTTTCAGCAAAAAACGGCCCCCACAGGCACACAGAGAGTGACACTATTAAGAGGCATGGGCTTACTGGAGGAAGTGTTATGCTGGGAGGGCTGTCAGGCTTCAGAAGCTCAAGCCAGGCACCGTGATGCACTCTCTATTCCTGCTGCCTGCCGGTCCAGAAGTAGAACTCCCAGCTCCCTCTCCCCATCTGCCTGCGTGTCAGAATGCTTCCCGTCGTGCCAGTAACGGACTAAACCTCTGAACTGTAAGGCAGCCCAAGTTAAATGCTTTCCTTTGTAGGAGCATGGTGATGGAGTCTCTTTACAGCAATAGAAACCCTAGTTAGACAGAGTCCACCCATGGCCTGGGGCACTTCCGTCATCTGTCTGAGCATGTGGCTTCTAGTCGGCAAATGGGGACTTTGGATTAAAAAGCAGCTACACGCTTTAAGGGAGGCTTACTGGGCCATCCAGCAGGAACACGGAAGACATCGGTGCTGAGGATGACTTGAACTGTGGGGGCTGCCTCAAGAAGTTTCAGAGGAGAAGAATGTTAGTGTGTGGCCCAGAGACTGATCTTGTGACGTTTTGGTGAAGAATGAGGCTGGTTTCTGCCCGTGTCCAAAAAAATCTTCCCAGGGCTAAATTGAAGAGTTATGGATTGACAGCTTCGGCAGAGGAGATTTCCAGACAACCTAGTGTTGACCGAGCTGCTTGGTTATTAGTGCCCAGCTTATGCAGATCTATAACGAAAAGGAGCAGGCTGAGCAAGGCAAGGTACAAAGTGTCCACTTTGAGGAGAAAGGGCACAGCAGGAAGTGGAAACAGATTAAAGGCAGGCCTGATGCCAAGTGGAATAAAGGGAGCAGTGGCCTCAGAGCAAGACTCCGCCCGCTAAGCTGCCAACTTGTAGAAAGGAATGAAAGAAAAGCTTAGGGCCAGGCATGGTGGTGCACACCTTTGAGCCCAGTACTCTGAAGGTAGAGGATGGAGGATCTCTGAGTTTGAGGCCAGCCTGGTCTACAGAAGGAGTTCCAGGACAGCCAAGCTTAGACAGTGAAGGAGGCCATCAAAAACCAGAAAGCTGGTAAAAATGTATTTGAACAAGGGGTCATAGCCCAGCCCCAGCAGCGGCAGAACTTGGCAGCTTTGACCACATGGTTCTGGCTTTATAGTCAAGGATACAAGAAAGGGGTTGTGGGATCTCCCTCCATGGCTAAGGAAAGCAACTGAGGCCAGGCGTGGCAGGGGTGTCCCTGCACGGAGGCCTAGAGAAGCCATTGTGAAGCTATGAAGGTGAAGCCTGGATTGCCTTGGAGACCCTAAGATGTTGCAGATGCCAGAGCCATGGGATACCTGCTAAGGAGAGCTGCTAACGGGGAGTGGAACCAGCCCACAAGAAAGAAGTGTGCTGCAGTCAACAAAGTCAACAAAACAGAAAGGAGTCTAAGATCTGAAGACCACGTTCGCATCAGACATGGAGATGCAGAGGTTGGAGTTTGCCCTGCTGGGTTTTGATCTTGCTTTAGTTCAGTCTTTCTTCACTGTGCTCCCTTTCTGGAATAATAATACATATCCTGTGCCATATATGAAGTATATGATCTGCCTTTTGATTTAGTCTCAGAAGAGATTTTGTACTTTTAACAGGGTTCAGACTCAATGTATTGAAGTTGGACTGAATGTATTTCTGTACTATGACCTGGCTACCAGCCTATGGGAGTCAGGAAGGAAACTATGGTAGTCTGAATAAAAATGGCTGTCATAGGCCCATAGAGAGTGGCACTATCAGGAGGTGTGGCCCTGTTGGAGGAAGTGTGTCACTAGAGGCGGGCTCTGAGGTCTCAGAGGCTCAAGCCAGGCCCAGGGTCACTCTCTCTTCCTGCTGCCTGCCTATGCAGATGTAGAACTCTCAGCTACCGCAACGCCGCTACCTCTTGGCTGTGCACACCATGCTTCCCGCCATGATGATAATGGACTAAACCTCTGAACTCTAAGCTAGCCCCAGCTAAGTGTTTTTAAGAGTTGCCTTGATCATGGGGGTCCCTTCACAGCAATGGAAACCCTAGCTTAGACAAGGACCTTGCACAAAGATGTGTATGGCACCCTAAGGTTCTTTTGCTGTTCCAGCATTCCCACTCCTGTTTGAACCCGCCTGAGTCTTAGTGACCCTTCAAGACCCTCTGTCGTCTGTCTGTCTGTAGACCCCTGTGGTAACACTTGCTGTCACAAAGGTTTAGACATTTCTGACTTTCCATCAGCTCTCCATACTCTTTTAATGATTTTTAAAACATGTACATGTATATATGTCTGTGTATGCTACCTGTATATAGGTGCCTACAGAGGCCAAGAGCACATTACTCTGGAGCTTGAGTTACAGACACTTGTAAGGCACGCAAGGTGGATGCTGGGAACTCTGGAAGGGCAGGAGGTGCTCCTAGCTGAGCGACTCTGCAGGCCTAGCATACCACTGTTTACCTTTGCATTCTCTGGACTGTGCTTCTGGCAGAAGCAAGGCTTGGAGGCAGCCTCAGCATCACATGACAGCTCTGTACTTGGGGCCATGACTGTAGAGATGCACCCGTGGCTGACACGGCTGCTGCACCCCTGTGCCCATACCTGCCGCTGCCAATGGACGGGAAGGCGATGGATTTCAGCTTTCTGTCATCAGCTAGAGCCAAGCAGTTTTTCACCGTCTTTTCTAGAAGTTCTTCACATTTGTCTGCACCCCAGACCGGACTATTACAGTGGATCACAAACTTGGCAGGCAAGCCATGGCCTGCACTAACAGCAGCTGGAAGGGACAAGAAGAAGCACACGTCACGAGAGGCCAACCCCACACCTGCTCTTCTGCCCTAGAGCGACCCCTCGCAGGCTCTGGAGCCTGTGGAAGACTGCAGCTGCCCTTGTGCTTGAGCTAGAAACTGCTCTTCAGGCATCTGCCCACGGAGACGGCAGCATTCAGGTCATTGTTAACCAGGAGCTGTGGAGCAATGCCAGTGAGCCGCTCTGCTTCAGAAGCATGGTGTGCTCCTGAGCATGGGCCTTACACACCAGCTCCACTGAATGCTGGCCAGTACCTGGGATGGACCTCTGAGTCCCTACGCACACGTTAAGGCAGCCTGGCAGTGCGACCTGATCCTACCCATGATGATGAAACAAGATGGCCTCTCTTGGGAGCAACTCCTCCCTTTCTTGCAGGATGGGCCAGTTCCAGCCATACATCTCCATGACTGTCTGCTTCTCCCTTGTCAACTCTAAGGGCACGGCTTCAGCTCTGTCACATGCATGAGCTATAAGCAGCCTGCCCATTCCCTGGAGCCATTCTGGGGCCAGTGTACTACAGGAAGCCATTCGAGTTCTTGGTTTGCTTGAGTGTCAGACCTGGTTTTTCTGTTTGGTTGTTTTTGTTTTGTTTTTTTAATATCCAGCACTGCCCCAGCAGTATCTAAGGCTGAGGTACTGGGATGCCCTGTCGACAGCACCATCGACAATTGTAGGGTGGTGCTCACCAGGTGCACCTGCTTGCACACACTTGGCTCTCCTAGCACTTTCAAACTACGGTAAGCCAGGTGTAATCCCAGCACCTGAGCCCAGAAGTTCGAGACTTAGGTTAACAACAAAAACCTAAAATAGCTTAGAATCAAGAACAACACAATGTTATTAAAACTAGCAACAATAGTTTGAGCCATTCATTGTCACGGCTCTGGTTGTACCAGGCCACCTCCTCCCATCAGACTGTATCATGTGCCAAGAGTCACTGATGGGCTGACAGCGGGCACGTGGGGAGGGGCGGCCAGTAGCCTCTGTTGGAGAGTCATTTTTCTCTGTGTCCACCCTTACACAAGGCAGGCCATGGGTGGGACTGCCTAAAAGAGCTTTCTCATTGGTATTCGGTCCACTGTACCCCTAACAGGAAAACAGAGTGTCATGGCACCAAAGTTCATATTTCATTACTACAGGCCCCGATACTAGGCCAGGACGAAGTAACACTTCCTCACTGGGTAGGCCAGCTGCCTGTTTCCTGAGAGGACCTGTGTAGACATTATATATTATTACCAATGTCCACATTTAGTCAAGATTCACTTTTAAAACTGAAGGCCTCAACAAATCGGCCATACTGGATTGCAGAGTAAGAAAGGAAAAAGCAGACATGTCTGAAATGAGGAAGGGGCAGAATTCTGTCTTCATGAGAGCGTGTGCCCCTCCCCTTTGATGGACCCAGGAAGCCCTGTTCTTCAAGCACACTAACCACCTATGATCCCCAAACTGGAGCCCAACTCCAGGTTTCAGCACGTCCCCCACGGACGTGCCAATCTTGTTTTCCCCTCTCTAACTAAGCATGGTGGTTTGTTTCCCACTAAAAGTACAGCTTGCTGAAGAAGATGGCTCACCAGCAGGCAGGCAGGCAGGCGGCTCAGCCTCACCCTCAATTGTTCCCGGCTCTGTCAAACTCTGCTTCTGTAAATCCTTTCCATTTGAGATTGAGACAACAGGCGACAGGAGCTACTAACTAACTTTAGGATGTGAAGGTGGTTTTCGTGAGCTGTTAGCTCTGCCGACTGGGTATGGGCTGCGTTCTGAATGGTCCAGCTCCCAGGCCGACAGTGGCACTGCTAGATAACACACCCTCACTGCTCAGCCCCTCCCCAGCGCTGCGCAAGCCACACCAATGAGCACAGCACCCTGCCCACCTTACCTCCAGCTACTTCCAAGGGCCCGTTCTTTTTTCGAAGTTCCAGAACAGCTTCTACAAAGTCCTTGCCACCCTTCTTCTCCAGTGTGTTTCCTAGGCAAGGGCAGGGCAGGGTCAGAGTGCCACCCTGTCTGCGGCACACAGACACTCAACATGTCACGTGATTACATACTTTAAGTGGCCTGAGCAGCTATATTTTCACAAGACTGCAAAACAGGATCTACGCCTTGGCTGGTCAGGGAGGTCCACTAGACTGACCACTGGGCACTACTGTTCCTCCTGACTCCTTTCCTGCTCCCACTCTGGGCGTAATTCAGGTGGGGATGCCAGAGACATGAAGGAGACATCTGTCATCTGTTCTTGGCAGGCGTGCCTGGCCTGCATGTTTCCATGGGCATGAGAAACCAGGTGGCATTCGCTCCCAATGAGCCTGCTGAAGTTTTTGATTCTTGGGGAGAAGCCCCAAATAAGGAGGTCTGTGAGCGAGTAACGCACGCTCCTACTACGAAGCAGCCAGCACCCCTGGAAGGAGGCCAAGGAGAAAGTGGCCACCTTTGGGCCAGCACCACATGCTTAGTTCCTATTTTGCAGCTTTGGTGTCATATGTGAATTAAATTAAAAAAAAAAGAAAAATGGATTCAGACAATATTCTCTTAATTACATTCATGATTCCAAACTGTCTTAGGGAAAGGAGAGCAGCGTCAGAAGCAGAGCTTAAAGATGAACAGGTCTTGCACAAAGCTTGGGAAAGGCTGGCTGGCTGCCTAGGACCTGATTTGTAAAAGGCCTCTCTGAGACCAGGAGACCTGCTATGAAAGCCAAGCTGAGCAGCACCTTTGAGGACTCTGGGCTCCATGGCTCCCGTGGGCCACGAGCAGCAGCCTAGCTGTGGCAACAGCAGCATGTCATGTCCGTCCAGGACAGGGTTCTGTTCTTTAAGCTCTGGTTCCTCAGTTCTGTGGATTTTTAAAAATCCTTTTCCTCAAAAAGGATGAAATATTCCCCTTACGATTCGCCATTTATCTTGGAAAGTCTAAGTGTCCCTGGGTTGCTCAAGGTCAATTGGAATGTACCAGCCCAAGTCAGAACTGTCTTAGCTAAACCTGTCTTATGTGCATGCATGTTCCTCAGAGGTGAACTAATCCCAAGAAGTGTCTGGAAGTAAAAGGCAATCCTCTGGGTACTGTCACAGTGGGACGGAGCCGCCACCGTCACTGCAGGAAGCCCACAGTGCATGGATGAATGTGGTGAGCAGTGCCCTGCCCAGGAGTGGTTGCTCGGCTAAGCGAGGCCTGGGCCTTGGGTTCCTGCAGTGGGATCCTCTGTCCTCAACAGCTCTGTGTGTTCTTGCACTTTATGTCCTGGGCAGCAGCACGAGCTTTGTATGCCAGGTGTCCCCAAGTCATTTCCAGAGGTTCTTGCCTGCTGCTACTGAATGTATGTACAAGCTTCAGCACCAGAGTGGCAGCTGAATGTGGTATGTGTCTCGGGGATGCTCTGGACCTCAGGGCCCCACTCTGCCCCTCAGACATCGGTACGGCCCAGATGTGAGACTCCAGTAGAGATTCACTTGAAATATCCATGCAGCCGAGGAAAAGGAGTGTGGGGTCCAAACAACTGGTTATCAGTCTAGTCTTCCCTTTAACCCATCTGAAGAGGGGACGGATATTCTGTCAGCTACTGCCTATGCTCACATTCTCTGTAAGATCTACTCTTAGGTGAGAACTGGGCAATTTGAAAAAGTCAGTACTTTGCTTACAGAGATCACTGACTCTCTCTTGAGATATAATGCATTTCCTAACAAAATAGGCTGCTTTATAATAAAAGGTGTTTTAGCTTAGGAAGAGTGTTTACTTTAAAATTTTTACCTATAATTAAATATTGCTTTAATTAGAAGTGAAACTGCAAGGCATTTCTCGAACTTAAAACTGAACCCTAGGTCGCAGGCAATCAACCCAGTCAGGACTTGACTCCTACACACACATATGTATGCACATGTTCATGTAGACACACGTGTACTTTTTAACAAGAAACAGGCCCATTTTCAACCGTGTTGTCAGCACTCTTGATATAAGGCTCTTGCTTTTTAGGCTCAACTTCAGGGTTAATCATAAAGCAATCACTGATTCGCCCCCAGGCAGAAACATGTGTTACTCCCATGAGAACAAGAACATTATTTCATGCTTCGAAAGCAGGCATAAGTATCAGTGTTCAAAACAGCCTAAGCAAAAATTTAGGCTTGGGCAAACGTCAGGCTCAGCCTGTGGTCTATTTCACTGTTAGAAAGAACTGTTGATGGGTAGAAGTTAATCACTGGGCTAGGCATTCCTGCACTCGGATCCCTTCTTCCAGCAGTCAGGACTCAGGAGTTCACATCGAAAATGCAAAGTGCAGCCAGTTCTCCCTAGCCGCCTCTTTCCCCTTCTCTCACATCAAAGTGGGAGCTGGAGCCAATCGAGGCCATACACGAATCTGGATTATTACTGTTTTGGGATTGTACAGGTTTCTGAGGTCAGTACTAGTTTGGACTGGATCTCTAGACAGAGAAAGCAGAGGTGGGTTTTGGAAGACTGGATTCCCACCTGGTGCAGTCTTTCCTCCTACTGAGGTTTCTAGCCGTGACACGGGTGTGGGGTATGTCCTTGTTCCCACTCTGTGGCCCACACTGCTTATGAGCCACAAAAGATAGCAATCTCTGTGTGTGCATCAGGGTAAGGTGTCAGCACTATCATTATCCAGTCTGGGGAGGACTGGGCTCTCCGTGGGAGCCACAGCTGGCTGTAACCCTGTCTCAAAACCTCTATCTCTTCCCATACGGCCAGCTCTGCTAAACAGGAGCCTTTTACCAGCAGCTCCCTGGGCCTGATCGAGATACTTTGCCCAGGGAGCTTCACAGACCTCCCTCCACACACTGCACTGCATGAAGGCTGAGCCTTAGTCATACCCAGTGCACAGGGCAGGCCCCGGGCTGTGACTTATTCACTTCTTTTCCATCAAATTGTATTAAGTTGAGAAAAGAAGCACCCTTCTTTAAGCTGCCTTCTTAGGAGGGGGTTTAATTGCCTGCAGCCTGGTTTCATTTTGGCATGGTACACTTAGCAACTGCCTACTTCTATCATGTCTGGAATCCAAAATGCTCAGGAGTCATCAGCCCACATCACAGTGTCTGAGGCAACTGTGACAGCAGGCTCTACAGTGACACTGAGCCACACTGGACATCAGTCCTAAGCTATCTGTACCCAGAGCACAGGACTCAGGGAAGGCTTCCTGCAGGACTCCTCCCCTCATCCTGCTTTAAGAATGCAGGATTGGGAGCTGGCTAGGAATGTCATCGTGCCCTTCGGGTCACTGATCAGGCCCAGCACATCTATGTCAAGACACAGACACCCAACAGTGAGGCCAACAGCAGAATGGCCCAGGATTAGACACCAAGGTGTACTGCCCATTCTTCACACAAGCCTCATTACTGAGCAGAGAAACTGAGGCATGGAGGAATTACATGTCTTGGCCAGGCCCAATAACCCGGAGATAGTGAGGCTAGGATTTAGACCCCTCCTAGCCAGGGAATGCCTCCCTGTGGCATAACCCCTCAGGGTAGTGCTGAGGACCGAACCCACACGGCAGATCTGCATCTCCAGGACTCAGCATCCTGCCTGTTCACACCTCAGCTACATGGAGCACACTGGACCCACAGTGGGCACCAGCTGCCAGGGGAGACCCAAGTGCTTCCTGAGTCTAGGACAGTGTTTCTTAAGTGCTGTCCAAGGACAGTTTATAAAATATACACTTCCAACCTGACTGAAACCTCACGTGTGGGAACACATTTAGAAAGGGTACCCCTTATGTATGTCTGAACTATGAGGCCAATCCCAAGAACGGACACGCCTCTGACATGGGAAAGCTGGGTGGGCACAGAACCTGTGCACAGGCTTAGAGGTGGCCCTGCCCGCCTGGAGCTGACACCTCGGGGAACCCAGTCTGCAACAAAGCCATACCTCACTGAGGCAAAGAAAGAAACGTGTGGCTGCTGAGCCAGTTTCCAAACCAGAAGTGCCCAAGGGGCCGCTGCATGAAGCACAGGGCTGTCAGCCAGCTGTACCTCTCCATCACAACCCAGGGATGAAGGTCCCAGGAAGGTCAGGACGGCTGGAAGTGTGAAATGAATGCAGCCTGCATAGCTGTCAGAGGATCAAGCTGTCTGCGCGGCCGACTGAGCATGCACACACACACTCGGCAGCACCCAGCTCGGCATTACCTACTTCACCACCGATGTAGAAGTCAGTGTTTGTCGGGTGAACGACAGCATCACTGTCGATCGAGGCAATGTCAGCCTGAACAACTTGCAACTATAACAGGTAAACAGATGTAGATCAACTGTGTTGGACCAAGACCCACGCACAGGCACATTTACTAAGGGCCCCAATGGCAGGGCTGGCCTACCTGGTCGATTCCAACATATGAGCCCAAGGGGCAATCAGTCCACGCAGTGTGCGCACGTGTGGATGGGGGTGAGGACAGGAGGAGGAATATCAAATGTGACATGTTTAAATTAAACATTTGAAGGACAAGTCCAAAAAAAGAGAAACACACATATGAGATCATTTCCAAAGATTAAAAGAAATAAAACAAGGAATGCCCCACTTCACCCTGCAGAAGCCTGTACAATACTGGCACCCCACTGAGAAGGCTACAAAAACATGGCATCTGCTTTGAAAAAACGTGGACTGTCAGGCCAACCACAGCCGTGAGTTTCTCCATTCATCTATAGCAGTCAACTTGTAGGCTTTGATTTGTATTGCTTTTGTTTCCTTTCAAATGACAGCTCAAGAAACCAGCACAGATATCTGCATAGGCGTATGATTTCCATGAATGGGTGGGAGGATTTTCCCAGGCTTTTCTCTTTGCACAGCGAATCCTTTCCACACTTTGGACAGAACTGCTGCCATTTATAGCCTCTGCCCTTTTGTTTTACAGACAGCAGGCGTCTGGTTAAAGCAGGTGGGAAACAAATCCCAACCAGGTACTTCTGGGCTCCAGTCTGTTTTCAGCACACTGCTGTGGTCTGTCTGTGTGGGTGGGATGGGCTCCTGGATGAGAGTACCATCCCTGTTAGGACAAAAGCAGCTGCAGTCGGGGGCAGAAGGCACACAGAATATACCATGGTCAGGGTTTAAGAGGCATATGCCAAGGCTGTGTGTGCCCTGGCGAGGCCGGCCTGATGCCTTCAGCTGACAGTTCAGAGGTGGAACTCCTGAGGCACCCTCCGGCTTGTGCTCAATGTCTGCCCTTCTGACTAACAGCCTCCAACCACACAGTGCGCACAGGTGCTGGTGGTCAGTCCCACAGCGCGTGGATAGGAAAGGCTGAGGGACGGGAGCTGGTAAATGATGAGTTAATCCAGCTCCAGGATCTAACGCCCAGCTCCTCGCTCCCCTTTACACACTTGGAGCGCCGTTCTAACCAAAGCTTGAATGGAGAAACTGTTGCTTTGTTGTTACCTGAGCTTTTCGGCTTAAACAGAAATAAAGAAAAAGGAAAAGAAAAAACAACACACACATTTTAAAATCCCTCCCAAGAAACCAGCAGTCAGTCTGATCATTATGGAAGAGAATTTAGACGGTGAAGTGTCTGCAACGAAGGGGAAGGAGCCAATCACACTCAATGAGACATAAGAGACCGTCTCCATTTGGAGTGGTCTAGAGGGAGTCAGTGCTCAAGATCTACAATCATGTGCCAATCAAGGAGGAGAGGTCTGCCTTGACCAGACTTAGGTCTAGGCAAACAAAGAGCCTAAATTCTGGGTTCCATAAATTCTCATCTGACAGCTGGTGGTGCCAAACCCCATCCCCAATTACCTAGGTCATCTTTAAGGTCAATGTCAGCATTGGTAGGATTGATTATGGCCTCCACCTCAAAGCCGGCTAAATTACTGATTTCACTGTGAATAAGGTTCAGCTGAAAAGAAAAGCACGAGGTGGGAAATAACAGGAGAGCCGGCAAGTTGCAGAGGGCAAGCCCTGGACACGGGCGGGGCAGCGGATGCTCGCAGTGCACTGGGCACGGAGAGAAACTGGGAGCCGCTGGCTAACGTGGTTCTACTTCAAACAGAAGACTCCCGTGCCACAGGGTGCTGAGGGGAAGCAAGCTAGGCGTGCGTTTGGAACCTGCAGAGGTCACTTCAGGTGAAAGGGAAGCACAAGCCACACTGGCCTGGGAAGGAATCTGTAGTTCTCCTTGAGAGGAGCTGGTAATGACAGGACCCAGAAGCCAGGTGCTCAATGTGGGTAGAGGAGGGCACTAGGCCAAGAGAGAAATCCAGGCTGGCTGTGTGGACACCTACAAAGTGCCATTGTTCTGTGAGTGTTTGTAGCTCTCTAAGACTGTTCTCACCACTGTAGCTGCTGGCTGACCCGCCCCGCTCCCATCTTGGTCAGGAGTAGCAAAGAGCAAGAATGGCCTGTTGCTGGAACACTTAACTTTATACGCCTACTACTCACACAATGCTGAAGTTCTGCTGACACCGGCAGGAAACCCAAGCGGTTTTCCAGGAAGACTATGTGTCTTTTTAAAAAGGTTATACTGAGGCTGATGGCTGGCTTGCAAATACCTTCAGTTGTGTCTGCCCATTCAACTGAAGAGCCACTGACCCTTCTCCCCTGTTGCTCTGTCGCCACGGCAAGCCTTGGTCACTAACTAGGAGCCAGGGGTGCTGGCTCCTGCTGCTCGGGCCCTGCCCTACTCCCCTCTCCTTTTCTTTACGTACAGGTGTGGCTAAACTTGCACCTTCACAATCTGTCTTGTCATCAAGTTGCTCCTTCTTCAGTGCATCAACTGTGCCTTAAGCACACAGTCCCACCAAGACCTAGGCCTGAGCCTGCAGGGGGCACCAGGACTGAGTCCTTGTCCTGGCATTCACCATGGGGGAGAGTAGTGGGATACAGGACAGCTCCTGGCAACTAAGCCCCAAGGTGCTGAATTTCTGGGGCCATTTTGAGATAAAGAAAAAAAAATTAGTAAACTATATATAAGCAAGAGAAATGGAAGCCCAAATTTCTGATTCTTAAAAGCTGCTGGATTTTCGAAGTCTAAAGGTCCTTTAGACTGAGTCCTTCCTTGGGAGAAAGCAATGGTAGAAATGAATGTGGTCATTTGATCAAGGAGAGATTCAAAGACAGCAAGAAAGGCTAGATTGCTGCCCACGGGCTTCCCCTCTTAGTGCCCAGTGGTGACTGGGGCTTCTCACATCCCTAACAGGTTTCTTCACTGAGCTGCCCTGGGGAGCACAGGCCCTGGCTGTGCCTTCCTGCTGGGAGGAGGGCAGGGTGGGCTCCAAGGAAATGGTATCAGTAACAAACATTCTATGCTACCACTAGAAAAACAAGCAAGAAAATCACACTCTGTGAAAAGGCAAGAGGCTGGTGAGGGAGAGAGGCAAAGGAGAAAGTGGAGAAGAAAGTCTGCTTGTGTGGCATGGCTGAGCACAGTGTGGCATGGCTGAGCACACAGTGTGGCATGGCTGAGCACACATCTAAGCATCTACAGGATGCTGAAAAGTCATGCAGGTTCAACCCTTCAAACTTTTTCTAAATGTATGGGCACATCTGGGATTTGTATTCACTGGAGAAGCATGTTTTCCCCGGCTCTGATTCCACCAGCCAGGAAGCATCCTCTGACCCTCAGTGGCCAGCGACACCTCTGTCCAGGGGATGGGCTCTCTGGGGAAACTGGAGTATCTTGCCTTTGCTGGAGGCAGGAAGCAGCTGCAAACAGAGCTCGGCTCCTTGGGGAACTCCTAGTCCTTCCTGGCCTTGTCACCATTCCTTCTGGCCATGGGTGGTGAGCATTCTTGGAAGTAAGGACCACGGCACTCAGGAGGCCTGTTGCTTAGCACAGATACCAGTCCAGACAACAGAGGGCTGTCAGTCTCTCACCCTCATCTAAGCATCAGGCTAACACTGGGTTGCCCATCATGCCCATACACAGATGCTCAGGACATGGCACTGGACTGGCCACAAGACTGTGCTGCTCTTACAGAATATACACAAGTATGAAAGGGTAAGACTCCTCTGGTATATAGAGTGTGTGGCAGAGACTAGTGGGGAGAGAACTGGGTCAGTCCTGCAAACAAGAATGAGTAGTTAACTTAGCTTGGGCAGGCTGATCCAATGGCAAAGGTGAGTACTGAGGTAACCATCAGCAGAAAAAAAGACCCTGGACAAGAGAAAAAAAACCCTGTGCACAGGGCACATGGGCTACGTGGGCACAGCCTTGAAAGGACCAATCTAGTAATCCACAAGTGAACTGCCATGTCCTGGGCCAAAACAGAAGTTATTTGGTGTAGGTCACCTCTCAGCCAAAGAGCATGTGACCACACACAGCATACGGCAGAGGAGAGGGGCTTGAATCACAAACCAGGCTGCCAAAATTTGTGAAAATTCCCAATAGTCTGATTTCCTGGGAAGGAGAAAGATCATTAGTGGTTTCAGTGTTTGAGTAAAGTGATTACATCCTTGTCATCTTGTGGGAAGATTAAAAACTTCAGTTTTACACCACAGCATGAGATCTTTAGTGCAGCTGTGAATCCTGTTGGCTGCTGCAGGAACACACCACTGGGGCATTGCCAATAAGAGCGCAAGGGTGTGTCCCTTTGGCTACGGTTGGAAGAAAGGGACTTAGCCCAGAAAACTGCAAGGTCCCTTCCCCCACCAGCAGCTGATCACCCTGATCTCAACCCTGAGGTGGCCGGTCTCTGACACCTGCTATACTCAGGCCTCTCCTAGGTGGCCATGTCCTGCTTAGAAATGAACGTCAAACGCCATTAGATACAACTCCTGAGCTGCAGTGAACATCTCTCTTTCAAAGTGGGACTAAGGAACTGGGCCTTGGCCAGGCTTGCATTCCAGCAGCTTGAAGCCAGTCCAGAGTTATTGGGGTGGGGGAGAGAAAGGGGGGATGGGAGTGGGAGAGTGGCACTGATGGCAAGAAACAGTGGCCCGGTTCTACTACCTTGTCCTGACACCGTTGGCTAAAAGAAATAGTACAATGCCCTTTAAAATCTGGCTAGAAATTACATTTTAAGACATGCGAGTATTACAGATTTTCTTAATGGTATGCTGGGCCTACCTATAACTGTCAAACTCTGGTGCCATTCATGACAATGAATAGGGACGCCTGGGCTGGCCTCACTTTCCTGTGTAACTCACATCAAGTGCAATTCTTTTCCTGGCCTAAGAATCCACTTCCCTGCTAAGGGAATGGAAAGGGAGCTGCCTTCAACAGAGCTCTTCCTAGACACCTCGTGGGGACCATCTTCCCAGGCCACCCCTGTCTTCACATCTGTGCTGTGCCGTGCCTACATTCCTAGTGTAAAGTTTACCAGAGCCTTTGGCCAACATATGGTAGGCTTCTGGCCAAACACTGCCCTAGAAAGACAAGGTTATCTAGAAGCTGTCTGCAGCCAGGATGGCACCACACAGTAGGACTGCATTCCTGTTCTAGTTCAGAAGCTGGGCAGCAATCTGAACGGAGGAGGGATGGGGTTGATAGCTCCCTCTCTTTTGCCACCCTCAGAAGTGGCACAGGTCAAAGGGGATCCCTGCTACCCTGACCCCGATCATTCGGGAGGGCCGGAGACTCAATTCTGCCTCCCTAACCTGCTTTCCCAACTGCTTCAAATATTCTACCAGGGATCAAACCTTCACTGCTAGCAGAGACGTGGATGCACACTGCCAGTGGTTTGCTGTTCTTGCTGTGGGGGTTTCTGTTTGCTTGGCTTTTTAATAAACCATGAGGTTTTAAAAGGGCCTAGAAAAAGCCATGTGTCTCAGTGCTACCACAAGGCAAAAAACATTTGTGGATTCAGGCTAACAGCAACTGTTTTCTTAAAAGAAAAAAAAATTCAACAATGTGTGTGAACATGGAAATCACAGAGTAATGAGGGAAGCCCCTGAGACTTCGGTCTGAAATGCATCATTAACAACAACAATTAGAGTCCAGGCTCCTGAGCCCAGGGCTGGCCCTCCAGTGGTATCTTAGCAACCGGCTCCCAGTCAGGGTCACATTTCTCCACCGGCTGGCTTGCTGTATTTAAGGGTTGCTTTCGCTGTCAGATGGGAAATGGGGTGCACAGAGCAGGGTGCCACAGCCATCCCTTCTAAAGTACACTTTCAGAAACATTTTCTAAAACTCAAACCAAAACGAATGTCCGAGCCAGGCTTCCAGTATGCCCGTGTGACACTTGTGACCGTTTTATGACTCCTGCCCCTCAGCACTACACACTAAACTTGTCTTCTGACGTCAAAGTCAATAAAGGGCCTGCACTCGCTGCTTCAGAATAATGTCCTCTGCCTCAGCTACAGGAGTGGAGGGCTCTTGAAAGGTCAAAGCACTCCAGTTCCTCACGTGGGTGTCAGGGCTGAGCTGAGCTGATGCAGGGTACTCAGCTACTGTCTTCGGTGACTCTGGGGACCTCTCCTGGGGGGCATGGGTGTCAGCACACCCTGCTGTACACACACTCAGTAGGAAGGGTGGTTTCATCACATCCAATAAACTCAAGTGTTCAGACATCCACAAGAGTGACCTGCCACCTTGGGTGGGTGTCCAGCGCTGTTCTCAGGGCTGACTCCTATTCTAGGCTCTGTCTCAGCAAGTCTTCACAAAAGCACAGACCTCAAACAGCCACACTGGCTTCGTGACCTAGCGTGACCTGGCCTGCTCATCAGACCATCTCAAGTTGTCCTTGTAGCATTACTTTCCCTGTTCTATGGCTTTTCGGACCCTGCAAGCCCTGGGGGACAGTTAGCATTAGACTCTTCTCATCCCTGAGGTGCCATTCTGCAACCTGAAACCAGGAGGATCCCAGAGGGCTGTGTGCCCAGCTGTGCAGACACAAGCAAGGTATCTTCAGGGGGCTCCAGGCAACAGCCCAGATGTGGACCTGGTCCTAACTCTTGCTGAAGCAACAGAGCAACAGAAGGGCGTCTTGCTGGCACCTGGCCACCTACAGCGCTCAGTGTTTTCATGTTTGCAGTGTGTCTTTTCCAGTGAAGTGAATGTGAGTTCTAGCTGAGGCTGGCTCTGGGGGTTGAGGGATGGGGACAGAAGGGAGCAGAATCAGGAGAGACCAGGGTGGAGGTGACGAAGAGTAGGGTGGGCGAGCGGGTATCCCTAGGGGCTAAGCAGTACTAGCTCTCACCAGGCCTCCCATCCTGGCTACTCACTTCCTTAGGGAGGGAGAAGGGAGGCTAGTCCTAAACAGCGGAGGGTCTCACACATCAGTGGCAACTGAGGCAACAGGACCTGTGAAAGGTGTGGAAGACTGGAGCGTTTGCCTTCAGTGCTGAGAGGAAGTTAAACTTTCAAAGCCCAGACCTTAAGATGACAACTAGAACTGCTGCTTTAGACAGATGCACACAGAATACAGATACCAGCTACAGGATGTAAACAGCAATGGTTAGACTCCGGAACGTCACCGCAGGAATTGCATCATGAGAGCCTGAGTGCAATTAGTGACACGAGAGGAAGGGCAGGGACAACGGGCACGAGTGAGCAAGAAAACGGTGTCATCGTGATGCAAAGGAAACGGACAGTGAGGACATAAAAATGATGCAGCTTCTAAGCCAAGGCAGAGCACCTCTACGCCAATGCATCGGCAGGGCCAGATTCAGTCCTTCAAGATTATATATATTATAGAGGATTAAAAAACAGACAGTTCCCACCCCTCTTTTAATCAATTCTCATTTTCAGGTCTTAAAAGCCTTTGCATCATTTTTATTCTCAATAAAAGTGAATCAACTTTTACAAAACCATGGCGTCCTGGCAAAGCTGCATCACTGGGGCGGCTGAAAATATATTGCCCGTGGTTAAAACAAACAACTGGCTCGAGGAGTCGCCTGGTGGTTCAGTGACGAAGCCCCTGGTACCTGTTAGTTGGTCTAAGAACCACCCAGTTTCCTGGGTCAGATCAGTGCCCACAGGACGAGCTAGCTCCTTCTCCCTGCACGACCCACACGACCTGATGGGCAGCCCATTCCTCAGAAGCACCTCCTCCCCTAGGCTGAGCTCAAGGGTCCTGGCCCCCAGTGGGAGCTTCCTGTCTGCATGCACACCCCTTCCGGGACCTGGCAGAATCCCCAGACCCACTTGTTGATCCCGTCCACATTCATCCCTCCCTGGGGCCACTTCCAAAGCCACCCTGGAGTTGTTCTGTCCACCCACTGAGCTGAGTGACACCCAGGAATTTCAGCCTCTGCCCCCCACCCCACCCCCCGGGGCCCTGGAGCAGACTGAGCTGTGTGTGCCTACCTTCTGGCCGAGGAAGAGGCTCTTGGTGGAGAGGACGGTAAAGCCATCTGCAGGCGTGCCCTCTGTGGTACTGTCTGCGCTGGCTGCCTTGCTGACTTCTCCCTGCTTCTTCTTGTACAAACCAAAAAGTTAGGACATGGACCATCAGGCAGAGGCCACCAATTCTTTCTTAACAGAAAGAAAGTCCCAGGTCTCACCCATTACCAATTCAGAGGCCACAGGAAATAAAGCCACTAGCATGTCCCACAGTGGAGGCCAGAGGAGACAAAGCCACTGCATGTCCCACAGTGGTGGCCGTTACTTATTTTGAGAACCCAGAGTTTTGTTTTGTTTTCGTTTTTGGTTTTTCGAGACAGGGTTTCTCTGTGTAGCCCTGGCTGTCCTGGAACTCACTCTGTAGACCAGGCTGGCCTCAAACTCAGAAATCTGCCTGCCTCTGCCTCCCAAGTGCTGGGATTAAAGGTGTACACCACCACTGCCCAGCAAGAGAGCCCAGAGTTTTAAGAAGGAAATTTAAATTGTATTTTTAGTATTTATAATCTTGAAAAATCTTAAAAGCAAAACTTACATTTTTAATAATTTAGAATAGAATCCCTTCATAAATTCAGAGTTACATCCCATCACTAATTGTTTTTAGGTGTTTCCCCCTTTTAGATCTTTGCCTGTAATTCAAGTGTATTGTTATAGGCGCACTCCTGTAATCCAGGGCTCAGAGGGCTAAGGCAGGAGGACTGCTACTAATTTAAGCCTGCACTGAATAGTGAGTTCCGGGCAAGGCAGAGCTACAGTGTAACAAACAGAAGGAGAAAGCAGACAGCTGTGGCTGATGATGGTGGGGCCTTTGCCGTTGTCTTCCCTAGAGTTAGCTGTGGAAGCCATGGCTGTCCCCACAAGCACAGTGTCCTCCACTTTAGCAACTTTCCCCAGGATCCTTCAGACCAAATACAAGCACCCTGGTGTTCCAGAGGAACTTGTCAGAGTTACGGAGCCCTCAGCTCAGCTTCTAATGTGTATCCATGACCCTTGGTCCTCTTCACAGTCCTCTCCTTCCACTGCCTGAGTAACTGGTAAGAAGGACACATGGCTCTGGGGGACATAGATGTTTTTGTATACTTTTTTAAGGATGAAAACTAATAGAAATAAATTATTTGGCTTGTGTGTAGGTTTTCTACATTTAGATACTTGACAGGTTGAGGACAGTGGGAATGGTGGGACTTCAGATTAGACAGTTCATCTTTTCTTTTCCCTTCCCTCAGATTATCAGAATACATCGATCCTGAGAATGGTCCAGTGGGAGAAAATCAAGGTGAGGCATAGCGCAGTGGTAAACGCCTGCCTAGATGGTGAGAGATCGGTATTTCAGACCAGTGTGCTTTCCATCAGGACAGCCTCAGACAGCCAGGACAGAGCAAGGCCTGCGTCCTATCCAGGTCCACAAGCACTGCTGTATGAGGAGCCTTCCTTGCACTGGAGAAACATGTCATTTTGTTGACTGCTTTAGCAGTGAGGAGTGCTTTGGCAATGACATAGCTGATGCCTTCCATAAACTAAATAAGCTAAGCCCAGAACTCCAAGCTTTTGAGATAAGACAAAAGTGCTCTGTGAGGAAGAGCACCAGGCTTCAGAGGTAGTCAGAACCTCTCGGATTTGCTGTCTTCGTACTTCACATTTATCTGACCTGATGAGAAGAGAGCCAGGCCTGCGTGGGAAGCACAGGCTTTTGTGATACACTTTCTGGGAACGAAGACTGACAAAGCCATTCACAAGTTTGCTGTTTTCAGTTCTCCACTCTCAACAAAACTGAAGAAACCACTGAGTTACCAGCTGGAGACCACTAAGAAGCACACTGACAGTCAGCCCTTGGTTGATGGCAGTGTGCTAATGTCAGCTGCTACTCACTGGTGAGTGCGGCCTGTTAACCACAGGAAAGGAAACCAGGCGAGGGGTGAGTGCTTGAGAGCTCTATGCTGTTTTTGTAACTCATCTGTAAATCTAAGCCCATTCTAAAAGGTTTCTCAGAGCATACTGATGGGAGACTGCTAACCTGACCATCTATCTGGGGAAGAGAGGATGGATACACTGTTGCTGCTGTAACAACAAACCTGTCTGTTCTCACTTGTCACTCTAGGCAAGACTTTCCAAATACTAACAGCTTCTGCTGTAGGGTAGGACACTGACCTTTGTCCCAACTCAGCAATTCATACATCTTCGGATCCTTGAGCTAATGAATGAGGAAATCATTCATTCCACTACAAGATACTTTTCTAATAAAATTTAGCTTTTTCTGCAATAGTTACTAAACCTGGAATGCATTTGCTGGCTTGAGTAAATGTATATTATCAACTGTGTTAACTATCCGATCATGGAAAACGTACATCATTTAGTATAAAGTCCCAAGAACTATTTCAAGTGAACTGAACTACAGCTCTCTGCTACAAAAGCCATTAAAACAGTGAGCATACAGATGAGGCACTGCCTGAGGCCAGTGAAATAGCTCAGCAGGTAAAGACACAAGCCACTAAGCCTGGTGTCCTGGGTGTGGTCCCTGGAATCCACATCAAGGTGTCCGGGAGAGAAATGAATCCTAGACGTTGTCTTCTGACTTCCATACTTGAATGGTGGCACATACACATGCGTACGCGCGCTTGCGCTCGTGCTCGCTCTCTCTCTCTCTCTCTCTCTCTCTCTCTCACACTCTCACACACACACACACACACACACACACACACACACACACACACACACACACGCACGCTTCAATAAAGTATTATGTTAGAATTAAGTTCTGTAGGGTAAATGAACAGAGGAAGTAAAACAGTTAAGTGTTCCGATATTGGTAAACTGCTTTGTGTATTTTTACTGGATGCATAAAACTTGACATTTTATACAGGATAATATATGGAGCATACCAATGTATCCTTAAATTTCTTATGAAAAGCATCAGACTTAAATGTGTGTGCTAGAGAGTTTTGTGAAAATTCTTCTGGGAGGTATATAAGCAACAGCACTGCTCTCAGGACTGCATCGCTCCTGAGGGGACATGCTGGATCCACGGCCAACAAGGGGATGCAGGGATCTCTCTCCCTGAGGGCTGCACAGATAGGGAGTTAGAGGTACAAGACCTAGTGGACGGGTGTCAGACATCAGATGTCACAGCTTTTCTGTGAAGAGACATCTAGTTCCCAGGCCCCACACAAGCCAGCAGTCACCAGTGTAACCTGAGCCTTAGCAGTGAGGATCCTGGTGACTTTCAGCAGTGATTTGTTAAGACTGTGGCCTCACTTACCCTGCAGGGGAAGCTTTGCAGTCCTCTACCATTAGAGCAGTAGGACTCTGGCCAAAAAATGGCCCCTGATCATAGGATGCACGAGCAATAATAATTGAACTTGTTAGCTCTGCATTTAAATCCTGGCTCCACCAGCTGTGTGACCTGGGCAAACTGAAACTGCTTGCCCTCCCTTAGATTCCTCACTCAGAAAATGGACCTGAGGCTAGAGAACTGAAGAAGAGAAATCAGTCAGGTGCTGCACAGAGAATGACTTCTCTGCAGAGAACTTGAGTCTTTTCGAAGCAGCAGAAGCCCTGGGGAGCCTCAGGTCAGCCCTGCAGACAAGCAGAAACTGTTTTCTGATCATAGCTGTGTTCAAGTGTCGCCTACTGCCTGCAATCACATCCCTTCCTACTGCCTTGGGGGAAAAAACGCCTTTTCTTTCACAGTGTGGTGACACAAGACAGTAGGCTTTTCTGATCTAAGCTCAGGAGAAAGATCTAAGCAATCCCATCTCACTCAAATAACTGTGATTTTTAGAATCTTACATTTTATATAAATGCAAAAGTATCATGCATTGGACATGTACAGGGCTGTTTTGAAAAAGCCTAGAAGGTCAAAGCCAATCTGTGCACATTTAAGACTGTTGAACTCGGTGTCAAAAATGATGGAGGGAGACCCACAACCACGTTCACCTGTGCCTCGGCTTCTAGCCATCGCTGACAGGAAGCAGGCTGTCAGGCGGCAATTCCTCATTAAGAAACAATCCTTTCTTGTCATCTCTTTATACAGTGGCTCTCAACCCTCCTAATGCTGAGACTTTTTAATACAGTTCCTCATATTGTGACCCCCAGCCATAAAATTATTTTGTTGCTATTTCATAACTGTAATTTTGCTGGCTATGATCATAAAGTAAATATGTGGTAGGTATAAAAGCAACTTTTATTCACTTGATCTGATTGCCATCTCCGAGGCTCATTGCTTCTGCCTGCTAGCCTAGGCCTAGTCCTGGAAGCTTCTACACTCCATACAATCTAATCCAGGTCTAGAATATCTTCAGTATCTGAGACTAGCTGCTGAATAAGCTCACCCCTTTCTAGTTCTTTCTGAGCTCTGGCTGGCTAGTCAACTCAGCTGCTATGGCTCAAACTCCTCTCCTAGGCTGATTCAAACTGGTTTCTCTGTTTCTCCTGAAACACTGTTTGGCCTCAAACTAACTCTAGCAATCTATCCTGATCTTCTGGCTCCTTCTCATTCTCTGGCTCATTCTGTCTTACCCTGTGTCTAGCTTGTTCTCTCTTCAACCTGTCTCAGTACAACTTCCCTGGTAAAACTGCCTCCTTCCCCTCTCTGCATGGCGCCTTAAGTAGCTTCTCTTTCCTCTCTCTTCTCCTGAGAGTTGGGCATAGCCTATCCTGTCAAATCTTTCTCTGATCTGTCACTTTGTCTGCCATTCAATTAGACATAACTTGCAAACATGGGTGCTTCCTTCTACAAACTAACTTTACCTTCATTGTTTGGGATTAAAGGTGTGTGCTAAGGCTGAGCCACATCACAATTAGAAACAGGTTTTTTTCAGTGAACAACATAACCTTGGGGTTCATGGTGTGATCAAATATCCTGCCACAGATAGGCAGGGTATCTGATATGTGACCCACAGGTTGAGAACCACTGCCTTCATAGGATATTAATCACTTAATTTATACTTTAAGTATTTGTTCCTCAGAAATGAGACACTCACCAGGATCAGTCTGGCCTTCTGCCAGGTAGTGAGTAATGAATACATCCTCCTTCCCTAGCAGTCTTCACGTAGGAAAAGGGGGGCTGGGGATTGCAACACAAAGACCTGCCACCGTTAGGGGAGCTGCAGCTCCTTCGGGACACAGGCTGTCGCTAGTGGTACCCAAGCTCTCGCCTAAGCTCTCCCAGGTTCTCCGTGCTTAGCTTCACTTCAGAGACGGGGAAGCTGAGCACCATAGGGAAGCCACCAAGAACACACAAATGGCAGAATTAGACTACAACCAGGTCATAGACAAGGCCTTCCACTTCTAACACTACAGGCCAAAACAGTGGTTGTGTGACTTGCGTTCTAAACATCTAGGAAAGGAAGGGTTTCTGTAAATACATGTTTTTATATACATAGACTTTCTGAAAATTAGGTTATTAATCCATTATAGTCTGTGACAGGAGCAGGATTTTTTTCCTGCACACATTTTTTTGCTTGCCAAACTTACACACATTACTTACAAAAAAAAATTCATTATGCAATATGCCCAGAGTCACTGGCTTGTAGAGTTGGAACAGGCTCTGTCGTTTTATGGGCTAGGGTGGGCCAAGGCAGAGAAGGGGGCAGACTTGCCTGAGGCCACCCAAGTAGGGAGAGCCTAGGGCACAGCCAGAGCCCTGGCCTCAAGTGCAGGAGGCTTTCTGTACCCTCTGACTGCTTCCCTGCAGCTGACTCAGCTGTCACCCTGGACATTTTCAAAACCTTCAAATTATATAGAATTGAGGGCGGAAATTATGATTTGGACTTCCAGTGTTGACACTTGAAAAATACCAACTCCCTTTCAGCGCAAGTGTTTTAGCATGTCCCTGAGGTGGGGCGCTCTGCGCATGCCCCTGGAAAGGTGATTTTCAGGCCGTTCCATGAAACATGGAAATTCCAGGGCCTCCACTGTTTCTGGGAGCTACACCACAATTTACATTAAACAAATGTTTTGAAAATTAGCTGTTCACGGTTCCAATTTCAGCTTCCCCCAGGGTTTAATGTTAGCCAAATACTGGTACAGTAAGCAGACAATGTGTTTTATTGTGTGGAAGAAAAACAGACCACCGTCACAGGCTCTCTGCTTTTGTAATCAAGAGAAAAGTTGAATGTTTGAGTGATTACTGACATATGGTTATTAGAAACATAGCTACCAGGAGCTGGAGGGACACACGAATACCCCCCCACACACACACACTCATACGCACACTCATACACACATACATCACCCCTCCCTCTCTCTTTTTCTCTCTCTCTCTCTATCTTTCTCTTTCTCTGTCTCACTCACTCACTCACACATACACTCTTGCACTCCATAAAGAACCAATTCCTAGTGTTTGGTACGCTGCAAAGGTCAGGAAGTCACTGGGCAGAAACTACAAGAGAAGACTAAGGTCAGGGGGACATTTGCTCCAGGCACTGACATCTGAGGTGTTCAGATGGCGTGACTTGAATGTAGGAAAGAAGGCAAGGGCCAAGTCTGAAACATGGTTCTACCCTGTTAGTGCCAGCACCTAATGCCAGGACCTCCCTGAGGGCAGCAAGGCCCCCCGGGGCCCATTTTCAAGGGAGAGGAGACTTGGCTTCTCTGTTTCTCCTACCATTCCAAAGCAAGTCCCCCGGGACTTGTCCTGCTTCCTCTGCCCTGCCCTTCTTCCCAACTGCAAATATAGGGAGACGGAGGGAACCTTCCAATCTGCTCACTTTATAATTAGCAGAATGAATAAGGAACATTCTCTGAAGTCCCTTCCCTGCCTGTCCCCATTGCCACTTCCTCCTGGACTCCTGAGCAAGGTAGAATGCTTTCTAGTATCTAAAAATACTGGCTATTCTTCAAGATCAGGCATCTCTTCCCAGGAGTGGGGAGCAATTCTGGGCCTTGGAAAGAAGGTATTTACTCAGATTTTTATTTCAGGGCAGTGTTGTTTGCATTCACAAGTATGTGTGAAGAGACACAGGCCTTCTCCTCAGCTAACACAGGCCCTGAAACAATGTCAACAGATGGGGATGTTTTTGTCCTTCCCCATCAAAGCAACTCGAGGCCATGCTCAGTAGGCTGGCCTCTCCACAGAGGACCAGCATCTGGAACACCACTTTCAGGTGAACCTAGGTCTGGGAGGAACTGCCTGAAGAACGCTCTGCTGTTCTTTCTGGACTGAAGCAAGTGTTCTAAAAGACAGCTGTCTGGAGTGTTCCTGCTGGAGCACCCAGAGAGGACATGTAGCCATGGCAACACAAGCTCAGAATCAAGGCATGTGGGCAGATGGCCCCTCTGAGGACGGAATTACTGGTGATCCCCGGCACAAGAAAACCTTTCCATGGTCCCGTGCATCTACGTGGGAGACTGGTTCAGGAGGGGTGCGGCGAAGCTATTGGCTACCTCCAGCTGCTCCCTGGAGGCCACTACCATCTCCATGTCCAGTCTTCCAAGTGAAGCTGGGTTCTTTGAGCCACTCTCCATTAGCCAGTGGGTTGGACTCCCACATGCTCCCCAGTCAGTTCCCCCATCAGGGATCAGGTCTGAGAAGGGCTGCGGGGTCCCCTGTGACCTTGTTTACCCCGTCCCACACATCCCTGCCAGATCCCGTACCTTTGACTTCCGGGCCCCTTTCTTGCCTCCTGTTTTCTTAGCCACTGGCTTCTTCTGAGACGGAGACTTGGCCTTTTTGGCTGGCGGAGGCGTGATGATGGCTTCCAACTTCCCCTTGGATCCTCGCTTCTTCGCTAGCAACTCAGGATGGATATTCGGCAACACACCCCCACTGGCTATGGTGACTCCTTTTAGCAGCTTGCAGGAAAACCAAAGTCGCAGGCGGTGAGCCAGACTGCCTGCTCCAGGAGTGCCCTTCCTGGTTCAAGAGGTCAGCCCTGCTCACACGCATCCGCTCTGAGCTGCTACAGCTCTTGACTCTGTGGCAGCTACAAGGATGCTGAGAGGACTCAGACCCACTACATGGAACTCAAGTCCTTGAGTCCTCTCTTGGTATGAACTTATGCTATCATTCCTTCTGGGAGAGCAAAGCACCCACGTCATCTCCCTACCCTACTTTCAGGAAGCTGCTTAGGGCCTTGCCAGTCACCACAGCCTCTCCTGGGTGGTCTGAGTATGTGCTAGCACGTCTGGGGACAGGCTGGAGACCCCGTACCTGGTTTAGCTCTTCGTCATTGGCCACAGCTAACAGGATGTGCCGGGGCGTGACCCGCCCCTTCTTGTTGTCTCTTGCCGCATTGCCAGCCAGCTCCAGGATCTCAGCTGTAGGGCAGATAGAAGCATGCGGTCATTTCATGGCACCAGAGAGCTCACATAGCCCCGGACCCCATGCAGGTGTGTTCTGCAAGAAGGGCTTCTGGGGCAGCCACTCAGAGACAGAACAGGAAGGCTGGGTGGGATTTAAAGGTTCCACCTTTTGTTTTGAAACAGAGGTTAGGAGGAATGGGGACCAGCAGAGGGCACTGGGTAAGTAAGTGGTGAGACTAAGATCTAAATCCAGCTCTAGCTCCCATTTCCCAGACAGAGCCGCCTGTGAGGGGCACCCGGACGTGGACATGACCACTGCATGCACCTGTAGTGTGCCCAAAAGGACACAAAGCCTGAACTTCTGGTGATGTATCACCCGTCTGTAGAACTCAAGGGGAGGGGACTTGGAGAAATCTTTGATTTTTGAATCAAAGAAGAATACTTGCACATTGGGATTTAAAATCAGGAGGCTATGACAGGGCTCACAGTCAATGTCACAGTAACATAAAACAAAGGGTAGGGATATTGCAGGTCCTAAAAAGCTAAAGAGAGAACCAGCTACAATGTGTGACTTTAACGGAATCCTCCAAAGTCCTTCTGGAGACAAGTCAAGAGGCCTGAACGTGGGAGTCACACCGTGAGAATTCTTCCCTAAGTCGGATGGCAGCATGGCCACTCTGAAGGGAACATTCTTGCTCTTAAGAAATTAGTGTTGTGGCTGGAGACTGCTCAGCAGTGAAGATCACTGGCTGTTCTTCTAGGGGTCCAGGGTTCAATTCCCTGCACCCAAACAGCGGCTCAGCGCCATGTGTAATTCCAGTTCCAGGGGTTCTGACAGCAGCCTCTGGCCTCTGCTTGTACGGCGTGTACGTACACACACGCAGGCAAATACACATGCACATAAAATGAAAATAAAAAAGGAAATTCACGCTGAAGTACTTAGGAATGGAGCATACTGATACTGTCTTGAGACACAGTGAACACGGCAAATGTGGTAGTTACTGTTAAATCTGCATATGATCAGAGTCCCTCTTCCAAAGAAATTCTGCCCTTTGTAACATGAACAGACCTGAACTTTACAGACCTCAGGTGACTTGTCTAAATGAAATAAGCCAGACACAGAAAGATAAATATACACCCTATGAGCTTACTAAGATGCCAGATCTAAAGAAGTTTAACTTGGAAGTTGAGAATAGAAAGTGATCACCAGAGTCTGGCGAGGGGGGGAAAGGAAATGACAGTCAAAGGTTTGAAGAGTCGGTTAGAGTCTAGGGAAAATCTTAGTGACAGGCCAGAGAGGTGACTATAGTTGATAATACTATGTATTTCCTAATCACTAACATGTACTTTAAATGCTCTCCAAACCTAAACACAGGAATATGAAGAACAGATACATTAACCAAATTAATCTCCTCACTCTCCCATGTACACATGTACCAAAGCAGCACACTGTACCTTGCAGTATACAGATCATTTCTTGATTAAGAATAATACAATAGAGGATATAGAGATGGCTCAGTGGTTCAGAGAACTGGCTTCTCTTCCAGAGGAACTGGGTTCAATTCCCGGCACCCACAAGGCAGCTTACAACTGTTTGTAACTCCAGTTGTAGGCAATTTGACATCCTCAAAGAGACATATATGCAAGCAAAACACCAATGTACATAAAAAAATTAAAAAGGAATTGTTGTTGAAAAAAAAGAATACAGTAATTTTTTCAGCATTCTGTATGTCCAAAGTTTCTTCAAAATAAACATCATGAGAGGGAAGACAAGACTGGGAGACTGAGTCTAACCTGCAATGGATGCTTACAAGGTCAGTTTTCCTGCCCTGGGAAGTGGCCTCATGGGACAAAGGAAAGCCCTGACACTGTCATCACTGAGGAGTCCCCGCTGGCAGGAGATCCCTCCCAACTCCCTTCTTGGCAAGCCACCCATCTCGTCCCTGCTGTACACTCTCCCCCTGGCACGTGCACGCTGCTCCTCACTGTCTGTTGCCCATGCTGGGGCCTGCCCACGTCACTATCCTGCCTGTAATGTCCTTCTGGACCACCTTCTGGACCAACTCCGGTCTGACCTCCTGCTACACTAAAGATACTCCAATACTCCAGTTATGCGGAATGCCCTCGGTTGCTCTGACAAAGTCAGCACTTGGATGCGCCCTGGAGTAAGTGGGGATAAACTGGTAGCTGTGGCAGTAAATATTATTTGGAGGTTTCTACTCCACCTTGGATCATTCAGTTCCCAGATAAAAGACACGAAATCTTTATATGTATAAGAAGTCTTAAAAGCACTGAAGCTGGGCAGACGTCAACCCTCAATGCTGTTATGTCTACCTCCCTGCTGATAACCCCAAGAATTAACTTGCCATGTTCTGCCTGGCCTGGTCCTACTCTAACTGGCTGGGCCTCATGGCCATGCACTCACAATGCACCTACCCCACGGCCTCTTCCTCTCTCTTCTCCTCTCTCCTCATGGTCTCTCCTCAGACCCCAAGCCTGGTAATCAAAGCCCCGCCTACCTCTCTTCTGCCCAGGTACAGGCTGTAGGCATCTTTATTTAACCAACAGTTTTAAACTAAGAAGCAAGGTTACACAGCATCACTTGGTGTACATGAGGACCTCCTTGTCAGGGAAAACTGGACCTCGGGGGGGGGGGGGGGGGCAATGTTTAGCATTACAACACTTAGTAACAGGCTGGACCTCAACAGGTAACTGCATGAAAACCAAGCCCAAAACTTACAATACTAATGACTGCCTACTGTGCTTGCTTGAGACAGGGTCTCACTATGGGCTGACTTACCAGGTGGCCAGGCTAGCCTCAAACCTGTGATTCTTCTGCTTCAGTGTCCTGAGAGCTACAGTGGTGCATGTACCACCATACTTGAGATGGTATGTACATGTTTAATATTAACTGAGCCCCATGCAAAACCCGCTGCATGTGCGTCAAGACTCAAGTACCTAACTACTGGTGAACACTTTCATAACAGCAGTGGAATAGCACAAGGGCGCTCAATCGCACGTGGAGCAGCAGCTTGCCTCCCCTAAATCTAGAAATCCTTTTGCTCAGTCATCACACAGAGTGAAATAAACCTGAGTTTATTTCAGATACAGAGATACAGAGGCATTGAGGCTCCTGTCTTACCAGCCGGAAGGGAGTTCAACACAAGACTACACAGGCCAGAGCAGAGCTTTAGAGAGAACCATACCTGGGCTTCATGTCCACGAGAGCCATGGGTGTGAGGCAGGGAGCCGGAGGAAGGGCTCGCCCTTCCCACCTTAGCTGTTCCTGGACAGCCTCAGGACAATGTAGTGTCTCAGTATTGAGGGCTTGCTCTCCTGAACTTTCCCTAGAACTGCTCATGGGCCCTCTGTTCAATAAAGAAGGTATCTGTGGTGCCTCGGGATATAGAAATGCCTGCTTGTGGTCCAGTAGACCCTCAGCTTCCTGTGCTTGGGGTGTAGGTAGCACACCTGCAAGGCTACTGTCCTGCCACAGTTCAAAATTAGCAAAGTAGGTACCTGAGGCCCCAAAAGAGCAGACGCTGGCTGTTAAAGGCAGGGAGAAGAGTCCACCACAGGAGGCCAGGGCTGGAACTTAGCACTTAGGGAGGCTTTAGAGAGGCCTCTGGCATTGTGGAGCTGTGTAGCCCATTTTTTAAAAAGTTTTCTCCCCCTCTTCAGCCTTTGTCCCCTTTTCTAAGGCTACAAGGAAGGAGGAGCCATCGGTATCCAGAGCTAGAGCGTAGAGACAATGGCTGGTAGGTTAGAGTCTGCTGATCCTAGTGTGCTAAGAATACCTTTTCTGACCTTGTTAACAACAGGGCACATACAGGTACCCAAGTGGTGGGCTGCCATACCAAATCCTTAAGCCCACTCCCTGATAAACTGATCATGTGGGGGCGGTTTCTGGAGAAGTGTGTCCCCCTCCCTGCAGGAATGCAAGCAGAAGACCCCCTGGGGAAGGGGGGGGAGATGCAGTGGAAGTCTGAGTGGTGTGGACACGGACTCGGTGGGAAGGCAGGATGAGAGAAATGGAGAGAAAGCAACTCAGTGCCCCAGAAGAAAACAAATGCCAGACGGTTCGAGGAGCACCAGAGATCTAGAGGACACCTCCAGGTCTCATTCAACTCCACCTAGGGTTCTAGATTTGTGGCTCCAGTTTCAATGGCCTTAGTTTTCCCCTGGGAAATTTCAAGGACTCCTTGTATAATGCCAGTTCAGCTTCGACTCAGAGATGCCAGCGTGGAGCCACATGGGAGTGGCAATGAGCAGTGGGGTGGGTGTGCAGGTCTAGGAACAGGAGCTCATGGGAAAGAGTAAGGGTGTCACTCCCTTGCCTTCTGTAACAAGGGGCTGAAGTCCAAGGCTCCCTTTCTGCAAAACCCAGCAACATGAACAAGCTGCGATGGATGTGCAGGCCTAGGCTCCTATCAAAGAGTAGGCCTCGGACTCTGCAGGAAGCAGGAGCTGTATCCATTACAACAGCAAGGGGGGGTGGGGGTGGAGAGACTCAAGCTCACTGAGCAAGTACAGTATCTTGTTTACGCTCATGTTTTTCCAGATGGACAGTAACCATAGTAACACTATCATCAGGAGACGTACAAGACGGAGCAACTCAAAGACACACCTTTTACCGGAAACACACTCCACACTCCAGTCTGCCTCTGCACTGCAGTGGGCAGAGGGCCTGGGCATTTTACAAGTTGAGAAAGATGAAGGACACATGGTGGCTGCTGAGAAAGCAGGGGCTGCAGCGACCACCCACTGCTGAGCAGCACTGATACCCTCTGCCCTCTCATCTGAGGCCCAGTTTTAGAAAGAGCAATAAAGTTAAAGCCTTTCTAAAAGGCCAGGAGAGAGCTGCCTGCTGCAGAGAGAAGGAGGGCTATAGACATCAGCCCCTCAACGAGACAGGGTGGCTCCTGTTTGCTCTTCAGGGCACACTGGCCTTCCTAGGTGGGACTGGGAGAGGATGGCTGCTTTGACTCTGCAGCAGAGCATACACCACCTGGGGGGACCTGAGGTCTGTTCCTTAGAACGTGACCTTGGTGAGTGACATGGATAACAGAACCAAGGAGGCTGAGCTATACCCCATAGCCCTAGGGTGGACCACTGCACCCACAGCCCTAGGGTGGACCACTGCACCCATTGCCCTAGGATAGACCACTGCACCCCAAAGCTCTAGGGTAGACCACTGCACCCACAGCCCTAGGGTGGACCACTGCACCCACAGCCCTAGGGTAGACCACTGCACCCACAGCCCTAGGGTAGACCACTGCACCCCAAAGCCCTAGGGTAGGCCACCGCACCCATAGCCCTAGGGTGGACCACTGCACCCCATAGCCCTAGGGTAGACCACTGCACCCACAGCCCTAGGGTAGACCACTGCACCCACAGCCCTAGGGTAGACCACTGCACCCATTGCCCTAGGATAGACCACTGCACCCCAAAGCCCTAGGGTAGGCCACTGCACCCACAGCCCTAGGGTAGACTACTGTTGAGGTTTGGTCTTTTGCTATGTGTTGTAGTGCTAGCTACTGGCCCCCAAGGCCTGGTTGCCCTCAGGGACGAGAGAATCTGCACATACACAAGTGATGCAATGTAACCTTGCCCCCCAAGTTATCCCTGATTGTAAATAAAGATGCCTACAGTCTATAGCTGGGCAGAGGAGAGATAGGTGGGATTTGGGTTCCCGGGCTTGAGGTCTACAAAGAGACCACGCGGGAAGGGTGGAGAGAGGAGAAGACGCCATAAAACATGGCCACGATGGAACATGGCAAGTTATAACTCAGGGTCATTGATAGGGAAGTGGACATAATAGCATAGAGGGCAGGTATCTGCCCAGCTATAGTGCTGATTAAGGCTTATTATAAATATAAAAGTTGTTTGTCTTTTATCTGGGAACTGAATCAAAGGCAGGGTAAACTCTCCATTAATATTAACATTTTTTCTACAACAGGCCACTGCACTCCATACCGAGGTAGGCCCAAGCCTCACCACCAAGGGGGCACTTGCTAAGCTAGACCAGAGCCAGCTTCTGCCTTTGCCCCTAGCTCACAGGCACTGATGTCATCCTACACGGGAGGGTACCTGCTCTCCCTTCATTTCTCAGGGGAATGTCTCGTGAACTCTGATGCTTTACCTCTGTCTAGTTGAAGGGAAATACAATTCTGAGAAACAGAATCACAAAAACACCCAATTTACAAACACAAAGCCTTCTCCACAATGTCCAGGGCCTGGTCCTGGGACCCCTCCTCAGAGGGCTATTTAGGTGCTATACCTGGAGGGTACAATCAAAACCAAAACCAAAAACAACAACAACGTGAACAAAACATTGAAAAACTGTGGAAGGCTGCTCTGGGAGCTTGGGAGGGAAGAGACAGAAGCCCTCACCAGCCCTCCACCCCCAGGAAGCTTCTTCCTGGCCAGAGACAAGCAAAGACCAACACTGGCCTCATTTGGGGCCCAGAGTGCATGAAGTCAGCTCCAGGGAGGATTCTAAATATGGTAAAAGTTCCCCAGGCAGAACCACTGTGAGGCGCACCTCTGAGGAGCTCGTAGCTATTCTTTTAATGTTATTTTAAGATCTGACTTGTAAGACACACAAGCATCCCACTCTTCTCATGAGCAACTGGCTCCCGGCTTGTGGTGGCCAGGACTGGTGATGTGGCCGTGTCTCCTCACAGAGCTCTCAGCCTCCTTGAACTTGATGGCTTTAGAGCAACATGACAAGATTCCCACGGCCTTGGACGAGGCCATGCGTTGGCAGCTGCCCCATCTCTGGACAGCTGGCTGGACAAGAGTACTTGTTCATCTCTGACATCTCTGACAGCCCTACATCTCAAGGTCGCCCCAGCACCAAAGGTTTAGTTCCCTTCCCTACAACACAGCATCTTGAACTGAACCAACTCGGTCGCATGGAAGCACTTCGTCTACCTTCCTTTAGGGAGATGAAGTAATGGCTTGCAGAATTAGACTAACAGTTAACAGGTGATGTGGTGAGGCTGAGCCAAACTCCAAACACAACCTTGCAATAGGAAAGAATCTGGGGCCTTTACAGAACTGTTTGAAGCATCCCGTCTGACGAAAGAAAGATTGAAAATAACAATCAAGAATCAAAGAAAGCCAATGTTCACGTAATCCCAAGGAGAATAAGATATCTGTTACAGAGCCAACAACATGACAGGGAATCTGTTTATTGTATTTCTTTTGATTCCTCACCCCTCCATTGACTTCACTAAGTTCAGAACTGGGACACCGTTCCAGAAGGCCTTAACCCAATCAACCCCAATTGGATGGTGATGGCTAAGGACTTCCCGTGTCCTGACCACACCTCGGCCCCCTCCAATTCCCTCAGTGGCCTGGAGTATCTACAGCCATGTCCACCACAGAATCCACTGCTCCTACCCTACCTTTGGGCAGGGAGGTTGGGAGACTATACCAGCAGATCCCCCTGCTGGAGCTCTGCCACAGTGAAGTTCCCTGTTGCTGGCCTGTCCCAGAACCCACTCCTACCCTGCCCTGGGCTTGGGGCATTCTATGGAGTAAAGGCTATGCAGGTATTGGACAGTCTTTAAGAGCCACTCTTCTGCTTCCTGCAAGGCCACTCAAGCTAATCCCTGCTGTTTCATGAACCAGGTAGCATCTGGTCCAGTCCCACAAAGACTACCAACAAGACAGAACTGTAGCCTGACTGGGAGGCTCTAAAATCCATTCCATTGGACACTCATTTTGCACATGTTGGAGTAAAGATATTTGACATGCGCGCTAACGGAAGAGAGACACTTGAATGCTGGCTAGCCTCGCCTCACTGTAGCCCACTGCCAATCCCCGTGCTCCAGCACCTCCTCTCCCAGGAAGCACACGTGAGCTTCCAGCACCTCCAGCTGGCCTGAGGCGAAGGGTGGCAGTCACGAGTGCAAACGCACTACAGGTGTTGGGCTCCCAGGTTTGAACCTTTAGCTCCTGTTATTTGCTGTGGCCAAGACAATACCCAGCCTCAGTTTCCCATTCTGTCAAACAAGGATTGTGGTTACCTCTGAGGTTTGTAAAGGTTGAGTTACTAAGTAAAACGCCTAGTAAATGCAAGCTACTGCTTACTACAATAATACCCTTATGAAGAGGGGGAGGAGGGAAGAGGAGGGAGAGGGGGAGGGGTAACACGATGGGATAGCATCAACACAGCCTTGAATACCAGAGTTTCTTCCATCTAAATAACTGGGTGAATGGATGTGCATGAGAAACAAAAGCAAGAGAAAAGCAACAGAAATCCCGGGGCTTCCTCCTCAGCAGTTTATCCTTTGCTGTTACACCTAACACTTTACATATGTTTGAAAAATCCACTTGAACCCCATTAACCTCCATCCTGCCAGACCAGCCTTGATAGAGCACAGTACCCCCAGGCAGCCGCTCGGCCTTGGGATGGGGTCTGGGACTTTCATCTGACCCCAGCAGGGCGCACCATGGCAGGGGAGAACCAGAGCCAGCTGCTGAGGGTGGAGGAGGGGGAGGAGGGGGAGGAGGAGGAGGAGGAGGAGGAGGAGGAGGAGGAGGAGGAGGAGGAGGAGGAGAAGGGGAGGTGGTGGCCTATGCAAACCTGTGCAGCCCAGATTGGGCTGGAGCTGATCAGGGCCTTCTGCACCACCAACTGCTTACTTTCAAGGTCTCCTTTAATTTACAAGGAGATGGTTGATGTGCATGTTTGTTTTAGTATGGAAAGACACAGCCATTTGTTCTTAATTCAGCCCAGGAAGAGTGAAGAATCAGATGTCTGCCGAAATGAAATGATTTAAAAAGTGTAACGAAAAGAGGAAGCTTGGTTCAAAAGCCCCCGCTTGGCTCCACTTCCCAGACGGACTTTCAGAGGGACACTGGGCACAAAGCAGCCAACTGTGCACTTCTGTGGGCCATGGCTCTGACACACACTCACACACGCAGCATGGCCATGGGGAGCCAGAATCGGAGGCAGGCGGGCCAGGGAAACACGGGAAGAAATCTAAACAAGAGTGAGTACAAAGCACGCTGCTCCGGGCTGCCCACGGGCTTTTGCCTTAGACACAGCCTCACAGACCTCTTCACAGCAAGGCTGCGAGCACAAGGAACTTTAGGTCGCTCTCCACAGCCTAGTGTTTCTAGATGTAACAGAAGTAGCAGAGTGCTGCAAAAGGAGGGACCGCAGCTTCTGGGGCCACTGTCTGAGCGTTTGCACAAGCTCTATACGCGCCCAGAACTCTATTCTACATCCCCTTCTTTGAGGGGCCAAATGGACATTGGTCCACAAGTCTCTTATCCTCCACTCTCCTCCCTTACCCACCTGCTTGGGCAAGCCTTCTCGCTCTGAGGCCTATGGCGCTCCTCCTGAAGCTCTTGGCTGCACAGATGCTCCCTAGCAACGTGCTTGTCTGCCAGCATTGGCCAGGTCCTCCTGAAACCCCAGCACAGGTCACCCAAGGACCAGCCCCTCCTTGGCAACACCCCTTCCCATGCATGCTCTGGACTTCCTCCACCCTTGGCCTCATACCAGCCATCCTGCAGTCTGCAGCCCATACAGGTCCTGGGCACACACTGGTAGTTTCTTGTGATTGCTCTGGAGTCTGTCCCCTCAGGTCTAGGCTTTACTAAGAACAAGGACTGGGCATATAGGAGTCTTCCTGAGGTGCCCAGGGCTGCTTGAGACAAGGAAGTGCAAAGTGGACCAGCAGTCCTGGGTCCCAGCGTTCTTTGCCTGCTGAGGACTCCCACCCGGCAGAGCCTGTGTAGGAACTGCTCTGTGAGGAGCTGAGCTATTGTGCTAAGCAGCTCTGGAGGAGTTTCGGGTGACTTGTGGATTCTGTGAGCTGCCTGCCCAGTGTAAAACATTCACTGCACCTGGCACACAGGTAAGGGCTCAACAAACAAACTGCTCCGTGCTCAAAACCACTGCCCGATACTCTCAAAAATATCACCACAAACCAGTCTGTGAGTCTGGACTAGAGACCACTGAGGCCTGAGGTAGGGATGGAGAGCGGGAAATGTGGCTGCCCTGGGTAAGTCGTCCTCGTTTTCTCAGTAAAAGGAGATACGGACTTCCAGCAGTGGTATCCAGACTATAAAGACGACAGATAAACGTTCACCCCGTCTGTCCCAGCTACCAGCTACTACAAGGAAGTCAGTCAGGATCTAAGGGCGGGCGATGATGGGCTGTATGCAGAGGGGCTGAGGTTCCCGGTGGCTCTGCCAGCTGAAATGAGAGCCCTGTAAAAAGCCAGGCTTCAGAAAGATCCAGAACAAACAAAACAGGGGTAAGACCACACAGTGGGAGGCACCAGACGGACAGTCCTGCTGAAGGAGGCAGCTCTGGGGACCAGGGAACCCACACTCTCCAGCCACTAAATGGAAGATGCAATTGCCTAGTAAGGAAGGGGCTGGGGTCAGAAGAGAAGGTAGGGAGGAGATGGACGGTAGGAACTCCCGCCAGAGCAGCAGGACGAGTGGGCAGCCTGGCAAGTCCAAGGAGGGTGGGTGTATGTCACCTTCTTGGCAAGCCAGCCAGGGAGGAGGCGCTGGGAAGACACAGGCAGAGCGGGGCTGGGCCAGATTAATACCTCTGGTTGCCCTTGCTGCAACTCACGACAGCTCTGGGGAACTTCTTATTTTCATGGTGTTTAACTCTGGGCTGACTATACATAGGAACCAAGAGTACTGTAAACACCTCTCAGGGTTCACTGGAATTTCAGTGGGAAATCTTGAGCTAGATCATGCAGAATTCTTACCTACCTCCTTTTGCTCTCCGTAAGTTTCCAGAAGCAGTTCCTGGTGGTGACACAGAGAGGTCCTGGGCCCTTTAAGGACACTGCAATATTTAACCAGTTGGGTGGCTCCTAGCATCCTCTGCTGCTCATGGTATAGCAGAGAGCCCTCAAGGGCTTTTAGAAAACAGAAGGAAGCAGTCCATAGGAGCCTTCTAAGTCCCACCTGTTTGCCAGCAACAGCTGCCCTGTTGAGTGCCCCTCCTCACACGGGTGAACAGCTGCCCTCGAGTTTGTCCTAATTCTGCTACACTCAAGGGTCCAGAGGAGCTCCCAAGTTTCCTGACAGCACAAGACACCCCTAGTCTAGCTCCTCCTGAAGGTCATCACCCTGACTAGCCTCCTCCTCCAGTAAAGAACTGTCCTCTGAGGTTGTGGGACACCAGGCCGTGTAGTAGGAGCTAAGTGTATTACTGAGAGAAGGAGAGGAAGGCACGGTCCTGCACTGGAGTCCGGGGTGGCCTCTGATATGGCTGACACATGGGGCACTCACACACACCCGACTCCAGCCCCCAGCTTGTGCACTCGGTGAGTCTTTCACAAGTAGGTAATACCTGACTGAGAGGCCTGAGCGCTGGTGTGGTCCGAAGGGTGACAGGCACACGCATGGGATGTTCTCCACGCTGGCCTGATTTCATTAGAACACAGGTTCTCAACCCAGTGCAGCAGTGTGAAGAAACCTGCCATCCCAGAGGGAAGCAGGCCAGCCTGGACCCGAGAGGCTGGCGAGCCCAGGCTCACAGTCCTGGAAGAAGACTGGGCTTGGGTAAGGGGCTAAGGGCTGATTAAAGACCCCCAGAGTCTCCCACCTAAAGCAGCCTGCGCACCCCATGTGTGGCCACTATCCTCTTGGCACACTGGTTTATCTCACTGTTTCCTTTTCTTAGATTTATTCTGGAATCCTGAAGGAAAAGAGTAACTCCCAAAAGTCCATCTATAAAACGCCAGGAAGAAGCGGGTAGACAAGAGCTCAGAGATACCGCGCCTTACTGAACGACGTCCTGGTTTCACGGATTCTACCATGGAAACATTTACTTACTAAAGGAAAGAAATCCAACAAAAGGCACGGCAAGGCACACCGCTGGGTGTGAGAAGCTGCTACAAGGGAAAGTTTACAACAATACAGGCCAATGAGACAGAAAGAGGTCTAGAAGGGGTCCTTTTCTCCCCAGAAGGGAAAAGATGGAATGTGTGACTCATTGTGCTGGAATGACCAGCTTACCGTATTCATCGGGTAAATTCCAAACTTTCAAAGTAAGGAAATGAAAACCAAAACCATTAAAAATATCACCTTCTGGGAAGGGAGAGGCCTTTTCTTCAGTGATGTAAATAACTCCACCCATTCTCACACAGACAACCCCAAGAAACGTCAGAGATGCACAAAACCAAGAAACCCCGACCGTGGGGAGGGAAGTCTGCTGGGCTGGAGCACAGCAGAAGTGGGAGAGGAATGAGAAAGGAGACAGATGGGGAAAATACCCAAAATGCATTGCATGCATAATGTACGTGGACAAACCGTTTCAGAACATACACGTGTCTGGATCGACCGCTCAGCAGGGAAAGGTGCTTGCCACCAAGCCTGATAACCTGAGTTCAGTCTCAGAAACCTAACTCCCAAAAGCTGTCTTGGCACCTCCAGACATATGCCACAGAAGCTCACTCATGTACACACATACAAAATAAATAAGCATAAAGTAAGTTGTGTGCAGCACTTCTAAACAGGGACTTTTATATCAGGGCTGGAGAAATGGCTCAGTAGTTAACGGGCACTGCCTGCTCTTGTAGAGAACCTTGGGTTCAGTTCCCAGCACCCACAAGGGGGCTCACAACCATCTGTAACTTCAGTTCTAAGGGATCAGACATCCTCTTCTGACCTCCACAGGTACTGAATACATATGGTATATAAGCATACATACATACACATAGGCAAAACACTCATACACAGAAAATTAAAATAAATCTTTTAAAAAACAATTTCATGTTATTTAAATATATAACTATAAATGTATTTGAATATAATGATAATCAGAAATGAAGTAAAAGCAACAAGTTATATTAAAATAAGTGAATAAGAACAAGCCAACTTTTGTACGAGCTCCAGCAGAACCCAAATGGACTCGGAGCATCGCAGGTGAGATGTAAACTCTGTGGTGCAGGCCGGGAGATGACTCAGTAGCAAAAGCACTATCTGCAGTCTGGTGACCCACATTCAAACCCCAGAGCCCACAGAAAAGCCCACATGTGATGGGAGCTCTTGAGGAAGAGGGGAGGAAGAGAGGAAATCACCCAGAAGCTTACAGGCCAGCCAGCCTGGAGTACACAGTCAACAGAAGAAATTAGAGACCTCGCCTCAAAACCACAGACGGTGAACACTGACTCCCAGAAGTCCTCTGACCTCCACCTCCCTGTGACATATGCACACCTTCTTAGCAACATTACAGATCACATATCATAGTATGTGACAGAGGAAGAACGGCAGAAAGACTAGGGGCACTTACCCGGCAGAAATACTATCTAGAAAGTCCAGAAAAGATGGGGAAAACCCGGTAAGATTAGCAGACAGGAGGTGGAATGAAATACCTATACATGTTAAATCTGTAATCTAGAGAGACATTGAAAATCGTCAAGTTTCCAAACAACCTGTGAGGATTTTGCCATCAGCACATACGGACCCCAGATGGAGAAAGTAGACTGAGGTTGTGTCATGCTTTGTGAAACTAAAACACATTTCAAGATGCTAGAAGCTCCTATCGGCCCAGGAAAACTGACCCTTATGTGGAACGCGTCTGTTCTGCAGACACTGGCGACATAAATAAAAGTCCTCAGATCGCCTCTCAAGAGATACCATGAAGACACAGTGAGCCTCCATGCTCACTAAAGTCTTTAGGTACTGTGGTTTATCTTCAAGAAGGCAGAGATTTTCAATAGCATGTTATAATGTCTGAACATCTACGTGTAAAAAACTTAGTCTCAACATAGATGTTATACTCTTGGCAAAAAAAATTAACTCAAAACAAACCACAGATCTAACTCTGAAGGACAAAACCTACAGAGCTCCTAGAAGCTAACGTAGGAGAAAACCTAGATGCCTTTGGGTCTGACGATGAACACACTCAGGGCTCATCTGTGAGAGAAAGAATTGATTGTTAGACTTTATTGAAACAGTTTTTCTGTCCTATGAAGACACTGTCAAGGGTTGGAGATGCAGCTCAACGGCCAAGTGCTTGCTTAGCGCACGTGATGTCCTGGGCCAATCCCCAGAGCCACATCAATAGGACAGACAGATGCTGTCAAGAGGACCAATGCACTGTGCGTGGCAGGCCTCACCTACAACCTCAGCATTGGACACGCTGAGGCAGGAGGATTCTGAGCTTAAGGTTACCCTAGCTGACAGGCGTAGACCTGTTGGAGGTTAGTCTTGTGCTCTGTGTATTCCCCCGAGATCTAGTTACAGTCTGGACACAGGCACTGAACATTGAAGAATCTTCAGTATCAGTGTAGTGTAAAGAATGCTCCCCAACTATCTCTGATTGATTAATAAAAGGCTGACCAGCCAATGACTGGGCAGAGGAGATTCAACAGCTGGACTTCCAATCCCAGCCAGGGGTCCAAGAGAAAAGAGCCTGGGAGGAGGACCTGGACCGCAGGCAGTGAGTGTGCTGTAAAGATGGGCCACGAGGTAGAGAAAAAGGGGGAAGGCCAACGATTAAGTCAGGCAGGAGGAAGAGGAGTCAAGGGAGTCAGCCATGAGGACACACATGAACCTGAGCAAGCCATGGCAACTCAAAAGTAACTCAGAACCTATGGCTGGGGCTATAGCTAGACAGCACAGAATGTCAGGAATAGCGACTCAGTTATTGTGCTTGTTGGTAGGTCTTAGCTCAATTTGGAAGCTACCCAGATTAGAAAAAACCTGTTGCTTTTAAATTTGATCCTATATGTGAAGTCTGTCCTAGTTAGGGTTTTAACTGCTGTAAACAGACACCATGACCAAGGCAACCCTTCTAAGGACATTTAATTGGTGCTAACTTAAGGGCTCAGAGGTTCAGTTCATTGTCATCAAGGCAGGAGCATGGCAGCATCCAGGCAGGCACGGTGCAGGAGGAGCTGAGAGTTCTACGTCTTTATCTAAAGGCTGCTAACCGAATACTGACTTCCAGGGAGCTAGGTTGAAGTTCTTAAAGCTCATGTTCACAGTGACACACCTACTCTAACAATGCCACACCCACTCCAACAAGGCCACACCTCCTAATAGTGCCACTCCCTAGGCCAAGTATATACTAACTATCACATCTTCCAAGGGGAAACATAGAATCTTTACATACTGTGTGGAAGCATCACCTGTCAATAAAAAGCCTATGGCCGATGACCTGGGGCAGGACTAGAAGGTGGGACATCCTGCAGAGACAGATAGGACTCTGGGAAATAGTGAGGCATGGGAGAGTTCACCCAGAACACTAAAGGAGGCAATCATATGAGACTGAGGAGCAGTAACCAACCACGTGGTGGGACTTGGGCCAGTTTAAATGGTTACGTTATGAGCTAATCAGGGAACAAGCTGAAGCCACTGGCCTAAGCATTTAGTCATATATAAGTCGTCTCAGTTATTTTGAGGAACAAAGAAGCTGGTGGAAAAGCATGCAGTTACAGACTTCAAAATAGGGGATAGCAGGGCTGAGTGTGGCAGCACATGCCTTTAATCCTAGCGCCTGAGAGGCAGATCTCTGAATCTCAGCCAGCCTCATCCGCACAGTGAGTTCCGGCCAAGACAGGGCCACACAGCAAAGGCCTGTCTCAAAGCAAACACACAAAGAAGCCTAAACAAGCTGGGCAGTGGTGGCGCACACCTTTAATCCCAGCACTTGGGAGGCAGAGACAGGCAGATTTCTGAGTTCGAGGCCAGTCTGGTCTACAGAGTGAGTTCCAGGACAGCCAGGGCTACACAGAGAAACCCTGTCTTGAAAAATCAAAAAAAAAAAAAAAAAAAAAAAAAAAAAGAAAGAAAGAAAGAAAGAAAGAAAAATAAGATTAAGAA